>CM045449.1:28520313-29120313 GCA_024666655.1 Dascyllus trimaculatus | reverse complement strand
ACTTGTGATGTGTGTTCGTCTGCAGCGAATCCAACATTGTGCCGTGGATGGAGGGAGTCTGTCTCTTGATGGCTTCGGGCGAGATATGATAGATTGAAGGCCAAACCGCAGGCCCTCTCAGGTCTCTGCTGGGTGCCTTGGGGCATTCGCAGTTCAAAGTCCACGGCGCAAAGACATTTGAAGAAGACACAACACCGGATGACTAAGAGTCTACCTAATGCGCATGAAAGAATCCGCGGGGATGTGGGGTTTGGAACGGTGAGGAGGAATGGAAGGATCGAGATAAGGATGGAGGAGGAGATAAAGCGAGGGTGGAAAGTTCAGGAGACTGTCAAGAGAACAGACAGAAAAAAGAAAGCAAAGAGAGAGTCGGGGGGGTTATGAGTTGACAAACATGGCTTTTTACACAACATGTACAGTACACTTGAGAGAACATGGAAACCTATGGGATTACGCTTCACTGTACTGTGATTATATGGTGGCGAATTCTGCTAAAGTGTCCCACTTCTAGGGTTAGGGATTAGGGATTTGTAAACGGGAGAATGCGAGTGAATCCTGTTGGTCAGATGTGAAACAGTGGTCTCTCCGCCCTTGTGTTGATCTAATCCTGAGGGGATTTAATACATGAACCTTAGCATCCTATCCTGTTACTTCACACACGCGGTTAATGTCGAGGGTGTGTGTCGCGCTCCTGATGCCGTTTTTTTTTTTGTCCTATGCTAATATCTAATCCGCCTCTTTGCATTCATCGGAAGCTGCAACCAGCTATTAACAATATGTTCCCACAATCCCTTTCTGCTTCAGCAATTAGAGCGCTGTAATGTAATTGACGCCGCTTTAATGTGCTTTTCTGTCACAACGACGTTTCCCCCCATCTCTGCGTTCTGTATAGCTTTCACCCCCACAAACCTCCACCGGCCCGTCAGTATTTGCATCATGCACCGACTTCAAGCTACTAAGCTCATAATCTAACTCGCAGCAGCAAATCCCATTGTAGACGCGCCATTCAAAGGGACGGGAGTGCACACGCGGTGACAGGCGACCTCTGTGTGCAGTGTTTTTTGGTAGTCACGGGGAATCGGTGATCAATAGCGGGCTAATCGTAGCGCTATGCCTGTCTGTGCTATTGACTGTGTAATGGAAAAAAGTCTAGACAAAAAAAAAAGCTGCTCTTGACCTCATTTTGGTGCACTGCAGCACATTTTGATAGCTGTAGTTGAAATTGAAAGTTTATATTTAGATACGGAATGTCGTGCAAAATCTTTCTCTACAGGAGAGGGCATATACTTCACCTCTGAAACATTTACAAGGCGATGCTTGTATCAGCATGTTCCACTCTGTATATTGTTTAGGACAAGGGAACAGCATACAGCATTTGTCACAGAGATGTCACTGGTGTATAACAAGCAGTGCTAGCTGAACCCCCCCACTGCCCCCCACCCCAGCCCCCACCTCTCTGCTTCAAAGTCTGCGTTGGTTTAAACCTCAACCACACTTGTCACCTTGAAAAACAACAGCGCTAATCTCTTTGAACAGAATTGCTTGACAGGTCTCACTAACCGCAAAAAAAAAAAAGAAAAAAAAAAGCAATTTTTTAGTTCTCTTTCTGAGTCTTCTGCTGAGGCAGGCAAAAAGTGTGGGCCGTTCAGATTGTGCAGACATTTGTTATTCTTTTTTCGTAATATAATTTAGTTGAAAAGAGAGGGTGCACTGGCGATCAATAGCAGGTCAGCCAATGATGGATGGCGGCGCGATTACTAATTTCACTGCGAGACAAATAACTCTCGCGTTCGGCCCCTCAGAGCTGAGAAATAGAGAGAGAAAATGGCAGACCGAGCTACACGGGGAGCCTCGGCTCGCCCAATTCACTTCCCTATTCACATGACCATTCATCTCCATTGCAGCTGCGCTCCTGGCTTTCACTCTCACTCTCTGAAGCATCATAACGACTGCTGGGGTAATCACATGTGGGAATGCGCGTCTGCCACCGCTGCTCCGGCTTCACCTCGACTTAGGCGGCTCTAACTTTAGTAGCTAACACGAAAATCAGGTCAGCTCAATAGCATTCGATCTGCACAGCGCTGTGCGTTATTGATGCACAATAATAGGAACGGTTAACAATGAGGTACCTGCATTGTGCCGTGACCCCAGACCGGTATCGACCCAAAACTGGAAACCAATAATCCATTTCAGGTTATTGCACTGCTTATAATTTCAAAAATGTTGTTATTTAACTGCTCGATAAAAATGATCCCGAAAGAGGAAGGAGTGACACCGCAAGTAAAAACAAAAGATGATCCTCATTTGCCTCCAAAGCCGGGTCGATAAACGCAGAGGAGGATGAGAGGAGGGGAGGGCTGGATAGGTCAGAGAGAAAGAGACGATGGGACATGTCCAACTTTCTGGGTCTCTCAACGCTCAGATGAACTCATTAGAAGTTAATTAATCACAGCTATCGATCCGTTGTCACTCTTCCCAGTGCAAGGCTCCACTAGATCCCAGGGCTCGGGTTCTGCTCAGCCGGTTAAAATGCTGAGTTCTCTCGTCTCCCTGCCTTCGACTCAGCTGTGGTATTCGTTCCTGGCGCCATGCTGTGGGTCGCTGTAGCATGAGATGGCAGATCCATGACGACCAATAGGACCGAGGTCTAGTTAGGACTTAATTTAGTGTTAATGCAGTATAGATTTCCATACTGTGTCACAGCGATTCACGCTAAATAATCCATATTTGCCAGTTGTCCATAGGGGAGTTTCTGGACACGCAACATACCTTCTGGTGACCACAGAGAGCATCAGTGTCCCTGCCAATTTCTGTAAACATAATTAATTTGTGTATTTTTTCCCCATCTTTTAAAGACATTGCTTCATTGACCTTCAATAAATTGTGTGTTTGACTCCAGAAAACTTAATGTCTTTGCTCCAACTTTCTTGAAAGTCCAGACTAGGGACAGACCAATTATCAGCCTGGCCGATTGCCGAGGCCAGTATCTGGCACTTTTCAATTATCTGTGTTTTTTTAATTGACTAATTATTGATGATGAAGTTAAATCCACTCTTTCCTCTGTCTGTCGTCACTCTGTGATCTCAGAAATGTCTCTCAAGCAGCAAAACCTACACAAGAAACACAAGCTATCGCCACAAACCAGGAAATTAGCTTCTCTCACAGTGGCTAAGGCTATGCTAGCAGCTAGCGGCTAAGTTAGAAGGCAAACACAGATCAACCTGAAAACAGAGTGTGGAGAATAATGATTATTAATGCTTCAATATCTGGACTTTAGTGAGCAATAGAAGTGATAGAACAGTGAAATTTTAAGAAAACAGAGAAGAACAAGAGATGTAACTGACAAACCAATAAATCTCAGTCAAGATCGACCTAATTTAATCACTCCTATTTCTATTTTACATATTCAGTTATAGTCACCCTTATGAATGAAGAAGCCTAGTTATGAATGACAGGTTCTCTGCTTTCACACGCTGTTAAAACATTAGACATGATGTATATCGGCGATGAAAAACCCTTATCCCTAGTTTGGACCTTTCACATAATTCAGAAAAAAAAATGCATCATTATCTAAATTCTCAAGCGAGGCGTAACACTTGATCAAATATTCTGCTGCTGCCTGAAATAACAAAAGGCCCGGCGTTGCATGCATAATCCACTGCTGCTGTAATGCAGGGAAAAAAAAGTAGGAAAATGTGGGCAGCGAGTTCGGCGCAGCTCTATCAGCGTAGGTATCTTCCCTCTAATGGGAAAGCACTTCAAACTGTTGCAAAAACATCCTTAAAATGCAAAGGGTCACTGCTTTTCTAAGTGCAGCTCTTTAAAAGTTTATGTGCTCGTGTCTACAAGTGTTGGTAATTTAATCATAAGAAAACATCATTTGCAGCTGCTCGGCGCTCCACACATTTGAAAATATATTCCAGTTTACATAATAAATGTGACCCATATTCCTAAACTCGGGGCTTATGTTACATCTCAGTTCTCTTATTACATTTACAGTGGGCCTGACCGATACATTATTTTCAACTATGTTTCCATTTTTGCATATTTTCGTTGCCGTTCTGTTTATTTACGTGTCTAATTAAGCCAGGATCGCAACTGAATGCTCAAAAAGTGATGACAGTGTGGATTCGCCGAAACAGACCGATCCGTTAAGGAAAAACCTGCATGTGGTTCAGTCGTGTCTCTGTGTCCCAGTTCAGGGATCCTCTGAAGGACTTGGCCCACAAATCTGGGTCCTTCACAGGACCTGAAGGCCAGCTGAGCCTGAAATTAGACAGTCACGGAGACCATAACTAATGACGTTGGCCTCTGTCGAAACTTATAACTTCTAAAGTCAGGACTCTCCAAGTTCATCCCCAGGAAGTTTGCCCTCCAGCTCAGGTTTCCTCCTCTTATTTTCAAAGCTGACATATTTTTAATATGAAGTGTGGGGAAAAGCGCAAAGTTAATGATAAACATTTAATTTCCATTTATCGGATTAATTTATGCAAATAAAAAGTGCTAACAGTGGTGCTTCCATTGTTTCCCCTCTGCAGAGCTCATTTTCATCATTCAGCATTTGAAAAGCTGGTATGTTTTATCATAATGTGACGTTTGATTGCTCTAATCTGGCATTAATATCCCTCCTTAGATACCAGATTTTGCGAAATGAACACAAATTCCTAATAAATATATTTTAATCATATTACATCTCCTGACTTTAAGAGTGAATGATGGTTGCCTGGGTTCTCCATGTGACACTGAGAGCTTCTATTCTCCAGATTCTAGCAAAGGACGGCTGCATTCCTGACAAAGCCTTTGAAATGTGGCTTTTCAGTTTGCATGAACGCAAATGACAAACTTCAGTCTCTGAATTCAGACGCAATCTTGCTCATTTTCCCTCCACTGGCACACTTTCCTTTCTCTCACCTCTCATAGGAGCTGCTGTTGATCCTACAGGGAGGTTTCACTTAACGCTAACGTTTCACTGCAGGTGCAGCCGATCGGCTCGTCGCTGCTGGGAGGAATAAAACCGACTCAGGCCGCTGTGGTGGTTTTTGACGGATGGAGCAAAGTTGGAAGCATTTTGAACTGTTTTCTTTTGCCCTGAGAAGTTCAATCTTTCCAATCTGAGAGAAATTCAGTCTTGAAATTAGATGTGAATAAAATTAGTGTGCAGATGTAGTTGCAGCAAACATCTACAACTACAAATGTGAAACTGCAGTTTGTTTCATGCATCCTCTATTATGGGACTTTCTCTCATCTGGTGCAAGACACGCTCCTTAGAAAAAATATTCATGTATATAAAAAATACACACAGAAGCCTCTACAAGTGAACTCTATGCATTTAAAGATATCAAATGAAAAACATTTATCTTGTTACATGCATCTTAATGTGTTGCTAAAGGTGGAGTCCGTGATTCTGCAGAGAACCTGTTGGTATTTAGCTATTATTTAAATAGGTAACATGATCACCTGTTTCAAATGTCATCAGCCCATTAAATGCAAATCACCTTTGCACATTAATCCCATGCTTGTAGGCCAGTAGGGACCTCCTCTACCTGCTCAGTAGGTGTGTTATCACCAAGTTCAGTGTAACTCCATTATCACCTCATTTAATGGTGGCGGAGCTGGGATTCTGCTCCTACGAAGACGTACAGAAGTCTGTATTTGGAGGTTGGAGAGGATGATTGACAGACCAGAGTTGTAGTTTTAATTTTTTCATTTGAGTTTTGTTCGGATTGGTGGTTTGGGTTTACTACCTGTTACGAGGCTCAGTTTTGTACATCACCAGAGATTTGACACGCTCTTTTTAACACGGCTGCAAGAGGTCGTCGACTTTATCTGGGTTATTTTCTGTTAATCGGCCGTCGCGATGGATGATAACGTACCTACTGAAGCTGCTACAAGGTGGATTAAGTCCCTCCTGGCCTTCATGTATGGGTTGATAACGCCTGAATCGGTCGGCCAGATTTCCCGTCCCTCTCGCTCCACCGCCCTCCATCTCCCCTCTAACTTCCCTCTCCCTCCCTGAACTGAGCGTGAAGGTGCACAGAACACGCCTGGAATAGTGTTGTGCGGGTCAGTCCGAGCCCCATTTGTTTGTTTTGTTGCCGAGTTTGACGACAAGTGCATCGGACTAGAGTTGCATACTCCGCCTTTAAGTGCAGCCATACATTTCAATAAACGCCAGACAAATCCGATAATGTTAAGACAACACAAGCGCGCTAATACATGTGCTTACAATGGGTGTATTTCTGTTGCTGAAGTTGTGTGAGTGCGTGTGTGTGTGTGTGTGTGGAGTGCATTTCTAAAGGGGAAATTGCTTTTGTCGGCAGTCTGACCTATCCTTGGTTCAATTCACCTCAAAGATTTGTCATCCCTGTACAGCCTGCAAATAGTTTGGGGGTTTGTGTTAAACCCCATTGTGCTGAAACGGAGAGTACACACCACACACACACACACACACACACACACACACACACGACTGGCGGTGTCGCATAAATTTATTCAGCAGTCTGATTAACCATTCAGCAGTTTACTCTGTTGTCTTGGGAGGCTGCATCGGGCAGGTGAGGGTCATTGTTCCATTGTAAACAAACACAATGCGTCTGTCTGTACGTCTGTTTTAGCCCCTTCCCTTTTTTTCACTTTGCATCCTCGCAGAGACTGCATGCGCGCCTCTTCTTTTTCTTTATTTATTTCTTTTTCCGCTGACATTCTGTTGCACCGGGATAAAACTTGGTCTACATCTCAGGAGAGCGCAGAGTGGATGTGGCTGGAAATAGAACTGTCTGTGTGCTCTGTGCCCTCAGTGCGAGAGCCTATAGTGCTGACTGCTGCCTTTTTATTAATGCCACTCTAAAGAAAAAGGAGCTAGGAAAAAAAAAAAACACCTCTGATATTTGGAGTGATGGGAATGAACAATGAATAATTAATAATTCTAATATTTGGTCGGGTTTATTTGGGTTTTACGACATTGAAAAAATGAGGATCAGGATTCCTGTTTAATTCCAATAAATGTTTTTGAACATGGCTGGACGGGGATCTGTTATGCATTTGGGCTTATATTACTTTAGATGCTTAGTCATGTGTGCCACAGGAGCTATTAGATAATTCGTATTTCACACGAACACTCACTCCGTGCCCTATTTAAGCTGACCTACCTTAAATTCAGCTGTTTAGTGTTACACAGTAGTGACTTAGAGAGGCATGTTGACAAGCTCACTTGGTCGCTGCTCATAATTCCGATTGCCAGTTAACTATTTAAGCTCCCTCCAGGCTCAAATCGTGCACGTTATTAAAAAAATCAGCATCATCCTGCTGTGGGCTGTTTTTAAACTGTCCACGACTCTGACGAACTCCCACAAGTGTGCACCCCGGGGTGCGAAGGGATAACGGTGAAAGGATTGTGTGCGATGCCGTCATCTTCCGCTGGAAACAAGAAGGTGAAAAGAGCGCAAAAAGAAATGTTCCCTCAGTCTGTACTTCCGTCATTATGTAAAGATCATCTCTTCTGTGGATTCTGGCTTATGTAAGCTTATGTTATGTGAAGTCTTGTAGTGCAAATATTGACAGTGGAAATGGGAACATTGTCAGAAAAATGTAAACCTTGCAAAGCAATAAATGTGAGCTCAAGGTTTCTGTTATTGCACATTTCCACACATGCCACAATAAAAAGAGTAGGTTGGTTCAGTTCATTTATCCATTTTCTTACATTTATCCGGGGTCGAGTTGCAGTGGCAGCTGGCTAAGCAGGTCATTCCAGATGAACCTCCCTCCAGCAATATTTTCCTGCTCCTTCCTGGGGGATCCCGAGGCCTTCCCAGGCCAGATGAGATGTAATCCCTCTGGTGACTTATAGGTCTACCTTGAGGTCTCCTCCCAGTTGGATGGTAAACCTCCAAAGGAAGGCTCCCTGGAGGCGTCCTAATCAGATGCCTGAACCACCTCAGCTTCTTTTGATGCAGAAGGAGCTGGGACTCTATTCTGAGCTACTCGCCAAACCTTCAAGGCTGAGCCAACAGAGGAAACCCATTTGACAGCTTGTAATGTGAAAGTAAAATCAGCCACGAGCGCTTAGGTTATCATTTATGATGTGTTTGTTCATTTAATGTACATGTATCTTTGTAGCTAAGTCTAATTATGGAAGAGTTGCTTAAGGGGTCAAATAGGTTAAGGTTTGAGGTCAACCCAAAAAGATGTTTACCCCCCAACAGAAAGATGGACTATATATCATAAGGTTTAAACTCACAATCTATTTACAGCAAGCCAGTAGGAAATGAGTTCTCAGTCTTTAGGTCAATACTCAGAGCTCATGACCGCAGTTAAAGATTAGAATGAAGACCGGCTGGTGAATCTAAAACTAGTCACCACAACATCATGTCCCTATACAACTAAACTTAACTCTCAATTGTGCTTTGATGGGAACGTAATTTTGAAAGTTTGATGGACTTGTTAGTGCAGAAAAGCCTAAATAGTCCATGTGAGGAGGTATGATGGGTGGTGGATGGTATAAACCAGCAGTCAGACTTTTGGTTTTCACTCGCTTTGTATTAGATTTAGGCAAACAAACATAGTTAGGTTCAGGAAAATGTCACACTTTGTTAGACACTTTCACTTGTTAGAAGCGTGGATAATGTTAGACACCAAAACTACTTGGTTTGGGGTAAAATATGACAATTCCACAACATTTTCGAAGCATCTTCTCCAATTTCTGGGTTACTGAGGTGACAAGTCCCGCCCCATCTGATGTATGATCGTCTGGTTGAAAAGGAATGTTAGTAAAACAATAAGCCCAATGGGAAAGATATGTTGATTTCATGAACCTAATGTGGTCTGGCAGAAAACACATTTCTCTCAAAACAAAATTTTTACTTTTTTTGGACACTTTATGCTTTTATTTTAGTGACAGCTAAAGAAAGACAGGAAAGCCTAGGGACTGTAGCTTTGGTATTGTTTAGTTAGACCTGTCTCCCAAAGATTACACTCCTACACAACTAAACCCCATGTTTTCCTTCAAAATGTAACTAAGAATGCCATTTAGTTGAATAGGAATGTCATTTTTGGAAGACAGGGCTAATAAAGAGTCTTAATACAGCAGAGAAAAATATAAAAATTACAGCTTTTGTCTGACAAGTGTTGGTCTTGAAAAGCTAAAACTATTGTCCAACAAATAATAAAAAACAAAACGAATCTGCCAACAGTGGAATAGAATTTACACGTCAGTACTCTACTGAAATAGGTTTTAAGTCGTGTTTTTAGTGACTTTATTTAGCTGTCACTGAATTTGGGTTGAAAAAAGGAACATAACATTGCATTAACTCAGAGACAAAGCTGAGTTTTCCTTTTCCTTTTTTTATTTTCCACCCTGTTTGTAGCCAACAACTTTCATGATTTGGCCACTGCACTTCTTTAAAATTACATGCATGCACTGCTGCGCTAATTTCCGCCGCTTTTCGCGAGACCCAGGCTCCATTAACCCTTTAGACGGCCTCGCACGGGTCATTAGGTTTGCGCTCTAACCTTGAAAGATATGTAGTATCGAGCCTTCAAACCCATTACCTCGTTGTCTGCTCGCACTTGACTGATTAATCCTCCTCTGTTCCCCCCGCTCGAGGAAAGTCGGCCTGTTCATTCGCAGGTATCTAGGGGTGACTGGCCTTGAGGCAGTGCCATTTCCCTCAGTCTAAATAGCCAATTAGCCGAGACCTTAGGAACCACAGTAAGGCAACCATTAGTAATTAGCCATTGACATTTTGGCTGCTGTAGTAATGGAATAGTAGCCTGATATTCAGACTGAACGGCCATTTCATTGAATCACTGGAGAAAATCCGAGATGTGGGCAGTGATTCAAAAATCCGGGAATCAAATAGTGAAGATGTGGACAGCAGTGAATGAATGTTTTTTTTTTATATATGCATTTTAAATCTTTTTCTGGGAGATAATTTAAATACAGTACAATGGAAAAAGTATATAGGAGGCATCATGGGATCTTGTGAAGCAATCAGTGCATGATTGGTTCTTCCAGCATCCTTTCTCCTTGCTGTCACATTGCACACACAATCTGCATTCGCCTGTACGTCAGTTGACACCTTCGCACATCAGTGTTTAGCTCCCAACGGCAGGTGATAGCAGAGTAGAAGGGTGTTATTTCATTTTTATGTTTGGCTTTTTATTTTGTGTCACAGCTATCAGAGGGCAAAGACAGGAAAAGACAAAACAATAAATTTTCCCATTTAGCCTGCAACGAAAATCAAGACAAAGCTTCAAATGCTCCTTATCTCATCAGCATGTGAGAGAATAAAGTTTTGCTTTCAAGTCAAGAAGGAGGCTAATCTTGGCTGCACCGAGCGTTAAGCCTCGTCTACAAGCAGCTGTGCAGCTAAAGCGGCACAAAAGCGGCAGCTGGCATCCTCGGCAGGGTCTCGACGATGCCGCCGAGCAGGTCTTTTCGCAGTGTCGCAGGCTTCACACGTGTATTCCCGCATGAAACGGAGGCATTTAAAAGCCCGAAAATAGAGACGTATCCGTTTCATCAGGTGGTTCTGTAAGCAGCAGGGCTGGGAAAGTGCTATTGTGAGCGTGTTGTTGTCATCAGAGGGGTTTTTGTAGCGCTGAGCATAATGCGCAGAGGGAAGGTGAGTATAAAATTAACATGAGCAACATAAACCCTGTCCCATTAGCTCGGCTAATGTAATAATAATAGCTGCAGCTGAAGCTTAGAGATAACCTCGGTTGCTTCTTACAGGCCTGACAGAGGGCAGAATAAACACGAGGAATGAAATTTCAGGCTTCCCCTCCGAGGATGGCTGTAAACTCGGTGTCCAGGCAGCGAGTCGGGAGCTGTGGCAGCCAGGCCTGAGTGTAAATCTACCTTTCAACACAACGTCAACTTACTCCCTCTGACCTACATTCTCCGAGACCGACAATAACAGCAAAGAGAATATTGTGGAATTAAGAGGGAGCGGGGCAATTTTATCAGGACACCCCGGCTGTGAGCATGTTCACACTTCCTCCAAATCTCCTGGGGAAGTCGCTCATATTACTGGAGGCAGAGGATGGTTTTTGTCAGGCGTTTCCTGTCTCAATAATACAGCTATTGTTGTTTTTGCTATTCTATGAGCAGAGAGTTTTTTGGAAGTGGAGTTTTGAAAAAAAAAGTATTTCAAGGCTTTCAAAATTAATTTTTCATGAGCTTCATGGCCTTCAGAGAAAATTGCGACTGAGGTAGTGTTCATTTTTGTAGGACACAAATATTTTGGAAGCCTCGGGGTAAAATCTAAATTGAACATGAAGGAGAAATGATAGCTGATAAAGCCGCTGCAGTCTTGTAAGATCGCAACAGTATGTGAGTTTGTTAGGAGCCGTAACGTGACATTTGGTGACGATTGGTTCATTATAAAATTTCCTGTAAGCCCCGTGAGCCAGACCGTTCCTGCTGTCATTTATTTATGTTGACATACAGAATGAAGAAACTCGGAGCAGTTTGACCGTGCAGCAGGTATTGTCCATCAGCATTATAACATACAAGAACAGCTGACAATATCAAACCTATGCAGTGTGTACGCGACGGAGCCGAGCTTGAGTTTTAATCGGCCCTAATGCAAAGCCAGAATCTGTGGCATCTCTGCTCACACTGAATGGGTCAATAGAGCAGCCACCATGTGGAGTCACGCTGCAACATGAACACCAGCCTCTCGGTCACGTTCGTGCAGTGGCAGTTCCAATAAACATGATGGCTGTGCTCTCGATGTCAAGAAAAACAGAGAAAACTGGAGTCGTTCTGTGCAGTTTTTAGTGCTACAATTGCACTACTGGGAGAGGGGCAAAAACTCTTCATTATTTAAAAAAAAGTTACAGTCAATTCAACATACACTGATCAGCCACAACATTCTGACCACTGACAGGTGAAGTGAATAACATTGATCATATTGGTTCTATGTGGTGTTCTGATGGAAAACCTTGGATTTTAACATCTGTGCTGATGAGACTTACACACCCAAATAAACATGGTCTCACAACAAGCACACTCCCACATGCAAAAGGCAGTCCCAAATGTCACTGGCCGACCTCCACAGGAAAATGCACCCCACCACATGGCAAAGTTTGGATTTGACCTCCAAACTTCCTACACCCCATTCTGATCAAGCATCAACAGGATGCAGTGGAACAAGTTTGATTGACAGAGGCCCCACTGCACAATCCAGAGTACCCAAAGGATCCAGTGCCAATGTCCTGGTTCCAGACCCCATAGGACACCCTGAGAGGTCCTCTTGTCCATGCCCAATGGTTCAGAGCATTTTCGAGCACATAAAGGGGACCAACACAATATTAGGCAGGCGGTCATAATGGTATGCCGGATCGGTTTATGTGATGAATATTGTTGTAATGGACATTTCTCCATATTATATTCAGAGGTCTTTCAAGTCTTTCCCTGTTGAGTGTATGTGACATTTACATGCTTTTACTGCTACAGTAAGAATTACAGCCAATAGGCGGTTCTGCATAATTTCATTTTTTGTAGCTGTTTGGTATAAATAAGATTTATACCAGACTGTGAAGTGCAATAACTACAATAACTACTTCTCTGTGCAATAACACAAATATAACTCCATTACTATTATTTATTACACTGCATACTTACATTGTTGCTTTCTTAGTACAATGCACACACACAGACCAAGTTGGCAGCATGTACGGACACAGCGGCCTCTCGCACTCCCAACAACACATGTTTTTAAATGTTTGTGGGTACATGTCTGCATGTTCGTCTGTAGTCGGCACTTTCTGCTAAACATCGGCAAAACACGATGCTGCACAAACAGAAACTCCCCATCTGTAAACATCTATCTACTTCCACACCAGCCACGCAGTATTTTACTGTTGCACTATCCATTGCATTGCTTGTTTCTTAGTGCCTTTGTCTTTTTTTTGTTTTTCTACTGTGCCTTGCATGTTTGCATCGGGGTCTGAAAGAAACAACATTTCAATCCTGCCTATGTCCTGTACATATGGCAGAACTGACAATAAAATTGACTTTGACTTTGGTTATTTACATGTTATGCTTATACTTTGTCGACTTATGTTTATACTTTTAGGACATATTTTTTCCACATATATACACATATATATTTTTGTGTCGCTTAAATTTGTAAGACTTTGAATGGGAGCAGCTGTAACATAAGCAATCAAAGTATTTCTGATTCTGAGTTAAGTTCCTCTAAAAAGATAATTTAACCATGCACATACTGTATTTCTGCCTCTCAATTAAATGTATGGCTGCATGATGAAAATTCTAATTTACTGATTTCAATACAACTTTCCTGCAAGCATCACTTTAATGGTTTAGTGGACAGAATAGTGTTGGTAATTGCATCAACTAAATATTGGATGTAATTCAAACTCAAATTCCTGTGTTAGCTGATTTTTAACTAAATTCAGGTTGAGGTAATTTAATAAAATTGGCTTGATAACAAGATTTTTCTTCATCTTGATGTCAGGATTTCCAATCCCCTCCCCTATCTACCTTACACTGGAGTACCTTTTTTTCCAAATAAATTTGCCAATTTATTAAGTTGTTTGTTTAATTATGGAAATTAGGTACTTGACACTTAAAAATCCCTTTAAAATAATGTGGAAATATGACTTGGAACAGCCTAATTTTTGTAAATAATTAACTGAGAAACTTTTGTTTATGCTGCCATTCACTAAAAAAGTTAACTATAAACACTTCTGAATGCAGATAAAAGACTCTAACTCAGTGTAGTTTGTTGCTGAATGTAATTTCATTAGAAGTTAACTCAAAAACTAACTAATAACTCAAAAAAGACTGATGCAAACTTGTGCCTTTTGCTATTGTTGTGGTTTTTTAGCTTGCATTTGCAGTTTAAAGCATCTGAGAAAAGCACGTACATTTGCAGAGCCTCTGGATATTCTGAAGTTTTCTCCTGTTTTGTGATTTTGATAATGCAAGTGCTTTGAATAACCAACAGGACTGAGCCGACATTTTAATCTTGTCTTGCTGCGGTGACGAGTGACTACAGGTCAGGGGGTGAGTATAGCTTGAAAAACACGATTACAAAAGGAGGTTACCCTGATGACTTTGTTGACAGGTTTTATTCTAATTGCCTCCACACACGACACTGACTAACAGTGATCAACAGCTACCACAAACAAAATCACATCATGCTCACAGCTTACAGTGGGTTGTTCACCTCGAGGCTTTCCTGGATCATTTGGTTTCCTGAGAAAAATTCCACTGTGGCTGTGTTAAACAGTGGAGGTGGAGGGAAAATGGCAGCGAGGAGGAATATTTAGCCGCATCACTTCAAACTCACATTACATGGTGTTTTACTGTGAAGCTCAGATTTGTACAGTATGTGCATAAACCTACTGCCAAGAGCTGCATCAGGTAAAAAAAAAAAATCCTTGAGGTGTCACTGATTTGAGCGAGCAACACCTCCGAGTGTGATTTTCTGCATCTTCATACCTCAGCGGCTCTGATTTCCAACCACAATATTACTTATCGGCATTTCTGACGGTGTACATTGTCAAAGCATTCTCAGAAGAGTCTGTGCAAGAGGGGAGACGCTACAGAATAAGTAAGTAAGTGAGGGAGGACAAAGTGTAGGAGGTGCATTCAAAATGCCAACAGCTGCAGCCTCATCTGTAAAACACCCAGATGGCATTTACCTGACAGCGGGGCCAGTGGACGAGGAGTCTCTTCGCCTCTCCCTTCGAATCTCCCCGTCCCTCGTGTTTCGCCTCCTCCTGCTCGTCCTCTTTGTCTTTCCCCTTCCTGTCTGCTCCAATTGCCCCCCGCCTCCGTCCTCTCCACCCCTCTGTCACCACGCCTGCAGGCGAGGCCCTCGTGCAAGATGTTTGCCTGATAAATGAAGACCCAGACTCCCGCTATCCCGCAGCTCACGGGGGGCTAAATCACCCACCATTGATTGTGCAGCTTCAACGCACTGACAAAAGGCCATGATCACTCATCTTGTTAAAAGCGGATTATTGGCCTGTTTGTATCTTGTTACACCTATAAAGATTTTTCTTCCTTCCCCTTTTTTTTTCTCTCTCCCGTTTTAACACATTAGCTGTTTTTCTTTTGGCCTAATTCGCTGAATGGATAATCCTCCACGTTGGGTTTTTGTCTCCGATGGTACTATGGATTTTGATGCTGTTTAGATTTGTGTTTTTAACACAAACGGCTGACGTCGTGGTGATGTGCTGATTCATTAAGCTTTGATTTTTCTGGCTGGTAAATAAGCCCGACATGGGTGGATGTTGTTCAGCTCTCGGCCTCTGTCTGCTTTTTGTTGCAGCAGGCAGATTATCCATTCTGACCCCGGCGGTTCTCATAGTAGAAGCGCTTTGTTGGATCTGTTTAGACGAGTTAATCAAACCCTCCTCACACCCATTGTTCTTGAGTGTAGCAGACTTGTGTACACCACCTTTTGAACATCTAATGACATTAGCATGATTTTTACCCGCAATGATTTACATATTTATTGACAAAGTAATTATGCTGCAGTTTGTGAGAAGGAATTGGACGTGGTGGTGTCCCGTTTCACGCTGTAAGACTGAATCCTCTGCATAATGATTTAAAATAAAATTAGCGGTGCCATTCCGGCTCTATCATAAAGGACTGTGTCATCTGCATAATAATTTATGTGCTTTCTGAAGCAGGATCTGAGGATATGTTTGAGGAAGCAACACATTGCTGCCAAATCCAAAAGTCACCAGACCAGAATGAATTTATCACCTAAAGCCCTTTGTCCCAACTCAGTCCGGACAGATGACAAATGAATCACAGAGGAAATGGAGCACTGGCATGTTAAAGCTGTTGGTAAATAAACTAAATGACTGCTCCATTTAATGACAACCGATGAGTGTTAATCTTTAGTTTCACTCAAAGTCCCCTGACCTTACTTTGACACAATAAAACAGAGAGTAAACTGAATTTAGAGACTGTAGAGTATAAGAAAATGCAAGATACATAAAATGCTGGACTGGTCTCGCAATAAATCCAGTAGCTAGAAATCATACGTTTCTGCATCAGACTTCTAAAAAGCATGAAAATACTGTGTTTATAACATGTGAATGCACACACAATGAAATGCAAAGGTTACACTGACATTAACTCTCAGAAACCAATGCGCTTCCTGGATGTTTTTGTTTTTGTTTCTGTCACATTTTTCCTCGCTGTAGGCTCATTTTTCATTGCAATATAAAGTCCTGCACCTCTATGCAAACAGCACAACTATGGCTAGGTGTAGAGAGAACTCAGAAATGTCTTCTGAGCAGTCTGACAAAGTTACATTGCCATAAATCATAGATAAAAGATAAATAAAAGATTAAAAAACAATGTGGAATTTCTTCATTTATTTTACATAAAACGGAAGTAATCTGGAATCAACATGTACAATGTTTTTCAGTACTATTTTACTACTCACATTTTTGATTTCTATCCATACTTGTCTCCTATGTGCTCTGTGCAAACACAGCCTGCAGTTCAATCCAGTTCAGCCAAAAAGTCCCTGAATGTTTGTCATGTGACTGGTCACAAATGAGTCAGTCATGGCCTCTCAGTTGCATCGAGGAGAGCAGAATGTTTTTATTATTTTTACTGAATCAGGTTACTGCAAACAATAAGTTTTGACACTTGCAGAATAAAGTAATAGCACAATTTAAAGCTTATATTTGCTTGAATTTGGATCATTTTCCCGATGGAATGACACACAACAGATGAGTAGTTCAAGGACTGTCTGCAAATCTGACAATTATTTCTGTTTTTCTAGTTGCTTGCTCTCATAAATAGTGTAATTGCGTCGTTTTTTTTAAAAAATTATTCTTATCTTTTTCTAAATAACATTTCTTTGAGAGGGTTAATTTGCTAATACACCAAAACTTGTGCTAAGAATATACAGTATACAGCCACAACATCATGACCACTGACAGGTGAAGTGAATAACATTGATCATATTGGTACTATGTGGTGTTCTGATGGAAAACCTTGGATTTTAACATCCATGTTGATCAGACTTAGACACCCAAATAAACATTGTCCCACAACAAACACACTCCCTCATGCAAATGGAAATCCCAAATGTCACTGGTCTACCCCCACAGGAAAATGCACCCCACCACATGGAGAAAACATCAAACAATCAGGAACATGTTGAGGAACATGACAATGGCCCAACATGTTGATTTGACCTCCAAACGTCCTATGTCGCATTGTGATCAAGCATCAACAGGATGCAGTGGAACAAGTTTGATTGACAGAGGCCCCACTGTACAAGCCAGAGTACCCAAAGGATCCACTGCCAACGTCCTGGTTCCAGACCCCATAGGACACCCTGAGAGGTCCTCTTGTCCATGCCCAATGGTTCAGAGCATTTTTGAGCACACAAGGGGGACCAACACAATACTAGACAGGTGGTCATAATATTGTGCCTGATCAGTGAATCTCCTAATTAGTGAATTTTACTCTCCAAATTGAAGTATTTTATTGCTTGATCTGAGCCTACCTATTTGTTCTGGTCTTCAGTTTAATTGTGTTTAGGTGCATGAATATGTGATTTCTTGAGCACGTAACAGAAGGTTTAGAGAAGTGATGGCAAAACAGGTGATGGCAGTTAATTATGGCGATCAAATGGTGTTGCACACACTGGTCAGGTCTGAAACCTGAACAGTTTCCAGGTGTCTGTTACCGCTGAAATTTCTAATTTTGTTGCGTAAGTAGTGCTTGGAAACGGATAATTCTCCTATGCTCTGTGAAACAATTCCCATTTTAGAGACAGAGGCTTTGTGTGACTTTTTTATTCCACAAAAAGCACCAGAGCAAATGACAAAACAATCAAATCAGAGGAAATAAAGAGAACACGTAGGGCCTGCGTAGGACATGACTATTCTGTCTGAATGTGCGATGAAGATTTCTTACTGATTGGAAGCAATTAAGATGTAATTTGGGCAAATTACACCATGTAAAGTGACAGCGTTTGCTCAGTGTTCAGTGAATTGTGATGTTCAGTTGCTGTACAAAGAATTGAAAGCATCAAAGTGTGTGTGTGTGGTTGTGTGTGTGTTTTTGTCTTCTGCAGAGCCGTGGCCTAATGGCAGATCCATGTCAAATCCTAAACTCACCGGCACACAGCCCATTTACCTCCTCGAGCTCTTTGTCTGAGGCGAGCGCAGACAAATGACAAATGAGTCGGAGAGAAAATGGAACGGCGGCGCACGTTAGAGCCACCGGTACACAAATCCATTGTAGTGCAGTGGAAGTGCCTGCTCCATCTAATTACAACCAATGGAGGTTAATCCCTGCTTTTGGGCGGAATAAAAAAATCTGTATGGCGCTCTCCCTCGGTGCACCTACTACATCTATCATGTCTGAAAATATGTGCCAACAGGGAGAATATCCAGCTCACCTTTTAACCGCAAAACCCTCATTCTGCTCTTTAATCCCACCTATATCCAGTTAGAGAGCTCCGACTGTGTGTCAAAACAACATATCACTTTCCGGTGATTGCAAAATCCTTTCTGTTTTTTTCAAGCATTTAGAAGGATTGTTTGGTATTTGTAAAATATTCCAAATTTATCGTGACCTAGATTCAATTTCTGGCCTCATCCTCTCACACTGCCCTCTGCAAAACCCAAACCTGGCCATTATACGTTCAGCACAAATCTGGAAATAATTAATATTCTAATTATTATGCTTTGGGATAATTATGATGCCATTTAGACGCGGGAATAAAATGCCATCTCCGAGTTTACAAATCGCCTAGGACACCAGGAGGGACAGAGCTATAATCATCACACAGGGGAGCTTTTAAATTAGTGCGCCCGCAAAAACAATAAGGCGAGTCGAACCAGAAGAGCTCAACAGGACCGCATGATTGATGATGTGTTTTCCCTCTCAGCCATCGAGGGAAATGAAGACATCTTTGGGGGGAATATTTGAATTAATGGTACCGGCTCATGGCGTATGGAGTCAACCATGCTAGGAAGTACGTGAGCCGAAGCGACGCCATTTAGATTAAGTTCCACAGATCCGCGTGCTGCACTGCTTCATGCGATCCTGTAAGATAGGTTGATTTTTCCACATTTCACAGTACATTGCAGCTAATTGCTTAAATCTAATGGGATCCTGAGTGGCGGACTCACAGAATTGGTCATTTATGGCAATTGGTTGAACAGTTGGGAGGCTCCGCTGCTTTGAGGGCAGAAAAAATTCAAGCGGCAAACAAGAAATCTGCAGAAAACAAGTCCATCGCTAACATGTGGTGAAGATTTAGACTTAACATGCACGTAAACATACATGACCTTAGACATTAGCATGACAGCAATACCAAAGGTTCAATCGCATGAGAAGGACAAGATGGCTGAGGCAGTTTCAGGAGCAAGCAGATCAGCAGAATAATGTGTGAGCTGCAAAAGCTAAGTTTATAAAGAAACTTCGTCTGCCTGAGCTTCTGTTTCACTGTTCCTGATATTTATGCAAACTACCATTAACGATTTCTTCCATCTGTCTTTCTGAAAATGAAGCACCTCAGTTAGTAGTGTTGTTCATTAGAGTGCTACCTGTGAGAAATTAACACCCTCCTCGTTTTCATAAAGTAGAACCGTGTTTACTTTAAAAAAAATAATAAATGAGAGCTGGACTGACTTTCACTGCAGCAATTTTCCAGTCAAATTAAAAATTAAAAATACTGTATTGTTCAAAAACTAAAAGCAATAACATTAACAGCAAATATTTGGAAAATAATATTTAAAATACAAAAAAAAACAGCAACAACTGACAGTCGCACAAAACAAAAATGACGATTAGTAAAAATACTGATTATGTATCATGTATTATGGTCTTGACCATTTTTTTTTCCAACATGTAAATTAGTTACATTAATTAGTTCTATTAATTTAATATATATAATAACAGAATATCATTTCTTTTCTCAGATTTTACTGGATATTTTCTGTAATTTGATAAATATGGGAAAAATTTGTGAAGTAACAAATTATTTATAGTTTTAAATTCCCTAATTTTCATCATTTTTATTTCAGATAATGACAAATATATGTAAAGTCATCTTTTTTGGCTGATTTTCACAACAAACTCTAAAATTAATGTAATTTTGTGTTCAAATGTTGAAAAATTATAAACCATTTTCCAGTCCCTAATATACAGAGATCCCTCGTCTATCGACGGGGTTAGGTTCCAGAACCCCCAGCGACATGCAAAATGCAAAGTAGCGACCTTATATTTGTTTTATTATTCATATATATTTTAAGGCTTTATAAACCCTCCCGACACTGTTATTAACCTTTCCCACACTCTTATAAACACTGGCTTCCATCACCGCCAATCAATCAGGACCGACTAGCCCAAGCGGAAGTGGCTGTAGCTGCGTTTTCCATTCGTGCGTCTACTCCTCTGATGTACGCTACATATTTAATATACAATGTAAAAATCCACGATGAAGTGAGACCACAAAAAGTGAACCGCGATATGGTGAGGGGTTACTGTACAATTTTTTTGGTCAAAAAAGTACACATCTATAAAATACACATGTTCTGCTGATATGAAAAGAATGAAAATATTGTAGTTTTACAGTCAAATGTAAGAAAAACCCAAATTGCCATTTATAAAAACACAGATTTTTGTTTATTTATTTTAATTAATTACAACTTTGGCCTGTTTTTTAAATAGTTAACATATAAATTATTGTTGTTATCTTTCTGTGATTGCACTAGTTTTTATTTGTTACTTATTAAAACAGGGGACATTCTGTACAATAGCAGTTGAATTATATTTTAAGATTTTTCAGTCCTTAATATCTTTTTTTTTCAAATAATAGCAAATATCTGTAAAATGACTGTTGTTTTGCTGATTTAAGTAACAATGGTGCAATTTTAGGTTCAGACACTATTAAAGAACAAATGACCATTTATGCAAATGAAATTTTTTAATGTGGACATTATTTACAGCTTTGGCAGGTTTGTTTGTTTTGTTTACATTTTTTCTGTGATTTTTTTTTTTTTTTATCTTTTACCATTTATCAGTCCTTAATAAACATTTTTTCTGTCAATTAATGCTTTATATCTGTAAAATAACCTTTTATTCTGTTTTAATAATTGTACTTTTTATGGTCCAATATTGTAAAATAACAAATTACTACTGTAAAAATATCGATTTTTGATATGGACATTGTTTACAGTTCTGACCTCTGTTTTTATGATTAACATGTAATGCATTTATGAAATTTACAAAACAAGGAAAGTAACAGTTAAAAAAATAACAACCTTTTTAATCCATTAGAATACATATTGTTTTCCTTTAAATAACAACAAATATCTGTAAAATAACAAGTTCTTGCTCATTTGAATACAAACATATAGTAATTTATGGCCAAACATCATACGAGATCAAATTACCATAAAAAACACTGATTTACAATATGAGATTATTTACAGTTTTGGCCTGTTTGTTTGTTTGTTTGTTTTATTGGTTACCTATACAGGGGACATCTGTAACATAACAGTAAATTGTTCAAAACTTTACACTCAAAAAAAGGAGAGAACAAGAAGCCGGGGTTGATGGCTGGCCGCACAAAACGCCAGACCTGTGTTTGTATTCATTATTTTAGAAGAAGCCTTTGTTTGTCACATATCCCAGCTGGGGGCAGAGTGCAGGGTTTCGCCGTGACAAGGGTCCCTGGAGCGGGTCGGGTTAAAGGCCAGTCAGCACCGGGGTTTGAACCTTTGACCTTCCGATCAGCGGCCCTCAGACACTGAACCACGGCTGGTATAACCCTCGGTAAACATACAGGATAGCTCAGCAAATCCCTATTATGCTTTAGATCACTCAAACAAATGCTGAGCTCAGAAACTTTGAGGTGTCACTTTCACAAAAGATTAACACTGAGCCCAGAAGTGGGAAGGTAACAGCTGTAAATTATTCCGACAGCGTGGAGGAGCCCACGTCGCGTCTTTTTAGAAACTTTCTCTACTCGCCGCGTGAAAAACAGGCGCGCACGTAAACATGTCTGATTTTCAAATGACGCGAGAACCGGGTTTTATGCACAGGTTCCCTGTAAAAACAGTCGATGACAAAGTGCCTTAGTGTGAAGGTGTCAGACAGAACTAACAGCAGAAGCAGTAGATGAGACTTGGCTTATTGCAGCTGCAGTTATTACCGCGGAAGGAAAAGACATGTTGATAACTCCGGTGGGGCAGTGCTGAGCGGAGCGGAGCAGGGGCTTGTCTGATTTATCTAGGAGACCATATGTGAGGCAGATTAAAGCACCAAACCGGCAGATTAAAAGACTGCGATCCTCGCTGCGGCTGAGGTCTAATGAAGAAAATGTGACGGCTTGTCTTTTTTAAAGGAGGGAGTAATATGTTCCGAGCCCCCTCACTTGCCATCAGATATGCGCGATACAAAGATTAATGATTGCAGGGGAGATTTCCAGTGAGGAAAGTTGCCCAGAGGTGGTGGAATTAGGGGCTTTAACGTGATTAAATTAAATTCTGGGGGCCCCTGAACCCCCCACCGAGGTGTAGGATTAACTAAAATGGCTTCCTTGAGGGGGTGACATTGGGATGGCTGCAGTTTGTCGGCTGCTTTTTTCCCCCCTAAACCCATGAAGTGTTCACAGTGGTTGTCAACGTCAAGTTTTTTCTTCTTCTTTTTCTTCTTCTTCTTCTTCTTCTTCTTCTTCGTAAATCACTTCCCGTTGTGCTTAAACACGGTGAGACACATTGAATACGCCTCCCAAAAAAGCTTGTCACTTACAGGGCTTTCTCGCCAGCGTGACACTTTTCCCTTCCTTCGCCTGCGAGGACGAGCGCCAAACCTGAGCCAAGCCGTGCGGAAAAATCACCATTTAAATGTGCCTTGCAGAACAACAAAAACAATCACTTGAACGTAATGCGTCGCTTAAATAAAAGTGAGAAAAGGCATCCTGAGTGTAAATTGGCAGGGAAAGGTGTGTGTTCTGGTTATGTCTAATTAAAGGAACATACACTCACCGGCCACTTCATTAGGTACACCTGTTCAATTGCTTGTTAACATAAATAGCTAATCAGCCAATCACATGGCCACAACTCAATACATTTAGGCATGTAGACATGGTCAGGACAACTTGCTGAACTTCAAACTGAGCATCAGAATGGGGATTTAAGTGACTTTAAACGTGGCATGGTTGTTGGTGCCAGACGGTCTGGTCTGAGTATTTCAGAAACTGCTGATCTACTGGGATTTTTCACCACAACCATCTCTAGGGTTTACAGAGAACAGTCCGAAAAAGAGAAGACATCCAGTGAGCGGTACACCTTGTTGATGTGAGAGGTCAGAGGAGAATGGGCAGACTGGTTCCAGTTGATAGAAAGGCAACAGTATCTCAAATAACCACTGGTTACAACCAAGGAATGCAGAATACCATCTCTGAATGCACAACACATTGAACCTTGAAGAAGATGGGCTACAGCAGCAGAAGACCACACCGGGTGCCACTCCTGTCAGCTAAGAACAGGAAATTGAGGCTACAATTCACACAGGCTGACCAGAACTGGACAATAGAAGATGGAAAAACGTTGCCTAGTCTGATGAGTCTCCATTTCAGCTGAACATTCAGATGATGGGGTCAGAATGTGGCGTAAACATGAAAGCATGGATCCATCCTGCCTTGGATCAATGGTCCAGGCTGCTGGTGGTGGTGTAATGGTGTGGGGGATATTTTCTTGGCTCACTTTGGGCCCCTTAGTACCAACTGGTTTAAACTCCACAGCCTACCTGAGTATTGCTGCTGACCATGTCCATCCCTTTATGACCACAGTGGACCATCTTCTGATGGCTACTTCTAGCAGGATAATGCTCTGTGTCACAAAGCTCAGATCATCTCAAACTGGTTTCTAGAACATGACAATGAGTTCTCTGTCCTCCAACGGCCTCCACAGTCACCAGATCTCAATCCAGTAGAGTTCCTTTGGGATGTGGTGGAACGGGGGATTCGCAACATGGATGTGCAGCCGACAAATCTGCAGCAACTGCATGATGCTATCATGTCAATATGGAGCAAAACCTCTGAGGAATGTTTCCAACACCTTGTTCAAAGTATGCCACGAAGAATTAAAACAGTTCTGAAGGCAAAAGGGGGTCCAACCTTTTACTAGCAAGGTGTACCTAATGAAGTGGCTGGTGAGTGTACAAGCCACAGTGTAATTGCTGGAATTCTGCATCGATAATCAGATTAGGCACGGTTTGGAATATTTCCGTCGCTTTATCAATATTGCCGAAGTGGTTCATATCAAAGCGTGCCATCTTTCACAAGACAGTATCTGCTATCGATGTAAGCTGCTTTGAAGTTGCACCACCTGCCCTGTCTCCACATTGATACCATCAGACAGAGCTGCTGCTGCTGCTTTCCTTTTTTTAAGCCAGCTGTCATGTTCTCCCCACAACCCTGCTTTTCTGCGAGTCAAGAACCATCACTTAGACCGCGGCCCTGCGGTAAATGTAGCATATAAAAGGTCACAGGAAGAACAGGACGGGACATACATCACGGCCGCGACCTTCCAGATGGCACGTCTCCCGTTATTTTTGTTTATTCCAAGAAGTGCGTTCCGCTCTGATCAGCATTACTCGAGGATTTTTAAGGAGTCTAGTTAATTTTTAACTCTTTTCATGCGTCCCGCGGGAATAACGATTAGTCCGGGCAGATGTTGCAGATCCAATCATTTTTTAATTCTAATTAGGATCATAAATTAGATGCCTATCTCGGAGCAGTCGCTTTGAATGTGCAGCTGTAACTAAGAAATGACAAATACGAAGACACGCATGCTGCATTTCCTTTAGCATGTCTGATCTCTGGTATTGTTTGAAGCTTTAACTGGCACCGTTTGCTGACACACTGGTGGAACGGAACCATCATTAACATTAGTCGTGCAGCATGAAAGGCCTGTGAGCTGGAGTGAGAGGAAAGTGAGGCTGGAGAGTGTTTCCTCGACAACATTTCGAGGATGCAAGTAGCTTGACCTACAAGCTAACAGCAACCCTGCCCTTGATAACCACGCACAGTTCCGACGTCCAAGATGCATTTAGGCAACCTACGAAGGAATCTTTCTGCCATGATTACGCAGAAAGCAATCTGTTTGGTGATGGAAGCAGTTATGAAGAAACCGCTATTGAGGAGCAGATGTCCAAAAACGCACATCAACACTGAGCAAAGATCCAACTGGGTGCTTCTGAGAGTCGGCTCCGAGGTTGTTATCATGTCTTTACTTTGGTAGCAGAGCTTCTTAGTAGCTTTATTAGCGCTTCTGTTGCCATTTATGCTCATCCAAAAAAGAAATTAAAAAACATATCTTGGCAGTCAACAACGTAAAGGAAGAAGAAATAATCCAGATCTTGTAATGGTCAAATTTGTAGACATCATTTATCAGATACAGAAAGAAATTTTGAAAGATTAGGTGCTCCAGATTTAGCATCTCCAATGAATACAGTGACCCTAAGAGATCATTCTGTTATTGAAGCTTGTGAGATTTTAGCTCTGCGGCACAATGGTGCACAACACCGAGGGGAGAAGTGGCAGGGTTTTTGGCAGGACAACATTTCTTGCATTACATTCTGTACTGTCCTTGAAGAAGTTCTGCTTTCTGCTCCTCCTGTGTTGAGCTTCCTCCCGTGTGACAGTCAAACATCAGTGCAATCTTGTGTGACTCTAAAAAAAAAAGGGAAGAACAAAAAGAAACTTATTTGCCCTTTGATTCTGGAGGGAATGACACCAAAGCCTGACGTTTTCCTCCTGATGCTACGTTCCCAATAAACTCTACAGTAGCTCCTCTGACATGTTTTTGACGTTACATTACTTTGTGTTACCCTCAGTGCAAGTGGGAGACAGAAAAAACACACATGACAGATAACAAAATAGAGCGAGAAATTTAAGCCGCGTCGCCAACAGCTGCATTTTACCAGTGTTAAATGTTTCACAGCAGATTGTTCCTTTCAAACAACCTGAGGGGAGGGCAGAGGAGGTGTGTGTGTGTGTGTGTGTGTGTAATGTGTGTTGGCTGGCAGGGATGGAATTGCGCAACGGCTAACACAGGCGGGTGGTGACATCCAGCCGCGAGCACATAAGGATTAGGAGAGACTCACCCTACAGAGATCTGGGTTAATTAAAACTGTTTTGGTGAGCTCGGTGACCCACCCCTGCAAGATGCAAAGAGATGCCGGCTCCATCTGTTTAAGCGACGATAAATCTGCAGCCCACAGTCGGTGACTCAGTTAAATGCACTGATGTACTGTAAATACAGGCTGGACCGGGCTGTTTTGGCAACAGTTTTTACATCAGCAACAAATGTGTTTGCAGAAGGTGTGCAAGCACAGAATCAGAAAGCAATCTTGGTGCACAATGGCTGTTTTTTTTAGTATCATTATAACCTTAATGCATATTATATTATCAATACTGATACTCTGACATGCACATAGTAGTATTTTATTAGTTTAGTTGCCTTCTAAATTACTCTGTATACAACGATCAGGCATAACATTATGACCACCTGCCTAATATAGTGTTGGTCCCCCTTATGTGCTCCAAAATGCTCTGAACCATTGGACATGGACAAGAGGACCTCTCAGGGTGTCCTATGGAGTCTAGAACCAGGATGTTGGCACTGGATCCTTTGGGTGCTCTGGCTTGTCCAGTGGGGCCTCTGTCAGTCCAACTTGTTCCACTGCATCCTGTTGATGCTTGATCAGAATGGGGTGTAGGAAGTTTGGAGGTCAAATCAACATGTTGGTCCACTGTCATGTTCCTCAACATGTTCCTGATTGTTTGATGTTGTTTCCATGTGGTGGGGTGCATTTTCCTGCAGGGGTAGACTAATGACATTTGGGATTTCCATTTGCATGAGGGAGTGTGCTTGTTGTGGGACAGTGTTTATTTGGGTGTCTAAGTCTCATCAATATGGATGTTAAAATCCAAGGTTTTCCATCAGAACAGCACATAGTAGCAATATGATCAATGTTATTCACTTCACCTGTCAGTGGTCATGATGTTGTGGCTGATTGATGTATCTGCGTCATGAGATTTATTCTGCAGCTGTCATTGCAACCTAGATTCAATGTAAAAATGCATGATTCTTGCACATGTTGCATCACTTGGACATGCACAGGACTTTAATTTCCTCTTTAATTGCATATTTTTATTGTTAGCATTCAACACTTTATGGTGTATTTTTCACTTTAGTACATTTTTTCATCATAGTATATTTTATGCTTTGTTGTGCATTTTGTGTATTCGTATATTTTTCTATTTTCTTATTGTATTTCCTAAATTTTATTCTGACATGTGGAACGTTGGGTCCCATTTGCAGTCAATCAAGCATGTGGGTTTTTTTTCCAGGTGAGGGTGTGGTAGCTACATCGCCATTTAAACAAGTCTGCGCGCAGGAGTTGGTGGTTTTCTCGGTGGGCAGGCCACTCAGTGAGAATAAATGACAACAGGTTACCCTAACAACTGCTCTATGGTGAGCTTGTAGAAGGTCAGAGGATTGGAAGGCCGAGAAAACGATCCAAAGGCTGCTTGAAAGGGTCACTTAAAGATTGTGGAATCGACCTAGAAACTTGGGAATCTATGTCAACACGATTGTCTTCTATGGCGTGGGAGTATCCATGGTGTCATCGAACACTTTGAAGCAGAATCATTCAGAGCAGGCTCCACAGAAAGGATCCTTTAAATGCAGCCACAACAGGGTCAGTGTGTCATCTCTGTGCAAGACCTTGTGCAAAGAAGGCTGGGTTTGTCGCACACCTACTCCTCTGTCACCTGGCCTAAATGAACCACCAACCGTCTTCATTGCAAGCCATGTGACTTCCATGATTACATCTCTATTGTGGTGGTGGCTGCTTAACTATTTCTGCTCGCTACTATAACAACAGGATTTTACCTTGGGGATCAACAATGTATTTCTATTCTGTTCTATTCTATTCTGCAATTCGTTCATAACATTGTTCACGATTAAACCAGTGTTTCTTAACCTTTTTCACTTATGACCTCATTCAAAGCAGCACTATCGAGTTGGTGCATTTAGTCATGATTTAGAGGAGTTAGAATTTCCATCAGAGAAAGAGAAAATTCATTGAAATTATATATCGAGACATAATTATTTAGACAAAATCTCTACAGAAACATGCAAAAAAAATACACTAATAGTACATTGTTTTTTTTACGGAGCCCCTAAAGGGACATGGGCAGACAAAAATTAAAATGTAAGTTTTTTAGTGTGCACGCGAACTTCCGGCATCACTAACTCATTAGCGATGCGTTTTCAAAACATAAACGATGCCTCTTTCCCATCATTGTAAGGTAGACAATGTGCTACAAGCCCAGTTTTATCAGCAGTAGCTGTCTTTCTGCACAAATAACATTGGTGTCTATGTGCAGCCGGCTGGACGATGAGTGCACAGGGGCCGTCTGCAAAATTGCAATTTTGCATGATTTGTATATATACATATATCTCAAACCCAGTGTTGTGGTCTGATCAACAGGGGCCAGTCGATGGCTGCAGTGATTCTGGTGACACTGCAGTGTATAAGGGTGACGTTATTGAACATTTGTGTGGTGTCTCTCTCCACTGTTGCAGTGGTTTTGCAACTTGCAGACGGTCCCTGTGAACTTGCCGTATTTCTGCAGCCTGAAAGACAGCTACTGTTGATAAAACTGGGCTTGTAGCACATTGTTTACCTTACAACGATGGAAAAGAGGCATCATTTATGTTTTGACAACGTATTGCTAATGAGTTATTGATGCCGGAAGTCCGAATCTGTGAATATCTTTCCTGTATTACCATTTTCAGATGCCTGCAGTGTACAGACGGGGAATTATCTTGTGGTCATGCTAAAACTATCTCGTGCGCACGCGAAACTAACTCTTGCTCACAAGATAGTTTCTTGTGAGCACAAGAAACTTACATTTTAATTTTTTCCTGCCCATGTCCCTTTAGGGGCTCCATAGTTTTTTACACATTCCTCTACAGATTTTGTCGACTGACTGTTGACTGTTGCAACTCCACATTGACCGACTACCACAGTAAAATAGAACTTGTACAGTGATGCATAAGTAATATTATGAAATCTAACAATATGCAGCTAATGATAATTTTACTAATGACAATTTGTCAATAATTTGTCATACTTTCTGCTGTATTTTTTATATTGTGGTGATGGTGTTTTTATTTAACTACAGGATTTTAGTTAGAATTTAAATTAGAGAAAGGGAAAATCAGATGATTTAATTGAAATTACAGCTTGAAGTGATTTTATTTCAAAGAGAGAAGAATGACGAACATGCAAAAAACATTATCTTGCTAACAATAGCAGCTTCCCCTTGAGCAGCTGAGATGTTTTGCAGTGATACGTGTGTAATAATGTGCAATAGTAATAACTGTACTAGTGACACTTTAAGCACATTTTTGCTCATATTACTTTCATACTTTTTGCTATATGTTTATGTTGTGGTGTTGGTACTACAATTTAAATGCAGGATTTGAAAACTTCTCCCCCTGTTGAACATCCTTCAGTGCTTCTACGATAAAAAGTTGTGTGCATTGTAACATGTAATATGACAATTTTTAATTTTGAGACTTCAAATGTATAAAAAACAGCAGGCTAATTAAAAAAAAATACTGCTGGTCATCCAACACTGTCAGAAATCCACACACTTTGCTTATGAATTCACTGTAAAGGCCAAGTGATCAGATGTGGAATCCTTTTGCTTTATTAATCAAAAGTTTTCTCATGTAGACGACTTGATGAAAACTGCTTCTTTTCTGAATCGCTGATGAAAAAAAAAATAGAAGAACTGATACATGAGAAGAAAAATATGCACTATGAGAAATGAGGTCAGGATCATGGAAGGCATTAGGAAAGCAATGTGTCGGGCTTTTATACGATGGAAAGTAGGTTTATTTATCTAAATCTGGCCCTGTTTGCACCTGTCGAGAGCAGAAATTTGATGGATATTGTATTCCTCCCTGGATGAATTTCAATATTAGAAGCAGACGCAGTCATATATCTGCTGAATTTCTGTCTCTCTCTCGTTCTCACATTCCCACTCTGCATGATTCGCCTCGTGTCCTTCAGGTTTCGCTCGCTTCTCTCTGAGCAAACTCCGCTACCTTTCGTTTCTCGCATGCATCCTCCTCCCTCACACACATTCTCCCTGTCTGTTTCTTTCTCTTCCTCCTCCTCCTCTGATCTCTATCCTCCTGAGCACGTCTTGGAGGCAGACTGGGCTGCAGCCGGCTAGGCAGCTGTGTGTTGTTGGTCTTGTGCCACCACAGAGGCGCTTTGGCTAACCCGCTATCTATTTGTTTAGAGGAATTAAAGGATGCACTCTCTCCAGGGACCTCTGGCCTCCGAGTCGCCAGAAGGGGCCTGTACGAGAGAATTGCACTTGGTAAACACACATCCGCACACTTGCGAGTAGTTAGAGCCGAACCAGAGGAAAAAAACCTGATAATCCATCGCTGATCTGCGGAATGATCACTCCATCTGACTCCCCACCGCTGACCGCCGCGTCGTGTCATGGGGCACGAGTGGGGCTTACAGATCTGGGCTTTTTGAGGCAGCTCTCATGGGTGTCATTATACTTACTACTTGACTGCTTTCATTTTTTTCCCCCCCTTGCTGTGCTGGCGGGGGACCGCAGGAATGATTCAATATCCATTCTGCCACGCAGTTTGCACTCCACGTTAATGCAATCTATTTTCTATTTTTCTTCAAACGCCTTTTAGTTACGGTGCAGTGGGGAAATTGGTTTCTCTTGCAGCCGAATCGTACAGCATATGCATATGTACGGCGTGGCGCGGCATTAATGTGATTTCTGCAAAATTAAGTAAGTGAAAAAAGTAGTTCTGTGGCAGTCAAATGTCCAAAAAGACCAACTGGCTTGAAAACTGGTTCACCGACTCTCTCCGGTTTACCTCGTGAAGCCATGCAGTGTTTGCTCATTTTAAATGAGTGGTCTAAACCATGTTGCATCTGTAATAAGAGGTATACAGCTAGCTCAGTAGGTGGGGAAAACCTAATTTTCTCCCGTCGGTTCACCTTGACAATCAGTCAACGGGCTTGGCATTGCATGTTATTTGCTCCCATGCTGGTAACCATGTATGCAGAGCCTGCTCAGCCTCAGGTGGGCAGTGAACTGAATGCATTCGCTCATTTACCAGCAACTCTTTGGGGAATTACATCACTTTGAGGCTCGCAAAAGAAAAAAAAAAGGTGAGATTTAATTCTGACGAAAGACCAGCAGTAAGATGTGGCCAGTCTGCATGATGAAAACATGTAAAGCTGCACTTTACACACAGGGCAGAGGCTAATGGAAAACACGGCTACCGTTAATTAGCTGCTATCTTGTTCATTCTAGCAGCTACACTCCATGTAAGATCCTGTTCCTTTGCACAAACCCAAGGCTGCAGTGAAGTAGGGTAATGCTAAACTTTTTTTCCCCTTACTTGACTGGTCACAAGAAGTAATTATGTTGTATATTGGTGAAAAAGAAACAACCATCTATATCCATACAGCTGGAGATAAAGGGTGAGGCAGAGTGCTCGGCACTCGCTAATCATTATTGATGGAGATTCACTTTCACTTAGCAACCGGATGGCTGGCTGACTGCTGATGCTCGAAAAAGGGTGGATTGCATGCGGACCGCCATTGGCTGGTTTTCATGGCCTATTGAGCCAATCAAGGTTGACAGTATGAATGCCTCCTGTCGGGGCGCCGCTGAAACCTTTTCGTGGGGTTTCAGGTAAAGAATTTTTGGTCTAGTTCCACCACGCTCACAGTCCCAGCCCTTCAAAGCTCTGGGTATGAGTGAAGTGTCAAGATTAAACTCTGTCACATCAGCATTAAACCACTCCGGGTGAAGCGACTGTCACAGCACCGGACATGGCTCATTTCTAGATGAATTCTGCTGCGTTTTTTTTTTTTTACTGTGGAAAAAAGCTCCAAGTATTTTAAGTTTGGCTTTACCTCTGGGGCAATAACAGGAGGGACAATCTACATGGAGACTATGTGCATAAATCATGTGGATGTATTTACAGTGATGTGCTCCCCCTGCTTGTGTTACGCTCACGCTTCGCCGGATTGCACTGTGCCGCATGAATATTCATGACTCATTCTATATTTGATCTTTATGAACCCCTTTAGCTGTATATGCAGCTCTAAATGCGTCCCCCGTCACATCATGCCAAATACATACCTGGCCATCGAACTCCTTCTGTCCACCTGTTGTGTGAACACGGTGATGACCGGCACGCCACCGTGTTGCCGTCAGCGTGTCCTGCGTGTCTGTGCAGGCCTGTGTGCAGCAGAGCATGAAAGCATGTACTGTTTCTAGTCATGCTTCGTTCACGGGAACATCCCCGCTGTGAGTTGTCCGTACAGGTGAGAGGCCCGCTGAGGCAGGTGGGGGTGACAGTAAGCTGAGAACGCCGTGAAGACTATCTGCACGCGAGGTACAGCACCACAGCGCTGCAGCTCGCATGTTGCATGCAACGGAACAGTCAACCTAAAGTCAGCATGTTTAATGCATGAGATGGAGAGAAAAAGGAGATAAGGAGCATCAGTTCTGTCCGTTTATATTTTAAATTTCAATTTTTTAGGCAGCTGTAATGGCCACATTTTCATCACACTCAGGGTTTTATGGAGTATTTGAAATCCTGCTGCTGTTATTCAGCAAGAAAAAATGTTATCATTGAAAATGTCTTAAAAGGATTATATAATAATGAAAAGGGTCAGCACAGTGGGCAGTTCTTTAGTTACAATGTGAGATGAAGATAGAGAGAGAGAACAAACAGTGAAATGGCCTTAATCCTTGATCTTAAAGCTGTGAATCACTTTGAAAGAAACTAAAGAGACATATCTTTAAATCTGGCTATTAATCTGGAGGAATTGGGCTTCCTTACAATAAAGGTTTTCATAATTATTCTTCTTCATCTTAAGGTTTTAGGGTTTTTTTATTCATTGTCCCCTTTTTGTTTTTGTTGTGGTCATGTACATTGTTTTTTTAAATTGTTTTTTGTCATACATCCCCACTAATGAAAGTCATGTCTATATGGATCTGATGTCATTATTTGTCCAGATATTTATATACTAGAACACAAATCATTTCCACATTGACACTGCAGTGCATTGATGACAGTCTCAAAATCACAGATTCAGACTTCCTGGGTTTCATACATCACAAATCTAATTAACCAATCCTGTTGACTTGCAGGGTGCAACTTCCCATAGCATAGATTTTCTGACATGTATGACTGAACTACTCCAAAGTTACAACTTGTGCAGCAAAGTAGTCGTTTAACGTGTTTGAGTAGATTACTAGGTGAGCTGGTGCGCTCGAGCTGCAGGTTTAGTAGTTGGTAAAGTTACATCAAAGCTGTTTTAAGCCAAAAAAAAAGATTATTTTCCCAGAAATAAGCTTGAAAATCTGTCATTTTGATGCACAGATATGAGTTATTAGGGGTTTAATCAATACCAGGAGAGAACTTTAAGAACAATGAGCTTTTGATTCTCATAAAATGTTGTTGTTAATCTCTCTTTCATACCTGTGGTGTGAATCTGTAATTTCACTGACACAAAAAGCGTCTTCATCTTGTGCACAGAGACATACTTGTCAGTGACTGTGCGATGCACTTGAGACATAACAGAGTCATTAACAACAGAGTTGCCTATAGTGATACTGAACTGGAAAATCTGCTTTCAGCAAAGACCCACCTGCATTCATTCCTTTACCTGTAGCTTTGAAATATGAGTTTGCAGAGTCTGAATGTTGCACAGTGACAAGATAAAAGAACCCAAAACCAAACCTGCAGCATAACCCACTTCTCATCTCCACTCGGTATTATTGAGTTCGTTTAGTTAATATTTAGTCTCCGAATATTTAGTTCCCACCTTGAAACTCCATCCCTGTGTGCAGCTGTGGCGTCACATTGCTGCGAGGGAGCCCCCGCGTTTCACACATTCAACTGTTTTTGTTTTTCCCTAGCATCTTTAATTAGCATCTCCCACAGTAATGCGGTACCCTAACCCTCCGCTTCCTCTCCACGCCGGCAGCAGCCTGACCTGCCGCCGCCACCTCTGAGTCACAGGTACTGACAACCTCAGTGTGCCTCCCTGCTCCCGGTGGGGCTGGCTCTTTTCTGCGCCTCGCCAAATTAAGGGCCTGGGAATTACTCTCGGCACGGAATAATGATGAGGCGGTCCCTATCTGGACAGGGAAGAGTGTTTATAATGAGATTGTAAACATATGCTCGTGCCAGCACAGCAGCAACCCATCAGCTTAATTGGCTCGATGTGGAATCTCAGCTCTCGTTGGTCCTCTCTGGAGTGAGGGGGGGGAGCGGAGGTGGGCTGTGGCATGAGTGTGACGTTGGGGTGCAAAGCCTTGTCTTTTTTTGGGTAAAAAGACACAAATAAAGACACAGGAGTGATCCTGTAAGATGCATTCATGTAAACACTGGGATTTGAAAACACATGAACACATCATATTTACCTGAGAACAGGCTGCCAGGTAGAGTAACCTGCATGGACAATACAGGTAAACAGACCTATTGTGCATTGTGCTTGCCTGTGTGAATCGATGCGATTGTTAAGCCGAGTGGGTATATACGCGCGCACACACACACACACACACACATATATATATATATATATATATATATATATATATATATATATATGTATATAATGAATTGGCCCAACAATTGACAAAGTATGATTTATGCATGTTCCTTAGTGTAATCAGTCTCTCTGAGGCTGGATGTGGCTCTGGAGGGTGAGAGATTGAACGCAAGGTTAAATTGCGCTAACCTCTTGTCTATTTAGGAGCCAGTGGGATCAATCTGACAGCCTGGAATAATGTAAATGCCATTAATCATCAGTCTGCTCATCACGCACGCGTGGAGAAACAGTCCCACACACAGTGTCTGTCCCTGATAGCGTGTTTAGGTATCAATGAATGTGACTAATTGGCAATGAGGGCGACACTGATTGACTCAAGTGAGCTGCAACGTGTATAATTCTTGGGATATCTGATGTGAATATTAATGCAAAAACTGAAATATACATACAAGCATATGTAGAAGTCTTCTGTCCACGTAGTTAATGAGGGCTGTTGTGCCAGAAGAGGAAGAAAATAAATATTTCTGTGTGACAAATTAAAAATCCCAACTTATGCTCACAGCAGATGGACCCTTTGCATCCTCGTTGTTTATCTCCTGCAGACTCCCTTGGCACCGGCTGCTCTACACTCCACGTGTGGTGCAGTCATACATGCTGACCGGTGCAGGCAGATTATGCATGCTAGCATGTCGTAGCTCCCCTGCGGTGGCGCTATCAAGAGGTTAGCCTGCCTGCACAGGGACTAATACATATCCCCACAGCTCCTCACATCCAATGAAAAGCTCATTTCAAGCTAAGAAGCAGCCACCTGTTAGCAGTGGCGGAGACGTGATGAGCCCGCGAGCGCAATCTAAAGTGTTAACCGCCTGCAAATGTGCCATAACACTTTATTGCGCGTAAGCACAGATTTGGTGGAATTGACAGTGCGCTGGGCTGGAAATACAATCAATTTGGGCAGATGTGTTTATTAGTTACAGTTAGTGGCTAATTATTCATCAGATGATTGCACTGCGGAGAGGTTTTGTGTGGTGTGACGGGATTTGCCTGTCGAAATTGTGGGGGGAAAGCATCAAAAACAATAGAAAATACCATTCAGTGAAATGAGTGTGTCATCGGTTATATTCTCCCCACATTCTTCAACATATAAACATTAAATTGCTAAATGAACTCCAGCAGTAATTGATGGGTTCAGCCCTGAGAGCATTTAATTCAATACAGCTGCAATCCGACGTAACCAACCATGAGGAGTCGCTTGACTTCCGCTGCAGACATTATGCGTGTGTAATTTTCATGATACGTTGATATTATTGTCGTGCGTATGCTTATGCAATCATGAAATTTTACGGCCTTGATACAAAGGAAAGGCAACACTACAATTACTTGCTCTTTGGTGCCGCAATACGCTTTGCTGCTGCCACCTCCGAATCAGAAAACGCATCTTATTTTAAAAAGCAACTGATAAAACTATCACTATTTTGTGCTCCATTGTCCTCCTTTTGCAATATAACCTCTCCCTTTCAGCTCCCTACCCCCGCTTTACAACGTGCAATAATCCTTCTTTGCATGGGTATCGAATAAAAAGCAGCGAAAATGCTCTCGAAATGACATTTTATTGGGGTTTTAAAGGCTGAACGCATGAGACTGAACAGCCGCAAGAGTTTACAACAGGCATTAAAGAGGTGATTGAATGGCTACGTAATGAATAGATAAATATGTGAGGATGCCAGAGGGTGAAGTTGATAAATGTGAAACCTGAATAGAAGAAGTTTTTTTCTAACATAAATGCTTCATCACCACCTGCAGAAAGACAGTTTTGACTGCTTTTGCTTGTTGTTTCGGTGCATTTACTTTATGTCTCTGAATCACTCTGCTTCTACGGTTAGCCGTCCAGCTGTGGTCGACACCTTAGACAAGCTGAAAAAGCAGAAACCGAGAAGTGAAATGAACTGCTCCCGGTCCGAAAAGAGCACAGCAATGAAGCATGAGAGAGAGAACCAAGTGATAGGTTTAGCAACACAACCAGCTGTTCGCAGCTGTCGTTACACAAGAGCTTTGGGCCTAAAATAATATGACTGCTGGAGGGGAAGAAAAAGAAGTGTGCCACATTACCTGATTGCCTGCTTCGTATAATTTACAGTTGCCATAGCAGCTCAAACCTGGAGCAGTCGCATCACATAATGGAACGGAGTCAAGCTTTTTGCTCGGTAACAAGTAGTGACTCGGACTCACAGAGGTCTGAGAGAAAAACAGGGAGGAAGGAGCTCGCTGGCGCTCGGCTGGAGAGGAAATATAAAGACATGCATTGTTTGCTGTGGGCTCATTGACTTAATCATATCCTAAGAGGCACTTGCGCTGAATTTTCCTTTAGAAGAAAGCTCTTTGTTGAAGAAAGAGGCAGAGAAAGTAGACGAGAAAGCAAGAAGAGCAGGACGTAAATAAGGAAGGATGGGAGCACAAGGCGTGTGCTTTCATTAAAATCAAACAGGTCAAATAGACGGATGGCATCGTTACTCCAAATGGTTTTCAAATCAATTACAGATCATCTCGTACACTGAAAGAAATGAAGCATGTTTTTTTATGGAGCTTCACAATGTTAACTTCTAGTATTTAGAATGTCAGTCCAATATTCTCTCCAGCTCTTTAGCTGCTAAACGCACCACTGTATTCACCAGCTATGGCCGCTAAATTTGTCTGTCCACCATTTAGGGCCGAGCAGACGGTGCACAAGAGGGATTTAGAGCTTTCTACTCAAAAAAGCTGCTGCTGGAGGCAAGATCTGCGAGAGTGGAGCAAACATTTGCTGGCCTCGAAACCCAAAAATACGAGCTTAAAGATGTTAAAATGCTTTTGTAGAACTGAAAGGAGCAGGCAGGTGGTAATCCTCTCTGGGTTTGTCGCTACATCTTTCACACCATCCGACCTGTTGCAAATGCAAAAGTTATTGATTAGTGTGGCTTTAAGCTACCGAGAGCTTAAGTCTAAAAATACAAGTGGATGCAACTGTTGGTTTGAGCTGCTGGTTTGCCAACAGCTCTGACTTGTGTACAGCATGAGGATGTCACGCTGTAGTATGCAGTAGGCATTGGTTTCTTTCTTTAATGTTGTTGCACAGTGTACAATGAAAATAGCCCCTTGACGCCTGAGTTTATTTACAATTATATAAAAACAGTAATTTTATGTGTTTTTAATTTCAAGTTGATGTTCAGTTAAGTAGAGATTGTTAATTTCTCTATAGCACATATAGTAGATATAAAGGTGTAATGCAACAGGCATTAATGGTAAAAAAAAATTTTATTGATGCTGCAAATACCGTTCAAACTGGTCCTAAGAGAAACCAGTGCTTGCAAAAGGTTCCTAGGTATGTATTGAATATGCATGAACCAGCACTGGGGGAATGCATACGCTATCTCAGCTGCAACGCTACGTTGCAAATTTGTGACAGCTGGCGTTAAGGGGTTAAACCGATCACAGTTGCCCTTGGTGGTGCTTAGCCCAAGATGCAGTGACGGTGCCCCAGCAAAATAGTAATGGGTGGAAATGTTTTGTTTGAGTATTTGTGCTTGGAAAGAGGCAAACGATGTCATTAAAATGGCTAATTCACCAAAGAAAACACAATGCAAAGTCCAAATGTTCCTAAAAACCTTCTGCTTTTATTGTAAGTTGTAGGCGTCGGTGTCTAAGTCTCATCAACATGGATGTCAAAATCCAAGGTTTTCCATCAGAACACCACATAGTACCAATATGACCAATGTTATTCACTTCACCTGTCAGTGGTCAGGATGATGTGGTTGATCTGTGTAGAAGTACTGTGCATGAAGAAGAAAGAGGTCTTTTCAATTCGAGATACCAGTAATAATTGGTCAGAAACGCATCCGGGCTGTTTGAACTGTCAAACACGTATGCGGAAGATCAGCTCTCCAGCCTGTCGGATGAACAGAGAACAGCTGGATCGACATCATGTGTGTGCAGCTCTTTTTTTCAGTCTATCAGTCGCCATTTCATTTGTCAGTGAGATACTTCATTGGCTGACTCCTGGCGGTGCATGTGAGGCGGGGCGCTGAGTGTCAATCACCCTGAAATGAACTGGCCTCTACCACTGTCCACTAAAACCACAGGGGAAAAGCCCTTGTGCTTGGATATACTGATTCTCGTTAGAAACAGAAAGAGGGGGGGATTGCTAGAGAGAGAAAAGGAGGAAGGACATGGAGCTATATGCTGAGGGGTTGCAGGGGAGATTTAAAGAAGATAGAGATGGAAATACCCAGAAAGAGAAACGGAGGAAGGAGGATGATAATTATAATGAGACCGAGATGATGAAAGGAAGGAAAACGAGGAATGACCACAGGGGGAAGTTTTGATAGAGCGGGGAATACTGCAACAGTGGCCACACGTACAACTGATGCATATCAGACGGCAGTAAAATGCAAATTAGCGAGTTAATCAGTTTGGTTATTGCGCCGTAATGTGAGTGTAATATAGATAGATTTGATCACGTTTTACTGGGTCAATTAAAGGGACAGTAAAAACCCCCACCGAGCGCAGCAGACGGATCAATACCGGAGACTCTGTTTCCTTTATGAAATGACAATTGCATCCCCTTCGCTTCCGAAAGCCACTCCTGCAGCCTTTTGTCGTATCCAAAAGAGAAAAACTCCACACAGAAGCTCTGCGAGATTTTCTCTCCCGAGCCGGAAGACGTAGGAACGCGAGGCAGTTAACTCTTCATGACATGTTTTTGTTGTTTCTTTGACCTAATTAGGCGGCTGACTCATCGGCTCGGATGCTAAAACACGACTTCCATCACAGAGGTTTGGCAAGTCGGTTAGTTTGTGCTGCTGTGGAGGTAGAAAACTACAAGAGAGTGGCAACAAATTCGCCAAAGACTTCTTCCTTGTTATGTATTATGTATTAATTACAGTCAATTAATAAATGTTTAAATGAAAATTACATCTTAGTATAAATAATTCATCAAATACTTGACATTAAGGACTGTATAATAAAGGAAAAACGTGATTAATATTAAATGGCAAGTGATGAATTATTTTACTTTTTAAAAATAAATGTTGAATTAATTAAAAAAAACCTTCACTAAGAGGTAGCCTGAGACATTTTATTGTGCCACTGCTGATTACATTGAGTTCTTTGACATGCTGTGAGTAATTCTCAAGGTTCAACTGAATACATGTCATTAAATATTTGCAGCCGGCACTGTTTAGATCCATTAGCTGGGAGTTTTCTTCTTTCCTACCTGCTGTGGGGTCATGCTATGTTTTTATTTATTTATTTTTTTACAAGTGGTTACTGCTACCAACTGTTCAAAATGACAGCACTATAGATGATTTATTCATTTACAGTAGATTTTCTTGATTTTTTAATCGATTGATGATGGTTAAACAATGGAAAAATGTTATTCTGGTGGCCATACTTCATTCGTATCAAACATTTCATAAAATATTAGCAACCTGCATTGTTTATATCCACTGACTGGGGGTTTGCTTCTCCCTACCTGTTGTGGGGTCATGCTGTGTGTTTAAATAACTGGTCACTGCTACCAGCTATTCAAAACAGCAGCAGAATTGAGGATTTATTTATTTATAGTTGATGTTGTTGACTTTTAATCCACTGACAATGAAAAATATGTCATCCTGGTGGCCAGACAAAGGCTCTGCAGTTGTTCCTGTTATCCCTGCTGTCTTTGTTGTTTTTTTAAATGAAAAAATAGAATCAGTTTTGCTGTTGTTTTTGTTTATTATGGGGAAAAAATGAAAATGATCCTCTATAAAATAAAGGGATTTTTTTCTTGATTATCACAGGCTGGATATGTCAGTGATTAACACCAATGTTTATTCTGATGCATTGGTATTTTTTTATGCTGTGTAACATTAAAAAAAAAAAAGTTATACTGAGATCCTTAAGGACAAAAATGTCCACATCAAAACAATGCCAGATAACCATTGTATATTAATATTTACTTCCACTTTCAATGACTCATCTCTTTTGATTTACATCAGTCCCAATAATTACAAAATATTAAATAATTTTCAGGTTTTTAATCCTTTAAATACCAGTGTGTTTACATCATGTCATTGCTGTTTTTAAGGGAAAAAAGAAAATGATTCTCTATAAAATATAGGGAAATATATTTTTGGATTATTACAGGCTGGAATGAGTCAGTGATTTACACCAACATTGATTTTGACGCATTATTATTTTTTATGCAGTGTAACATTTTTAAAAAAAAAGTTACACTCAGGACCTGAAGGACACCTACCTGGTAAATCCGTACCCAGCCTCAGGTCCATTATTTTATTTTATGGTTGGTGTCGGGGTGTGTGTGTCTCTGTGTGTGGGTGTGTATGTGTGTGTGAAGGGAGCGGGGTGGGGTATGAGTGTAATCTTGTGTTTGTATGCGCGAGGGGTCGGGATGGGTGGGAATGATTTTAATATGTTAAGCACTTTGAATTACATTCTGTATGAAAAGCGCTTTATAAATAAAGGTTGATTTGATTTGATTTGATTTGAAAAAATGTCACCATTGAAACCCATTAAAACTGGCATTTATGATCCCTCTGCCCATCTTCAAATATACACATACACACCACATCCCTAAACTAGTTCAGTTATAAACATTTTCCCATTGTCCTGCAGAGCTATATAAAATAGCAGGAAGAGACAAAACAAATAACATTTGCTCTATGTGCCAAATATGAAAAAATGAAAAGATCTAGTGGAAAGCAGGAAAAATTTTGACTCCAAAGCTCCAGAATGAAAGCTTAATAACATAGAATGCATGATTTCATGATGTAATGGTAAAGGGATTAAAAATAGCCATTATGATGGGTTTCAGTGGGGACATTTTTGTATTTAAGGTCCTGAGTGTAAACATTTTGCATACATGGTGTGTTATTAACATACACAAACACAAATTGTTCACATACACATGACACTGTGACATCCCCACCAACATCCCCAAACCATTTCAGTTGTAAACATTTTCTCTGGTTCCAGACCCCATAGGACACCCTGAGAGGATTTTTGAGCACATAAGAAGGACCAACATAATATTAGGCAGGTGGTCATAATGTTATGTCTGATTCGTGTATATACAGACATAACTTTATTATGCATAAATGCCAAGATCTGTTAACTGCATGTAAAGTGTATCCACATATTCTTCATAGAAGTAAATCCCCTTCTACTTGAACATGTCATGATATAATGCTGCTGTTTTTGTCTTAATTTTACCACATACAGTAAATAATAATAATTATCTCAGCACTGGTTTCTTTCATTTTGTCATTGCACCAAACCAAGCTGCTCTATTGTCAGTACTGATAAAATAAAAGGCACTTTTAATGGAGATTAAAATGTAGTTTGAGCAGACCTTTCATGTGTTGTGGTGCTACTTTGCTTATTAAATCAAGATACACTTGTTCCTTTGCAGTTCATGTATATCCATGAGCTGGGAGTTTTTTTCTTTCCTACACTGTTTTCTTAAAACTGGTTATTGCTACTAAATGTTCAAAACAACAGCAGGATTGAGGATTAATTCATTCATAATAGCTTTTTCAGTGGATTTATGATGATTAAACAATGAAAGGAAAGTGTTATTCTGCTGGCCGGGCTTCGTGTTACCAACAGTTGTGCAGTTGTTCTTGTTATCCCCGCTGGTCAATAAAGGTTAGCTGTCACATATTGCTAAATGCCACCTCAAATAAGCTAATAGCTGGAGCCTTTAATTCACACTCAGTTTGATCCGTGCTGCAGCCAGGTGAGCCGATGCCGACTTCCAGCGCAAGACCCAGAATCTCTCCCACTCGTGGCTGCTCGAGCTGATTACAGGCGCACACTTGACATAGTGAAAATGCCACCAAACGTGTCAAGAACGAGCCGCAGTAGACGACTTTCAGAACACAGAAGTAATGATGAAAACTGGCCCGGGGCTACCCTGTAGGCAGGAACATCAGACACAGCGTCGACGGCGTCTTTCCTCCCATCACGTTTATCCGTCGAGATGGAAGAAGGGCAAAACGGCGTCGGGAGGAAGGAGTTGGACGCTTCCGTTGGATCAACAGTGATTGACTGACTCATGTGGCTGATTGCTCGGATGGTTAATTCATGTGAAAATTGAATAATTGATTTGTGGAGTAATTGGCTCATACATGCATTAATGACTTCTTCCTTTTTTCCTGCTACTATGGAGGATGTAAACCGAAGCTACACGGGTAGAAATGATGTCTCATAAAGGAATAATGTAGAGATACTGTATGTGTTCTTTTGAGATATCGGATAAGAAAGCGAGCTCTGTGTGCTGTCAGCGGCATCACACCTTGACAGCTCTTTTTAGAATTCTGTTTTTCTTTTTTCATCCTACACCTAACCCCTCTCCTCCACTGTGCGCGATGAGCAATGCAAGGCGGTGATGATGAAGCATTGCTTCGACGCCTCACGGAATTTAAAGCCCACTTTCATCCGGCTAAACTTTGCCACAATATGCAGGCCCGGCGTCGTGCCATCTGCAGCTGTGTACATACCGAAGCCCCGAGGCCGCTAAAGGGCTGGTGAGCAAGAGGAATCCTCAATGGAGAGGAGAGACGGAGATGAATCCCTGGACTTTCCACTGGGCTGCTGGATAAAAAAAAAAACCTGGCCTTGCAGAGACTGAGAACACCCACTCACATCTGCAACCATCTGCTTTGTGGCTCAGTGGAAATCCCTCCCACCACCATCATCAGCAGCCCACACACACACACACTCTCTACTCACACACCCTCCGCCTACCTCAACCCCTCCCCTCCTCACCTCACCCACATCCACACACACACACACACACACACTCCTGACACTCACTCACACAACACTGATACTGTCAAACGCTTAAATGCCAGACCACCTTCCCACCTACCGGCTGCATCCCACATGCACAGAGGAAGTGAGAGGAATACAGATATGCTTTGCCCTAAACACACAAACACGCACAGATGCACACTTTGCAGAAAACAGACACGATATCCCGCCGTCCAGGCAGAGAGGGTTAATCCTTTTCCTCGCTCCGCCTCGGCTCCAGGCTCCCGCTTCATGAGGCAATAAATGACCTTTTAATCCGTGTAACTTTTTTGTCAGGTTACTCCTACGTGCCACAGCTTAGTTATCCGTGTTGGACCTGTTGTAAAGACTTCACCGATGCTGGATTTCATGAATGCTCTAGGGATTTTTTAATTTTCTTTTTTTTTGCCTTTGTTTTTTAATTAGTCAGCTACATCATTAGGGAGTTTTTTTTTTTTAAGTTTTTGGGGTGATGAAAATTTCAACAAATCCAGCAGGGCATCATGGGTGATAGGAAAATGAGGAGTTTCAACTTTCTAGTTTTCCCCCTCACTGCTTTAATTCATGCTTTGACACTGACATTACATTGTCTTGGATCAAAAATTCTTTTGCAGAAAGCTACAAATGAGGAAGAGTTGATTATTTCCAAACAATATGCAGCATATGTTTTTCCTAATCTTTTATATCCACCACTACAAAGAATGTGCCAATGTATGTAAGATGAGGAAAACACGGGAATAGATGTTATTGGAAGTAATATGTGTATTAAAGCTGCCGTGTCATTTGATGCAATCTGCTGTATTAGACTGAGAAGGACACAAGAAGAGCAAATGTGTGAATTAAAAGCATACTGTGTGTGTGTTATTCTCACAGGAATCATCGCAATTAGCAAAAAAAACAAAGCTCAAATTGCAATTTACTAATGATGCTCATAAATGGCAACAAACAGCTGCTATGATACCTGCTAAAATGGGGATAAGCAACATTTTTCTTTGTCTGACTTACTGGATGTAGACTTTGGGTATATCATCTTCATGATGGGAAATAACAGCAACAACCTCCATGCTGCAATCTACAATTTACCATAAAACCCAAAGTTTTTTAGGAAAATTTGGATTTCGTATTGCTTTTTCTTTGGTGAATCAGCCATTTTAATTACAGTACTTGCATCTTTCCACTTGCAAATGCTTGACCAAAATCATTTTCTTCTGTCACTATTTTGTTGGGGCACCATCACTGCATCCTGGGCTAAGCACCACCCAGGACGATTGCAATTCATGCAAGCCAGAAGGTGTCCTTTCCCTCTGGAAACAGGTCTTGGTATGTGAGACCAAGACCTGTTTGATGATACATAAATCAATCAGCTACAACATCATGACCACTGACAGGTGAGGTGAATAACATTGATCATATTGCTACTATGTGCTGTTCTGATGGAAAACCTTGGATTTTAACATCCATGTTGATGAGACTTAGACACCCAAATAAACATTGTCCCACAACAAACACACTCCCTCATGCAAATGGAAATCCCAAATGTCACTGGCCTACCCCAGCAGGAAAATGCTCCCCACCACATGGAAGAACATCAAACAATCAGGAACATGTTGAGGAATATGACAATGGCCCAACATGTTGATTTGACCTCCAAACTTCCTACACCTCATTGTGATCAAGCATCAACAGGATGCAGTGGAACAAGTTTGATTGACAGAGGCCCCACTGCACAAGCCAGAGTACCCAAAGGATCCACTACCAACGTCCTGGTTCCAGACCCCATAGGACACCCTGAGAGGTCCTCTTGTCCGTGTCCAATGGTTCAGAGCATTTTTGAGCATATAATGGGGGAGCAGCACAATATTAGGCACGTGGTCATAATGTTATGCCTGATTGGTGTATATTTTAGCTCTAATATGGAAAGTTTAATGTATTTATTCAGAATTCTCCCCACAGACACACGACAAGAGTTCTCCACCAGTTGAGGGATGCACTTTAACATTGTCACTTTATCTGCTCTACGCAACACCGATCTGCTGATAAGAGATTTTTTTTTAAAGGATCAAAATCGATGCAGCAGAGCCAAAGATATCTTTCTATCTTTTTTTATTCAGCACAGTCCTCTCCCCTGTCAAAACTTGGCACCGACATTACTCACAATGCAACTCTGCCGCTCAAGCGACATCATTTGAGGCAATTTATCAGACTTTGCACAGCTCTCCCAAAAAAGGCTGTGTGGAGCTTTCTTTCACATATATAAATTGGCATTTATTGCATAAAAGTAATCAACTGACTGACACAGAAAAATCAGTATAAAAGCGCAACGAAAGAAAAATATTGCTCTTTGCATTATGGATTATTAAAGCTTTATTGTCTGTAGTACATTTCTAAGCTTGAAATCACACATTTTTTTCATTTAGGTGTATTTTTCTTTATTTAATAATGCCTGTACCATGAGAATACACAATATCCAGCTGAAATGTAGTAAAAGCATATAAATGCCTAGTTGTGGGATTGCCCAGATGTCTTAGGGACAGATATTTTTGTACAATGCAAAACACACACACACAATGTTTGCTGTACTCTCCCTGGGGTTGCCAGTTTTCACAGGAAAGAACTGGATCCATCTTGCCATTCAGCATCCAGTTCTCATGCTCCCAAACCTGCCAGATGCCGCCTCTTGTTTTGAAAAGCCGGTTTATTTGGTTGTCTGGATGCACTTCCCGGATAATACCTGGACGACATTTTTGTGCATCATCCTTTTTTTTTTGGAAGATTAGAGAGGTTTCAGGCTTTACCCTCGAAAATTAACCAGATAACTCGGTCGACCTGCTCCTGGAAGGAGGCCACAGGTGCATGAATCGAAGTGGCCATAGGTTGAAACACGGAGATGTTGAGGAAATGTTCATTTAGAATCAAGGAACGCACGTATGTGTTATAGATTCTGGTACATGTGGCAGCTGGTAACGGCAGAGAGGGACTCATTTCCGCTCGATGTTAAAATTGATGAGATTAGTCCGGTGTGTGCGTGACAGACGGAAGGGGAGAGGGTGGACGGATTAGAGAAAACACTGTACAGTTCTGTGCCGGGTTGAGAGAGGGAAATTGAAAAGCAAGGAGGTGAGTGTGAAAGAGAGGAGGGAGTTGGACCCCTCGCTGAGCCAGACGGCTTCCTATATCTCTCCCAAACACCGCCTGAAGGTCAGCTCAGGTTTAGGACTGCTGAGACCGGGATCTGTGTCGACTGCTGCCCGGCCAATATCAGCTGCTGCTTTATTTATTTGATTCCTCTCTATCAGCACTGTGTCCCACAATCCTCTGCAGTGATTAAACAGCTGAAAGGGAGCGTGAATTGGGGTTGATGGGATAGAGGACGACATGAGTTTCTATGCGCGTGTCGGTGGAGAGAATTTTCGGTGGAAAAACACAGCCGGGGTTGATCTGCAGACAGAGACGGATGCGACTCGGTGGTCGTGAATGCCTCTGTTTACATTTAGAAATAGTCTCGCGCACCTCAGCCACACCTCATTGCTCCCCTCTCGCTGGAGTCGCGCCAGCTTCAGAGGAAATTTCCAGCACAGGTTTTCTGTCAAGGAGAACTATAAAAAAAAAGGAAAACAAGCAGAAAATGCTCAAGCACACACCATCCAGGATTGTCTCTATGTCACTGTCAAGTGAACTGAGATAATAACCGCCGTCTCTATGCCCTTTGGGTTCCTTTTCTATTCTTATGTGCAACAGAACACAGCAAATCAGCTTTTAAAGAGCCATGGAAGTGTTTTTTTTCTTCTGTATTTAAAAAAAAGCCAGCAGGATCAGCTCCAAGAAAGTATCCCCTGGAGTGTGTGCTTCTGTGCTGATGTTTTTGAATGAGTGATTGAAGTTCATCCATCAGATTCAGTGCATTACAGCATAAGGAGGTTTGAAAGTTTCACTGGCGATGGGCCAAAGCTGTAAAAACAGTGTGCTTAACAGCTCCAGTTCTCGCTAAACTATGTTGAAAGCACACGAAAATCATTAGTAGTATTTCTCTGTCTCGGCTATGTGGGCTGGTGGGAATTATTATTCTCTGTGCATGCAGCAAGATAATCAGAACTTCTTGAGATGACATTATTCACAACCCACCACTTTTCCTCAGTCAACATTAAAATGTAGGTGAAATGCGATTTGATGTCACTCATGAATAATAATACAGTTGTACTTTTAAAGACTATATTTCAGCTCGCAATAAGAGCCCGATGACAGCTTTCAGGTTTTCAAGATTACTTTTTGACAAATAGTGAAAAAGGGAGGGATGGGGTTCACTTTGTTGGTGTGACAAAAGCCTCGCTTTGCCACTGTGTGGCATATTTCATGATTTCATAGTAGTTTTCCTCCTCCATGTTTCAGATGTTTAACTTGCCAGTTTGAAACCCAAGAACTGCGGCTTTTTGTTATTATATGCAAGCAAGATTATTTATTTAACACCGTTCAAGATCAGACATCAAAAAAATCACAATGAAAAGATAAAAGAAAGACACGGCAAACACAAACGCAGTAGAGGAATAACAGATAAAATAAATGACAAAAAATGCTACGTAGGTCTAAAAAGATGGGTCGGGAGCTGCTTTTTAAAGCGACCTGCAGTTGATATTAAGTCCAACAGGGGAGAAAGTTTAGGAGGCTCCACTTCAAAGGGACAGTCTGCTTTAGTTTTGACTCCTCAGCAAAGAACAACCAAAAAGACCTTTATTTTCTGAAGACCTCAGGGTTCAACTGGTGACATGAGGTTGCAGCAGATCTCAGATGTTAGCAGGTGCATGGCTTTAGAAGTAATCACATGGACTGTTAATGAGGCTGCTGGTGAGCCAGATTAAAGAGATCATGAGTGGTGCCATGTGCGACATCTGAAAGGACCTGAGCCAGTTGTAAACGATCTGGGGATGATTTGACGGAGGATTACGAAACAATAGCGTGAATAACGGTCTCCAGTTCAGCCTGGGACACAATAGGCCTGAGTTTAGCAAAAACAGGAACCAATCAAACATGTTGGTCAAATGTGTCACCAAGAGCTGACGGAGGATTTGTGATTCACACACACACACACACACACACACACACACAAACACATTCTTGCACCTTTGGGTCAAGAACAGTAGGGACACAGGAAATGAAAATACCAGCCATCCAATTTCTTGTTGCATCTAGAGAGTAAATAAATAAATAATTGTATATCTTCTCCATAGCAGTGACAAAATATACCTTTAAAACTTCCTATGTGCCCAAAGGGGAAGCATACACAAATAAGTGAGGACCCGGGCAAGAACCTTGTGGCACTCCACCCAACTAAGGCGCAGATGAGGAAGCTCGGTTACCAACAGCAACTGAAAAAGTCATCAGAGGAGTAGGAGGAAAGAAAAAACCACTGCACGACTGAACCACAGATACCCACACACCGTGGAGTAGGACAGGTCGATGCATTATGTTCCCATTCAAGGCTGCGAGAAGTGCTGTTTCAGTGCGGCATAATGTATGGAAACCAGACACGAAAATGCTACGCAGGCAGGTCTGGTTCTGGGTCAGAGAGAGGCTTTTATCTTCCTGGTTAAATACAAGCATGTTTAGCATAAGCAGCCAGATATCAAAGGAGTGTTGGTTATTATGAACATGCAAGGACTGATTGCATCGATGACATTTTTGAACAAAAGGGACAGAAGGACGGTTTTTATTACTGTTGACTGGCTCATTTAGATGCAGGAGTGAGATGGGAGACAATTTCCGCAGGACTCTTGGCCATGAAATGCGGAGATTAGAGGAGAAGAGTGAGATAACTTTGGCTCTGGAATCCTTTATCTTATTCACAAAGAGAAAGACAGAAAATTGTTGCAATCTGTAAAGTGGGAAAGTGGGCACGTCAGGTGACGCAGGAGTAATGAACCTACTTGGGGTGTGGAAATCATTAATATACACACGCAGAATTTGTATCACATGGTGGTGAATCTATAGCACAGCTCCCGACAAGGAACAATGAATGTGATGCAGAAAGTAAGATCAAGGGGTGAGCTGGCTGCAGTGCCCACATGGGACACAGAAGGCTGAGAACAATGGGTGTGCGGGAGGTCTGCGAAAGTGAAATTGTTTTCCAGAAAACAGATTTGTAAACCGCTGGAGCAGCTTGTAAGCAGCTTTCACTCAGATGAAACAATACTGACAATACCAACAGCGCCGTGCATCTGCCGGCTTTTCCGGAGACGTGTGCTTTCAATGGATGAATGTGTTTAACTCTCAACTAATATTTGGCGTTATCTTCCCCTTTTTCTTCTTTCTTTTATTTTTTTAAGAAGCAAAGCATCCCTGCTAGAGAGCCACATTTTATGTACAGTATGTGCCCTTTGCTTGCTGGCTGCAGCCTCCAGTGTGTCTCAGAGCTGTGTGGGTATTAGCAGTGAGTTACTGGAGGGAGGTGAGGGAGCCATGTGGGGCAGGCAAGGCTGTAATGATGATCTTCACCATGAGTGATAATGAGTGCTAAGGTAATCCTCGCCTGGGACTACTGGCAAACACACAAACTAACAAGCACACCATTCTCACACGCAGAAATGCCACCAAGACGCCTCGCAAACACCATATCTGGAAGCCCCCCCACACTCTGCCTTATCAGTCTGGGTATCGAGCATGCAGGGAAATCAGAGGCGCACAATCTGGCCCCCAGGAGCCAAACTTATGGCACCCCAAAGGCTGTTATGATGATTCTTTCCCTCCCCCCTTTTCAACTCCTCTTCTTCCTCCTCCTTTCCTAACAGCTTTATTCTTTTATCACACAGGCGATCGGATAGATAGCGGTGTTTTTGAAACCCTTCCTCCAGCTCGGTGACGGGGGACCACGGACCACGGACCTCGCTAATGCAACCCCTGAGCCCCGGGCTTGTTAACTAGAGCCATCTCTGAAAGAAAAGAAGGCGGGAGATAGGAAGGGAGAAGTGGAGGAGAGAGGAAACATGAGTGGCTGGAGGTTTTTTTTGTGTGTGTGTGTTTGTTTGAGTAGAGCAGAAAGAGAGAGAGGGCAGTCAGAGTTGGAGCTGTTTTTACAACCGAGCCTGTGTGTGTCGAAGAGACGCTGTAGTACTTCCGCAGATAAAAGGAAGGAAAAGCGAATCTCTTTCCCATGTGTCATAAGTCTGTCTCTTTGAATGAGAGTTAAATCCATCAAGTCAAAGTGGAAGAGCTCTCTCTCTCTCTGACTTCCTCTTTGATCTGATTGTTTCTCTCCCTCGCTGGACCAAATCAATCTGCCACCCACAGATCATGTCATCACGGAAAGAAGACGAGGACACGTGTGTTTGAGCCGGCCCGCACGCCTCCCGACGGTTATTCGCGCGTGTCCATCTTTGTTCTGTGTGTAGCCTAAGTGTCCCCTCACAGGCACGACAGCAGTCTTCCTGCTACGCTTATGAATAAAGATGATATTAATCCCTAAAACATGGAGGAGGGGATTACTGTGTTTACTACAGTGCATGTCTGCGGAAATGGAGTGCTCTCACCCGGCGATGTTGGCATGTTTGGACTTCCAAGAAGCTTTATGAAATGGCAATGAAAGGGAGAAAAGAAAGGAAGAGGGAAAGTGTTTGTGCTTCTGTGTGCACACACGCCGGCTGTGTGTGGGTGCAGAGCTGCCATATGTTCTCTAGGTATGGAAAATAAGACACATATTGGGCATTACGGCTCTATTTTTAGCGCGGATAGTCTCAAACCCTCGCTGGTGCGTCCGTGTGTTTAAATCTGGCCCGGCGAATAAACTTGCCAATATTTTCTTCTGTCTTCTCAAAATCCTCATCACGATAAGAGAGAATATGGGAGGGAAAAAAAAAGAAGAGGGAAAAATTCAGAGAAGCCAAGCAACCGATCTCCCAAAATAGGTCAGTTTGAAAGCACGATGAATTTTCATACAGCCTTTTAAAAGGGCTTTTTAGGACTGAGGATTGTGGAGAAGAAGATGCTGCTGAGGATCTCTTTCTCACACATACATACACACAGCTGGGTCGAGGTTCATGGAAAGGCCTTGAAGACTACTACTGCCCCCTGGTGCTGGACACTGGGATTTTTATTTTATTTTTTAATTTTTTTGCACTCGGGGCTCACATCCTCTACTACCGAGCATTTGGAGTGGTAAAAAAAAAAAGTGTGGGTTCAGTCTCCTCATATAGGCATCATGATCGCGGCTTCAGTGAAGATGTGGGTGTCAAACGCTGAACCAAACACGGATGAGATGTCCTCCCCCTCCCCTTCTCTTTCTGTAGTGGAGCCTACACAAACACAGGAGGGAGAAATCAATGAAGATGTGCCAGACTGGGCTCTCCTATCCACAAAATCAGAGCTCTTATAGGCGACCACCTCACGTTTCGCCCGAGGTTGTGTAAGAATAGGGAGGCAGTCTCTGACTCATCATCCCGAAATAAAACAAGCAATTATTCATATCCTGTTTGGAGAAGGATCAAATAAGTTAATACCGCTGACACGGCTCTCAGCTCACCTCCAGTTGCTCTTCTTTTCAACTCTGTTTAATGTACCTACTGTATATTCTCAATAGCATATCTCTTCATGCTCGAGCCTGCTCACAATGAGACACTGTCCTGCTTCAAATTAAGTTCCATTCATTCAAGAAACCAATTTAATGTCTTCATTTTTCCATTGTGTTCCGGGGGAGAACAGCTCAATCCGGCTGTATTTACTTCAGCTATCCTTTTTTTAAATCTTTATTGAACACATCTGTCCAATAAAGCCCTGAGCATATTTCACCAGTGGAAGGAAAATGAAACAAAATGTGAGGGAAAAAAATGACTAATGATAAAAATGATAATGACATGATAATATTATGTCGCCGCTGTCAATTTTTAGTTATTTTTTTATCGAATGATTCCAAATGAGTTTAAATTAATGCAGCTACAGTATATGGTGTGGCGATCTCTCATATTAAGAAAGGACAGCTACTTGTATGTAAAAGGTTGCTTGTGGTGATGAACCAACAAAGAATTACCACATTTATTATCAATATGCCACTACGCTCAGGTCTGCAGAGCATTTTAGTGTCTTTCGGCTCTTCGTTTTGGTTTGTATGCCACTTATTCTCAGTGAAACAATATTGTAAGCTCATACCTGCCCAATACCAGTAGACAGTAACAGCAGATAGACAACATTAGCAAAAAGCTAGTGGACACAGTTGAGCATTTAGCTGTTATAGAGTCGCCTGTTTTGCACACAGGAATGGTGGAAGCAGAGCTAAAGAATAAACAAGCATAACTCCAAATAATGTTAATTTTGCTTTGTGTCTGCAGGAATTGCAAATCTGCAACAGTTGGCATGTGAAGCGAACAATATTGTAATAATTTTGGCCATTTTAAATGTAACTAGAAAAGCACTCAGAGGGCGCATACCTCCGCCAAGGAGCTTCAGTCCACCCCAACACAATCTCCCAATTCACATATTTTGTATGGAACGTTAAAGATACATACATACATACAGTTCAAATGTCCTACCAACAATGCAGCGTTCACCCCATCCAACCTAATGAACAAGCGCGGCCTCCCAGCTTCTTAGACAACCACAGATAAGAATGCCGGCCCAACCGTGCGTATGTCGCTCAGGAAGGAAAGACAACTCCGCCATTGTCGCTGTCTGTTACATGGAGACCCAAAATGTGATGTGGCCAGAGAGGGTTACCCCAAAAACAAGAGTGCCCTCTAGTGGCTTTTAGAGTAAACCGCATTTAATTGTCCACCTGGTTATACTTAAATTTTAAAAAAATTCCTGGATGGAGACGGTGATCCGGATCAGTCCCAAAATTTCATCATTTCTTCCTTGTCTTCCTTGTTTCACACATTTCCTGAAAATTTCATCCAAATCTGTCCATTACTTTTCAAGTTATTTTGCACACAAACAAACAAACAAAGAAACAAACAAACCACCGCTGGCCATCACATAACCTCCTTGGCAGAGGTAATAAAGCCAAAAACGTGATAACTTGCCAATAATGTAATAAGGTTTTTGAGCTAATAATATACATAATACTGTTCAATTTTTTAACATTTGTAAATGAGTGTTCATGTTCTACGTTGTATATTGGAGTTAAGTGCCATTATAGTGACAGTCCAGTTATTTAAATCCAGTTTGAAGTGAGGACTGAATCATTTTTCTTTTTTAATAAAATGTTTTCCAAGAAAAAAATGTGGAAAATTCACCTGACAAAGCAACATCTAACAGAGACACTGACATGAAATGATGAATTTACATTTCAAAGCAACTAAACAATATTCTGAATAAAAATTTTGTACAACAGATAATTCTCCAATTACAGCCATAATTAGGGAGAGGGAGAGCTACACAGGATGTATCCTTGAATGAATGAATATGACAACTATGCCATCCACTAGACCTGTTTTTGATGAGCAAACTGCACAAAAACTGTCTAAGAAATGCAGTCCTGTTTATGAGCTATTACATTATCGGCTGCAGTTATTACATTTTCAAAGGATTTTTTAATGCGGCTATTAACATAATAACTTAATACATTATTGGTAAAGTGGTATTACATTATTGGTTGCTACAGCGTGTCAACTTAAGAGGTGATAAATGTCATTATTATGTTTATAGCTTTTTTCCACTGATACCACGTGGCCAAGAAATCCTTTGTTGCAGATTTTTCAAAAAGTAATAAGATTAGACATCGATGTTTTGAACATTGTTAAATAGTCTATTCCATGAAGCGGTCATGGTCAGGGACACCCACAGGGTTACTGGGAAGTCCATAAATACACCAATGACATAGAAGCACGAACAATTATAGATTTTTGTTTTTATTGAAGGAGTGCATAAAATAAGTGCATAATAGGCAGACTACAGAGACGTAGAGACGATGGCAAGGACCCGTAGTGGGCCCTTATACAACCTGTATTGAGACACAAGACAGATTACGATGAGGTGTATTTCAGCACCATGGTCAGTTCCATGGAGTTTTTATTAAACAGCAGCCTGCTGACAGGATATTTCAGCGGCACGGTCAGCGCCGTTGATTTCACCAATAATTTGCTCAAACTTAAAAAAGTAAGGCAGACTAAACTAACAAAGGCAGGCAACCGAGGATAGAAGGCAAATGAATACACAGTTTGTCATTCACGTTGGCTGCCCAATAAAGCCACACAGCCTACACAGTCGAGCCACGTCTACCCACACGAGACAACAAACTGCAAAGTGTGAAAGCAACGTGCGACCTGCTGTTACTACAAAAACCGAGGAAACACGGTGGTCTGCAACACAAGCTGCAGTGTTTCTGAAAGAGGCCAGATAGTGAGCAACTCTGAGAAGTCAACACGACTAGCCTAATGAATATGAATCAACTCAGCGATGATGTTTTCATCCACCAGCTGTCAGTTTGAATCCAAACTGGTAAAAAAATAACTGCAGGAAATGTCCAAATCTGAAATGCCAAAGCTCCAGTATGTTAGAACTATACACAGTGATGTGACTTGATCACTTAGAAGCATCCTCCTCTCTCTCATCTCCAGCCACCTTGTTCTTGTAACTAACAGATAGTAGGGTGAACTTTGAAAGTAGCTAGGTAGCACAATATGCAGTTGTACTAGTGACTGGTAGTGTGTTGTAAATATGTTGTAGATAATGAATGGCAGATTTTTCTTTTCTTTTTTTTTGCCGTAACCAAGACATACAAACATGATTCAAAACATTCAATTAAACAACAAAAATGCATGTTCAGTTGGGTCGATTGGGCCCCGGTGGGGTTTCTTTGCAACTGGAAAGAACAGTGAGCCTCCGGCAACCACACCCTCTCGCTCCGCTACATCTATTTCCAATTATTGGTGGAAAAAAAATATGATAAAGCATGGCTTCACCCACCTTTGCTGATGGGCTCCAAGGCCACCACCTGCTCTTGTATCATGGTGGAGGCTGGTTAGGAAGGCTTTTGGTTTTTGGGAAAAGTCTCCACTACAGCTGCAAAATGTTTCCGATATAGGAAAAAACAGATTGCCCTCCTCCCCTAATGATCTGAGTGCAGGATTGCGGAGTAAAAATCACTTATCACCCTCTGTGACAAATCTGAAGCATGCATCAGAAGCCCGCTGCTCACCTGTCCAGAAAAAAAACTTTGTTCTTGCTCTGGGAAAAAAAAAAACAGTAATAGTGGGAAAACATCAAAGTGTCAAAAGCTGACTTGCAGTTCATTGTCAGGGCTTACCCAGTGAGACCCGCCGTTTCATGAGCATTTTCCCTAAGAGGCTGAAAATGTCAGCTACAGGAGAGAATAGAAATCATTTTGGCAGTGACAAAGTTGACAGGAACGCCAAATGAAATGGAAGAGTCACCGGCTGATTCAGCTGATGCGGCTGCGGGGGTAAAAAGGTTAAGAATCAGCCGCATTAAAGAATCACTTCACCCAGATTAAATTACTTTCCTCTAGTGGTATCTGGCAATGTGCGTTATTCCAGCGTTGAGATATGAAATGAAATTCTATTCACCTCCGTTTTACTGGGGTGGTGGAAGAAATCACAAGATATCTTCTGAAAACCTAAACAAATATAAACAATTTAGTCCTTAGCCAGATATCTATTGAGGCTGACGGGAAAATAGAGAGTTTTTCTTTTCAGTAGGACTGAACCGAACCTGTGGGAGGATAAAAATAACGAATTTGAAGCTAAAATAAACGCCAATAACAAAAAGAAGAAAGTACTAATTTTGGAAGCCATTTATACCTGTAGGATTCAGGTTAACATGGTTTAGGCTGGTTTAGCAGAGCTGCATTCACTAAAGCACCTCAGTATTACCTCCAACAAATCCAAACACCGATATGGTCGATTGCTGCTTGTCTGCTCACCGCAGAGCAGCAAGGGAAAAAAAAAAACCAGCCCGGCTCCTGCTCGCTCTCTGCTTTTATCTCAGCATCACTGGTCGCATAAATGTTCCTCCTACTGTTCTGGCATGACAATCGGATCCCCAAACCAAGGAATGCCACGCTGCGACCGCCTGGTAACATGCTGCTTTCTATAGGCACACACAGACATATCCAATTACACACATGCCGGCATGACCAAGTGGACAAATTCTCACACACATATATACATATCAATGGCAGGTTTTTATTCAAATGCAATCCATAGAAAGATCTTTAACACAAATTTATGTAGGAGACTCACAACCTGCCATCTTAATAGTTAACATTTAAGGCAATTTAGCCTTTTAGAAAATCAACAAACGATACAGTTTAGATTTTCCTCCTGCAAGACCTCCTGATTCATCTGTTTTTGCAAATAAGAACAGTCTGAACCAATCTAAAATAATTCAACAGAGGCTGTAATCATGCTCCTGCAACAGCTCAGATTGCACACTTATATGCCGAACAGACACAGGATGCTGCTGTAATATTTAAGCTTCCTTTACCATCATGTTTTTGGCTTAGCACGCTGCTAACGGACATATTCACATGTCTCTGCAGTGTGATCTTTGTACTCCGTCAAGATGTATGCGTGACCTATTATCCCAGCTCTGTTGTGGGTATCATACATGAGCTGAATTGAATTCAGATGCATGCAGGCACGAATACACACTGAACCAGGAGCACGCACACCAACATGTTTTCTGTTTTTCGTTCCCCAGGCATCAGGTTCAATCCATCCTGTGATTGGGAATTGTTCTTTTTCTTATTAAAAGAACAGGTGGCCATGAGATAGCAGTCTCATTTTTCACTGCTGCTGCACACCATGAGTCCAAACTAATGATCAAAACATTGAGCTGCTCCAACTCATCTCTCACCCCACACTGATAGATATGGGAACTGATGGGAGGAAGAGTGTGTGCTTGTGTGTGTGTGTGTGTGGGAGACACTGCAGGTATGTTTGTGTGAGCTTATGCCCGATTGTGCGGCTGCATGTTTACATCCACATCTATATGTCTTCCGCATGCTTGCATGTGCACTTGTGGTTATGCACGAGTGTCTCCATGTGTTTGTGTGTGTGTTAAGGGCAAAGGTGGGGGAATGTAGACCTTCGAGGCAAATGTAGGAATGATTCTGGTCGGCCGGCGGCTGTGACGGATCACTTGCTCTGCTCCTTTTTCCACACTGGTGGCATTTCCTGAGCTGCTTCCTTTGCAACACGCACACAGAGAAGCCTCCCCGTCTTCTTCTTTTTCCATTTGTGCTGCACAATGCTTATCATTTTCAAAAAGGATGGCAGCATGCATCTCAAAGAGAGGAGATGAAAGTGCTTTAATGATCCATAATATATGGGCGCGATTCATTGGCACAGAACAAAGGGTTTAGGTGTGGGGGAGAAATGGTTAGACTGAGGAATCAAGTCATCCGCCTTTAACTGGTGACTTTAAGGGAGAGTACTGGGAAGCTGCTGTCATGGCCATTGTGTTTTTTAATTCTTCCTGGACAGCTTCACTCGCCTCCAAATGAGATTACTAAAAACACAAAGCAGTCGGTGTTGACAGACTGACTGAGAGAGAGAGAGGAGAAAAAAAAAAATTAATGTCAGGGATGCATGAGGCGTGTGATATGTTATTTGCATTTTTTCAGTCCTTCCTGTCACAAAAATTGTGATAAATGCCAACGCTCTGCCACACAAATCCACTCAGGAGATTGGGCAGGTGATTTCTGTTTGATAAGCAAAGTGATGACACCGATGGAGGCGGCACGTTGTGACGCTTTGGTGTGTGAAATAAAAAGCGCTTTCTCGTCACGCAAAACTTGTCAGCGCGCAAGACAGAAAACAAACTTTCCGTGTCTTCCCTCTTTCCTGCTCTTTTGATCATTTGTGCTACAATCTGCCACTCCATGCAGGCCGATGGAATTAGTCATCGCAGGTCCCATCTGTTGGGTTTACGACTCATTTGTTTACTCGCTGGTTCACATCAGAGCTGACTGCGGCCGGGGGGATTCCTTCCGTGCGGGACTGGGTCGGAGCTCCGAGGTCAGCTTGGCTCAATGATTCATCACATATCTCGCTAAGTGGCTGTGATGAACAACACAGATTGCCTTCGTTTCAAATAAAAGGCAGAAGCAACAGAAAAATGCCACAAACTGCAGACAAAGCACAAAATGCAACAGTTTAGTCAGGTTAACCAACTATTTCATTACCCATGAATCCACTATGGGTTTTTAGCAGGCGCAGTTCGACAAATCAAACAAATCAAATGTTTTCTTGTGGTTGCCGTCCATTGGGAAATAACTGCAAACATCAACATGGCATCAACATCAACATGATGTAGGGTGAGCCTGCAATAGATTCACATTATGTAGATGAGCAGTACAGATGCAGCTGCAGACATTTATTGTCAAATAAAACTCTGCTAAAATTTCCACCGTGATGGAAATTAGCAAAGCTGTTTTCTGCAGGTTCATGATTTTTCCCGCGTCCTTCTTCGAACTCTGGATCACACGAGCCTTATGAGATACGCCGATCAGCCACAACACTATGACCACTGACAGGTGAAGTGAATAACATTGATCATATTGGTACTATGTGGTGTTCTGATGGAAAACCTTGGATTTTAACTTCCAGGTTGATGAGACTTAGACACCCAAATAAACATTGTCCCAGAACAAGAACACTCCCTTATGCAAATGGAAATCCCAAATGTCTCTGGCCTACCTCCATAGGAAAATGCACCCCACCACATGGAAACAACATCAAACAATCAGGAACATGTTGAAGAACATGACAATGGCCCAACATGTTGATTTGACCTCTAAACTTCCTACACCCCATTGTGATCAAGCATCAACAGGATGCAGTGGAACAAGTTTGATTGACAGAGGCCCCACTGCACAAGCCAGAGTACCCAAAGGATCCACTACCAACGTCCTGGTTCCAGACCCCATAGGACACCCTGAGAGGTCCTCTTGTCCATGACCAATGGTTCAGAGCATTATTGTAGACACAAGGGGGACCAACACAATATTAAGCAGGTGGTCATAATGTTATGCCTGATCGGTGTATTTTATTGCATAACATCATCCTCACATATCAATTTCTAACAAGTTTTAAAGCCTCAAATGTCATGAGCAAAAAAAGAGATGCAAATATTTTATTTATGTGTCACGCAGTAAAAGCTACTTCAGCTTTGGGCTAATTCAGACCCTAACCTCATCTGTGAGTGAGAGCACTAATCAACATGAGCAAATAATATCCGCATGAACAGACACATACATAAATGCATTAAACAACCTGGGAGGATGTGCTGCAAATGACTATTGACTGAGTGTTTTTGCTTTGTCTGTAAAGTAGCACTTGTCATCCGTTCCTGCAGGCTACATTAGATTTAATTAACAAATTTAAATGTAAATTTTGCTGGTGACAACTTTCTTTCTGTGTATTAAAATTATTTGCTCAGTCTCCAGCGGTCTGGGGGGAAAAAAAGGGTTTCTGGAAGGATGGGTAAATATGAAGATTCTGCCAGCAGCTGCTTAGCTTAGCACAGCACACAGACTGGGAAGTAGAACTTTTTTGTTTGTTTGTTTGGTTTGTTTTAGGTTTGTTTGCTTTTATGTGTTTTTCCAAGGGTTATGTACTAGACTATTTCCTAGCTTTATATTTATCATACAGACACAAGATTGTCTCATCTCTCTCGCCAACAATGCAAATGTGCAAATTTCCCAAAGCATCAAACTATTTGTCAACCATAGGATACAGGCTATTTCCAGATACTGAGGAACTATTTGTTCGATATTCACTAATTAGCCAAAACCAGCAAAGTTTGTGGTTTTGTTCCATAGTTGTTCTCCAGTAATTATTTAGAATTTTCTGTGTACCTTCTTGTTAAGAGTTGCCAATTATTTTACAGGGAGATGTCAGTGTCTTGCAGAAAGTTAACAACCCCCTTCCTCCTTGTTTGACATTTGAGCCAAGTTAGCCTCAGATGTTGTTATAAAATATTGACAACATGTCACGCAGCATTTTCATTGATGCTGAGTTATACTGTGCTTGTTATTCCGACTGGCCATGTAGAAATGATCTTGTGATTATGGTGCAATGTCAGGAAATACAGTCGACCGAGTGTTCTTGCAGGTTCTGTGCCTCCCCCCTCCGTCTCCACTGTAGTTTTATGTGGACAAAGGAAGCAAAACATCTCAGGCAGCCTGTTGAATGCTTCCTGTAGCAGATGGGAAATGCAGAAACAGCAAACTGGATTTTCTTGTTGTGGTGAAAATAGCAGCCAGCAGGCAGTTAGTGGGGAAGTATTTCTTTATATAAAGTCTATGGTGAGTAATACTACCATTGCTACAGTCATATGTAAGAGATGGAAACTCTGATTATCTGGGGTTGACCCTGAAACTGTTGAAGTAAGAGGATTGTATCTAATGTTTGTAATAAGGAGTGGTCCCTTTCAATACGTTTTTCATGAAGCACTCAGCAAAATAACTTCACAAACCCCTTCTTGGTTCTCCTGGAGTGAAATAAAATCTCAACAATATCTCATCACTGTGGATATGATTACAGCTGTTGAACTGAATGTGCATGGGCCCACTGTTTCCCCGTTTTGTGCACCGCGAGCCAGTAATCTCTCAGCTTGTTGTCAAAAGATAAAAAATACATAATACTCCTGGGCGGCTCAAAGTCAGCGCACTCCTTACTGTCAGTTCATCTATTGGCACACAAGCCCTGATTAGAGCTTAAGTGGCGGCTGAAATGCAGCGGCAAAGCCAATCCATCCATTGTGCAGCAGAAAAACGGAATCTGTATCAAAAGTTCTATCCCGGAAGAATAATGCTCTGTATGCATTCAAATCAGCGCCTGTCACCGCATATGTAGCGGCGCTTAGGAAAGCACCGAAAGCGCCTGTGCGGTCCCGCTGAAACCACAAAGCCAAGGGCACAGCCAAACAAACAATTCAAGGCGGCCGAGGAGCGAGAAGAAACCGCATGCCGTCCACCACATCTTGCATAATCCAAAGTCAACATTCATTACATGGAAGTAAATTAGCCCGTGTTGACTTTATTACTTCCCTGTGTGCTTCAAGGTAGAGAGAAGTGCTGGTAATAATCTGCTGACCTCCTGCTGGTTTTGACTGACTCGGAGCTTGTGCAGAATTTTCCACGCCATAATGTGTCCTCTAAATCGACTGAAGCTAAACAGGAAAACTCCACCGCCCCGCAAGAAGGGATTTGTTGGCAAATGTATACCCAAAGGCACATCTTACATCAAAAGTCTACTTGATTCTTGATTAAACCGATAGAATACAGCGGCAGTGACAGCTCTGTGGCGCTTTGCCTCAGTAAAACTGAACAGCTACTAAAGTTTCTTCTGAGTAATGATTAATGCATCCAATTTCTGTGATCTGTATTGAGCGTAGCATCATGGGTAATTAAATGACGGTCTACAGAGCACTGGCTGCTCTCATAAAATGACAAGGCCATAATTATCATGAAGCTTGGTTACCCTCTGACTCAAACACTAATTGTGTATCAATAACTAAGCAGGATGTGTCACCAAATTAAAACCCAAAACAACCCGGGCTGCGCAAAAACAATATTTCAGTCAATAACATCCAGTCCTTCGGGTACGAGAAAAAAAGAATTGCATGCTTTTGCTATTCGTCCAGAACATTTTTATTTACTTATTGAGCACGTAAAACCAACACATAGAATCACCCGTTTTAAATGTATTTACATCGACACAGATCAGAATTGCACAGGGTTAATCCATCCATCCATCCAAACCAGAACAAGAGCAAAAAGTTAACCAACCTAACTTGTTATTCTTTTGCGTATTATCCATGTCACGAAATAAGAGCAACCTGCCAGCCTCACAGGCACCTGTATGCTCTTATTTTCACTCGCAACACCTCACTGACCAAGAATATAGCTTCTTCAAGTAAATACGATAACAAAAGCCTTGCAGTCTTAGAAGAAATAGGGATGTGCTGCGAGGTTTATACTTTCTCACTGATTCTTAAGCAGACATCGTTTTAAAACAGGCAAAACAGCCCCAAATACAAATATACAGTACAGATAAGTCTCCTCAGGGGTTGGCTGTGCCGGAGTGTTAAAAAAAAAAAAAGCTACAAAAAATAGAACGTTTCCTTTGCTATAATTTAAATCAAGCCTGTTATTTTTATTATTGTTGTCCCTCCGCAAGATAAATAGGGTAATAAAAAAGTATGCCCGGCACAGTCTCATTGACATTTTAGGGAGTCCTTTTGGAGCCGTAAAGATGCCCACTTGATGGATACCGGAGCTCTATAGACAACAGGAAGACAAAATGAGGAATGCTTATGGACGCAGAGGCGGGTGAGGAAAGAAGCGGAGAGGCGGTACATGGATGAGGTAAAGGTGGGGAACCTCGGCGAGGAACAGAATGAAGGGAAAAACAAGACAGAAAAACAGAGTGACATGCAGAAAACAGTCCATCAGCAAGAAAAAACTCCAGGACAGGGTAAAGCAGGACATGTACTGAGGGAGCAGTAGAACAAACAGTCACAGCAGCAGCCTTCAACCAGAGAAGATAAAAAAATAAACCTTCAACACGTCGGCACACTGTCTTTTTGTGTGCTTTTTTAGTACGCTGGTCTGTAGAGAAGCTCCCCGGAGGAAAGTCTGCGTTTCAGCTCCTTCCACAGCAGCTCCCTCTCCTTTTGGGCCCCCTTCATGAAGCCTCGGTTCTCCTGTGCTCTCCGGGACAGGTAGGGCATCACCTCGTTCACCGGCCCATAGGGGACATACTTATAGACGGGGAAGCCTGCCTGGCCTGGAGCGAATGGTAGAAAAGGAAATGAGGCTTTTGTAGCTTGACATAAATACAGGTGATAAACGTCTGTCGGTATTTTCAGTTGTTAGACTTTCCGGAGAACATCATTTTTTACAGATTATCTTTGACAAACTCCAGAGAACACATCACAACTGGACGTCATCTCGACTGTTTTCCCTCACAGAATGATCGCTACAGTCCTCCTAATCAAACAAAACTCCAGCATGTGCACAGACATCCCTAGTTTGCCGCTTCTCAATTTGAGGAACAGCTGTCATCTGCCAGTCGAGCTCACATGCTATGATACTGTTTTGCCTCTTGAAATTTGTTGAAATAGGTGTTATTTTGAGTCATAACGAGAAAAACATCAAAAATATGATACGATAAAACAAAAAGCATCCTGCGGAAAACTGGATCATGAAAACTAAATATGTGATCGTCAAATATATAGATCTCAGCTCCAGTCTGCTGCGTTTCATAAAGCGACTTCATTATTGTTTCAGGATTCAAAGACACAGCACCGACTGCCGATCCCACGAGAAAGCCACAAAGAAGCACGTGTGTCTATTTACATCGATGCCGGTCAAGGCCATTTCAGCTTGAACCTCACATTAACAGAGAACTGCCTGTCGCCACTGTGTCTCTCTTTGACTGACAAAGTGGTGAGAGCCAGCAGCAGCAGCAGCAGCGCTTCGTTAAGACAGCTGGTCAATACCGAGGTGTCTCAGTTCATATGTCACGTTTCAGCCGGCAGACTGACTTCTACATGTGCACTATCTGCAGGCTGTGTAGTCTGTAGGGCACATATGTGTAACTCCAGATTTTTATGAGACGCATTTGGGAGCTGCAGGAGGAAGACGGCAAACACTGAGCCTGCAGAGGTTGAACTGAAACTGTCAAATCCTCCGTATGTAGGACAGGAAAAGATCGGTGTCTAGTCGTTGCATGGTTGTGTAAGAGAGTGTCTCTCACCGAGTGGAAAGCTGATCTGATCACACATGCCCAGTAGCTGACCGAAGTACACCTTGTTCTCTGTTGGTAAGAGACCGAGCTCATTCATTCTGAATGAGAGGGAGAGAGAGAGACAAAGACAGAGGTACTAAAGCAACTTGGTTTAAACAGATGCAAAGTTGTATAAACAGATTTGAAACCTTACCTCCTCAAGGTGTGTTTCACTGTGTCCTCATTATGGGAAGCCACCATTACATTGGCATTTCTGTTGAGTGCAATCTCATCCAGCACATAGTCCAAGCACCTTACAGAGAGACAAGCAAACACACACAAGGGAGGTAATTTAGCTGTCGTCTTGACAGCACTGTGACCTTTTGTCTTTGAAGCAGGAATTACCAAACTGTTCACAATAAAATATGAGCTACATATTGTATAGTATGAGATATTGTTACATAACCCATCCAAATAAGCCTTTCTCATTAGCATGCAAGATTTATTACACTCTGAAAGCCTATCTCTACACAACTAAACAGGAAAACTATCCCAGAATACCAAGTATGTGCCCCAGAAATCTGAACTAAATAATACTGCGATGACCTCTGCATTCTGTTTCCCTGCCAGTATGCTTGTGTCAATATGCATGTTCTTTATCACCATCTGTATATTCTGAATTCACCCCATGCTATGCTGCTGCCCATTAGCTGAGCTTTGTTCCCCCTTTGTTGATGCTTCACACAAAATCTTATTGAACACTTGAGATTGGCCTTTCTTCCTTTTGTTCAAAACATATTGATCTCAATAGGGTGGTTTCTTTGAGCTTGCCTCAATCCAGGAATGTGGAAAAAAATTGGTATAAAATAACAGTCCAGGAGCTGGCTGATGTTGTCTGACTTGCACCGGGGGCAACTCAACCTGCTGATGTTGAACCCAGGAACTCCAAATGAAGGACCACTTCTAAAGAAATTAATTTCTGTGCTGTCCACTGCAGCACGCTCGTGCCTAGAAGGTGGCCAGTTTATTTCTATGACTCAGAGTTTCGAAAAAAAAGTGTTTTTCTGGGGTGTCTTGAGTGCAGGACACTTAACTCTAAGCTGGTTGGTGTCCAATCACAACAGGCTGCAGTTATAGCAGACCGCTTCTCTGTGAGTAGCACAAGAAATGAGCTTGGCTTGGCTAAAAGAGAAACAAACTGTGCGTCTGCAGATTTACTCAGTGGTTAATAGACAAAGCCACAACCCCTGGCTCCTACCTGTGGTACATTGCATTGGTTGACTCGTAGTCAGGATTAATAGGGTCCTCATATCCGATCTCTTGGGCCCTCTCTCGCTCCTGATACATGTAGGCCCCGCGCACCAGCTTGGCAGCAAAATGCCAGCCCTCACGTCGAGACAGTTCCACATCCATAGTTACGTTGTCATAGGCCTCCTGCAGAACAAAAACAAAGGAGCAATTTGGATATTGAGCTGAGCAGAATACAAATTTTTACTGACTAGATCAACTACTCAACTATTACAGAGCCTAGAGATGCAATACAGTTAGTAATACTCTTAGGGTAGACTATATAATAAGTCTCACCTAGCCTAAGCTAATTTAGCATAGTCCACCAGATACCATGACTGCCTGCAAGCAAACTTGAAATAACTATTAAGGATAAGCTCTGTCAATATACTTGTATGTCCCTTTGTCACTTTCACAATCAAACAGGATGAGCTGGTATCACTTTATAGTTCTCTTTCTTCGTAAATGTCAGTCACAGAAAAAAAGAACTTGCCATACTGTGGTATTAGCAGCATCCCCAGCAAAGCACAAGTGACGAAGTGGGACACAATTACACAATAACCTGCATAGCTATATTTTATCCAACAATATGTTCCTAATCCTGTATGCTTTAGGTAAAAATATGCTAAGCTTATGTGCTTTTGAAATAGTAATAAGTAGTGTTGAAAAAGGGGCATTAACAACATAAATAGAAGTCTGCCTAAACAGCTTCTCACCTAAAATGGTGCATTATCGCTGTGGAACCCAAAACTCACCAACAGGTTTGAGAAGCATGCCATATTCTCACCAAAATTACACAATTTATCAGATCCAAAAAACGTAGTAATTGAAAGAATCGTTGGACTTTCATGTTTCCAAAGGCCCTTGAACTACTCGTGTCTGTCTGATGGTCCATTCCGTCTTCAATCTTAATCAGTCCTATAAGCTTGAAATTGTAATATTTAATTAAAAAATCACTTTGTTCTACGTCTCATTTAAAAATAACTCTTTTACACCAGGCAGATTATGTCTAAAACAAAAGATTCTGCACTCCTGAACACCTCTTGGATGAACTGCAGGCTGTGCTTACACAGAGAAGAGAGTAGACAAGTAGAGAAAAAAATGCAACTAATAAAATATCTTTAAAATGTAGACTCACTGTTTTTTTTCTAGTGTTGCTAACACCTGGGGGCACTTGGAAAATTCAATAATAAAAAAATCAACTTTTGTTTTTCTCCTTTTTTAGGCTGTATGGCATTACAACTATTTTTTTTATACTGCACAATAGCAATTTTTAAAATTCTCTTTACCTTCAGACATGGCTGTGCTGTATCCATAAAGGTGCAGGAGTTCATATTGCACTGAAAAATTAGCCCACAGTGACTACAAATGTGACGGGAAAAAATAAAAAACGCCCAGAAGCTACTTGGGGTTCCGATTGGTAAAAGAAATAAAACACTGCATTTCTCAACAGGCATATTCGCCCCTCTCGTCCATGTCGCTGTTGAAATCTGTTTGCTCGCTGAAACGTGGACTTGTCGTAACACATCTTTTACCAGAAGCATTACAACTGCTGCATCTGAGAATATTATCATTTACAGGCGTTTATCTTATGCTTCTGCCAGCTGTAGACCCTGACCTTTAGGTAGCATTGGTAGGTGTTGAAAATGACAGGCTTTTCTTTGTTGTAGATCCTCTGCATCTCCAGTGTGAGTCTGCTGATAGCCGGCTGGAAATAGGTCTGCTCGGCATCCACCATCAAGCGAACGCCATTCTCTAGGGCATGCTGCGACATGAAAGAGCTCATAAATATGGTGCAATCATTTATTACACTATAGTTTAATTTAATGCACTCGTCGTAGTTTAATTAATGAGTTTTTTTCCAACTAAACAAACATGATCAGGGATTCTTGACACCGTGACTTCCAAACAGTTTTTCTGTTATTGTGCTTATAGTTGTAGAGGCTGTCAGTGCAGAGGCTTTGATTGTACTAAAGATAGCTCTGATTTACATTACAGCCTTTATAGAATACAGTAGCTACCAATGTATTTGTTCAGACAGAATAAGATCCTTCCATATTACTGAAGATATGGGTACACAGATTGCAAGATGCTTCACAGAAAATGTCACGACAAATGCTATAAATCATCACTACTACATTAGGTTAAGGTGTAAGTGCTTGCTCATTGCACCTCAACAGCAAATGCAATTGCTGCCGAGCGTATGCATGTTTGCGTGCAGTGATCCGTCTTTGCAGCTGACGTGAGATTACCTTCGCCAGAACATCTATACGCTGCAGCATCCTCTTCATTTGTTTTTCCTCCTCGACAGTGAACTTCTCCAGCAGAGGCTCCAGCTCACCTAGCTGGGGAAAGCAGCCCCAGAGGGAGTGCACAATGAGATGCTAATGAACCAAATGTCACACAGCATGACACCTGTTAGGGCTTCGTACTTCACCCACCCATCAGCTGTCCTGAGTTCAAGATCAACAGACATACAGGAGCTAAATTGGCCAGATTCTGTTGACACCCAGGCCTCTTCTTAAAAGAGAAATCCCACTTATCCCAGTTTTGAAAAAGACAGCTTACTTCAAATTCATACTAAATCTGGTGTAACCCTTAAAAAATCTAAAATGACAGGTTGGGAACTGATAAAAATATAACTACCTTTGTTAAATTGCATCAGATTTATTTTGTTTTTGTTCATTTATTTTGTTACAAGCAGTTACTTCTGAAATGGCTTTGCAATGAATGTTTCACAAGCTCACCAGTTCATGGCAGCTGCACTGCATTTCAGTGAATTGCTTATAACTCACAGTCTGCTCAAGTCAGGTGCTGCTGATACTTAAAATCTTGTGCCTGCAATAAACTGCACACACATTAAATCTGCCATTAAACGCTGTCTCCATTTAAACATTCTGGTATATTGTTAAGCTGTACTGCATTTGATGTTTTGTAATTAGAGCACAGTTCTCTCTCTCCATCTCCATTCTGTGCTACTGACCTCTACATTTGGAACAACAAGCAGATCCGATATCTTTGTTCTGTCGTCTATTAGGCTGTTCCAGTCAAGCATGTCAATGCACCTGTCAGGGAAAAGGATAGAATGGTATTATTAAAACAGTGTATTAGTGACACTAAAATGTAGCTGATATCTTGGTTATTTTTTGTTTTCCTTTAGCCACTCTCCAGCTAGAATGTTATTAAAGATAAACTCATAGTCTCAGCTTCTTTTTGTGCTTTTCATATTTGTTATTCCTTCTGTGTTGCCATTCAGATTATACAAAAAGAGTAAAATGCTTTAAAGTGATCACCATTTCAAACAAATAATTTGGCTTTAAACATCCGTCCATCCATTATCTATACACCACTTAGTCCTCTGTACGGTAGCGGGGGGGCTGGAGCCTATCCCAGCTGACTCAGGTAAAGGCACTGACAGGTCGCCAGCCTATCACAGGGCTACACATAGAGACAGACAACCAAGCACACTCACATTCACACCTATGGCCAATTTAGAATCATCAGTTAACCTCAGTATGTTTTTGGATTGTGGGAGGACGCTGGAGAACCCAGTGAAAACCCACGCATACACAGGGAGACCATGCAAACTCCACACAGAAAGCCAGCACTAATTTTAAATTTAAGCTTTTATATTTTCTCTCAGTGTTCTTTGTTACTGTCACTGGTGTGTGTAATTTGTCTAATTCCGCTATAGTGTTGTTAATTTTTTGTATTTTTCATTTCTAGTGTTGTCATTGTAATGTTATTTCTTTTGACCTGCCATGGACTGCTGATGGAAAGTAGCCTTTGGCTAATTCTGGCATATTTACATTTACATGTTCATTAATATGCACTGTCCCTTTTAAATAAAATAAATAAAGATCCCAGGTGTCCTAACCAGGACACAAACCAGGGATCTTTTAGCTGTGAGGCAGGTTGAGGTTGAGTTTAAAAAAATATAGAAATTCATCAAGAATATTTTAATAACACATATATTTTCCTTTGCACATTGGGTAAACTGTGGTCATTCCTTTCTGATTTATTGTGAGTAAATGATTATGTCAGGTATTACCATAGCAAAATGCATTGCAATGTATTTGGACACCATTTTTGTCTTTTCATCATCATTTTCCATGAATTACTTGTCCAACAAAACAGTGTGCAACATACACAGATATTGGTAGTCAGTGTTCTTGCTTACCCAGTAGACTCCTCTTTCCTTCCAGTAAACCAGCCATAGAAATCCCCCTTTGCACCCAGTTTGGTCAGGAATTCCTATAGAGACATAAAGATCTAAAGCACCATACCACAACTACTGCAGCAAAAATACTGTAGCAGTATCCCTGTACTGTGTCTATGTCATGTGGGTGCGCAGATGATCTATAGCATTATGTTCAGTAGAGCTCACACATCTATCATGTATATTTAAACATCAGCAGAACAAAAAATGAAGAGGAGGGAAAAAAAAACACTACCTGCAGTTGTGTCAGCTCCAGCCTCTGCTCCAAGGCCTCCATGCCATCTTTCCCCTGCTGTGATGCCAGGAAGATGAAAAATCGCCGCCATTTCACCAGGACCTCTGAGAACTGGAGCTTTCGAAGAAAAAAAACAGAATCTCAGTCTAGTCCACTGCTACTGCAAGAGTATCAGCTAAATTGGTACACTGACCTTTAAATCACCCCTTAGTGCCTACCAGAAACTGAGGTCGTCCAAGTGCAGTCATTTTGATGGCAGAAAAACCATCCACTGAATTCCCACCTACACATGAGACATACTTTGTTTATGTTTCTAATATGTTTATGTTAAAATAAATCAAATGACAGTAATTTCTAAAATAAAGGCAGTGTTATGATCTAACACAGAGCTACATATTTTAATATAGCGCATAAAAACATAAGACATCATGTCACAATCTCGTGGTTTAGTTTAGGTCTGGTTTAGCTACCGGATGCTTTGATGCATTTGATGAAGGTTTCCATATGTTGGTCACATTTGGCCTCATCGGCGTAGAAGTAAATGCGAGCTCCAGTCACTCCCCCGCGACGGTCGCCAAACTGTTTGTGCGCTTTATATTTCTTCTCTCTGTGGTCCTTGCCTGAGGGTGAAAAAAAAATTTGCATGCCTATTACTTCTAATTACATCATATACTGTGTCCACAAATAAGAGCACAACAAGGTGGCTTACCTGTGCTCTCTCTCTCTGCCGCGGAAACGCATGAGCTAAAATAGAGGAAAAGATTATTTAAAATAATTTTCCCTGTATTTTGGCAATATTAGAAATATGTGTTGCATCACAGTTCAACTCAGGAACAAGCATGTTTTCTGTGAACATTTTGGCCTCGTGGCTGCGGCATGCCAGAGGCGGATAAAGTGTGTGGTGACCCTAAATATGCTGAAGTGTCATGCTGTCTGCCGCTGACCCTCCGGAGGGCAGAGTTGTAGCTTCACTCCACACTTGACCTTTTCCCCCGTCATCACAAGGCACCGGGGAGCTCATGTAACCAAACAGACGACCAAGCAGTGAGCACACTGGACGTCAGAGACTTCAGTCGGATTCAAAGCCAGGAAAAATAAAAGCAGCTATCTTCTTTTACCCGTGCGTGCTTCTGACAGGTGCTCTATTTAACCACGGAAATTCGGATCAAGCTGCGTTAGAATCCGTCTGACACCGCACTGTTTTAAACACATTTCATTTATTCATTTAGGCCACTTGCTTTGTGACGTTTTCCCTCATTTTTAATGTTAAAAATAGATGAGTTGAAGCGTTTTTTGCTGTTCCTTTGCTATTAGTTTAGAATAAATAAATAATGAATTCTAAAAAAAAAGACTTCAAATCTTTACAGAAGCACTGATTATTAGTTTTGCATAAATTTGACTGCAGGCACAAAAGATCAACTGTTTTGTTACAATAAATGTCAACATGGGCCTTCAAAAGCCTGCATTAATGTAATCTTTGTAATATAATCAGAGACTGGACTTTCAAGTGTAGATGACCTTCGCATTTTAAAGGCTGGTATTGTACCGTGCTCTCCAAATCAAGCCAGGATTCCCCTTATATCCCCTCCTTACATCTTCTTTCTGTTGCAAGGAACTGACTAATGTTGTTGTTGCTATCTTGACAGATCACTTGAGAGCTTGTCAAACCCTGCTGTCTCAGATCAAGCTGGCTTAATGTGCCTTGTCCTCCAGCCTTACGGTTTGAAGGTGTATGTTTGACAAAAAAAGGAGAAAGCCTTTCTAGGCTCCGATTTGATACCTCGTTTGATGTTTCCAAGCAGCCATCCGCAAGACAAAGTATATCAAAGCTGTGCCGTGACACCTTGTTACAGGTGATAAGGAGAAAAAACATACATAGATAAAGTTTAAGGAGGGTCGTCGTAGTGATCGGCGTGCCTGAGAGCTTTATCGTTTTACAGAATGTGATAACACAGTCAAACAATAATAGAGGACATTCTGTCTGGCACAAGTTGACATTGCAGTCAGCTGTCACTCGATGTTAATAGACCTAACTGTTGGATACATAAATATGCTGCCTAACAGCCTTGCACATTCACTGCATCTGACCTTTATTAAGCTAAAGATACTGTGTGAGATAAAGAAGGTAGTAAAAGAAATTTAACAACTACATTTGTCTTTTTTCCCTCCTAAAAATTGAGCATCAAACTGCCTCTTTGATTCACTGATTTCACTGTGAAACAACTCCTACATGGGCCAAAATGTCCAAATTTTATTTTGGACTGTGAGCTGTCCTAATTACTCATAATGCATGAATGCCCAGAGCTGCAACTACAGTAACATTGCTTCTGCTGCTTCCCAGAGAGACCGCTTTTATAACGTTTGTACTATTGTCCAAGCTTACATCAGATCACAGATCGGATAGCTCCTGCCTTGTGCTCCCGCGTGACCGGCTTCCTAACAAGTGAGAAAATCTCTCCAGAATGAGACGCTTCGAATATGCCAACAAATCATGTTGCAAAGAGTGTTTACTTCCTGCTGGCCACAAAAACAAATCTACCTTTGGCATTAAACATGAAAAAATAGCAGATTTGTGCTATTGTTGTTTTCACTCTGAATATTTACATTTAACATAGACAAGAAATTCATACTTCATCTTGCTTTTGATAGTAATTGTTGAAAAATACACTTCACAACACAGACTCAAATCTATCTTTAATGCATGCACTATTTGTTGAAATGTGAGGTAATTCTGCAACTTTCATACATACTCCATCTCTTTCTGCTCTGCTTCCTCCTGACTGATGTCTTCCTCGACGCTGTAGTCCAGGACAGAGCCGACGCCAAAGGCCTGGTTCTTCTGGATCAGCGGCCTGATGGCCCTGTGGTCCTCGCCAGCCACAAACTGGCCGTAAAATGTCATCTTCATGAACTGGTCAAAGGCTTTCTGGCCCATGATTTTCTTACCGAGATCCATTATCTAGGCAGAAATAGGGGAGCCATTATAACCAGTTTATGACTATTGATGGGCATATAATGCACTTATACAATTTCTGATAAATAATTCAAATACATTTTGTGCTAAAGCTGTGATTGACATGTTTTGAAGGCACCTGACACACTCTGTGAACAAGCCAAACAGCATTACACACAAAAGACATTTTAAACATGCTCTCCCCCTCGAGCTACGACCACACAAAAACAGGCACAAGGAGGGAACTGCTGCAGCTCCACTGAAAATCAGAGCGACGCCAGATTAGATCACTACTCCACATTCTGTGTCGTCACTCGCTTTCACCAGCAGAGCCAAGCTTCCCATTGATCCCATTGATTACGTGAAGATGCGATGAGAGTGGAAGGAATGAGCCTGCCATGCTGGAAGTCTATCAAAGCCCCCGTGCATCACAGCCCTGGCGTAAAGGAACAGCCTTTTATAAATGGAAAATGTGTCTTGTGCCCTGTCCCCTTGCGTAGTAGCTATAAATATTACACAAATAGCATTGCATCCAGCTGGGGTTATGTAACATGGGCTTGCATGCTTGGAAAACAGGTTGTAACTTGAGAAGTGGGTGCGAGCTGTTTGGCCAATGGGTTTAAGCCATATAATGTGCAAAACTTATGGCAGCCACAGACATATATCTATATATAAACACATGGTTATAATTATAGCTGTCTATGCATGGGAAAATATGTACAATTACTAGAGTATAATAATGCTTTATCACTTCTTGCTCACACCTGATTGGCTTTCATGTTGACACGCCTTTTCCTTGTCACACAGAAGTAAACATTTAAGCTAACTTTGCTTAAACTCTGAGCAGCTAAATTCACATTAGCACAGTGAGTTAGCACCTCATTACCTCTTTATTCTTATCAACCAGGACGTCATAGGAGCAAAGTTTGAAAACCACCAAACTTCTGAGCAGCTCTAATGAGTCTTTGCTCTTATAAGCCTCCTGGGTCTGGTCAAAGTCTACGGAGATCTCATTAGCAGCGTCTCTCTCTCCTCCTTCTCCTCTTCCTCCTCTTCTACTCCCAGACCGTCCGGGACACTCCGACCGAGCCGAGCCGCCGCCGCCGCTCTTGACATCGTCTTCCTGCTCTGTCGAGGCGGAGGTGACGGTCGAGCGGAGTCTCCGGGTGGAGGTTAACCGCCTGACGTGAATGTCCGCCCGGGCCCGTGTGAGGGCAGAGACGGTTTTAACGTGAAACATCAGCCGGGAAGAGGTGGAGGTCAGCGGAGCGGCGAAGTCAGCGGAGCGGTTGTGTTTGCTAGCTGCGCACGCGGCGGCGTAAACAAACGGGAGGCCCAAACTGTCACATTGCCGTCACCTGATTGGTCGGTTTTCTGTGACGCACTTGCCAGAAAGTTTTTCCGCATCAGATGACCTGTGCAGGTCTGAGGCAGAGGAGGCTGCATTCTCAGGATATCTAGTAGCCTACCCTTGTTTTTCATTAACTGAACTCCAAAGAGGGGCTAGCTTTTCTTTTTATTGGGTGGAAAAGACCTTTAAAATCATAACTTGTTAGTTAGACTGTACTATTTGGGTGGAATAAACCTTGAAAAATATAAATATTTGGACAGAATTTAGTATTTCGTTCGGAGTGAACCTTTAAAGCCAGAAAGTAGTATTGTGGGTGGAACCAACCCCTAAAACCATAAGTTGTTTTTGGGGTGTAACAAACTTTAAATAGTATTGACTGGAATAAATCTTTAAAAACCATAACTTGTTAGCTGAGAGTACTATTTGAGTGGAATACACCTATGGAAGTATTATTAAGAAGTAAGTATTTGGACAAAAGTAGCATTTTGGTCGGAATAAACCTTTACGCTCATGGTCTGTTAGTAATTTCAGTTCGAGTGGAATAAACCTTTCAGCCTGTAATTTGTTAGCTTGTAACTACAATTTGGTTGGAATAAACCTTTAAAGCTATAACAGCTTGGACAGAAAATAGTGCTTTGGGTAGAACAAACCCTTGAAATTACAAGTAATATTTTGAGTGGAATAAACCATCAAAACTGTAGGTACTTGAGCAGAAAGCAGTATTTTGGATGGAGCAAACCATTTTCTACTCTAAGTAGAATTTCGAATTGAAAAAAGCTTTAAAACAACAAGTAGTATTTAGGGTGCAATAAATCTTTAAAACCACAACTCTTTGTTCTGTTTACATTTGCTCCACCCAAATATTACCTCCTACTATGTACAGTGTTAAGTGGAATAAACATTTAAACCCATGACCCATGTTAGTTAGAAAGTACTATTTGGGCAAAAGAAACCTTAGAACTACAAGTATTTGGAGAGAAAGTAGTATTTTGGATAGAATAAACCTTTAAATACATAACTTCTTATCCAGAAACTAGCATTTGGCTGGAAAAAAAAGCATTGAACTCTAAGTATTTGAATGAAATGTAGTATTTTGGGTGAAATAATTCTTTGAAACCATAATTCTAAGTTAGACAGCACTACTATTTTGGTATGGCAAACATATAAAACTATAGGTATTATTCTGGGTTGGATAACCCTTTAAAACAAATGTAACAAATGTGAAAATGAACTATCTACAGTTTTGAAAGGAATAAACCTTTAAGACCACGACTTGTTAGTTAAAGACTACTATTAAGGTGGAATAAACCTTTAAAACTGTAAGTACTTGGTCAGAAAATAGTACATTGGGTGGAATAAACCACTAAATGTATAAGTAGTGCTTTAAATGGACAGCATCATAAATAAATCTAAACTGACATGCCAGCCTCTTGCATGCCAACAGTCTGTTCTTGTCTTTCTCTTGTTATCTGTGGCACCATGTTATTTGAATAAAGTTGCATTTAATGGTGGCCTTTTATAGTCACTGCTCATAAAGTGTCTGTATACTAGTCACGCTATCTGATCATTGTCCTTTAAACCTGACCAGACTGTGAATCACCTCAGTGGTTGAGCATTTGTCACCAGTTAAACAGCTCAAAAGCTTCTCATGCACTGTTGGCTAAATTTTACTTTCTAACCATAACAACTAAAATTACATTTTTTAAATGTTTTTCTGTAAGTTAGAAAAGAAGACCTTTTGCATGCTGCCCCTATATTTTTGTTCAGCTTAGATAAATTAAATAAACAGAAACTGATTAAAAGCCAGATTAAAAATGTAGATTTTGAGTTTGAATCTCAAAATATCAACATTTTCTGCTGCCCTCAAATCTCCATGAAGACTTGTTCTAGAGTAGGACCTAAAACTGAACCTTGAGGGACACCATAATTATTTTTTAGGGCTTTTAGATGAGCATTCATACATGAAAAACCTTCACTGTAAATGAAATATTTGAATGAATTACAATAATAATTTTGTTGAATTAGCACATTCATAATTCACTAAGGAGTTACTAGTTACCAAATCAACTGCATTAATGACCCAGTAGTGGACTGAAGTTTTTAAAATAAGTCTAACTCAACCAGTAAAAGCAATAAAAGCTTGCTTACAGATATGTAAAAAAAAAAAAGCTATGTTGTCTTCCAGCAATAAAACTATAGGAGCCAATCAGCGCTCAGCTCATTAAATACAAACCAATCACAGTCTAGTCACGTGCTCCACCCGGAAGTAAGCAGTTTTTTTGACGGCCGGGCTGGCAGGTGGTTGTAGTCTTTACTAGTTCTGTGAGTATTTGTTTATTTATTTATTTGTTATGAAATATGTTCGAGCTAAACTGTAATAAATGACGAAAGAAATTATGCCGACTAAGCGTTCAACGACAAGTTTTGTTTCTGACTTTAATTCACAGAAAGCGGCAAACAGGGCGTCAAAAAGATGTACTGTAGGTAAAGCATAATTGTATAATAAAGTATTAGCTAAGCTGCTTCAATGTTAATAGTATATAATATTTAACTCTGAAAGGACGCACTTTTTTGCATTTGCTGTTTAGTTTGCTAAAAACCCTCTTTCTGGGCATATTTATATTTTTTAGCTTGTTCACATGTAAATATGGTGTTTTCTTTATACTCTGGAAGACATATCATGAGTGAAATGAGTAGTTAATGCCATGGCTGTAACTGCATTGTACTGATGATGGTCTCAAAAATAGACATTCAGACTTCAAGGGTTTCTTAAATACCACACCTAAACAACAAGTTCTGTCACATTTCAGAATGGGGAATATCTGTGTCATTGTTCTTCTTTAAAATAAGTTTCCAGTTTCTAGTTCGAACGTGTACAGCCAGATTAATCCTGAATTACAAGCTGCCATTGTGTAGCGTAGAGTCATCTTGCGGCATATGAGCAGAGTCGAAGGTGAGCTGGTGTGCTGAGCTACAGCGAAAGGGGAGGATTTGTTAGAGAGAGAGAGAGAAAGGGACTTCATAGATCTGCACATTTTTACAGGACACAGCAGTGTAGAGTTACATTTAAGCCATTTTAGGACAGAAAGTGATTGTTTTCATGACAAAAAACTTCTAAATATGTAACTTTAATACACCAAAAGTAGTATTTAGGGGTTAAATCAGTGACGGGAGAGAGACTTTACAGGATTTGTATTCTTCTTACACCACAGATTGTTTTGATACAATAATTTAGTACAAGGAACAACAAACTTACCCACTTTGGAGAGCACTGTAGTGCAGAGGACTGACTGACTGTTTTTCAAAATAATTTGCAAGACAAATAATCTCATGCTTGCAGAATATTTAAGTAGTTGTGGGACTCACTTCCACTTCTGCAATATTATTTTTATGCATAACAGTGCACATGAATCACACAACATGAGGACCAAATCTGCTTTTTTGTGGTCATAGGAATGATAGCTGAAACATCAGCAAGTGTTATTCAGTTAAAGTCCTATAATTCTACAAAAACAATCTGATACGCTGCTTAGGATCATTAAACTTTTCCATTTAGAATTTTGACAGCAGGTTGTGTTGACATATGGACAAAGATGTCGTAACAGTCTTAGAGGGTGTAGCTTATTTCCCGAATCCTTTTAAAAGACCCCTGAAGATCCACAAAGCTCGCAGCTGGAATGAGATTTTCTACGGTGAGAAAACAAGAGACCCCAGACACATGTATTGTGCAACCATTTGTTCAAAAGCACACAAAAAAGTAATTGGACTGGAAGTTATAATGCTTATGATGTAAACAGCAAGAAAACATGGCATCTCTCCTGGATTAAGAGGCTCAGGATTTGCATTTATTGAGGATTGAATGCAGGCAGGTGCCATAAGTCATCACCACTTCGTTGGTGTTAACAGATGGGGGAGCTATTGTCTCACATGTCGTTACTACACTGCTGCCCCCTCCAGCCCCCAACACAGAGACACACTTTCCTCATCCATCAGTTAAAACTACTTTAAAAAGAAGTTTTTTAAGTTGGTTAGTATTCTACAAATCAAATGCATATCTATAATTTTTCATTTTATGGAGTAAATCCAAGATGATAAAAAATGTGCAGCTGTAAGCGGCAATTGTGATATTTTCCATTACATTAAACAGCATTATTTTTTATTGTTTTATTGCTATAATTGCTTTTTTTTCTTGATTAAAATGTGAGATTAGGCCACATGATATATGTTTTATTTATTTATTTATTTATTTTTACCGAGGCCGTGAACGCAGACCCTGTTGCACACAGGCCTATGTAAATTTGGTGGCGCACGCATGGCGCACAAAGCCAAAGATAGAGTAACAAATCAGGAATTTCCCTCCTGCCACTCCTGAGAGCGCAAGAGAGGACCAAAGTTACGGATTAAGCGCTTCTCCTCAGGGAGGACGGGAAAAGCGAAACGGAGATAATCTGCTTTATTGTTGTGTTTTGGGAAAAAGATTACCAACAATCTGTACGTTTCCAGACGCGTGGAGGACATTATTTTTCGGCCAGAACGAAGTAGTTTTCTTTTTGTTTCATTATGAGTTGGGAGCCATTTGCGTAATGGCCTCCTGTAGAGCCTTTTAATGGAATAAAGCAGCGCACTGCAAGACTTTCATGAAGAATACTGTGAAGTTTGGGGGTTTAATGACTTTTTTTTCAGCTGTGCGGTTGGGATTGCTGTCGCTGGTCAGTTTTTTTTCCTGCTGCTGAGTTTCTCGATGGCGTAGGTGGTGACAGGACTCTTTAAAACACCTCGAAACAAGGATTTAAACGCTATTTCTAACGCAGAAACATCTGGATTATGCGCGTAAAAGGACAACGGAGCGTGTAAAGTAGAGTGAAAGCCCAGCATCGGTACTTTTGGAGAAAGGGGGGGGAATGCGGGAGTGAAAACGGCGTCTAGAAGGATGCTGCTGCTTGTACGATGGAAGTAAAGAACTCTTTTGCTGTTGTTGCGGTGGTTTGTCTTTTCTTTTGCTCCGGTTCCAGCCAAGAACTCAACCCTAAAGGCAGGAATGTGTGCAAGGCACCTGGGTAAGCATGCGGCAAAGTGGGAAATGGGGTTTATTTCAGTGCAAATCAGATCTGTCTTTAAGTTTTCTGCTTTTATTCAGAAATTTCTTTCAAACAAGTCAGATTTGAAGGGTAAAAAAGTGGCATTATTGTGTTCATGTTGTATTTTTCAGTTTGCTTGAAGGGAAAAATGTGTTTGAGACTTCAGAACTTCACGTTTTGTTGCAGCGTTGTTGGCCTCATGCACATAACGGTTCTCACCAAAGTTGGAAAAGTTTTTTGTGCGTCCATCCTCTTACCACAAACTTCCTTAACTTTTATTTTTAATCAAGAAGTCTTAGCAACATTGTTTTTTATAGATCAGTTCACGCTGACCCATTTCTTTCTTACATATAACGCGTTTTCTGTCTGCTGGAGCTGCAGCAGCAGCAGCAGCAGGAGGAGGAGTCCATTGAAGAAAGCAGCTATACAGATGTGTACATCTGGAGCAGGAGTGTTGTGTTCAGTCTGTAGGGGGCGCTCTCACTGACGCAGTCGTGGCACCTTTGGATAACACACTGCTGCTGACTCGGAGAGAAGTTTAAATGAGTTTATGAGTTGGATTTTTAAGCCTGAATGAAAACATGTTGGTTAAATTTCAAGAAAAAAGCTCAATTATGTGAAAAGTAACTGTATTATATTCTAGGAATCCACACATCCAAACAGCCTGCTCTCAAAGATATCCAAAAAGCAGTTTTGGATGAGCTTATGTGGGTGTCTGGTGTAAAAAAAAAAAGGCATCCAAGTCCACAATTGCTGACTGCAGCATCCAAGCTTGTTGGACTGACGTCTGTGAATCCTGAAAATGCGGGGAGGCCAGAAACAGCAAATGTAGTTCAGAGCTAATTCCCCAGTATGTTTTCTAAGAATAAGAAGTGCTTATTGTTTGCTGAAGTGTCTCTATTTTCTTCACATAGCTTTGCAGTTTTTTTGTTTTTTTTTTAGGATGAATGAGCACAGAGCTGAAAAAAGAAAGTGAATATTTCCAGTGCGGTAAATGTTTTTGGACCAGAGCTGAAAATAGCTTATCTGAAAAGCCACACATTTTCCTGTACGCTCGGAATGAAAGTAATCAGGAGCTCCTCAAAAAGCTGAAGTTGCGCTGTCATCTCGTAGATTTTTCTTTTGCTTCGCTGGGCAACAAATTGTCATTCAGGAAAAATACATCCTTAGTGCTTTGTGAAGTTTTCAGGGTGATACATATGTATACTAGTATATAAAACCCAGCGCCGGCCCCTGCTGCTCTACAAGTTTGACATTTTGCCCTCCTTGCAGTATTCAGCATTCATTACAGTGAACTCGTCACTCACCACTGGCCTGTTTTTTCCATTATGCCCATTATGTTTTTATTTTTTCTGACCTGAAAAGCGGGAAGTAGTTCAGCATTTATCATCACTTGTCAGCGTTTCCAATATGAGTCCTCACATTACTAAATCAGCTGCCGAATCTGGCTTGGAACGGCAGACACATCCCGACCCAGCTGCCTGTTGATGTCTTTAACGCTCATTGTTTTCTGGCTTCAAGTGTTTCGCAAAAAAAACAACAAAAAAAAACATTTGGGAACAAAAAAAGAAAAGCTGTTAGTCTTGTGATGTTTTCAGCACTGATGCAGAAAATGTGTTTTCAGATCGGTGAAAGAGCGGCTATTGAAGCACTTGGCAGAAGTAGTCGGTGCGTTCTTTATGTGGTAATGAAAGAACTGCCGCTTTGCTTCTGAACACCCAAAATAATTTCACAAAACACTGAATGCAATTTATCTTGCCAGGTTCTGACACGTATTGGCTTTGTGTTCAAGGTCAACAAAGGTCGAATTGATGTGTTGACTGTAATTATTGGTCAAAAAGTAAAATCCACTACCATGTTGCGGAAGTAAAGTGGTCAAAGAAAAACATGTTTCAAAATCACCTTCCTTTCTTAACAAGACAGAGAATACAGAGGTTCGACCTCTGATCTCCAGCGTGTGTCTATTTTGGCATCTTAAAAAAACAGCGCTGCTCCCTTTCGCATTAAATGAAAGCAAACTGTCATCTTCGGAACAATTTAGGGGAAGCTGACGTGTTACAGGGGCCCCACGGAGGTCACGGGCGTGGGAGGAAGAGGATCCATCCTTTCCTGTCAGGCCTCAAAACTTGTCTGCACAGTATTCACGCTGTTTCCCCCAGAGGCTGAGGGAAGCTAAAGATCCTGATAAGCTGCACAGATTTAAGGGCGCTTGAGTCTCTTTTGCACCGATTGCAGTGACCCAAATTGAGATCATTACACTACAATGTGCTAAGCATATGTACAATACGCTGTGTACATTTGCAGAATTCAGGCCACATCAATGAGAACTGTGAGATCAGAGAGGCATGAGCTGGGTGTGGATGTTGCCGCTTTGATATGTGTTTGTTTTGCTGTATTTTAGTTTTATCTTTGCCCCCCTCTCATTCCTGTAACTTTATCCCTTTTTTCTCCAGGTCATCGGGATCGGTGTGCTGCAGTGGATGGGGGCAGCTAGGGGATGAATGCCTGACACGTACGTACCATAAAGAGCGCTAACATTTATCAGCACACGTCGCATGGCTCATTGTGCAAGCCCAGTTGAATAATGTGGCCTGTTCTTTCTCGCTGCAGCTCTCTGTGAAGGCAACTTCACCTGCAAGGAAAATGAGGTGTGTGTCAGGCCGAATGAATGCCGCTGTCGTCATGGATACTTTGGAGCTAGCTGTGACACTAGTAAGAGATTATTTTACTTTCTTTTTAATCAGAATTTCTATATTTTATTCCTTGACAATTGTGTTGAAAGTGCAAATCAATTGAAACTGTTTTCAGTAGAACCACTATTTGGTCGTTTAGCCATGTTGGGTTCAAAGCTCAGGGGATGTCAGTCAGTTGGTTTAGCACTTTGTTTCAAACGTAAATATGTCAACAACTGTTCAATGAAATTTTGTACAGACTGCTGCAGTGCTCAGAAGAACAAATCCTAGAGCTTTGGGTGATTCTGTGGCTTTTACTTTGTGGTTTTGAGTGATTGTCAGAAAATTTAGTATATGCATTCGTGTTCCCTTTAAGGTGAACTGTAAAAACTATGCTGATACCTTTTTCATCTAATCCCGATCTCACTTGTACAATGTTTTGGATTATAAGCAAACAATTGTGCATTTACATCAGCTCCAGATGCTTTTTTTGGGGCCAATTAGCATATGTTGCTAACACGTGAAACTAAAATGTGACCAAGTTGAACATCATGCCTGCTAAATATCAGTATGTCAGTACTACTTGGCCTAGTTTTAATGTCCCAGAATCACTTGCACAACTGTAGATTCTAATTCTTCAAGGGTTTGACAAGAATTCCCCCTTTTCCTGATGACACTCTCTTTTAACAGAGTGCCCTGCCCAATTCTGGGGCCCTGACTGCAAGGGGAAATGTAATTGTTACCCCAATGGCCAGTGCGATGACCTAACCGGCGAGTGCACCTGCAACCACAATCGATGGGGACCTAACTGCGAGAATGCATGTCTATGCCAGAAGGGGAAGTGCGACCAGGACACGGGGAAATGCACATGTCACCCCGGCGCCTGGGGCCCCCAATGCAACAACAACTGCTACTGCAGCATCAACTCTGTGTGCGATGCGATGACCGGGAGATGTCTGTGCAATCCTGGCTGGACGGGGAGGAACTGTGCGATCCAGTGCAACTGTAACAGCTCCCCGTGCGACCAGTTCACGGGACGCTGCCAGTGCCGTGAGAGGCTGTGGGGCCCGCGGTGCGAGCGACACTGCCAGTGCAGCCATGGCAAGTGTAACCAGGCCGATGGCTCGTGTACCTGCACGCCGGGGTACCGTGGGAAGTTCTGCAGGGAACCATGTCCTGCTGGATTCTATGGTCAAAACTGCAGGAACAGGTGGGAGGAAAACATTTCTTGGCAGAGAGCAAATGTACCATTTGAAAAATGGGCAGTTATACACACGCTTAATGCTCAGCTTTCTTGACTGAACCATTTTATAGTGCGGTTTTGATAGGAAATAAGATTTGATATACGCCGCAGCTGATAACCCTTAAAATATCTGAACATGTAACTTAATGGAGCAGTGATAGAGAGAGATTTGAGGGTTGGTATTCACATTATCCCATAATCAGCAGCCAGCATGTAAAAGCAATTCAGGTTAAGTGATTTACCTTCCACGGACTGTGCTGCTCTCACACGATACAGCCAAAAAAGAACGCAGCTAGAGTTCAGTTTTTATCTCCCTCTTGAAATGATCATTAGAGCAACGATTTAAAGCATAAAAACACAGATGCTTTCATTTTGTTGTAAATGAGATAAAGGGATTTTTTGCATGACCAAGACAAATGACAGCTCTTGTTCTTGTTTTCCTTGGCTACCATCAGGTGTGGACACTGCAAAGGCCAGCAGCCCTGTAAGGTGACGGAGGGACGCTGCATCACCTGCGACCGAGGTTGGAACGGGACTCGGTGCGATCAGCTCTGCTCCAAGGGCTTTTTCGGCGAAAACTGCCAGGAAGTGTGTCCCACCTGCAAAGACGGCCACCACTGCGACCCCATTCATGGCAAGTGCTCTCACTGCAACCCTGGCTGGATTGGGGACAGGTAAGAAAACACCAGACAAACAAAGCACAGTGGTATTTTAGTCAACCCTTTTGTTCCTGCAGAGCTTTATCATTTGAGACATTCAAAACAAAATAACGGTGTGTTCAACTGCTACCTACTACAATGCAATCTCCTGCACATCAATGACTCGTACTTCCAAGCATGGAAATGACAGTAATCACGGCATTCCTTCTGTGTTTGTTAGGTGTGAGGTGCGCTGCCCCAACGGCACGTACGGTGAGAACTGCGAGAACAACTGCAGTCACTGTTTCAACGGCATCTGTCATGTTGTCACCGGAGAGTGCCTGTGTGACCCAGGATTTTATGGCACCTAGTAAGTCATGAGACACCTCCTAGACAAAAAAACAACACATGTTTACGCCCTCGGCAGGTTTACAGAGCACAGTGAAAAATTTTGATGCTTTCATATTATGTTTGTCACACGCTGATATATATTGAGATGTTTTGGGGTTTTGAGGCATCTATTCGACTGATGATACACATTCTTTGGAGTAGAGAAGTGAAATTCTTTCTCATTACAGAGAAAAATACTTGGAACAGAGACCTCATCCCAATTATCTCCTTTCTGCTTTTCTTCTTTTTTTGTCCCACTTTACACATCTGTCGCTTGGAATGAACATTAAACAGATGTTGTTCTTGTCTCTTCTCTGCACTCAAGCTGCAATATGACCTGTCAACCTGGGCAGTACGGAGTCAACTGCAACCAAACCTGCTCTTGCCATGACAAGAACTGTGACCCTGTGTCTGGCGCCTGTCATCTCCGTAAGAAAAGATTCATTTTCTTACACAGTTTGTGGTTAGTTAGGAGTGTTTCTTCCAAAAAAATTACCATTTTCTGAGAGATTCTTTTTGCAAGTCTTGCAAAAGAACACTCTGAACTGTTTGTTCAGATTTCGGATGCCAATAGTTGGCTGTACATACTGAGCACCAACAAACACATCTATCCAGGTCAATGTGTGTTGCGGGAGATTTAGGGACCTTGATAGTGTTTCCAGACCTAGACCCGTGTCCTTTTTATGGCTGTGTTTGTTGGCTCGGTTCCTGTCCAGCCAGAGAAGAGAGAGGAAGGAAGCAAGGAAGGAAGGAAGGAGGAATAAATGAAGAGAGGGATGGAGAAAAGGATAGAAAAATCAGTTTGGAAGCAGATTATTGGAGGCCTGCATGGAGAAAATCAATGTATAACACACAAAGATAGCAGGAATTTCCAGCAGTGGACATAATGGGTGGTGGCAAGTTGCTCAGTGATATCAGAAGACCTTGTCACTTTTATCTCAGCCCTTCTCCAAACTAGCAATGACAGCACACCACACCAAGACTGCCCAGCAATCCATCACTTACTTATCTGACAGTCTAAACACCAGAGGGTCGCTGCTATTCACCATCTTAACGGATAGTTTTACTTCCCTTCTGGTGTCATCTGTTCTTGCATTCACACTTATGCAATACTGCAGTTATTAAATTTGGGGGTTTATTCCACTTAAAGAGGGAGGGGTGTTGATAAATCATGGATGACTTATGGTGAAGGGTATGTTGTAGAGAGGGGGGGTGCAGGAAATCAATAATGAAAGGCTAAGTGGTCCCATGTTAGAGGGAGGTGGGTTTAATTTCACTGTATTTGTTATGAATTTCGGCCTGTTGCTACCTTATTTCCTCAGAGATTCTTTAATGTCAAGCAGAAATCAATTACTAACACGACGTCGTTTATTATGAGTGCTATCACATTATGAGATATTACATACGTTGAGTGAATGTAGATTTATGCGCCAGAGTTTTTATTGTTAGTTATAACAGCGGGGGGGGAGATGTGTTGAAACTGGCATCCAGAGCTTCCCTGCACCAGTGTGGCACACCCAGAATTCCCTGCATTTCATCTTTCAGAGCCCAACCAGCGGATGGGTGTGATCGCAGCTGGAACCCTGGTCTCCTTTTTATTGATCGTCCTGCTCTCGCTGCTGTGCTGCTGCTGCCTGTGTCGACACAAAGACGACCACAAGTGAGTGACAGATCTTAACCTCCCTGACAGTCCTAGAGGTTTCAGTTTCTACTTTCCTGGTTATGAAAATATCTGAGAGTATTTTCTTTTTACTCTTTTTCTCTCAGGTACTAGATTTTTAAACGAATAAATGCATATAAATTGTGTTTTAAGTACTTTTTATGTATTGACATTGTACTGTGAATGGCAATATGAGCAGCCCCTGAGCCCTCAAAAAAGGAGGCAGAGGGCCAGGTTTAAAAATGCCTCTTTTGAATGATTCATTTGGATTTCCATGGCGTCATCCCTTTTTCTCAATCCTAACCAAGACAACTCTACCAACAGCAAAAAAGCCAAGCGGATCCTGTGTGGACGTTTCAGCCGAATCAGCACTAAACTTCCCCGTATTCCACTGAGGCGACAGAAACTGCCCAAAGTAGTCGGTAAGCCCCAAGAACTCTCTCTCATATCCCATCGCAGCGCTGCCAGTAGCTGCTGTATTTTATGTAATCTTTCTCTCTGCTGCTTGCACAACACAGCCTGCTGAAGCTTGTGTCCTTCTCAGCTTCATTAGCAGCCAATGAATGTAATGATTTTCAGACTCTGACGTGCAATATGTTGTGGAAAGCTGTGTGTCGGTGCTTTTCAGTTTAACACAGCAGAGACAATGACAGCAGTGAATGGCAGCATTTTGTGCTACCTTAGTCTGCCTCTTAGATGATGAATAGGGTTGAAAAGTGTATGGTGGCTGCCAGGCGAGTATGGGGTTTCATTTGAAAGGAATGCACTGGTTTTAGAGCCCATTATTATTCTTGGCACTCTCAAATGCCATGTGTTCATATTATTACAACCCTAAACTTGGGCTTTTTTCCTCCCATTTTCTTTTACTCTTTTACTTGTCTTCTTCCCTGAGACTTTTTTCTTCTTCTTGTGCTAAAAAGGGGGAGGAGGAGGGAGGCTGTGTTATTAAAAGAAGGCCAGTGGTTGTTGGGGGGCCCGTCTGGTGGTGAGTGACGCGCTATCAAAGGCCGCACTGTTTGGGTGGACGCTGCGGCTCTGCAGCTCCATGCGGAGGTCTCGTGGTGTGTGACAGATCTGTCTGCGACTCTGGTCTTTTTTTTTATCGCAGACACACAAGGTATGTTGGTCTTTTAAACCCAGCTGCACACAGTTTATCTTGGTTGTTTTTGTTCAGGGATCAAAGATACAACATTAATTATCTGAATTTCTTTAGAAAATCAGGTGTTGGTGTAAGCAGATGGTCATCTTGCCCCTTTTTAATGAAGTTATATCACCATATATGTGACTACTCTTTGCTGTGACAGTGTGGCTGTCACAACAAAGACCACAGCAGCAATATTTTGAAAACGTTTAATTATTCTTCGTAACTTACAGACCATTATAGGAGTCCTAATTCTGATATTTTAGTTGACTGATATAGGAGATAAACAATGTATAGCCAGCAACATAAGCAGAATATCAATATGACATTTGCAGCAGTTATGATCAGTCATTTACTAACCATAAAAATCAAACAATCCCTTTTTCCAGCATCTCACATGTGAAGTTTCTTTGTTTAGTGACACTTTTATAGACCAAAAGATTACATGGCTGGTCAGTGACATAGAGCTTCCTATCTTTGCTGTGGCAAATATTGCTAGCTTTAAACAAGGTCTTCTGAAGTCAGCGTGGCGCAGAAGGAGTTAAAACGCGATGACCTGTTTTTTTTTCTTCACCATGTCTGAGCAGCATGTGCCTCCTCAGTTATCCAGCTGATTATTTAGGCTAGAATCTGTCTCCATTATGCCTCAGTTCAAGATGCAACACTGGGACAGGGCTGCCTTTGTCATAGTGGTGTGGAATATTAATGCCTGTTTGTGAAGAGCTGGAACAAATCCTACATGTCACGGTTTTAAAGAAAGATACAGGGGTGGGTTTGGACTGCAAGTAAAGAAAAAAAATCCACTTTTTGGCCTTGTTAAATAACAGTGCCATGTAGTAGTCAAACTTAAAGGTACACCTCTATACCTATTACAAATGGTGGATGTCTCTCCTCTTCTTCCTAGTTTTGCTCTATCAAAATTTGTGCTACTCTGCTTTCTGTTGGGCTACCCACAGAAGTGTGGTCTGCCAACATTTAGAAACTCTAACTCTGAGTGGAGCTCCACAGTCCTGCACACACACATTCCAGAGGGGGCCCAATGGGGCTGGAAACAGGAAGTGGTCAAATTTACCCCAGCTAGTGTCAGAACTGTGATTTATCCACACCAGGGTCAGTGGCAACAGATGTGGCAAGACAATTTAAAAAAAAAAAAAAAAAAGGAACCAAGGTGGTGGGGTAGCAGACAGAAGACAACATTTACTCCTGGGCAGAGTTAGATAAACACACCGTCACCTATTCCCCTCTTGGCGAAACTTTAGGTTGTTTACTTGTAGATTAGCATTCCGTTCGAAGCATATTTACTCCACGCCCTGCCACATTTACGCCTGTCCGGCATTCCTTGCATCCTCTGTGTCCAACTGCTTCCTCATGGATGAGCGCTGAGAGCAGCACCACCTGCTTTTTTTCATCTTTATTTATCCAGGGAAAGTTGGCAAAGGGGATCGCAAATGTGTTTGCAGCAACACAAGCAGAGCTGCCTAATAAAAACGGGCAAGAGAACTTTCTCACACCCTAAAGTCGCACTTAAGTGCATCAGGTTAGATGGGAAAAATAGTTTTAATGGTGTGAACCAGTGTGTATAAGCCTGCGTTTATGTATATTTGTTAATGATAATGATCAGATCTACAGGCGTGCTCAGTTTACTGTATGTGTTTAAGACTCTGCATGCAGTCTCGTAGCAATGGCACAAGCAGTTTTCAGGCTAAAACACATTGATTCTCGTTGTTATTGGTGAGTCATTCAATGTACAGACCTCCAGAGCTTCACAAAGTATTTGAACTGGCAGCTTTCGCATTGTAGCCCAGTTCTTTAGGCTCTAGACCTATGCCGCCCCATCCAGCAGCTGTGGCAGTGCAGGCACCGCAGCTGGGATGGGTCAATAATGCCCCGTTGTGTGTTGGCCTCCTTGTGGGGAGGGATCACAGTGGCGTCCAGACTGGAGAGCAGTCTGCCCCACAGTCTGGAGAAAGCGGCTTTCAAGGGCAGCAGTTGTTCGTCACTGCATAGAAAGTAATCTCCGAAAATGCCCATGTGTTAGCTTGTTGACTAACATGGCTGAAGTCTTTGCATAGGTTAGCTGTTCCACATTCCTCAGAGCCTTGGAGTCTCTGCCTGTTTGCCTGCTGCTGCACAGCAAGAGTGCAGGAGTGCACACAGAGCACATACTTACTCATTTATTTCTAATTTGCATTATTTATTTACTGTATTCCTCACTGAATTTGAGAAAAAGTGTACTGTAGTTAAATATTTTTGCTAAATTCTGTATCTAATGGATTGTTTTTAATCCAATGAACAGTTAATCCAATGAAGATAGCAGCCTCAGAGTTCTTTTTGTAGCCACATTCGACCAACTACATATACAGAAAAAGCAGGCTGGCATCTTCTGTTAAACAGGATATCCCTAAATAATCCCTTAAGTGGGTGCCCTTGGATGGAAGCCCCCTCTACATATCAGAATACTTGCTATTCCTGGTCTGTTTTGACCATCACATCTGCACTGGCTTACTGCAGACTTGTTGCACCTGTGTTGACATTATCCATCCCAGAAGTAACAGAAAGACTCCCAAAGTCAAACATGTTGTCCGGGAGGTTTAGAGCACTTGGTTTGGTAAAGTTTAATGAAATCTTCTTTAAGGAACGACTGCTTTGGATCAGTGGCATCAATAAAGATTAACGAGTCACATTTCCGAGCTTTAAAACAATTATTTCCGGTTAAAAATCTAAACCAGAAAAACGAGAGAAAACTCAAGAGAAGCAACAACAACATGACTAAATCTGGCTGTTGTTTGAGTAAAAGTTAAAAGCAACCGAGAGTCACATGGTGCGAGCCAGATGGATGGTCGCGGGAAGCAAGACAATAAACTTCAGACTGGTTTATGATGAAAAATAAACCAGACATGTTTGGTTTATGCTTTATGGCGAGAGGAACCTCTAAACAGGTCATCTGCTAAATGCACTGTGACTGTATTGCATTTTAATGTCATGTTTTGAGCATTTTAAAATTGCCCCCATATATGTAACGCTAACAACGGGAGCTGCAATGAGAATGATAAAAGCTGTGTGAAATCTGAGGGATGCAGGCTTCCTGTGGTTTTACAGCTGAAATACAAAGTCATTTCATCTAGTAGTGTTTTTACATTTCATCAAGTCTGAAAAAATCCAGCTGTAGATCACAGAAAGTAGCACATCATTTCAGTTATAGTCAAAAAACAACAGTTAAGGAGCGAGGATTTGTTCCTGGCCGAGGTCCTGCTATAGTTAGGGGGATTCCTTCCATACAGGGTTTATCTGACATCTAAACAAACGGACGGACCCATGTGTCACCGGGCACGAGCATCTGATGTGGTCGGTCGTGTCGAGTTAACGCCCAGCGCAGTTTGGGCCAAAACTGCGGCGTTCAAGATGGGAAGATTAACCCAGAGTGTCCGCCAGAAACCGCAGCTGTCCTGAGAGTGAAGGGTCAGCAAAATGCTGCAGCGTCTGAAGGCTGAGGGAGCAGCAGGGAGAGAAACATGACTTGACCTACATATGAAGGGAGAGGATTCAGTGGAAGATGACGAAAGAACCATTTGTGGCTCATTTGGCCGAACATTGAAATACTAGAAAAGAGCAGAAGAGAACTTAGAATCCAGTTCTTCATCAGTAAATCAGAAGTTATACTATTATACTGTTACTATTTGTTGCAGAACCATGATTTTTAATCTTTACTTACTTTCATATTCTGTGATTTGTAGGCCAGGAATTTCCTTATAACAAGCTTCTGTACCAAATTTTGAACTGCAGATATATATAGAATGTATAAACATTAATAAATGAATGATTTAACCCTTTACTTAATGTTTCAGAGAGCAGGGAGAGTGTATTTTTTAGGGTTTTTAGAGGCCATACTGCCTTATGGATGCTCAATCCCATCAGATCTCAGAAGCTAAGTGAGGTTGGGCCTGGTCAATATCTGGATGGGAGACCGTGAGGGAACACAGGAAGCCTGGGTGAATGCAGTGTCAGAGTGAGTGGTTGGTGGTGGTTGGAGGGGCCAATGGAGCAGACTGGCAGCCCCGCCTCTGTCAGTCTACCCCAGGGCAGCTGTGGTTACATATGTAGCTTACCACCATTGAGTATGGAGTGAATGAATAATGCAATGTAAAGCGTCTTTGAGTGCCTAGAAAAGCGCTATGTGAAACCACATTATTATTATACACCACTTCTTTTTGGAAAAAAATCTCAACTATCACACAATATCATGTCTTTTTTAACTTAAGAGCTGAAAACAAAACAACCATAATGGTAATATATTTTACTGAAGCTGAAAATGGCATTGGAAGTAGCCAGTCTTGTGGGTTCTGGAGTGGTTGCTGCTGATGTAGAAGTAAGGAGCAGCTCATTGTGTTGTTCTTCAGCATATATGTCTTCTTTGCTACCTGCTCAAGATTCCCTAAAACCTCCATTTTCCCTGATTTGACCCAAAACTGGAGGATCTAAAATCCAATTCAGGAGAAATGGGTCAAATTTGACATCAATGTACAACACTTGTAGCTCCTGTACAAGAATAAAATTTGAAAATATTCTCATCTGTGTGTGTTTTGGGTCACTTTAGGAGAAGTCATTGAAGTTTTAGATGTTTAGCGTGCTTTTATTGCTGTCAAATGTCAAACCAAACTGTGTAAGGGTTAAATGGAATAGTTTTGGGAAAGTCTGTACAGGATAATAGGTGCACACACTACCTTTTTCTTCTTGTGTCTTTGTATCTTGGCTTTTGATGGACTAAAGCATTGGTTGATTCCCCTTATAGCCAGACGGATGGTTTGGGTCAACAAAACTACTGACCCAGAAAAGCAGTATCATTAATCTTGGTCTTGATTGAGAATTTCTCACATGCATATTTTTCTCTTCACCTGCTTAGAATGAAATTTACTGCAAAAAATCTGAGCATGATCATCTGTGGGTGCGAACAGCCTTTTTAAACATATCAGAATTTGTTTTTGAAAGACCCATAATGTGGGAGCCTTCGTTAGCTCACATGCAAAACCAATAAACCCCTTTTTTTTCTGCACACTCACTTAAACCAACGCTTTCCTCAACTCCGCTGTGCGACTGAGTGAGAACAGACTGTTGTTCTTGTAACACCGTACAATACCCTCCGACTGACCTTTTGGCTTCTGCATTTGTTTTCTGTTCTCAGTAGCCCACCACGACCCGGAGAACACCTTCAACTGCAGCTTCATCGAGCCCCCTTCTGTGGCAGAGCAGCCCCCCCTCTCGTCCTGGTCGTCCCAGGAGTCCTTCTCTTCCTTTGAGAGCGGAGACGAGGGCCCAGTTTACTGCGTTCCCCATGAAGGTGAGTCATCATTTGAGTAAATAAACAGTTTCGCTATCTGGAATGACGCACAGTGAGTCTTTGGCATCGAGGGGCCTTAACATACAGATAGGCACATGTTTGCAAAGAAGTCGGGCTGCTCGCTTTGACCGTGCGGTGACTCATGCACTTCTGTAAATCTCATTAGGGAGATAGTCGGCTTTTAATCACAAGCCATCTCAGTTCAGGTTTAGCTTTGAGAACAAGTTGAGTATAAACAGGAAATGGAACGGTCAAGTCAGCATGTGGCACAAATCCAAATTGTGACTAACTGCTTGAAGTTTGGTGGAAAGCACCCTGTTCCATCGGTTTCTATTCTGGACGTATGACACTGCAAATCAGCCTTTATTTGTGGGTTTGTGTGTGTGTTATAGCGCTCAAGTAGCAGTTTGGTTCACACTCTCCCTATTTGTGTTTCAAGAAATTTGAAACAATGGAGTCTGAGTAAAAAAAGCCTCAGGTGTAAAAATAATACCTGAAAAAATCATGAAAAGGTTTTTGGATTAGAGCTGCACAGATGGAGGCTTCTGCATTGGAGTCAGTCCAGCTAGAGTATGTGGATTAACAACTGAGGTAGTAAAGATATCTTTAAATAACATGTGTGTTAGTGCTTTCCTGTTGAGAATTAACAGGACGAAATGTGTCCTTATAGAATAAACAATGCAATGCTTTTTGTGAAGATCACAGATAAAAGACATTGTTTAGAAGTTTTCAAACTTACATGCTACCGTTTGTATTTTGTTCTCCACTGTTACATTGTTGTGTTTTATTATTATTCACTAATGGCCTTGATTGACTCATTTGCTGCATGAATATTGCAACAATGATGGGATTTTTGGTGAATGTTAAAGCTTAGTGTAATTGTACACTCTAAAAAATAATGTTTGGGCTAAAAAAAAATAAAAAATAACAGCAGTTTGTATCCAAGTGTTTGAAGTTATGTTCAACCAATAAAGTACACTTTCCTCCATAATCAAAGGTATTTTAAATTATCGCTTATGTAATGATCCAGTTGATTATTCATGAGAATTTCCATAATAATGAACAAACGTTTTCAAGTCGTCAAATTAAAAAACAAGTTCCTCCAGTGCTCAGTAGTTAGCAGAGGGGGCTTGAAATCCTGACCTCAAGGTGAGGAGAAATTAAGGTTATCAAGCCAATTTCATTAAGCTACCTCCACCTGAATTTTGTTTTGCATGCAATATTAACTTGAAGCAACATTGCGTTTCAACCCAAACCATCAAAATAGTATGAGGGACTTTAAAACTGTATATAAATCATTACATTAGAATAGTATTATTATTATATTATTCGTGGTGGGAATAGGTCCCTTGAACTGCTTTTAAGAGTTAACACAAGAAAAACAAGAAAACCATCAAGTTGGCAAAGTGACTCAGTGACACAAGCAATATTATATGCTTTAAAAGTTGTCAAACATTAGCAAACCAGCCCTGTCTCCCAAAAATTAAGTTCTTAAACAGTTTCAATTCAACATGTCTTTGCCATTTATGTTATTGCTCTACTGCTGCTCCTTTTTTTTCAGCCAACCAGTCATAAATTAGATGTGATTCATCACCCTGGTAATCTAGAAAATCAAGAACAAACATGCTCTGCTATTTCCCAAACCTAAAAACGTAGCTTTGGTGCCTAAACTTACCCATAGTTACAGCTACTGAAAATGAAACTTGGGTCTGATCAGTTTAGTCTTATAGGAACCTACTTTTTAGGAGACAGGGTTGCAGCAGCAAACATAAGCCATAAACTACTGGTCATATTGGACCACATGAGGCTATGTTACCAAAATCCCAAAGAAGCTGACTAATATCTTTTCTTCTGATCCCCAGAGTCTATGAATGAAAGCAAAGAGAAGCGGAGTCCAAGTCCAGCAGCAGAGAGGCCAGAAGCCATACTAGATGAAGACGATGCAGGGGAGTACACCTCGCTGAAAGACACAAGCGTCACCAAACCAGAAAGCAGCGAGCAGCCGTTACTCAAGTCCTCTGACAGTGAAGGCTCCACCAGTGGCTCAGAGTCCACAGCTGCAGCCGTTTACGCCCGCATCGCCCGACTCTCCAAGCAGTCCAAGGAGGACGAGGGCAGCGGCAAGGATGGTGATGGAACTCCTACACCAGAGGCCAAGCGCAATGGAAAGCCACCACCTTCACCTGGCAAGCCCAAACCCCGGCCACCAGACCCATCCACGAAGCCCAAGGTGTCATGGATACACGGAAATACCACAGGAACCCCTCAGCCAGAGCAGCAGGGAGGAATTAAGGCACTTGGGGTGTCAAAGGAGAAAAAGAGGAGCTCCAGCGATGGTTCGTCCAAGAGTGAAGAGCGGCAGAAAATGAAGGAAAAGAGTCGTGAGCAGCAAAAGAAACAGGAGGGGAAGGAGGCAGATGGCTCCCCCAGCAAACACAAACCTCTGCGAAGTAAGAAGTCTGGGGATGAGCACAGCAGTCCCAGCCACATGGAGCACATCAACGGTGTTGTTCAGAATGCCCTCAAGAAGATTAGCAACTTCCATAGTTCCTCATCTGAGAAGAAGAATGTTGAGAGTCCAAAGCAAACCCCCAAAGAGCCGCCCAAGAGCCCAAAGGTCCTCCATCCTCACATGAACTCGGAGGCCGCCACACTACTGGCCGCTCAACTCAAGGAGAAAACCCAAAGCATCAACAGGAACGAGGGGACAGGACTGACAAAGACCAACGGCCTCTCCACACCCAAGGGAGTCCGAGAGAAGCCCACACCTCCACAGAAAGCCAAGAGGACGGCCTCCAGCGGATTGAGCCAGCAGGGCTCCACCAAACCCCTGCTGCCAACTTCTAGCAGCCTCCAAAAGATGGTGGCGCCTGTCGCCACCAACCTCGGAACCCCAGAAGCCAAGAGCCCGGAGAAGCAGGACTTGAACGGCTCCAGGGCAGGGGACCCGTTGGATCCTACGCCAAAGAAGACTCCAATAAAAAAGCCACCCAGGAAGAAAGGCAAGGAAGGTACTGTGGATACACCTGAAAGTAAAACCCCCCAGCAAAAGACAGCCATTATGCCACCACAGGTAGTCAAATAAGTGATTTTAACAACAAGTTGCACAGAGTTTGTGATGGATTTCCAGAAGACTAAAATGAATTTGTTGAAAGGTGAACCACCACGTAGTTTTTCAATCAAGAAACTCTTTGTCTGTGTGAGTGTGCCGTGACTCCAGGACCAGTCAAAAGTAAGAAATGCTTTTAAACCGCAATTGAGCTGTATCGGTGAGGCATACTATAATAACCTCTATACACCAATGTATTTCATTTCAAGAAACCTTTTTCTTTTGTGTAACAACTATGTATCAACCTCACACCACAACCTGTGGCTAAGCCGGACACGACTGTGAGAACAGTGGCGCAAAGACATAATCCAAAGTTCATTCATCTCTACTCCTCTGCAGTATGCCCACCACTATATTTATATATGGATTGCTTTTGAGGTTGCATAACTGTAATTTGCCGTGCAGGTTGTCAAAAAATAGCTATTTTTATGTATGCTCTCCACAGGTACTAAAGGTACTAAAAATAACCAGAAAATTAGATCCTCTGAGGATTGCAAGCTATTCTTTTATTCGTTTTTTTTGGACCAGTATGCAGAAATTCAGTTCTACACTTAAGCCAGCTTAAGATTTAATCCTCAGTCTTAATGTCAAGGTTATTCCTTGCAGATGAGGATCTACTGGAGTATTGATAGCTAAGAGCAACACTTTCTCAGAGAGATTTGCTGGATGTCATTAGCCGTGTTTCCATTATGTATTTTTATGCACATTTTAAAGTATTGCAGTAGAAAAAGTCTTATGCTTGGGATGGTTTTTGACTTTTTGGAAAAACAAATCAATGCACACACTTGGTGATGGAAACAGCTTTTTACATGACTGATTAGCTGTTTCCACTTTTTTTGTCTGAAAACTTGCACAATTGAAAACAATCCAAAGGACTTTTATCCATTTTTTCTCATACATGACCAATATTTTCTTTCTTCTTCTACTTCAAAGGATTTTTTTTGCTGTTGGCAAACAACTGGTTTTGTTTCTGGCTTTTTCTACATAAAGTAGCATATTTTACTGCCTTCTGATGGCACTACACAGCCTAGTTTATCCTCTCCAAACAAGTTAATCCAAACATAGGCCATATTTCATGTTCTTTTTCTTTTGCAGCATTAACACAGATTGTTTCAATTCACTTGACAGTTAGATGGAAACACGGCTATTGTCTTTAGCAATGGAAGTATATTGTTATTTTCAAGTTATTAGGAATATTAGCCTAGATTTGACACCTTGAGGTACACAAGTTATGCTACGTTTTGGACTCAATTGTCCTCCATACTTACGATAAACCTTTAATTCCTCACTAAGCATCATTGTTGGTATCGATGTCCTTCCGTACAGAAATATCTTAGGTCTTAACTCTCCATCATGGTTTGCTAAATCCCAAACAAGCTCTTCAACATCTCTGCAAAAAAAAGCAGTTTAAGAACTCCTTCATACTTCTGCTAAAACCAAATCACCAGAATGTGCTCTTACTGTACGATTCATTCAGTCAGCTAAACCACTAAACCAAAAAAACCCCAAGCTATCCTATGTCCTTACTTTGTGTCATGATTATGAATCACTTCAAATTCACTTATTTTCTCTGTAATAGAGGAACATCTGCAGTTTCACATTCTGTTTTTAGGAAGGCAGGACAATATCCTCCTTGTAAATCAGAGGCAATAGATAGTTTTGCTTGAATAATTGCTGCATTTCCCTGCAGATCAGACTGCAGAAGGAGTCTGCCGTGTGTCTCTGTGCTCTTTCAGATTAGTCAGAATATTAGGGTCGATATCACCATTTGAGCTGTTCTCATTTCACATGAATTTGTTTATGCCATCGGGGTACTGTGTGGAAAAAAAGAGAAAAAATCCTGTCAAAGATGCTTTATCCCTCAAGGATAATTTTTATCTTAAGCTGGCAGATTCATGCCGAAGTAAAAAGGTGTTTTAATGTCATTGTTTTGGGCTGAGACTGTTAGACTAAATGGTACTGTGCCTCCAGTGTTCAGATGTGCCTCAACTGTGGATCAGTTTAAGCAGAAGAAGCTAATGCTGTTGCCAGTGTTTTATTTCAAGTGTTGATCTTGAAATAAATAAGTCAAAAAAAGGCGAATTCAGTTTGTCAAAAGAATAAAGTCGCCTTTATTTCAGCCGGCTATTTCGAAAGTAGCATTAAAAACATGAGCTTTAATCGACGGATGATAAATTAAATGGTGCAGGAAGTTATGTTAAAGTGTAATTGGCATGTTTTGAGCTGAAGAGAATATGTTACATTCACAGCTAATTTGGAAAAAATGTCTTGGTGTTATGTGTTTTTATCAAGGTACAACACATTTCTTTGTTTTTTGTTGTTTTTTTTACTTGTATACATTGTGTACTTTTTATTATCTTTGTAAGCTGTGCTTATATGACCTTTTAGGTTCTTCTGTTTTCCTCGGTGTCGATGAACTGGCTTTCATGTTGTATTTGCTTTTTTTGTATGTTGGCTCTGAAGCAAACCTGCAGTATGAGTACTTTCCTCCTGTAAAGTTTACATTGGCTTTGTAATTGTTCTCTGTTGATGTTATTGTTTGTGTAACACTTAACTGCATGACGCAGAGTGTAATTATATGGCATTAATAGCTGCAGAGGAAATCTGTAACCTTCTTGTTCCTTCCATTTGTTATTATTGCCTCCCGTAAAAAAAAGAAGAAACTAACTCATACAGAAAAGGATTGTACAATACTACTATAATACCACTGTTGAAACAACTGCATATACGTAAAACCATAATATTGTGTAATTATGAAGTGACTGGCCCGTGCCTGTGTTTTTTTTATAGGCTTACAGTGCATTTTGTAAAGAAAGGGCCTGAAAAGCTGCAAAAAACCATCTGTAAGGTATATTTTGTCTTTTGTGGTTTGTTTATAGTAACTTTTTATTACCAATTGTGTATGGTTATTAGACCAGTGTTTCCTCATTTACTTCTTTGGAATAATAATAAAAAAAAGCAATACATGTAGCTATAGTCAAACCAGAAGTTAAAAACCAGTCCTCATTTAATCAATTTACAGTGACAGTCATCATATGCTAATTCGCTTCGCCTGTTCGTTCTCAGGGGGTCGTGACCTCTCCTTGGCTTCTGTTCCCAGTGTCTGCTTCCAGTTTACAATCCTACAACAGCAATAAGTCGAAAAAAGCATATACTGAGCGATGCACCGCATAAATCATCCGGTGTCCTCCAAAGAGATTCAGTAGAATGCCGATTGATATTTGACCCCTTTCCTGTGACTCTGGGCTACTGGAGCCCAGAGTCTCGGGGACGAGGCAAGAGTCCTGCAGAGTCATTCGGTCACAGCGGCTCTTCAAAGAGCCCCTGAGGGAACCAGGGGACTGTTGATTTGGCTTCTACGGGATGGGGGGGCACAAGAGCTCCTTTCATTGGGGGGAAAAACAGTGGAAAGTCTGTGCTAAGGAGTTAATCACGCGCTGCATATGTGTCCTCGTTCGGAGGGGAGAAGAGGGATGTAGCCAAAACTGGGCCACAAGGCAGTGAAGGAGGATGAATGAATGCATATAAGGATGGATGGATGGATGGATGGATGGATGGATGGATGGATGGATGGATGGATGGGTCATGTGATGGGTAATTGGAACCAGGAGGCAAAAGTGGCAGAAGTGGCTTTGTTTTGGATTCTACGCTTTCGACATGGTGTTTCACTTACTGTGTACATGCATACAAAAGCATTAAGTCATGTTTTCGTCACTATAAAACTTGAGCCTTGTTTACAGTTGACTTTTGAACCCATGGAGTCATATTGATGAAACATTTTCTTGACATTGAAAACAAATCCATCTCGGAATTTGCTTGTAAACCATTCTAAAAAGATTCTGTCCCTTCCATGTTCAATATACATTCAGCTTGTTCGCTTTCTTTGCCACACAAGGGGTTCAGTTCTAGGGATAGCAATGTTGCTCGGCCCACCCTTTAGTCTAGATTGAATATCTTATCATCTTTTGTATGGATAGCAGTATAATGTTGGACATGTATTCATGGTCAAAGGAGGTTGAACCCTGGTGACTTCAGTGATCCCCTGACTTTTACTTTAGCGTCACCATGAATTTGACATTTTAGATGCTAGTTTAAAAATGTTTTTAAAATTTCCTCAAAAACTTTGGTCCAAAATTGTACACAGAGATTCATGATCCCCATTTGGACCATGTTAAAGGAATTTTTCTATTGTATGATGTTGGATTTAGACATTGATAATCTCTTTTATTCTGCTTTGATTTATGGCCTATCTCACTAAGGTTTAGTGCTAATTAGTAGGTATCTGCATGCTGATATGCTAAGCTAACTTGGTAAATATTATACCTGCTAAACATCAGTATGTAAACAATGCCATTATGGGCAAGTTAGCATGCTTAAAGTTAGTAAAGAGCTACTAGACTTGCTTTAGACTGGCCACTTAGTCTTTAATAGGTCACGATTTGATCTGGTATATGTATTTTCCTACTTTGGCCCCACTTTGTACTTGTCTGAGTCAACCACAGCAACCTTCATGCCTCCAAATCGATTTTTCACTTCCTTTACCGATTGTCACTCAAACCCAGTACTTGAATCCGCACAACAACCCCCCCCCCCAATCATCCCATTTTTCATGTGACAACAGGCTCAAAGTCAGATTTATTGGCTGAATAGAGAAGGAATGTTGACACAACTGCCTCCATCTGCCCGTCCTCAGCTTGCAGATGGAGAAGATTCTCAGCTGAGCATACCAACACATGTTCTCTGGCTTTTCATCCTTGACATGTTGTGGGAAAGTCACAGATTGAAAAAGTGCATTGCATGTCACCACCACACAGCATTTCGGGGATAAACTGTGTTGATTGAGCGTATGTACGACTTTGCATGGATTCCTGTGCCTGGCGAATGGACTTCATTTGGGAAAGTTTGTGATTATGAAACTCTGCCTTTAAAATTTCCCTCTACAGTTAGTTAAGAGGGATATTTTGCTCATTTTACTGACTTGGTTTGAACGATGGCATGTGAAATGTAAATTCACCTTGGCGCCGCAACACAAAAGTACAATATAGAGCAGCTATAGGGGATAATACAAAGCCTGGTCAAAGGCTGAGGGTTAAGAGTGTGGGAAGGGGGCTCAGCGACATTACCACTGCCAGTCTAAACATGACTTTGGAGCCGGGGCGCCCTCGACGTGCCATGTCTGTAGCAAACAGCGAGGCTTTAAAAAACTGAGGTCCTTATGAGTCAGCCAAAAGCCCTGGACTCAAAAAACCTATTCCAGTCCCTGCGTTTCCATGGAAACAGGAACAGATTGGAACCACATCTGGTAGCCATTTCAGTCCCTGCAAGGAGAGGAAGAAAGAAATTTATGAGTGAGGGGGAAAAAGACAAATATTTTCTGCAATGCAAAGCAGAAAGAAAGTGGAGTCAAGTTACACATGAAAGTGGGTTGAAAATATTAATTCAACCGTGGACTGAGTCAAGAGTGTCCATGTAGAACAGTGGATTAAGCTTGTAAGAAGCATTCAGTGGGAAGCAATGCACATTAGCTGCATGCAGACAAAGGCAAGGTTTCATGTAGTCGTATGACAGAACTTTCAAAGCAACACTCGCGCTCATGAACTTTGCGCTAATTATTTCTCAAAAAAAAAAAACGAGAGTCTGAGGTTTTGATGTTTTTCCAAGCCTTTTTGTTTCCGAGCGTTCTACCGGCTGACATACATCTGTGTCTGTTGCGGCGCAATTTCCTAAAACGCTGTCATTTCCCCGGCTGATTCATTGCATCAGACATGGCCATGGGGAGATTCGAAAATGCTGTTTTTGTCTCTCACCCCTGTCGACGCGCTGTCTGCGAGAAACGCTGTCTAATTGCAGTCCTCCTTTACACGTTAAATGTTGTTTCTCAGGCCTGTGGAAATGCAGTAACTATGAAATGACATTTACTGGAAATGGAGCTGGTACTTTTCTCGAGCCAAAACCGCTGAGAACTGAGGTCAGCGTGCAACCAGAATGGAGGTGGGGGGGGGCAGCAGCAGCAGCACCACCACCATCAAATGTGTGTTTGTAGATTTCCAGTGACATCGACACACTCTACGATTTAAGACTTGTCATTGTAATAGAGCCCCGAAACTCCCTTTGCATTTGGCGCGGGGCTAAAATAGGCAGCTCCTAATGCACAAATTAAGAGCAAACCACACAACAAGCCGACCTCCCAAATAGATGCTCAGACGAGCTGGTGAAGTGCTGAAACTAGGTCAAAACCGGAGGAGGCCTCAGTTCGGGGATGGATAAGCCTATCAGTGTTGTGCCTTGAGTCAACGTATGAGCCCGAAAACTACTATTTACTTTACTTCAGCCCACTTCTGCTGCACCCGTGACATCTCAAACCGCTCGGAGCCGAACCGGCGCGTCATTATTCTGCCAGCGTAAGAACATGTGGGACTTCTGGAAGACACATACACACAGTTTTCATCATGACTGGTTCTGTTAATGTGGACAGACAAATGAATATGGATAGCCAGAAATGCAATTAAGCCACAGTCTCTTTCTCGCTCCATCCAGATGGAGGAGGTTTTTTTTTTTTCCTTTTCTTTCACATGGATGGGTGTGCAAACAGTTGTCTGGGACTTCAAATTGCCCTGGATTTTCCCCCTTTGTCAGCATAATTCCAAAGAACGAGTGTATTAGGGGAGAAGATTTGGATGGCTAATAGAAAGCAGATCAGTCAGATGCTTTTTTTCTCTTTCCTTTCCGTTCGTCTTTCTCTTTCTTCTTTTAAACCCTCTCTCCTTCTCTGTTCTCCGTAGCCTAGTTTTCCTTCTCACTCCTTCCCCTCCTCCTCCTCATCCTCCCCCCGTCCTTTATTTCCTCACACACCCATCCATCCGCTATCTGTGCAGCAAAGTGGGACTTCAGACTTCATAATGTGGCTTGAGGTTTCAGCTTTCACATAATTCCACAGGCTGACCCAAAGTTTTTTCTTTTTTTTTCGTTTTCTTCCCCCCTCCTTCTCTCTGCCTCTCACTCACTCCATCCTGGAGCAGCAGAAAAAGAGAGATATTGGTACGGAAAATGATCACAAGACCCAATGTGTCTGCCCAAACCCAAGGAAAATAAGCAGATGGCTTATGTTTTTATGCAGTGAACCCCAGCTGTCCCGGCAATCAGTCCTGTATGCGACCGACGAACTGTAGCTTACAGCAGCTTTGTTGTTTGAAACTTTCTCTCCGATTTTTTTTCTCTTTTTTTTTGACAAAACCAGTCACAGAAACATGTTATTGCAAAGTCACTCGCCTTTAGCCTGCAGGAACATTTCCCCATTTTTCACACCGCATCAGCTTTGTGACTCAGGCTGGGTCATGATTATTGGCACCTTTTCTAATCCACAGACTTTGAGCCTAAAAAGGCAGAAACATTTGCCTGCTTGCACACGGATGCCTGGATGTATTTACTATTTGTGATCGCAGCGCAAGAAAGTGTTAACTTTTCCACTGCTGTAGCTCCGTGTGAGTGTGTATCCTCACACACCAGTGACATACATATATGTGACCCTCGCAGCCTTGTTCTACTTCACAGGACAACACTGGAGTCATTATGGGGAGCCATGTGTTTCTGATTACCCAGGCACAGATTAGAGGGGAGGGGAGCAGCGCTTGCTGTCTGCTTGCCCACCGGCTTCTTCTGATGTGGCTAACAACTGGACATCCATCAGTGCAAATCCCTCCACCACCCTCACCCGGTTCCCACCTCCACGACAAACCTTTTTCCTCCTACATCCGCCGCCACCATCTATCACCTTATCCTGCTCCGCATTTAAATATGCAATTACAGGAGTCTTCTGCAGGGAAATTATTCCTGCTTGACCTACATACCACGCCAGAAGCTGTCACTGCTGTATTTTTAAAAATGTGCTCTTGTTGCTAAATCGTAAACACAGTTGTGTTCGGACCAGAGTGCGGTGTTTATTGTTGCTTCAGCAATGTGATACTCACTTGACCTCTGTGGGGGAATTTCTTCATTTGAGGTCAGGAGTCAGGGTCAGACACAGAACAGAGGATGAGGAATCACGCTGATTTTCTAAATAAGTGCAGTGTGACTACACTTTGTCACAGTGCCCAAAAGCAGATAGCGAGACTGAAACACTTGACCAGTGGCCAACAAGCTCCCCAAAAGTGCACGAGCGAATTGCTCACATCATCCATCACAAACGTCCTAGAATTGTCAAAACTTTCTTACAAACGCAGAAGTGCTAATCCATGAAATTGCAGTTCTGACAGATAATTTGTCAATCAGACAGTGCTGCCAGCGCTAATTTGAGGTCTTTTCATTTGCATTTTTTTGGTCGGTGCAGCTTCGGTCTCTGCAGGTAAACATGTTTTTGAAGTGGTCACTGATTGCTAATGCACTCGGCTTTTCATCAACTCTTCTAATGAACCAGATGGTGTTTTGGAAACAACAAGGTAAAAGCTGTATCCTTTCAGGATGCGACCTGCATCAAAATACTCGAATGAAAAGAACGCTTAAATACGTAGAGAGCCGCTCACACGCCAAGAAGCCTAATCTGTCCTGAGACGAGAAGCAAGGGGAGGGAAAGACAAGCCAGAACAAAAGAGCTGGGACCGAGTCGAGCCACTAATACGCCATTTCAATCAAGAGACGTTTGTTGCTCAGATAAAAATGTCACAACAGTTGATTAAGGTGTGAATATTGTAATGGAGAGCTGGTGCCAACTGTTGGACCCTGATGTGAGATTTGCTGCTGGAGGAAGAAGCAGTCAGATCTTTTACTTAGTTCGACATTTTGGGAATTATGCGTATTAGCTTTTGCCGCTTGGATGAAAAGACTGACTCTTACGGCGCATCTGTCCATTAAATATGAAGCAGCTTGTTAGCTTTGACTAAAAGACTGGAAGCGGGAATAAAGTGCTAGCTTAGCAATGGCTGTGGCCACATCTAAAGCCTAGGAAGGACGCTTAATGTCAGGCTTTCCCTTAAGTAAGAGTAACATGTTTACAGTACACTTAAGTTTTCTACATTTGTACAGAAATATTATATGCAAAATGGGCCTTCATGTGGAGTCTGTATGTTTTCCCCCTTTTGTCTGGGTGCTTTGGCTTCCTCCCACAGTCCAAAGACATGCATGGTGGGATAAGATAAGACAAGATAGGATAAGATAACATTAGGAAAGGCAGTGCCTAAAAGTAGAAAGCAATAGAATGTAAGTGCGATACATTACTGAAAAATAAGTGAGCTAAAATAAGACTAGAAGAGAAAGTAAGACGTAATACTGGCAATGATACTGAGGTAGTAAAGTAATATCACACATGATAATGAGATATTGTAGATGAAATTGGAATATTGCAAAGGAAGCACATTACATTGACGTGTTCTACATGAAAGTAAATGTTCCCCGTCTCTCGCCCAATGTCAGCTGGGATAAGCTCCAGCTTCCCTCTGCAGGATGAAGCATGTACAGCTAACGGATGGATTGATCCTCGGGGTCCTCTTAGGGGTTGTTCTGTATTTCTATTTGCTCTGCAGGAGGCAGCTTGGTCTGATCAGGAACAACTGTGGCACCCAGTGTGTTCGTGGGTTACTGAAGTTTTTGGCTGCAGCCTAATCACTCTCTGCTTTCTCCACAGGGATCCCACCACCTGGTTTGATTAGTTTACTGCTTGTGTTTTTGGCTGGCACCTCGCAACACATTACTCACTCATGCACACCGCACACCGCTGACTTAACTGATTTCCACAACCTCATTATGGTAATTAATTTGGTTTAGGCTCATTTTATAAATTATGCTCTAGCTGTTATCCCTGGCTTGTCTCCCTTTTGTTGTCATATCAGTATCAAAAGTGCTCATGGTGCAGAAAGGCTCTTTTTAAAATATTATTTCTTTCTTATTGTAACTTATACATGTACATACATTTAATTTGCATATGGATGTACACCAATCAGCCACAACAGTATGACCTGTCAACAACACTATGACCACTGACAGGTGAAGTGAATAACATTGATCATATTGCTACTATGTGCTGTTCTGCTAGAAAACCTTGGATTTTAACATCCATGTTGATGAGACTTAGACACCCAAATAAACATTGTCCTACAACAAACACATTACTCACTCATGCAAATGGAAATCCCAAATGTCCCTGGCCTACCCTTGCAGGAAAATGCACCCCAACACATGGAAACAACATCAAACAATCAGGAACATGTTGAGGAACATGACAATGGACCAACATGTTGATTTGACCTCCAAACTTCCTACACCCCATTCTGATCAAGCATCAACAGGATGCAGTGGAACAAGTTTGATTGACAGAGGCCCCACTGCACAAGTCAGAGCACCCAAAGGATCCACTGCCAATGTCCTGGTTCCAGACCCCATAGGACACCCTGAGAGGTCCTCTTGTCCATGCCCAATGGTTCAGAGGATTTTTGAGCACGTAAGGGGGACCAACACAATATTAGGCAGGTCATAATGTTGTGCCCAATCGGTGTATACATGTATGCGTTTTAGGTTTGCAGCTGGTAAAGAAAATATTAATTGTGCTGTTGTTTGATTTTTATTTAAAATCTTAATTTGCAAACTGTTTTTTAAGTTGCACATCTCAAGTAACTGTTACTTAGAAGTAAAAAGTGGCATCAGGTGCAAGTCCTTGAAAATACCATTTTTGTAGTGCAATTGAATAAATGCGTTTTTAGGTGCTGGAATAGATGCACAATGAGCCATTTCAAAATAAACTGCTCTCACACTGCCTTCTTGAGTTTACCTTTAATTTTCCCATATAAAGCTGATTTTATGGATGTCTTCTTTTATTTGGGGTCCAAACACTTTATTATATTTGTATACCGTACCTTAAAACTCACTACACATGCCACAATCTTGGGCAAAAAGCTGCAGCTCTCTCACACTTTCACCACCCCAGCAAAACAAGGTCACTCTCAGCAGAACCGTCCTCGTCATCCGCGGCTGTACGAGAGCGATCCTCTGCCAAGGCCGGCAGCGTCGCACAGCCTCCTGCGGCCTCCTTGCGTGCAGATAATTGGAGCCGCTTATTTTAGGCCGTAGGTTCAAGCTAACCACAAGCTAAATCAAACTCGGTGACGTTCTCATTTACCCCATGAGCTGTAAATTTGCTTACAGTTTGCTGTCACGCATTCCCCTCCCGTTTGGCCCTGTTTTTATTTCTTAATTCAATGTAATTTTTACCAATAAAGTTGCGTCAAACTGCCCAGTAAGGAAAAGCACGATGAATGGCTGAACGAATGGCTGGAGAAAATAATGTTTTGCATCTTGAACCTGGACCTCCATGAGGTTATGTCCACTTCTTGTGCAGCGTACAGTGGAGGACACTCATCAGCATTGTGTTCTTATTGAATGAAGTCCTCCACATGGCCTTTACTTCCTTCAACGCTGCCTCTCTTCTTTATGAGCAGACTGCAGCGCAGCAGGCAGACAGGCAGCAGGCCCCCCCCCATTGCCCCGAGGCTCCAGACAGATAAGCACACACACACAGATAAAAGTTGAAAACTGGCACAAACTATATTTTGAATCCATCTCTGCTGCTCATCCCTGAACATACAACCAAACATCAACAGCGGCGCAAATATTTCTCACAAACGATTTCTGCACATCATAGGAGATCAGACACACAAACAGCAACTGGCTGGTGGGCAGCATCCGGTGCTTTGGAGAAACAGGAAGCGTGTGTGTCTTTACAACGAGCCCTCTGAAGGAGGCCGGGTTGCAGCGAGGTGTCTCGGTGTTTGATCCCTCGCCAGCTGCAAGTGTTGCAATTTGCAAAAAAAAAAACCAAAAAACAAAAAACCTCTGACTGGAAAAAGTTGCTCAGTTTTGCGAATGTTTTCGTCATCGTCATTTCAGTTCCTTTAAGCTCCACTTATAAATGGTTTTCCCTTTGTCAGCAGATTAATAATAACAACAACCCCTTTTTTCTGGCACGCATCATGTGATGTAAGCTGAAACATGCTGATGGTGAACACATATGGTATGCATCCACACATATAGGCCGAGGAGCGAGAGCACCCAACCCCCACTGCTCATTGTGTTTTCTCCTTTTTCTCCCTCTCTCGTCATCATCTCTTTTTTCCTCCAAATCAGCTATTTTAGCTCAGGCTGAAGTTGCATTGTGAAAAACAGGACTGGAGCTTTAGGACGCAAACACACAAACTCCAGCAAGAGAAGCCGGCAAATTTACGACAGCTGCCGAGGGGAGGAAACCCTGTTAAAAAAAGAGGGACTGTTTTACTGCCATTTGACACATAATCCCAAACAGTACATGCAGAGCACAGGACTCTGAGCTGCGGAGCCTGGAAAAGACAGAGACAGCGAGATGGTTTTGCTTCAGCATTCCAGGCAGGAATGGTTTATTTTTGTTGGAAACATAATTGTCTGTGGCTAGGATTTGGAAGTACATTTTACCCGCCAAACTGCCAGGAAGTGCACATGTGGGCGTTACTGCCCTCTTGTGGTGACCTGATGAATTTGCTTTTTTTCTTCCTTTTTTCACCAACAAACACAGAGCACTTGAGTAAACTTGGAGGGGAGAGATGTTTTCTCCTTCCAGGGTGTTGACACAGTGCAAATGTGCTGCGCTGTCACAAAAAGTCTGGTTTCGTAGAGAGAACACAATGGAATTACACATTACAGCTCATGCAATTACAACACAGCTGTGACAAAGAGAGAAAGGAAAGTTAGAAAGGCAGAGGCTGGATGTTTGCCATGTAGTTTGATCGTATCTGGGAAAAAGCTCATGTTTTTGGTCAGAAAAACAACAGTGCAACAGTGAAAACTTAACAAAGATGTCTCAGGATAAAGACTTTTGGTTGGCAAAACAGAACAGGGGAAAATTACTGAGAATTAAAGGTTTACTTTGACATTTTTAGAAAACATATTTTATGACTTACTTGGTAAGAGTTACATGTGGAAATCACCATTACTCTCATGTCTGTGTGGTAAAGATCTGGAAATGAAAGGTGGTTAGCTTAGCTTAGCTTACCTCAAAGACTGCTGGCAGGCATAGAGTGTATATAAAAGATGGACGTAGCGTTCGAGTCCGAAAAGTAAAATCAATTCTGAAATGCCTTAAGCCTGCATTCTTTCTAATGGCCAGCAGGGAGTGACTCCTCTTGTTAGTCCTGTTATATAGAAGTCTATGGAAAAAATGACTCCTCTAGTTAGTCCTATTGTATAGAAGTCTTTGAGAAAATGACCAAACTTCTAGCTTAATTTGCTACCTCAGTAAACATTTCCTGAATGAGTTTATGGTCTCAACTGCTAGTTTCAAATCTCCTTTAATATAGTAGGACGTTATTTTTTGTAAATTATGGTCCCAGTTCAAGTAAATAGCCAACAAAGAAGGATAAATATTAGCACAAGCCTACCTTGTGACTGACAATATAAGACATGCCTTATATTGGGGGAAAAAAATCCTTTTAACAGCCTGTTCCCCAGACACAGATTAAACCTAGATTAAAACAAAGATCCATTGAAGATCTCCATTTTACATATTACCAAAAGACTAAGCCGAGGGTAATCTAGACTGGTAAACTGAGCTTAAATGTGTAAATATGATCTTTTCCCATTTCCTGGTGAATCAAGACTCAGATAGTGTGGTGAAAGGTGATTTTGGTTCAGACAGAGGATCCCCAGACACATCAAACCTAGTCCTAGTCTCAAACAAAGATTTAATGAAGATGCCCATTCAAAAATGTCTTTAGGTGAGGGCCAGGTTTAATCCAGACTGGAAACTGAGCCTAAATGTGTGAACATGACCTCTTTCTTTAAAAAGTTCAAGAATAATCACGTAACATGAAGTGATAATTCATCCTGTAGCATGATTTAGGCTCAAAAGACCTTTCCACTATAACTGCAAGTACAACAGATGAATCACTGATTATAAGCTGGAGAAGATAGAAATGTTTCCTTCGCAAAGATAATAAGGAAATTAACATTTGAGATCCAAAATCCTTTCTGACAAGTCTAACAAGTTCCTCGATTACATTTATAAAAAGCGACAAATGAGCATAATTGCGAGTTAAATCAGCTTTAGCTGAATTTTGGCTGTCAGCACTCAGGAGTGTGTGTCTGGCTCTCAGTGGCCATCAACCACCTGCATGTTTACTGTATGGGAAAAAGTGATAAGAGCCCAGATGTTATGTGGATTCTGTGGACTCCCAATGACAACTGATGTGGAAGAAACTATAAACTATAAAGCCCTGGGGTCACTGCATGGTCTTAAGAAAATCAAACACAGTCTGATGAGCAAGACTGTGGCAAAATGAATGCATGCATGTAGACCAGTAGGTGAACCAGTGACCCAGTTCTCAGAAGGAGAATTTATCATAGAAAGAGAGTGTAACAGTTGAACTCAGGTGGGCGCTGCTCCCCCTGTGGGAATGAGTCATGGTTTTGTCCAACCTGAGAAACTCTCCCAGTAGATTAAAGGGTTACATATTGCTGGTTATATCTTTGCAAAAGTAGTCAAGGATACACATTAGTCATGAAAATGTGGGCCTTCTTGGTGCTCGCTCTTGCTCTTACTGTTGGGGCATCAGAAACTACCAACGACACAGCGGTGGAAGAAAAACCTGTCATAGCCAGAGCTAAACTGATGGTGAGTGCAGACAGAAAACCTCTCTTCTTTGTTCGGGATGTTGTGATGTGCGATTAAATATACATGACAGGAGGAGAGGGGACACAGTAATAACATTGGAGGCACACGTGGGGAAATGAGGGATAAGTCATGTGCCGTCATGTCAGTTCTGCTGATATGAAACCCATTTCTGGCACCTTTGATCGCACAAAGAGCGAAGCGTGCACAATGCTGTTTGTCACGCTGTTTTAACAACTGCCTGTTGTCATCCCTGCAGGCTCCCAGTGTGGTCGGATGAGGCATAAAGAAACTGCCGGAGCTCTATCATTTCCTCATGGAGCGATCGGCTTTATAGTATCCTTGTTGCTCTTTTCATGTTCTTTTTGGTGAGACGTGACCCTGTGTGTGATCCACACACACACACACAAAAAAAAATGCCACTGATTTCCTCGTGACCTCTTTTTCAGAAACAAAACAGTGTTCCTCACAAGTTGCCAAGTGCAGCGCCAGGCTCTGTGAGCTCTCCCAAAAAAAACCTCTTCCAAGTTGAAATCATGCAAAGTGGGTCTAAAAATAGCAACAAGAAAAACAGATGGATGTGCCTGATTCCTCACAACACTGCCTACCTGTTGTTTCCCCTTGATCTGCTCTTTTTTCCCCCCCTGTGTAGCCACAACTTGGAATATGATTCATCGGAGGAGAAGAATCCCCGTCTGATATTCTACGACGAAAAGGACGAGGTTGTAAAGGTGAGATGTGAGTTCGGGGATCTTTTATTCATCCCGCCTTGCGATGGGGCTTATCTGGGGAGTGCCAGAATGTCAAGACAGACTTCTTGGAGGGAAGTTTTTAAGACTCGCTGCATCTGATATCAGATCCTCTGTCAGATACTGAGTCGCACGGAGGAGGGCGTGTTTGAGGAGAAATGCTCCGAGTTAAAACAGAAAAAGTATAGAAATCAGGCTTTCTGAGAGCTGAGCGGAGGCAGCATAGTTGGTACGAACGCTGATATACATTTCTTTTTATTGTCTTTATTGTCATGTGGGAACTAAAAGCTCCCCAGTGAAACCAGTAATAATGAATTTCCTTTAGTGCTGGAATAAATGCACAATCACTTAAAGGCAAACTGCTCTCCTACTTCACTGCTTTCATTATCATTTATTCTCCCATGTAGAAACTTATTATATGAATGTTTGTGGATATCTGTCTTCTTTAATGTTGTCATTTATAGTTTCATTATGTGAGGCTATAATTTGAGTTTAAAATGACTAAATTATTAAATGTGCTAGAGGAGCCTTTACATTCTTTGCTAAAGATCCAGTGCTGCTAAACTGTCCAAGTCAAGTCACCACTATTTATCCGAGAGAATGCAGCAGCAACAAACCACTCAGAAAAGGCTGTTTATCCGCAAACACACACTTAATAATTTACACACCGACTGCTTCAGAGCCTTTAACCATATGTCCTAATACAAACATGTCCGTCCTGCTGCGTGTGTTTCCTTCCTGAAACTACCAGACCGTTCCCGTGAAGAAAATGAAGGCGGACGAGATCAGCAGCCTGTTGGACTCTCTCGGTTTCTACAAGAGGTCCCAGAAAGGGGAAGAGGTGCCAAAGGAGTTCCAGCATTTCCCCCTGCCAGCCCCCAGGGACGAGCTGTGATGACACCTTGTGGCCAAACCCTGCACTTGCACTTCCAGGCCGCTTTAATGACGAGTGGGGCCCAAAGGCCGAACCAAGGAGCCAGGCCCCGCTCTGAGGACTCGCTGGCCGGGTGCAGAGGGCAGGGTGCTGCTGTGTCATTGTGTTTATTTGCTAAATTTGAATAAAATTACTAGAAAACACCAAAAAAAATGTGAGTGGATTCATTTAAAGTAGCTGAGATTATTGCACATGCTCTCCTTATTTGGTCTCCATAGAGCTTAAATAACTGCTGAATTCACAAATAGGATGAACAGGCCTCCTGAATGGCCACTAACTAAGTGTCACGCCGCCGTTTCAGCCCTAATCCTCAGCCCGCCTCCTTCGCAATAATCTGATTAGCTGTAGTGTCAGCCAGCATGCGTCTTTGTGGGTCCGTTTGCATCTCCATGTGTGCGTTTGTGCAGGATTAGCAGGAGACACCGAAACACAAACACACTTTTGGACCTTACACTTGCCTAACTCCTTGGCTCGGTCATGGTCAGCGGCTCTACCCACAATGCCTGTGTTTTACTCGCCGGTGCCGGAGAACCTGCAGATGGGTCTGGCCTACATGGGAGGCTCGGTGTTCACCAACAACAGGACGGCAGACAGCGACTTCACAAGGGAGCAGGAGGATGCATCTGGTCAGTCTGAGTGTTTGAAGCGGTAGTGTAGTGTTTCTACTATGTGGTATGATGTAATGCAGCATTAGAATCCATTTTAATACAGTATAGCAAGAACATAAAGTACAGTTTTACAGTTTTGTAAACTGAAACACACAAAAAACGACAACTACTTTGGATTTTCCCTAGTAAATCTCCAGTTTACATACTATCCCTGCAAGTTAGGTTTAATATGAGATCAGTTTTGCTTTACATCAGCGCAGTTTGTTCGTCATTTAGTTAAAATCAGTCACATAAATGCTGTTTTCAACTCTTCTAAAGCTGATACTTGATTCTGAATGCTGGCGTCTAACTTACTAAGACCAAATTTAGTTGCATTTACAATTACTAGTTGGCTACATGACAGTTTAACTCAGTTTTTATAAGGCTGATATTGAGTGGATCTCCAGTTATCAGGATCATTTCTGCAAACAAGTGTTTTTTATTGTTAATTTAGAGCATTTTTTCGAGATCTGTTGCACATTACAACACTAAAACTCCTTCCTGTGTTGATCAGAATGCTATGTGTTCTTATAATATGTGTTTATTGGTACATATAACTACTAGTAGTGTTAACTATAAGTGCTTGTCTACTGTTATTTGCCTTGCAGTGGTCAACGAACTGGTTTCGTACCTTCCCCTTCAGATGCTCCTGTACTTCAACATGTTTTACTTTCCCTGTTGGTGGTTCTCGGCTGTGTTCATGCTGGAAGTAAAGGTTAGTTTTGTGTTGGAATAATGACTTAGATACTAACTCGAAGCACAAAGTTAATAAGTAATGAATTTTAATAGCAGAGGAATATGAAGTCAAATCACTGAGATAAATAAATTTCCACAAACTAGATCATCATGCTTTTGGTTGATTTCTCACCTTTAAAGTAAGAGACGGTATAGCGTTTGTCATTTTAGTCTTCTCACCTGATGTAAAGGCACCAAGGTAAACATGGAGTCACAGGGTAGCTGGATCCTTCAGACCTAAGAAGTCCAGTTTTAATGAGTACAGTCAAGCTGTATTTCACTGCACTCAAATGCTTTGCTCATGTGAAGAAAGTAGAAATATTTAGCGAGAATCCCTTTTGTATTCAGAAGTAGCAGAAAGTGTGTTAAACTAAATCCACTTATTAAATCCACTGTGTGCCAAAGTGGAAAACCTGTGACTTTGGCACCATCTAGTGGCTCCATCAAAAAAGACACCTTCGTAAGGAACACAAATGTTTAGTCGACTGCACCACTTCCTCCATCTTTCTGTGAAACTAAAGTTGTTTCCTTGAAATAATTTGAAAGCCTCTATGTGTATGATTGCATAGGGCTTAGAATTAAAGGTTTAAAGGTTTAACTTAGTTTTCTGTGCTTTCATTAAGCAAGCACGTTTATTATTACAGCACCTTAACGTACACAGAAGTTATTCAAAGTGATTGACATGCAGATTTATAGAAAAGATCAAACAAAAAATGTAATCAAAATGTACGCGACACAGTAAATTATTCAATAATTAAATCTGATTAAATGTTTGATTACAGAAATACATTTTTTTAAAACAAATACAGGATTACTTTATATTTAATTGATGCGAGAGAGCTGTCTAAAAACATGTTTTGTGAGATAGACAGTTTTAAAATCTTGCAAATGTCACACTGACAAAGTGATAAAGTTTAATTTAATACAGATAAGTTGGATAAACTGGGAACAGATTTATAGGATAGTTCAAAGTAATTCACTTAAACAGTAAAAAAGAAGGGGATAGAAGAAACAAAAGCATGTAAAAGATAAAGCATACAGTAAAACTGGAATTAAACTGATAAATAAAGATGCACAGCTATATATTTTACTGACAAGAGAGAACTTTTTAAAACATGTTTGCTAAGTGAAATTTGCAAGATATCAAATCTTGTAAATCTAATACAAAATAAGTCGGATAAAATGCACATGGATGTGTATAATAATTAAAACTGACTGGGTAAAAAAAGGAATAACGACAAAATAAGAATAACAGCATGTAAGAAGTGCAGTATACAATAAAGTAGAAAACAAATAGATCAGAATTAAGTGAGTAAAAGTGTAGACAGGTAGAAGAGCTAACCTAGAACTAAGTTAAGGTGATCTCCATACACTGACATTCATCTCTGTCTCCAGTTCTACCATCTTGCCGGTTACTACCAGGCTCTGCTCATCACCGGGATGATCCTCCTCACGCTCATTGAAGTGGTCCGGCTCTATCTGGGCTACATTGGCAACCTTAAAGAAAAGGTATCTCCAACTCGCATCTGCTTTGAAGCGCAAACACAAAGCTCTTTCATGAACTCGGAGCAGCACAGAGGAGGAAATGGCTGCTTAAATATTCCTCTTGGCCACGACTGTCTGTTTTGCTGCTGTGTGTGTGTTTCTGCGCTTTCATGTGGATACAACCCGAGCACTCGATGCCTGACAGATCTATCTTTGCATCGCCTCTGTGCACCAACCCAGAGTCTCTCTTTCTCTCTTCCCTCCCTGTCATCAGGTGCCAGAGCTGGCAGCCTTCTGGCTCCTGTCTTTCATGTTCCAGCTGCCGGTGCTGCTGTTCTTCCTGACCGATGAAGGAATTATCATCCTGCCTCTGGAGAGGGCCGTCCACTCCGTCTACCTCCTCTTCCTCCTCTCCCAGATCCTGGCCTCCTTCTTGGCGCTGAGGACCATGACCCGAAAGCTCACCTTGCTCTTCTATCTGCGCCAGTTTGGAAAGGTGGAGGGCTTCCGGCACACAGGGATGAGCCCCGTCTACGGCCTTCCCTACCACCGCAGTGTGCTGCCGGTGTCACCCAGCCAGGATATGTTCCATTAAAGTAAACATCCACCCTCTGTTAACCCTTGAGTGCCTATGAAGCCGCTTATGTCCATTTATTCTATTTTTAGATCATGTTGGCTGTGCTAATGCGTTTGGTAAAAAGAAATTCTAACCTCAGCCCCCATAATGCATCAGTAAAATGCTGTGTAAGCAAAAAAGTCACACTCAGGACCTTAAAGACAAAAACGTCCAGATCATGGAAACAAACATGATCCCATCACACAGACTAGAGACTTACGAAGCTCTGAAGTGTTTTGGACCAACCTCAATGTTTAACAGAAGTCACCACTAACAATTACCTTGTATTTATTGTTTTTACTGATTTTATTGATTCTTTGTGTATACATATGCACAGAGGAATGACAAATAAAGAAATCCTGAATTGTATTCATTGTTTTTACTGATTTTATTTATTATCTCACACTGACTGATGGACTTTTAAGTTTCCTATTGTTATATGTAATGTATTTATTGCTTTGGGGTTGTTCTCCTGCCCGGGGACAACAGATGCAAATTAGCTGCTAGCTAACTCTGGTGCAATTACTTTTAATTGTGAGCAGTCCTTTCAAAATAAATGAACTAAACTAAACTAAACTAAAGTAAAATCCTTAAAATCCTGAACAATAAAGAATATTTGGTAATTATGATCAATTATGATGTTGACAAAACAAAATTAGTCATTTAAAGTAGAACATAATGGTTGTTAGAAGAATTGTGCTTATGTTAAGAATTATTCTTATTAGGTAATCATTGAGTGACTGTCAGGACTTTAAAGTCTACATGTCAGCAACCATGAATCACCATAAAACATTCCAAGCTGTATGTACTCACAGTAAAGAACACAGAGAACTGACCCATTAAGATTGTGTAAGTGACACTTATCTTATGCTGACTCTTGTACTGATTGTTTACCAAATAAAAGAGCCAAGGACAGAAGGACTGCCAGAGAGCTGGAATGCTGTAGCGATGCATACTGCAGAGCTGTAGTGTCCGTTCTCTCCTTGTGTGCAAGTAAAAGATCTGAGCTTGTGAGTACTGTCTTCCTTCCTGTGCTGTGTGTATTTTCAGGTTTTAAACCTAACAATGGTATTACGTGAGATTTTATGGTTTATATTTTTGTCTTTAATGTCTGAACTTTATTGAAAATCTTACACTATATAAAAAATAATGTATATTTGGTAATTATGTTGATGTTGGTAAAACAAACTGAGTCATTGAAAGTAGAAAATTAGTGTACTGTACAACACTTTTATGGTTTCTTGACAAAGACATTTTTTGCTTTAAGGTCCTGATTTCTTTTTAAAAGCCTTACATAAAAAACAACAGTGCACCAGACACAGTGTTGTTGTCAATCACTGACATGTGCCAGATTTTGACCATCAAAAGAGTTTTCCACTTAGCACTCACTGCATGGAAAATAGTTTTTCCGTTAAACCATTAAAACAATGGTGGCATAGTGTAAACAAACTGTCATTTAAAGGGTTAAAATTCTGAAAATTAATCAATATTTGGTAATCAAGATCAGGACTAATGTGAATGAAACAAAATAAGTAACTCAAAGCAGGAAATAATGGTATTATATGACAGTTTTATAGTGTTTTTTTTTTGACAAAAAAAACTTTCGTCTTTAAAGTCCTGAGTGTTTTTTTGTTTGTTTGTTGTTTTTTTTTAACCCACACTGCATAGAAAATAATAATGCATCAGGCACATTGTTATTGTTAATCACTGACACATGCCAGATTGAAAAAAATCAAAACAAGGATTTTCCACTTGGCATCTATTGTATGAAATATAAGTGACTGTTTTTCTTTTTTTCCCCATAAAAAACACCTGTGGCATCATCAAACTGGAATTTAAAGGGTTAAAATCCTGAAAATTAGTGAATATTTGGTCATTAAGATCAGGGCTCATGTTAGTGAAACAAAGTGAGTCACTGAAAGTAGAAAAAACAATGTTTTTATATGAAATTTTCATGGTGTGTTTTTTTTTTGACAACATTTTTATCCTGAAGGTCTGAGGTTTTAAAATGAATAAATAAAAAATTACACTGCATCAGGTAAACAAATGGGCGTTAAAATCCTGACAATGAATAAATGTTTGGTAATTATAATCTGGACTGATATAAAATAAAGAAAAAAGTCATTGAAAGTTAAAAATAATATTAATATGTAGCATTTCCTTGCATTGTTTTTGGCGTGGACATTTTTGTCTTTAAGGATGTCTGTGTACGTTTTTTAAATTGAGGCCTAAGGGTTAATTAGATATCTTGAATGTGGAATATCTACAGCTCTAATCTAAGTCTCTTGCAGCACTGTAAGCATTTAAAAATGTACTATTCTGTATAAAACTAGGTTGTGTCATGCTGCATGCATAATGTCTGCTTTGCATTCTGGTCGTTTGAGGTCACCGCTGTGCAGGAATCTGTGTCCCACATCTTTTCCCTTATGACTTCTGATGTGGTGTAATATGACAGGTCTTTAAAAACACATCCTGACATTTGCTGTCGATGTTTTAAAAAGATGAAGAACATCACTTTAGCCCCTCTCTGAATGTCAAAAAATGATGCCGTGTCAGCCAAACTGTCACGGAGTGACACGACTTTCCGAAGGGAATAGAGGGAAAATACACCATCAAACAACAAACCGGGATCAGAAACACACGGCAGAACACCGCCAGGAGCTGCTTTTATAACACATGTTTTTTTCCCTGCTTTAATGATGATGGATGATGGAGGCTGGAGGGTTGGTAGAATAGAATTGTTTTGCTAAGATAGATCTAATTTTTTCGTCTCTTTTTGCCCAGGAAATAAGATTAATGCTTCACAGGTAGAACAGGAACAACTTGAGATGTGAACATTTCTTTCCAATTTAACTTCACGTCATTCCTGCAGTACAAAATACCAACCTTAAGGTTTGATAAGTGCAAATCTAATTTGGTATAGCTTGTATGGTGACAGAAACCTAACTGCAGTGGAGCTGTGTTAAATATTTATGACCACACTGTGGCAGTCAGTGACCAAAAGAAAGATGGGGAGCGTTTGACAGTGCTGCAAAGTCCAATGAGAATAGATTATCATGCAGCACATGTCCTGATCAGGAAACCCTCTGGTAAAGGAATAAAGGTTAGGCCTGTCCGCAGTTGCACATGATTTATTGTTTGATAATCTATAACTCCCGGTTGAGTTCACATGAAAATCGATCACATAGTTTGTTGTCTACACCTCTTTTTTCCCTCTCTTTGCATGAATATGAAACGTTGTCGCTGCAGCTTACAGGCAGTATTGGGTGCTTCATTAGTGATTTGCTTGTGAGAAATTATTTAGAGTGCTGCACTAAATAGTCAACAAGCTCGGTGATGTGAGAGACACAGTTTCTGTGATACAACATGCTTATTCCGCTCTACTTTACATTCAGGAAACAACAAGCTGCAGTGGTTGCTGCACTGGAGAACAGGAAAGGGGAAAACATTCAGCGTTGAGGACAGCACTCATGCTCAGGAGATAAACACAACATCACACACTGCTGCAGAGAAGACACTTGGAGAACCTGTTTGTTTTCTGATTTTCTGAAGACAGGAAAACTGCAAAGGAACAAGTGTATCTTGATTTAACAAGCAAAGTAGCACCACAACACATGAAAGGTCTGCTCAAACTACATTTTAATCTCCATTAAAAGTGCCTTTTATTTTATCAGTACTGACAATAGAGCAGCTTGGTTTGGTGCAATGACAAAATGAAAGAAACCAGTGCTGAGGTAATTATTATTATTTACTGTATGTGGTAAATTTAAGACAAAATAGCAGCAATACATCATGACATGTTCAAGTAGAGGGGGATTTACTTCCATAAAGAACATGCAGATACACTTAACATGCAGTTAACAGATCTTCGCATTTATGCATATTAAAGTTATGTTGGTACGTACACTGATCAGACATAACATTATGAGCACCTGCCTAATTTTTATTGTGTTGGTCTCCCTGTGTGGTCTAAAATGCTCAAGAGGACCTCTCAGGGTGTCCTATGGGGTCTGGAACCAGGACGCTGGCACTGGATCCTTTGGGTGCTCTGGCTTGTGCAGTGGGGCCTCTGTCAATCCAACTTGTTCCACTGCATCCTGTTGATGCTTGATCACAATGGGGTGTAGGAAGTTTGGAGGTCAAATCAACATGTTGGTCCATTGTCATGTTCCTCAACATGTTCCTGATTGTTTGATGTTGTTTCCATGTGGTGGGGTGCATTTTCTTGTGGTGGTAGGCCAGTGACATTTATTTATTTATTTACATGAGGGAGTGTGTTTGTTGTGGGACAATGTTTATTTGGGTGTCTAAGTCTCATCAACACAGATGTTAAAATCCAAGGTTTTCCATCAGAACAGCACATAGTAGCAATATGATCAATGTTATTCACTTCACCTGTCAGTGGTCATAGTATTGTGGCTGATCAGTGGGGATTTTATTCAGGAACAGTAAAGCAAAAGGGAGTCTTCGACCACCTCTGTCCTTTAAAGTCCATGCAGCGTCTTCACCTGCCTCTCCAGCTGTCACTCATTAGCTCCTCCCACTTTACAGATAGAGGGCAGCTTTCACATGCTGCTTTCCAGATTGTTTGTTGACTGTTTGTGAGGCTTGATTCTGTCGTCTGTCACCAGCAGTTCCAGCATTATCATCTCAAATCATGTGTCATTTTAACACTAAACTTTGGTGCTTCAATATTTAGAGACAAAAACTTCTAAGACCCAACAATCAAACGAGACAATCACTTAGTAGGAGCTGATCTGGCATCTCTGCTGCTTTTTGAATCTGCTCAGACATTAATGAAAATCTACCTCATTACTTTACACTCCATTAAAATTTAATTTACAGGACGAAGCAGGAAGAATACCAATCGACTGTATCTGACTGAATGCAAAATAAGCTGAAGCTGTCTCTTTGTGGCCAGAGTTGAAGTCAAGTGATGCGCTCACAGAAGAGTCCTTTCCAATGTGTTTATCCTCTTCAGTAAAGCTACAGAGAAAACTATTCTTTAGAGAGGAGGCAAGTCTGCCTCCTGTAGCAATATAAAAACTACAGACATCAGTTGGAATAAATATTAATCCTGTTGATGTATTGATCTGTTTTAATCCTCTAAACCACAAAGACCGCTGAGGGTGTGTTGCCTTTTGAAAAACTGCCAAAATTACACCATTTATCAGAACCGGAAACTGTAAAAACAGAAAGTGTTTGTGTGTTATGTGCCGTTCTGTCCAGAAAAGTAACCATATTTTAGCCTAAAATTCTAATAGTTAATCAAAATCACTTTATCCTATGTTTCATTTAAAAAAAAAACAACACCAAAAATAATTAATTTTTACAAAGCAGATGCTGTAAAAAACAAAAAAAATCTGTTTTTTTCTGTGCAACGATTAAGCTATTCATGACTGAGCTGTGACTGACAACCATGTGACAAAAATTCAGAAACTGTTTGGGTCAACTGCAGGCTGTGTTTACACTAAGTAGATGGAAGAAATGCACTGATCAGCCACAACATTCTGACCACTGACAGGTGAAGTGAATAGCATTGATCATATTGGTACTATGTGGTGTTCTGATGGAAAACCTTGGATTTTAACATCCATGTTGATGAGACTTAGACACCCAAATAAACATTGTCCCACAACAAACACACTCCCTCATGCAAATGGAAATCCCAGATGTCACTGGCCTACCCCTGCAGGAAAATGCACCCCACCACATGGAAACAACATCAAACAATCAGGAACATGTTGAGGAACATGACAATGGCCCAACATGTTGATTTGACCTCCAAACTTCCTACACCCCATTATGATCAAGCATCAACAGGATGCAGTGGAACCAGTTTGATTGACAGAGGCCCCACTGCACAAGCCAGAGTACCAAAAGGATCCAGTGGCAACGTCCTGGTTCCAGACCCCATATGACACCCTGAGAAGTCCTCTTGTCCATGCCCAATGGTTCAGAGCATTTTGGAGCACAAAATGGGGACCAGCAAAATATAAGGCAGGTGGTCATAATGTTATGCCTGACCGGTGTACGCAAAATAAATTGGAGAGATTGAGAAGGAAACAACGCATACTTAAGGAATAAAATCAGTGCTGCATGGCTCAAAAATGGTAGGAGGAGCAGGTTGGTGGAAGATACATTCAGCATGGTGAAACACCTTTCTCGAGCTAATGTGCGTGAATAGTGTAGAAAACAAGTAGCAGAAATGTAAATAGCTTAATATCTACTAGTATAGTAAGTGGAGCCTCAGTTTTTTATCCCCAGTATTTGCAAAACCTGAGCACCTGGAAAATTGTTGCACATATTGATTCCATTTTTTGCAACATAAATAATCAGTGAATTCAAGTTTTGTTGGCATCTCACTGCACATAAGACATTTCCGAGTTCTCTCCACCTCTAGCTATAGTTGTGCTTTTTCCATAGAGGTTCAAGACTTTATATTGCGGTTAAAAAAAATGAACCCACAGTGAGTAAACATGACAGGAACACAAAAACACCCAGAAAATGCTTGGAGTCCAGAGGGTGCTGATAAATGCTTCTTGGAGCATTTATCAGTATATGCCTTCTTCAAACCAACATCCACTGCCTTCAACACACCGATCAAAACAGTCATTTTTGCCATCTTTATTCTCAACACGCTGGTCTGATGTGCTCCGTCTACTTCCACACTCTCCGGACAGTACAGCATGTTCACCCATTCATCTTTTTAATGTATCCAGCTATAATAAGTATGAACTCCATTAGAGAGGCAGATTAAACAGCTGGTGGTGGGGAAAAAGGAATACAAATTCCCCCTGGAAACGTAGCGGTCAGATCTGAAACAGCTCCCCCCCACCCCAAATTGCCTTTCCTTGGCGTGTGGTGAACAATAGCCTTGGAGTCATTCCATGTCAACTCACCTAGGGCCTCCCAGTTGAGGTCATAGATTTTCTTGAAATAAATCAGCCAGAAAACTTCCACCTAAACTGTGGAATCTTGCAAAATCCCACAGCTTCACCCTAAATATATTTTGAGTTATTATTGAGGTTTTCTGAAAATAGGCCCCTCGGTGTTAAATTTGATCACTTCAGCGATTCTTTCAAAGCATCTTTAAAGCCTCACCTGTTACAAACAGTTGAGAGACTCAACTGCAAGGCAGAAAACACAGCAGACAGGAATCAGTGTAAAGGTTTTTAAAAGTGAATAAGCACAATGGGGTCTAGGGGAGCAGGGGCTCAACATAAAGGAGTAGGGAAAAAAAAGAAACAGGCAAACCTCATCTCCAAATCAAAACCACTCTCAAACCAGTTACTACAGTACGGCCAGGACCCTAATACACACTGACCAGGACTCAGTAAAACAAAGCTGAAAGAGTGGCTAAACACAAACTACTGACAGACAAATGCTGACCAGAAGCAAGCAAGGTGAGAGCCAACAGAACTACAAACTAACAGTTTAAACGAATCAAACAGCAGAACACTAATGCTAACGAAGCAGACAGACAAATTAACCAGCTATAACACAAACAACTGAGCTGAGCACAGCCTGAAGGAGACGGCGGGGATGGTTCCGGGTAATGGTGGGCAGGTGTGGTTGGAGTGGCATCAGCTGAGTGGTGTGGAATGGCAGACATGCTGCAGCGGATGATTCAACAGGTGAGTATCCCGAAGTAGAGGCAGGCCGATGAACGCAACTGATAGCGGAGGAGGCTCACGATGACTGGCAGGAGATCCGAACTGTACACAGAGAAAACAAGGTTACTACAAGCATAAGGCAGGTAGCAGCTGGACATGAATCAGAACACAAGACTGACTAAACATGACTTCACGGTCCAGTGTGGAGAATTGACTGGAGGCCGCTTAAGAACAGTAAACTGAGAGTGGGTGGATGATGGTGCCTCATCAGTTGATTAGGGATGTGCCACATGCGTCCACCTGTCCTCCCTACCTGCCGTGCACACGCCCTCCTAGAGGAAACCCAGGATAGAAAGTGAGGGAGGAGGAAAGGAAAGGGAGGGAGAAGACTGCCACTAGGGACCGGCAGAGGTGGAGGGCATGACACCACCAGTTGCTTATTTTTCACAGGATTTGACAGATTTTTTTTACTGAATATCCAGAAACCTCAAGAAAAAGTTGGAACTTGCAATCATGTCGATAGCTTATGCTGATTGTTTTGGGTTTTTTTTTACAGAAATTAAAATAATAAAAATCTAAAATTGATCATCAAAATGAATAATATTTAATTTTCAAAAATTCATGTCCCCACTAATATTCCCTCAGTTCCAACCCAATCTGTGTTGTGGGCAGAAACCATCTAATTTTGTCATATCTAAATGTCATCTGGTTCTACATCTAAGCTGACTGCCACAGGTCTTCCTACAATCAGCTTCAGAGCTGGAAAATCCACTTTTTAGGACATTTTAACAGTATTTTTTTTCAGGAAGGATTGTTTTGATTTCTTTGAAACTTTTTGAAGGGAATATCCTCATATCCATTGAAAACATATTTAAAAATTAAAGATGTTATATTATTTCTTAATTATTTAAATATGTTCTGAAAATGACATATTTTTCGTAGTTTTCAGAGGCTTTAACGTCACATTTGGTGGCTTCAATAGTCAGATAAATATGTATATTATCAACCAGGAGGCCCTAGGTGACTTGGCATGGAATGACTCCTTGGATAGTCTGGGTACATAATAGTCTGTCTCACTAGACATGTTTGCTTCATGCTTTTTTATGCCTTTTGCAGCTCCTGGTCAAGTTCTCTTCTTTCCATCTTGTCGCAGTGGAGCTCAGCATCAGCTGAGCTTTAGTGAGTCTGTCATCACCTTAATGATGATTGGGTGCAGCTCAGAGATAATCACCAAGTATGACGAACGAGGCTATGCTCAGTACTGTCGAGAAGCAATATCCAAGACATGACAGGAACATCCTCACGCCTTATTTCAGCCATTTCACATGGTGGAGAGCCAAGATGCGTGGAAATGCTCGCATCCTCTGAATCCCAGGTGGTTAAACAATGAGCCTCACAAACTATTGTGGTTCAGCTTCATTCATAAACTACAATGACAAGTAAACAATGCAGACCATATTTATCAAAGGTTTAGCACACAAAAACATCTTATTTTGTAATTTTCTTTGAACAAATCCCATTTAAAATTGAAAAAGACACCCAGTGAATTGATTCTACTAACAAGATTTGCCTAAAAGCCACCAGTGAGCCCCACATGTGCACTGGGTGACTCATTTCTTCACATGTATACTAATTCAAACCCACATGCACCATCCTGCTGCTGTAAATACCCACCAGAGTATCACATTTGTGGCTGAAAATAATCCTGCAAATTGCACTAACTACATCTGTTTGCATGATATCTGCTAAAAAAAAAAAAAAAGAACTACAGTACCCAGCTGTATTAGGAGATTAGCCTTTTCGAAAAAAGGAAACCATTTTTTAAATTTTTTAAGTTCTGAGAGCAACTAAACGATTTAGAAATGACTCCCTATAAAAGCAAGTAAGCAGGTCTTACACTGTTGTGACAGTTATTTCAAATACTGAGGAAGAAATCAAATATACTGAAATTTGCAAAAATAAACCTACAGCAATATTTCTTTTACCGGCTCTACTTGCAAATAAAATTAATCCACCCTGCAACCTCTTTTCAATACTGCCGTCATTTTACAGACCGAGTGAGTATGTAAACTTCTGGGGAACTCCATAACCACTCTGAATTAGCTTCAGTTGTTTGAAGGTTTCCAGGCTGAGCAGCAAAGGCACCAAACAGAAAGGAGCTGTCTCAAAGGAAAAGGGAAATTGATTTAATTGTAGAAGAAAGAGAGAAAAAAATTCTCCAAGGGATATCAAACATTTGAAAACAGCAAAAAAATGTATTTCTTCCGAAGATTTGGAGTCGGACCTGATGAAGGCAGGAACAAAAGTATGAATGCAGAAAGACTTCATGCCCAGAAGCCTTGCTGCACTAAGTTATTAACCAAACAGCACATAAAAGTCAATGTGGGGAAATGTGTGCCAGCTTGTGGAGCTCTGGGAGTCAGTTTTATGGAGTGCTGAGGCTAAATTGGAACCAGTGGTGTGTTTGGTGTTGGAACTGGTGGCCCTCCATGCCAAGAACATCATCAAAAAGTGGAGGCGGCTCTGTCCTGTTGTGTGGGCGAGCTGGTAAATTTCTCTGTGTGACTGGCATCTGAAAAGCCATTTCTATTGTGTGTTTTGTGGTTGTTTTGGAGGTGTAAAGTAAAAGCTGGTAATGAATATGAAGAGGTTTACTTCTGCCATTTCTAAAGCATCCCCATTTAGCCTCCCAGATTCACAATCCAGGTAATCCCTATTCACTCCATACAGCTGCAAACTCTAAAAAGGTCTCCGCTATAAGCAAAGCACACTAAAAGTCCTGCTGTTGGCTGCAAGAGTGAACACAAGAGTCTTCATGCACTCCCAGCATCTGAGAAACTGAAGACTTAATAGATCACTTTTGTTAGTGATGCCAGTGTCACCACAACAATAGGAAAATCATTAGCGTTAGCATGTTGTGCAGCTAATGTGGCTAACATTACCATTAGCTATGATCATATGCCAACAGTTCAGAGTTCTATGTGACTTGTGAAGTTCAGGGACAGAGTGAAAAGTGGTATAGAAGAGAGAGACATGCAGCAAAGGGTCGAGAGCCAGACTCAAACTCACGACCGCTGCTGGCGACCTGCACCCATATGATAACACCTTACCTCAGCGAGCTATATGGCAGCCCATTCAGATTTAATGTGAAACCAATAATATAAAAACAAGGACTGGGTGGGTTACTGTATGTTCATGTGTCCGAAACTCAGCCGATGTTTACATCTGGTTGCTTCTCTCCTGAGGGGTGTACTATGAAGCGAGTTTGATATAGCTGGGTTTTCTTTGACAAAAATGAAAGCCACTCCCCTAAGTCTATGTCATCGACTCCGTCCACACTAAGCCAAACCGCTTATAGTTTCAAATACTTTCTTCATAAAGTCGGAGCTGTTTCAGTAAATGTGTCCGTCCACACGAATTCACTTGATGCGCCTGAAAACGATGTAAAACACATGCCAGGCCTGTTGGTGGCGCTGTGATGCCGTAACAGAAACAAGCAAGCTGGTACGACTGTAGTCTGGACAGATGATGAGGTGGAACTATTAGTACACAACACTGTATGGCGCCATTGTTGCTGTCATTTTTGGAGTTTGGCGCATCTATCGAGAGGTGGAGCTATGATGCAAGCGTGTCAGAAAAAGAAGCGGATTGGGTGTAAAATCGATGCCACATAAACTGTGTTTTTGGATCTTTGCACTCTGGGACCTATGTTCAGGAATGATCGTTTTCAGATCCCCAAAACGCCGGCTTGGTGTGGACAATACACAGGTTTGATGTACTATTTGTGCGTTTAGGCCTGGGCTCGTCTTCATGTGGATGGGGCCCAAGAGTAAGGCTTTTATATTATATAGTAATCCTTTGTTCTTCTCTTAAAGTGAGCCTTTGAACACAGTAACACAACTTTAAGGCAAGTCATCTTTGTTGCTTGCTAAACTCCTCAATGTCCGAACAGCTCATTGGCCCAACATTTATACATTTTGGAGCAGACAATGTGAGGGCCAACTGAAAATATCAAGAAAGAGCTGCAAATACAAAGCTAAAGGTAGAAATAGAAAAACTAGAATATAATTGAAGTTATTGCAGTCAATGTTACTTCAAATATTTCTGTATGGCATGATTGACATTTTTAATTACGACATTTTTTCTGTCTCTTCCCAGCAAAGGCAATTACTTGAATAAAAACATAAGTAAAACACATCCAGTGATTACTTTTTTCCCTTTTTATTTTTATTTATCAGTCTAAATACTGCTGGGCGATGGCCAGTGGAATGGATGTGCCAGTGGGCTGATCGAGGGCGGAGGGGTCCACGATATCAGAGGCCACCAGGGCACATGAGGGGCTCTCTCTTTTCGGATGACTGCGTTATTGTGGAGCATTGCACATGCAGATATGACTTGGCAGGCCCCGTCAGGAGATGTCATCTCAATCCTCACCCTAATTTTACTCAGGGCCACATTAAATGGATTCTGTGATGGTGTCTGTAGATCAGAATTTGGGGTCATCGGACACCGTGTCGATGGGTATCCCCCATCTCCAACCAACAGCCCATCAAAAAGCCCTGTTAAAAAGGGAAAAGGTTTTACTTTTAGTGTTTCAAACAAATAATTGTGCTTGGTCTCTCCGCCGATGTCTCTGGATCTCCAGCGCCACGTCCCTGATCTGCAGCCACTGGCCTCACCACCTGCTGTCCTGCCATCCCCACTCCCAACCTATTCATTCGAGTTCCCATAAAGCTGTTCTCATTTACATAATTTTCTGTTTCCATTGTCAGACTGTGAAATGAGTATGAAATACTGACTGAAACGCAGTCAGTTACGATGACAGGTTAAGTGTCTGACACTTCATAAACATCTGCAGCTAAAATACTGACCTTAGAACCACCATGTCAACTGACAAACTCACCAGACACAAATAATGTGCTGTGAATTGAGCGATATTTCTATGCCAGAAAGTTAGAAGTGAGAGAAAGTCTGGATCTCTCACACTCCGCCATAAGGTCAACTTTTTCTCTATCAATCACAGACACAGAGAGAGTCTTCTTCCTGAAGGGGGCATGGACAGCAGCAGCTTAATGGTTTTCAGAGGCTCAGACGCTAAAACAGCTCGTTTTGAACCAGGTTAAAACCAGGGGTTACACAGTCATGGCGAACTGAACCATCTTTGCAGTATTTTTGGCAGAAAACCTGAAAGACACACTGTGAGGGCATGCGAGACTTTCATTAATTTGCTGAAAAGGGGCTCAATATGGGACCTTAAAAACCAAACGTCATTTTGACAGTGACTGATGTGCTTAAATTGAAGCGTGTCATGATTCTGTAGCAAGATGAGGACTCTATGTCCAGGTCAATCAAAACTTGATTCAGGAATGGTTCCTCGAATACACTTCTCAATACCCATCTCTGTATTTTTATTAATATCAAATATTAACATTGGGGGTTGAATAATTTTGCCTATAGACAATACTGGAGAAAACTTGTGTATAATTGGCAACCTCAACTTTGTTTTTAAAATATACTCCAATGTATCAAACTTTTTTTTTTGTTTTCATTAGGGTCTGAGCACCAGCGGTGTGTAGAACCCAACTGTTATTCCTCAGATTCTTCTTCTTATTATTCGGCAGACTGTTGAATCGCAATTTTGAGGCCCTAAAAATACTTGAAAACACATATAAATTGGCAAGCACATCAGGACTGGTGAAAAAAATAATATTTTGGTGGAACTGCACATTTGAGTGGCAATTTGAAGACTCTAGGACATATACTTCAAGAGATATGGACATCTGAACGTGGCATCTTTCAACTTGTGAATGATTTATTGAAAATATCCGTTGGGTCAACTTGCTGACAAGCTGAACTCAAATCATCTCAAACTGGTCTTGAACATGGCAATGAGGTCACTGTACTCCAAAGGCCTCCACAGTCACCAGATCCCAAAGGCGCTCCAACAGAGCTCCTTTGGGATGTGGTGGAACAGGAGATTGGCATCATGGATGTGCAGCCGACAAATTTGCAGCAAGTACGTGATGCTATCATGTCAATATGGACCAAAATCTCTTCACAATTCATTTACGTATCATGCATAACATACATTATGTACATAGCATATTGCTTTAATATTTTTACATTGTATACATTGTGATGGGCTGCACAGTGGCTCAGTGGTTAGCAGCGTCACCCCACAGCTAGAAGATCCCAGGCGTCCCAGTTTGCATGTTCTCCCTGTGCATGTGTGGGTTTTCACCGGGTACTCCTGCTTCCTCCTACAGTCCAAAAACATGCTGAGGTCAACTGATGACTCTAAATTGCCCGTAGGTGTGAATGAGAGTGTGCTTGGTTGTCTGTCTCTATGTGTAGCCCTGTGATGGATTGGCGACCTGTCCAGGGTGTCCTCTGCCTTTGGCTGGGATAGGCTCCAGGCCCCCCGCGACCCTACAGAGGATTAAGTGGTGTAAAGATAATGGATGGATATTGTGATATTTTCTACATATATTTAATTTTTATTATCACTAGAATGTTTTTATGAAAATAAATAAAATATAAATTTAGTTAGATGGATAGATGGGTACTTCTTTGATCTTTTGCAGGGAATTAACATTGAACATGTAACTTTTCTGGCACCTCACGTATTCACAAAAGTATTACAATATCCTAAAGACTTAGAAAAATATTTCTAATATGTAAAATATGTAGTAGGGTTAGGGGTTAGGGTTAGAATCTATAATGTAAAACAAAACAAACATGCAATGTACAAAAAATGACTATCTGAAATCTCAATATAACATAAAATGAAAAAGTAGATATGTAAACATATAGAACTGTCTCAGAATATATGTAACATATGTATAAAAACAATTCACAACAGTCTCCTAGATCGTATTCCTGAATATTAAACAGTCTGATGGCAGCTAATAGAAAGCACTTCCGGTTGCATTCAGTGCATCTCCTTGGTGGAATCAGCCTGTGATTGAAGATGCTCTGCTGAATCACCTCTACAGCGTGAAGTGGGTGTGTGGGATTTCTCATAAGCGACTTCAGTTTTGAGAGCGTCCTCACCTCTGTCACTGGCTGAATAGTGTCCATTTCAGTCTTGAGATGGAGGTGGCCTTTCTGATCACTTTAGTAATCCTGTCCTCTCCCCAGCTCACCACGACAGAGAACAGAGCACTGGCCACGACAGTCTGATAGAAGATGCACAAAAGAGGCCTGCAGACACTGAAAGACCTCAACTTTCTTTAGAAAAATTACATTTTGCACCTTCTTACATAGTGCATCCATGTGGGAGATCCAATCCAGTTTGTAGCCCTTCTGTATTCCAAGATATCTGTAGCTGGAAACAAGTTCCACCTCAGTATCTTGAATAGTAACTGAAGTTAATTTGAGCCTTTTCCTTCTAAAATCCACAACTATATCCTTAGTCTTAAGAAGTTATAGACAAACTTCTATTTTACTGAATATGTAAACAAATAACAATATACACAACAAACAATGAACACATTTACTCTCATATCTTGCACTATAAATAATAAGCTCTATATGAGGGGCCCACTCACCAACCACACACACACACACACGCCAGTTATAGTTATAGGCCTGAGTGATGCTTGGGAGCAGTGAGACCCAAAACTTAATGGCTGCTTCACTCTATGAGCGAACCAAAATAAAGAGGTACCTGATTTAATAGTTTAGTGTGTAATGGTCCTGGACCAAGTTCACGTGAAGAGAAAATGCCAAACTGTGTCCTAAGAACACACAGTAATTGCCAACATGCTGTTTTAGTGTTTCAGTCATCTCCCACTGTGCAATATGTTTATCCCACTGCTGCTAACATGCTCTCTACTGCACATTCATATTCTTATTGGCTCCTTTGCAAATACACTTATATAATTGACTTTTATTCTTATTTATCTTTTATATCTTTTATACTTGTATTTTTTGCACCACCAGAGTTGTCTTGTAAATTTTGTTGTACATTGTGTATGATGACAATAAAAGCATTCTATTCTATTCTATTCTATTCTAAGATGGCGGCGCAACCTCCGGTGTGCTGGTTCAGGCTTAGACTCCAGTGAGTGATGTCCAGACAAAAGATAAAATCCAGAAGCACTCTTCTAGTAGTCTCTTAGCACTTCACTTACGACTACTCTTCACATCCAGGTCGGAATGATAAAACCGTCCTCGTAGCAAGCTGAGTTAGCTAAACTAGGCCTCGTGCGATAGTCCACTTTGCCAGCGAATGCTAAATGCTGCCATGCTAAACTACTTCAAAGTACCATAAAACACCCTACTGCAGGACAAACTTCGAGCTGAAAATGTCCCTTGGTAATCCAAAAAGCATTAAACGAGGTCCATTACTGACCACTGGGCTAACGATCAAGAAACTCATTTATTTACTCATACAGTGGCGCACATGCTGACTTCTACCTGCATCTCTCGCGGTCAAGGTAGTGCATCTCTCTTCCAGTTTTAAAGTAAAGTTAATGCCAAAAATGACTGGCAGCAGTTGTACACAGACACAGCACTTCCTTTAGCTCTTCACAATAAAACAAAAATAAAATACATCAAAAGCATTTTATGCTTTGTTTTTAACTTATACCCAAGTACTTTTAGACTTTTTAAGCCTTTCAAAATATAAATGAAACAGATTTTTTTACCCATATTTATTTAACATATTTAGCTTATTTATTCTTTTTAGTCTTTTTAAACTGTTACATACCTTATGAACTTTATCAATGCATTAACATATTTGTCTGGGTTACATTTATTTTGATATTACCTTTCCTCGTGTGTCTCTTCTTGTTTTACTTCCTTCCTTTGCCTTCCTGTTAGATTGCCCTGATTAGTTCCACCTGTGTATAAAAATTCAGTTTGTCCTGTTTCATTCCTATTTTACCTGCCGGATCGGGTACCTGCTTGACTTTGTGTTCATTACCTACTTCCTTCCATTGGCTCCATGTGCTCTGGATTTTATTTGGTTTTCTTGCCGGGTGTGTGTTTTTGTGTTTAGATTTTTGTTTTTCTTTGGATTACTTACTGCTAGTTTGCTTCTCTGCCTTAGGTAAGTTTTAGAAATACTGACTCAAGTTGTCTTTTGCCTTCCTGCCTTGAGTATCTGCACCTAAGTCTTTCTCTGAACATCCCATGGACAATCAGACGCGTCCAAATGTACATGGGCTCTCTGTAGCATGCAGATGAGGACATCATCCACATCGATGTTAAGCTGGTATGGCTCTCAATGTACAGAGGCACCATGGCCCAGACGTAACTGAGGACCAGTCTCTCTCCAGGGCCACTATACGGTCATTTGACTACGTGGGTTGTCTCATTTTGGAAACCAGACAGGATGTTTTCCAGTAATGGGATCTCTTCTAAATGCAGACTCAGGTTGACTTACTGCATCAGGCTGGACACAATCTGTCCAGTTCCTTCTTGACCTAGGATGGGTGAGGTGTCATGGGTGATATTATCATGAGATGGAGGGAAGAGTAAGGGCATCAAGCAACAGGCGGAGTGGTACAGTGCTGTCAAATCTTTAAAAAACAAATCCATGTCGTCAGCCAGGTCCTGATCTCTATTAAGCAGCCACCCTCCCTTCTGCTCCACACCTGTGATGTTTCCTGTGCTGATCCATAGCAGCTTCACTCCATGCCGCTGCAGCCATTTGTGCCTGTGGGCTTGTTTCACCTCCACATTCGTCACCTTCACTTCTCTTTCCCAGCCTTTTTCCTTTCATGGCTTTCATGTTTCTGGTAAGCCAGGAATTGCTATTAGGAACCAAATCTCCTGCTGATGTGTATTATTATCAACACAGAAACTGATGTGACACAATCCGTTGCATCGATCCATGTGACTCACAGAAAGCTCTCCAAAGACTGTTTCTAAATTTCTACATCAAAGGAAATGTCTGATAATATTCTTACCCTTCTTCAACCTGCAGACGTTTTACCTGAGTGTATTATCTTGATTCATTGTGAGAGTATTTTATTTTATGTATTGTGTCTTTAATTATGGTTCTGCGTCATGGCCAGGACACTCTTGAAAAAGAGATTTTTAATCTCAATGAGTGTTACCCTCTTTAAATAAAGGTTAAATAAAATAAAATTGCAATTAGCCAGTTCTTATAAGTGCTAAGTGGCTAATTAAAGGTGGTCCACACCTCTTCAGTGAGGATCTCTGAGGTTGGAAGGTTTCCTTACAATCACTTTGGTTCCTTTTGCAGATTCTTGATGGAATTCAGGTGAACTCCATGGAAAAAAACAGCATGAAATAACCACCATACAGGAAATGCCCATGTGACATTTTCATGCACTTTTGAAAACAGTACCCAGATAACAGAAGGAGTAGAGAAAACAAAAGGAAACTAGTTTGTACCTTAACTAATTAAGGCACATTTGTATTTGGAAAGCTCAAAAACAACCTTGTTAAGTATAGTTTCTCTTTTGTGAACAACAATTTTGGCTTCAATGAGAATTTCATTTCTGATTTTTTTTTTTTAAATCTCATACCAATGTGTGCATACATGCTTCTTCTGTAGGTGACCTGTGTAAAAATGTGTGTTATTGATCAGTGAATGAAGTGGATCTACATGTGTTAATTCATCTCCAAAATACTGATGTTTCGTTTTAATCTTGAACACTTTGGATGCATGTTTCAGATTATGGTCTGGTTGGAAGGTGCTAAAAACCAAGTTCTTTGACGTGATGTTTTTTCTCCACAAGGGAGAAAGGCATTACATTACACTGGTGTTCTTGGGGTTGAATGCTTCTCCTTTTATTTCACTCGGCTAAAGTCACATTCCTGTTTCCAAACGGCTCCATTTTCATCTCATCCAACTGCAGAACTGATGTCCAAAAGCTTTCTTCTTTAACCAGGTGAGCATTTGCAGAAGCTAGGTGAGCTTTATGTGCCTGGCTTGGTCGGCTTCCATTAATGCCGGCCTTCTGTAGTGTCCGCTGGAATGTTTGCCTTTGCATGATGGTATCAGAGCTTCTTAGATTCATCAGGACGGTCTTAATTTGATCCATGGATTCTCTTTGGCCACTTGCACTACCATTCTGGTCAGACCAGGGTTCACTTTGTGCTTCGTACCACACCCACATTTTTCACACTGTGGAACTCCTTGTGCTCTTTGACAACACTTTACACTGTGTCATCTGGTACTTGAAAACACTTGGATATGACTTTACAGCCTTTCCCCCATCAGCCACAATATGAAACTCTCTCAGTGATGGATCATAATAGCAAGCTCACTAAGCTCTGTCATTTTAGCCATGACTTTCAGCTGACTCGTTACTGGAGAACTACTTCATCAGCTCCTTTCAATTTGAAGTGTATTAAACTGCTCGAGAAATTACCAGGAAACGGTACAAGAAGCTGCATTTTCTCAAAAATCAAGCATTTTCGGAGGAAATGAGTAATTTTGGAAATTGCAGTTTTATCATCTCTAACACAGCAGCTTACGCCTCTAATTTCTCAAAATGTGTGCGTGATTTCCAGTCAGAGAATTCACTATAAAGCTAGATTTGGCACGGGTATGAATAATTCTGGGTTTAACTATGTATTTAGTTTTGTTGTTGTGCCATTTATCAAGCTTCCTTGTAATTTGGGTCAATCTATCCTGCATCTATGTGTACCTGCTAATCTAGAAGCAAAATTCTTTAAGCAAGCAACACATACACGCCTGACCCACGTCTGCAGCCCCATGCTATTCCTCCATGAAGTGTTTCCAATAGCAACTGAAGGAAAAGGTACTTTCAGAAATCTACTGCGAGGCTCGATCGCTGCTATCCTGCTGGGAGTGTCTCGCTGCGAGCCCTACTGCTAAATCCTCTGGGATGCCGTTCAATCTTTCTCACTCATTTCCCGAGATATGGCTGGTGGGACATGCTCTCTGCAAAGAAATGGAAATATGATTGTTGATGGGAACACATGTACGGTTCCATTATTCGACGCTGCTCCTATGACCCCAAGCTGCTTCGCCGCTCAAATCAGAGAAAATAAGCGGAGAGAGCCTTTTTTTTTAGGAGGCATATTGCGCAATTACTGCCACGAAACGGTATTGGGCCATGAAATTCAAATCTCATTCATAACCCACTTATATTGTCTCCATCTTTATAGCCAGTTAAAAAAAATGCAACATCATACTGGCAGGAAGGGAAATATTGATAGTTGGACTGAAATTGGCAACTGGATATTTTCAATTTGGGTCTGATTACCTGAGAGAAGGGGAATGGCAGGGCAATTCAGTGGTCCCGGTGGCTAAATGGACACTCATCATACAGTACAGATGATTTTTTTTTTTTATTTCCCCGTCAGTAGCGACAGTATTAAGTCTGCAGAGCTTGATGACACAGGGGAATTGTCTGCCTTCAGAGCAAATCACAAAAAGGGTGTTCTATTTAGTTTATGGGTGTTTTATTTTGCTATAATTCGAGGGGAATTTGAATGGAGCTGTTTGCAAGTTACCTGCATTTGCTCTTCACATGAGAGGAAGGTTTTATTTGACTGTCTGAGCTGGAATATTTTTACAAGCTCAGACTGGGTTTGCAGCAACAGTTGATGTACAGGAAAAAGGAAAGAACTGTTCTTTTTAAAGCTGCAGCTTTATGCCAGACTTTATGTGGATGTTAACATCAAAAAATGATTCGATTTTAATGATGTATTCTTCAAAAATACAGATTCCGACTGACAACGAGGAGCATGCGTGACATTGTGCTGAACATGTGTCCCATTTATCTTCAAATTCTCAAGACACGTGACGAAGCTTCAATGGACTAACAAGATGTCTTCAAGTCAAGTTTATTTATAGAGCACCTTACAAAACAGCACATGTTCACTAAAGTGCTGTACAACATTTTAAAGAACAGAAACAGTTTGGAGAGAAGCAGCAAACTAGACAACCTATCAAAAATTAAATGTACCTATAGGAAATACAAAGCAAGTTTCTACTCTGGCTGGATTATATATATATGCCAAGTTGAAGTCGATGTTGGGGCAGATCTGATATGAAAGAGTTAAATCGATTTAAAGCTTCAGGGCAGCAGCAGAAAGTGTGCACTAAATGAACCGCCAGAAGCGTCTGGTCAGCTGCCCTCAGGACAAGAAAATACAAGGTATCTCAGATATAGCCCCTTTAAAAACTTTTTACAAATAGTGCAACCTTAAAACCACTTATGAAGTTAGTGGGCAACCAGTGAAGCGATGCTAAAATAGGAGAAATGTGGCCGACTGAAGACGTGAGATGGATGACATACACAGGCCGATGTGTAGGGAGTTGCAGTAGGCAACTAGATAAAATGAAAGCATGCATAACTACTTTTTTTTGGCAAATTGCTCTACACTCTATCAAACAAAATGCAAAATATAAGAGCTGTAATGATTAAAGATTAGTTAAAGATTCTATGGAATAAACATTTACAGGTTTCATTTATTTTAAAGGCCTCCTTAGTGAAAATCGAGGTTTTTTTTGCTGTGTTGGCACTTTTTAAATTATAGAGAAGGCATCATCAGCAAAATAAGCAGTCATCATCATGGCTGAGCATTTCCACTCTAAGACTGCAGTGCATCAATGATGGTCTGAAAAACACAAATTGTTTTAGTGTCTGGAGCTTGAAATGTGGCTGAACTGAAGCTGTCCACACCCCCCTTCAGGAAGGAGACTCTCTCTGTCACTAGTTCACAGCACAGAGCAAAAAAATAAAAAATAAAAAATGATCCAAACATGAACTAACTTTCTGTATGAGAGATTATTTTTCGTGGACATACTGCAGAAACACTGCTAGCAGTTGTTCTTAACTCATCTGTATGGTGAGTTTGTCAGACAATGTTGGCGTTATAAAATCTGTAGTTTACTAGTGCAGAGTGACGGCTTGGAAAATGGCTAAGAATAATGTTATCTACATTGACTGCACACCATGCTAACATTTTCCTATTGTTGTGGTGTCACTGCCATCAATAATAAAAATTAATCCACTGGGTGTTCACTTCGTCAGAATCTGGCAGTGCATGAAGACTCTTGTGTTCACTCTTGCAGCCAACAGCAGAACATTTGGTGTGTTTTGCTCGTGGCTAAGGCATTTTAGAATCAACAGAAGCAGCTCTAAAAGGCAAATAAATCGGTCAGACTGTGAGGTAGATGCTCATTCTGAATGAGCATCAGGCAGTGAAGGGACAGATTATGCACATTTTTAGATGGACAACTATTGGTTACTCAATTTGTTCTTGGCGAATGGATGAAATTCCTACTCCCTTGTAAAACTGGGCCATATAATTGGGGGTAATGGCAGCAATAAGTGTCTTTATACTCTCCCAGCTTTTATTTTACAGCTCAGAGTTTTCAAAACATATAAAACACAATGAAAATGGATCTTCACCATATGGGAGTGTTAAATTCGAGGACGTGATGCTCCTCCTTGTCCTGTCTGCAGTTGTTGAGAGTCAAACTGTTGGTCTTTGAACACAAACCATATTATTGTTTATGTCTTCTGGACATTTCTGGCAGAAATAATATTAAGAGCATTATCCATGCAAAGTGAGGTCCACTGAATTTGTTCCGCATCAGTGAGTTCGGAAACCGCCATTGTACGTATTGATAAGGACCTCTCTGTTTATAAATGCCGTGCCTCTGCTTCAGGCTTTAATTGATTTAAGTCTGCAAAGCATTGGAGTGTACAGATGGAAAAAAAAAAAAACTGCACATGCACTGGGAGCGATACACAGCCTTCCTAGAGTTCCCAAGAAACAAACATTTTTAGGCAAAACAGAAATATTTCTCCCTCAAGTCTGGCTGCAGCCATTTTTCTTCTCGGCTTAGCTAAATCTAGCCAGGACTCTTGCCAGCACAGCAAACACGGTGCATCCATCCAAGCACTAGAAATTGCAAATCCCTCCACCATTACAAACAAAACTTAACCACACCATAAAAGCAATCCATCTGCCTGTCAAATCCCTTGTCCTTGGTGAATTCTACAAGTAGCTGTATTTACTGTAACACTTGTGGGGAAACGAGGCCCATCTGAAACAAAGCTGAATCGAAGAGTAGTAGTCAAGGCCGCTAAATGCAATAAAGAAATCTGACAGATGCTTTAACTGCGATGGATGTCAGCCTGTGACCTTTTTTTAACTGCAAGGACAATTATAGTGTGTTTGCTGTAGAGAGGTAAGATGAAGGACACAAAGTTCTTGTCTAAATGATTCATACCAGCTCAAATTATAATGTGCAAAAGACGAAATCATCCCTTCTTGATTAAATGATCGCCTAAATGAGAATCTACAACCAGGAATTTCATCCAAACAAACTTGGGCTTGTGGCCACTTGGCTTCCTTAGTTCCAGACTAGAAAACACAAACATGCTGTTTTGAATTTACTCACATTATCTTACATGATCTCTACTCACTGGGATCCAAACTGCTCTCGGTTACCAGCAGTTTTCTTCAGACTCACCGGTGCGTGATTTTGCCAATATCTCAGCTGTAAAGTAATTTGTTTGTGCCGTCGCGGAGTCCATTGATTTGATTTGTGGGCGGATCGATAATTCAAGGTTTGTTAGACAGTAACCACTGTGACCCGCGGCGAGAGCAGTTCACCCTATAAAAGCGCAGATGACCAAAACACTGTACTTGAGCAGGTGTGAATTACACTTGAGCCGTTCATCTAATCAAAGGGTTTGCGATCGAGTGAGCAGGTGGGGGTTAACCATTTCTACCTCAAGGACGCTTCAGCCTGACACTTGATGGATCTACTGTAACCTTGGCTGTTGCAGAGACATGAACCGTCTTTCTTTCATCACCTTAGAAATATTCCTGCTTGAGGCTTGCAAAGAAACACAGGGATGCTTCAAAGAGGCTTGACAGCATCCTAAGTAGCTGTCTTCTGTAAAAAAAATTCTAATTTTATCTAAGCAGTTTTGCTGACATTAGACTGCTCAACATGTCAGTGGTTTTATCATATGAAGAGGCATGCTGACTGCTACTGCCTGTAATGGGAGGGCTATGAGACCAATGTGTGTAGCTTATAGACTGTATATAATCTCTGGATCTGAGAAATGATAGTTTAATTCACCAGATGCAGGTAATTTGTAGAAGCTTGCCATTGGCCGCATATTTCAGGCAGCCCTCTTCTCCTCTTCAACTATCAGCGTGTTATCATTTTCAAAATCCACTTCACTATGGGAAATAAAAAACACTTTCAGCTCTGGCACTCCTGCTTGTTTATACAGTAAATTATCTATTTTAATAGTAGTTCTCATCTCCCTGCATGCATATGTTGAAGTCAAATACTTTGCTTAGCTCCACCGAATCCGATTGTGATTGATTTAAAGAAACACAAACCAGTCATAGTGTTTTTCTCCCCCTATTGAAGAATGATAGTGAAGGGCAACCTGACCCTCACAGAACAAGCTGACTAAGCAAGCCTGCACTTTTTAAGCAGCCAGCAGGGGGCGACTCCTCTGGTAGCAAAAAGAGTTGATAATGTAGTATTCTATGGAAACTTCTGAAAAGATTTGCTGCCTGAGTAAACATTTTTCTGAAGAGTTTATGATCTAAATTGCTAGTTTCACATCTCCTTCAATACAGCATGATGCACTCTTTATAAATTATGGTCCCATCTAGAGGAAAATAGACAATAAAGCAGGATATATTTTTAGATAGGGCTAGCTTGTGGATGACAGCTTGCTATCATATGACCATGCAAACTGTCCCTGAAATTAACATCTCATTTGATATGTCTGGTTTCCAAAAAACAAAATGCAGTCAAATTCAACTCTTCTAAACAGTAGTCTACAAACCAATGACTATGACCATGCATGCAGTTATTATTTTGTTGAAAATGTTGTCTTTTCAGTACAATACCACCCAACAAGGCTAGAAAGCCTTTAGTGGTCTCAGTTGGTCATGTCATAGTTGCTCGGCAGACGCAGCTCTTACGGAAATTGTTCATTTTCCAGAGCTGAGTCATTACATTCAAAGGTTCCTTCTTGTAATTGTTCAGTGGTTCACTGTAATACTAGCTGTTGGCCTCTTGCTCACCATGACTCTGGAGTATGTCGCCTTACATTTCCAGCCCTTGTTGGTCTCCACCTTTAACTCTCTGCTACGCTGAAGTCATTGTTTGGAGACTTCAGAACAGAAAAAAACCCTCCGCTGTCATCGTTCATCCAAACTCCCTGCTCCAGTTATGTCCCCATAATGTTCTAAACGGATTTTCACACAGTCGATCTCTGTTTTCCCACCTTTAATTAAATCCTTTGTAATCTTTTAATTATACACACCCCCATACATAGAACAAACAAGTCATTAGAGCAGATAGTCTAGCCTAGTCTAATCTAATTTATCATGCAACTTTTCCCACCCTAACAACACATTATAATGCTTTCATGTAGCCTAACACGTAGCCAACGATACTGCACAATAAAGCAATGTTCTAAACAACAATAACAATAAAACTAAATAGTTAAAATATGCTAAATTGGCATATCAGAACAACATTACACTGAAATGAGAAATCAGTTAGTTTTCAACTCAGCTTCCATGTTGTTTTCTGCTTAGTGACGCTGCCGACATACAGCTCTCTGACTGGCACACTAAAGCTATTAAACTCACGTGCAGTCTGGGTGAAAACAAGATGTGATTTAATTGAGCAGACAAAAAGACAGAATCTTTCACCCACAAAGTTGAGATCCTTTGGTCGGTCTAAACATCCCTTCTGGTCTGGTGAAAGTTTCTGCTGATACCTTATCAATATTGGTATGTGGTCATACCACCTTGTGGATGCCCGATCCCATCAGATCTCAGCAGCTAAGCGAGGTTGGGCCTGGTCAGTACCTGGATGGGAGACCGTGAGGGAACACCAGGAAGCCTGGGTGGATGCAGTGTGAGAGTGAGTGGTTGGTGGTCGGAGGGGTCGATGGCGCAGCCTGGCCTCCGTCAGTCTACCCCAGGGCAGCACATACATAGCTTACCACCATCGAGTATGGAGTGAATGAGTAATGCAATATAAAGTGTCTCTGAGTGCCTAGAAAAGTGCTATATAAAACCAATGCATTATTATTACTATTTAAAGCAAGTGCCTGGAGATTCCTCTAAAGGGGAAGCTATTATCCTGTCTTTCTTAGCCACGGTGGCTGCAGAACATCAAAAGTTCTGCCGAGTAGTTTCACAGTGTGGCACCTTACGATTCTGAAAAAGCACGAGAAATGTCTCAGTGCTTCTGGTAAAATCTAGCAGGTGGGAATGGACACCAGGAAATGCATCTTTCTGCATCGCATATCACTTCAGAGGGTGTTTATTTTTTTGCTTGATGACAGATGGAGCATAATACAGTGTCATAACTGCACAGAGCGACTACAGTGCGCAGTTCTGCTGGTAACGCATCAAATAATCGAATCCGGATGTGCCAATATTCTGCTGTTGAATCACGATTTGGACAATTTAAGAAGTCGTCATTTCCTCTTATCATCTCAATGTGGATCTAATTTCTCAAACCTTACATTTATATTGGATATTCCCTATGAAGTCTTCAATTAAACCTCCCGCCGTTAGTGGCTTTTGATGAATCCTTCCTTTGTTCTCAAAAGGCATTTTGATGATTCAACTGTGCATATAAATATGAAGGCTCATTTGGGCCTCCTCTATTAAACAGCAGAGCGGCACTTCCGAGCCGGGATGAAGCAATCGTCAGGCCTGCCAGCATTTTGATTCAGGTTGGACTCTGATATGCGTTTGAGGCGCGTTCTGACAAAAGTATGAAAGCCTTTTTCTTTTGCGCGATTCACCGAGGATAACAGCGGCTGAGCTAATTGATCGCTGTGTTGCGAGCATGCGGTGTGTGTGCGCTCAAACACCAATTAATTTCTGAATAATAATAATTTATTCATTACCCAAGCTCCCCTCAAAAAAGTGCTCACTCGAGCTGTATTTTCCGAGCGTTCTGGCTTCGTGTTTTTGTCAGAGGGCAGCAACAACACAAGCAGGAAGCCACCGAGCTTCTGAGAATTCTCCACAGGAGCTTATGGGAAAACATGCGTTAACTGTGATAGTTAGCCGGATGATGGAGCTGCATCCAAACTGACAAACAGAGAGTGGGGGGGTGGGGGGTGTAAAAAAGAGAAAAGAGTCGCTTCCAGCACTGACAGCTCTTCAAGCGAAGCCCGGCACCATTAAAGAGATAAAAAGCGGGAAATATTTGACAATCAAGATATAGAGATTAAAATTTATGATCAGAGAGGGCACAACTTCCATCTCAACCAGCCACATTCATCATCACCCTTTTCATGAAATATTTATACAGGCTTATAGTGAGTAATGATTTGTTTGTGTGTTGTTGTTTTTTGTTTTTTTTTACTTCAGTTTAAACCCAAGCCACATGCATTCTGGCCACAATGTCAAAGAAAAATGATGTATTGATACTCACTAGCTATTAAACTCTTTTAAAGCCCACAGTTAATGCAGCCTTAACTGTCTCATGCATATTCTTAATGCTCTGCTTAGTATTTTCTACCCACGGGCTGCTGGTAGACTCCCGGGGAGACAGCGGCTTCAATTCAATTAAATCTCCAAGTTCTGTGACTCCTGATCCAATCAAGGTCTTGGCTCGGGTCCACAAGCATGACGTGAATGATAATGCCGCCGGAGACAATCGCGGAGACAGACAGGAACATGACACCATGGAATCTGATGGGCGGGATGGAAATTTATGGCACCGAAATGAATTAAAAAACAGTGAGAGCGAGCATATGCCTATAAGTCACTGCAGCGCGACAGCCACATGTCCGACGATTTTTCAGTTTGACTGCCAGGAGTAAAAGTCAGGAAAGAAATAGCTTCTCCCCACTGCTGCATTGTGTGCCGCCACGATGATGGAAAAAAGAAACACAACGCCACCTGACAGCAAACTGTATGGAGCTTTTACTGCACTGCCACAACCACAGGATCGGCTAACAAACCGAGGCGTTCAGGGGGCATCGGGCAGAGCAGCTGCAGCATTTCAAAGCTCATGGGTTCAACTTTTCCTCATTAGTGGACTTTTCTCTCTAAAGTTGCAAACCCTCACTTTACACTTTTGCTTTATTATGGGAGATTTTTGGTATCAAAGGTCCTGAACGCTCACACAGCTGTTACTGTTAATTACTGTGGCTTGACTGCACCTTTGCTCCTCACAATTATGAGTAAAAGTCTTCAGTTTTATGGAATTTTTTGATGGTTCAACTTAACCAAAATACCCTACAATGAGTTTTAGGCAGCACATGATTGCCAATTTGCTTTTCCTTTACATATCCTGTTCTGATGGCTGTCTTCACATGTTCAATGCATCTGTATTATGGACACTGTTACATGATAACTTTGTGTCTTCTCTCTTCTGTAGTTTGCGATTTGTCCTCTCTGCAGGTATTTCTGGCTCTACTATACTGTAGCTTCTGGTTCCAGCAACCTTTCCCGTGTCTTTGTCGTTGCTGTCTTTTCCTATCACCCTCACCCCGACCAGTAGAGGCAGATATCCGCCCTCCTTGCACCTGGTTCTGCTGGAGTTCTTCCCCCTCCATCGTTGCAAATATGGTAAATGGTTAAAGGTGTGCACTTATATAACGCCTTTCTACCTTAGTGGTACTCAAAGCGCTTTACAATATTTCATGCAAGGTGCCTGCCTGCCAACCTGGGGTTTAGTATCTTGCCCAAGGAAACTTCAGCATGTGGAGGGGCAGAGGATCGAACCGCCAACCTTACGATCAGTGGACAGCCTGCTCTACCACGTGAGCCACAGCCATCCCAATACGCTGCTCATGAGGAGTCTTTGCATTCATGAGATTTTCCATGCATAGTTTTCTGGCATTTTATTTTTTAAATTAGTCAGATAAATCTCCAAAACTTATAATACTGTAGGGTCTTAGCCCTGCAATGTAATTTAGTCAGGTTAATTTGTATTTTGAACGCCTGCAAAACTACAATTATGCAATATTTAGTATACTCATACATACATAAATCATACTGTAGAGTCTTAACTTTAATTTTTAAAGTTGCTGGGCGAATCCCCCCACCAAAGACACTGACTCCATGCACTACATCAATGCACAGCTTTTAAACTGATTTATTGTTATCCTTTTGCATATTTCTAGATTTTTACATCCCATGCTATGTAGTTTTGCACATTTGCAGGCAATATATTTGCACATTTCTATACACTGGAAGTATTTATTTTACTTTCCTGACTCATTATCCCACGTGCTGCTAATTTGCCTTGTAACACTCACTGCCTACTGACTGGTAACACTATTTTAATCTATGTATTATTGTTTACTGTAATGCAGAAAAGCACCAAGTCAAATTCCTTGTGTGTGAAAATCTATTTGGCAGTAAAAACTTAACTGATACTGATTCTAATTGTGATAAATTTGCAGTGCCAATCTCATTTCTCTCCTGGAAAGCACTTTGGCTCTAAACCTGTTTTGACTGGACTTGATGCATTTCATTCCTTTTCCAGGTAGCCGTCTCATCAGACAGAATGAATAGGTTTCAGATGAATTAAAAAACAAATCGATGGGTCTGTCTACACTAACCACAAAACGACTTGGACTTTATTTGAATTTTTATGTTCTTAACCACAAGCCAAGGTGTCTTTTGCACATGAAATAGAAGTTTCTTGAAGGCTTTAGCCTGCAGGATGCCATAATGCATTAATGAACACTGTCAGTACACTGAAAATATTGCTTAATGTATTGTGCATTGTAATATTTACAATCCCAAGCCTTGCTGAAGCCCCTTTTCCCAGTTTCTTGACTTTTTGCTGCACTTTTCGTTCCAGTCCACAGGACTTTAAATAAAACCATTATTAGTGAGGAGACTATTGTAGTTTTTTTTTTAAAAAAACCTCTGTCGAGGGGAGCACACATAATGCGTAGCCTTGTGTCTGCACTCCCTCTGTAATCCTTGTCTCCGTCTCCTGCAGCACCACTGCAGCAAAAAGCCTGTGGATCTGCAGTCGTGAGGTATAATCCATTCCTGCAGAGGGACCTGACTGGTTGATGTCTACCGGCAGGCGGAGGGTCACGTACCTTAATGCTGAGATCCTCACTCGCCACATTTGAGACGTTACACACTGCTCTTTAATTGACTACAAGTGGCCTTTCTCTGGCTGCGACCTTAAGCTTTCAATTAAGAGCTTTGCAAAGGTGAAATGTTTAGGCTTTTCTTCTACTGGATCTTATTAAACAGGAGAGCACCTCTGAGCCTTTTGGATTGAATGGTATGTTACTGTATTCAATCAGTGTTGCAGGGGTTTACAAGGACTTTTCACAAAATCAAACTACTTCAACAGCCCAGTTCCACATGTTGATGCTGTTTTTAAAGCTATATTAAAACATTTAAACAGCTATATTAACTATGTGCAGATTTTATACATATTTCCTATTAAAGCCACTTTGTCACTTTGTAAACTATATATCTATATCAATATCAATATCTATCTATATATATATATATATACACACACAACATTGTGACCACTGACAGTTGAAGTGAATAACATTGATCATATTGGTACTATGTGGTGTTCTGATGGAGAACTTTGGATTTTAACATCCATGTTGATGAGACTTAGACACCCAAATAAACATTGTCACACAACAAACACACTCCCTCATGCAAATGGAAATCCCAAATGTCACTGGCCTACCCCCACAGGAAAATGCACCCCACCACATGGAAACAACATCAAACAATCAGGAACATGTTGAGGAACATGACAATGACCCAACATGTTGATTTGACCTCCAAACTTCCTACACCCCATTGTGATCAAGCATCAACAGGATGCAGTGGAACAAGTTTGATTGACAGAGACCCCACTGCACAAGCCAGAGTACCCAAAGGATCCAGTGCCAACGTCCTGGTTCCAGACCCCATAGGACACCCTGAGAGGTCCTCTTGTCCATGTCCAATGGTTCAACGCATTTTTGAGCTCATAAGGGGGACCAACACAATATTAGGCAGATGGTCATAATGTTATGCCTTGTTCAGGGACAATGTTTATTTGGGTGTCTAAGTCTCATCAACACAGATGTCAAACTCTGAGGTTTTCCATCAGAACAGCACATAGTACCAATATGATCAATGTTATTCACTTCACCTGTCAGTGGTTGTAATGTTGTGGCTGATTGATATATGTGCATATTATTTAGTGCAGAGCCACTGAATTATCTTAGATTTCGCTTAATTGCAAATCCCAATGATACTGCTAGACTGGACTGTTGCAAACCCTTGATTGAAGTTCTGTCGTTACAGTAAAAAAAACAAAAAAAACACACAAATGATTTTGTTCCCATCCAAAATGATCACACACACACACAAGATAAATAAAATAAATAAACAGCAAAGAGAAAATAAGATGTGACACCTCTGGCAGCTGAACAGCATCAGCAGCGAACTCTCCATCTGCTGCCATCAAAACCAGCTCTGATGGCATCTAACGGGTCCCTGGTACCTCGCTCAGATCGGCAAACTGGCCTCGACCGCCGGGGGTCAACCTGCGTCTTCTCGGAAGGGAATATAACATTGTTTGATTTCCTGGAAGTCTGCTGATTACTGTTCATCTCCTGAGCTGCCAGATGAGGCCTGGAGCTGGACAGACGCGTTGTTCCTGTGATTTCTAAGGGGAAGTTGGCTGAATGATGAGCAGCAACTATGTTTGGCTGCGTGGAGGCCTGTTATATAACCGCTCTGTTAATATTCAAGTTTAGTTTGCTAAAAAGGCTGCTGACACACAGGTTTCTTTCGGAGGGGAGTCTCCTTGTGTGTCATTGTGAAGATCAAATGCTCCGTCTTGCTGAAAGTCTTTTTTTTTTTTTCAAAATGCTAAACCACGGCCGCATTCTGTGCTCAAAGTTTGTATCTTTTTCTCTCTTCCATTTACGGCTGATAGGAGAACATTCGAGTTTGATGGACAATGCGGTCAATTTATTTATGGGAGGCAGAGAAGCAAGAATACAGAAAGTTCTGCATTTCTAATGAAAGTAAAGTGGACCTATTTAGGAGATGTGTATTCGTTTGCGACCCACAATAACTCATTGATCATCCCGAGCTTCCTTAAATGACTTTGTTCTCCTGCACCTTTGTTTACTATTGATTGCTCTGGATGATATAAAGGCTTGAACAAAAAAGCATTTAAACAATTCTAATTCTACCCTCATGAAAATTTGAGAATGAGAGATGGGGGAAAAAAATCATCAATAAGTCCAAATCCCTGCTTTGCTTTCATGTATGGAGGCTAAACAGGCTCATCAGTAATGGATGAGAAATGTCTCCATTTTTTTCCAGCCGCTGCTGTGTGAACCAGTCCTTTTAATCACTCGCTCTCTGTGAGAAACATCGTGGCCCTGATGCGACTGCTAATGTCCCCCCGTCGAAAAAAAAATAAACGACGCTCAAAATGACACAAATTACAGCGGTGCGATTTCGGAGATCTGGCTGCACGCGTGGATCAGAAATCAGCGAATCTGCAAGCAGCCGTGGGAAATTTACGATGACTGGCAAATGCTGCAGATGGTCCCCTGACAGGTAACTTATTTGGATGGTGCAAATGTGCTCAGCACCTTAGTGGGGAAAATGATAATGATCTGTTGTGCTCAAACGGTTGGAAGCGCTGGCAGAACATGCGGCCCTTTAATTCTCCGAGCAAGCATCAATTTAGTTTTCACACTTTTCCATGCACATTTATTTCCGGCACGCAAATGCACATGACGAACCTGCCCGACAAACAATTTAGCATTCACTGTTTCCCTGCATTAACATTACTTTCTTCCCTTTTGAGCACTGTTTTTTTGGGAGATCCCCAGAACAAAACTTTTATTTGCTCTCTAATCTGCTCCCTTCTGTAAATAAATTTGATTACAAGTGTTATTGCACCATATCAGCTTAGTGCTTATAGAGAAAAGCATGTTCAATTGCCGGTTTTGTTTGTTCAGCTGCGGTGAGATTAGCATGACTTCCACGCGGCTCTTCGGTATTATCTTGAATGTTTCCGAGGCGTGTTTTCGTGTTCCGGCTCACGGCAAACCCTTTGTCTGGAATCATACAACGTAAGAACCATGTCAAACCCTGGCTTGTTCTTTTGAAGCAGCATCAAGATGTTTTTTTTTTTTTTTTTAAATGAAAAGCCTTTAAGCTTCGGTGAGGAGGGGGGGATTGTCCCGCCGAGCAACAAAGACATTCGCGGACTGATGCAACAGTGTCTGCGCTGCAGTTGAGCAATAAAGTTACTGTGAGTCACTGATCCCACAGGAATCTGGGATAAATCTGGCTCCACTCCTTTAAAAAAATGAAAAAAAAACAAGGATTCTGACTTCAACACCACCACGTAGAAACTGACAAGTGTCTCTCCTTCTTCTTCTCCTCCCATTGTGATTTATGTGTTCATGGGGGAAGCTTCATTTTCTGACCCCCATTGATCATCAGGTCACCGTAATGGTTTTTCTGGTCAATGGCGGCTGTTTGTGAGGCACTATTTTGCCATTTTTTTTCTCTGTTTGTCTCCAAGGTTTGCACACAGAAAAAGATGAATGTCATGCCAGTTATTTCCTTTTGATTACCAGTGTTCACCTTGAGGCATTCGGCAACTGATTAATGTCGAGACAAAAGAAATGAAATATTTTCCTATTCCCTCTCCCCCTGGGAACGACAAAACCGTTAGTCACTCTGGCGAGGCCTCATGCTGCCTTTGGTTGAGAAAATATGGAAAGGAAGTAATCGTTATTAGTGATTCTGATGGATTAATGTGTGGAGAAGATCTCCAGAAGGTGCAATATAATTACCCTGCCAGGAATTCAAATTTTCTTCCCAACTTGTATGCGAATATTTTCTACTCATTTTGATCTTTTAGGTTTTTGTCCGCGAGCAAATCCGTTTTCTATCCAGCGACGTCTTAAGTTGCTGCCGTTTCTGTGTATTTCTCAGCATTTTCCCACAAGTTCTTGGTTTTTCTTTTAAGCTATTTATGCTCGAGGTGTCAGTATCATACCAACCTCATGATATTTCCAGGGGAATGTTGCAGCTGCTGTTTGTCTCACAAAATCTGAATCCCATTTCTAAACTGCTGAACAGAGCTGACACTTGAGAGATTTTAATGACATGTGGGGGAAGACAAAAGGAAATACACCAGAATGCAAATATGCCAAAGCTGAGCAACATCACCAATAAGACTACTGTGTAATTTCAAAATGACTCTAGCTGGAGATTTAAATTTTAATACTTGCTACAATGCCACTTTACATCTTTCTGAAAGAGACTCCAAACTGACTGAGCCGTCGCCCCCTCCAAAAACAACAATCTAATGAAAAAAATTCCAAGGTGACTCTGACATTTCGGAGCACAACCTTTTCAGGTGACTTCCTTCTAAGACATTATAAGCAGAAAGATCACTCTTGGTATGTGACACATTTATAGTAAGGATTTCAGCGTGGTCAGTTGATTCACCTCTTTGGTTGAGACATAAATCTCTAGCTGTCAGTTGTAATGACATTCCTTTAATAGCCAGTTGTGGTTTTACAGAGAATGAATTCTAGTAACTCTGGTGATGCCTTAACCTTTCCTCTGTCTGCCCAGGTTGTCATGGAATGTGTTGCATAGTCAAGGACCCCTCACGATGGATTGTTATTATGTTAGCGATCCACTGACAACATTCCAGTTTGCACCAAGCAGTATCCTGCTGGATTGAGAAAGGAAGCCAACATGGAAATGCCAAAAACTGCAGTTCCTCCAATGGCCACTTGATGATGCCTCTAAAAGCGAGCCAATCCCTGTCGACCTCCATGTTAAAATGTCCACCTTTACAGCTAAGATGAACTTTTACAGCCTGGTACAAACATGGTTCTGGTCTCTATAGCTAATTTAACTGTTCATGACCACTGTACAGGAGGTGAATTCTGATTTAAGTCCCCTGTTTTAACTGTATTAAGGTTTAAAATTCTACATAATTAAGTGTGTTGCCATTAGGGTTGCATATCGTTAGGACTTTATCGATACCGATACCAATGCGATACTTCTTGTCGATATTTATTGATACTCTTATCGATATTACAATATGTAATTTAGTGTAAATAAAGATGTGAAAAGATGTTAAAAGATTCATTTTTATTACACAAGAGGGGGTAACACCAGCAGGGAAGTCTTTTTTCAACACCTGCCTTTTAAGCCAAAAGCAAGTCAGCTCGTTTTTTGACAGTGCAGGTACTGTCAAACAAACTAGCAGCACACCATACATACAGTGATGCTGATAAAGAGCCTTAAAAGGAACTGTCCATGTAATGCTTCAACAGAAGCTAAACAGAAGCTAAATGCTATGGTAAAGGGGGATTCCTGCATTACCGGACTTGTAGAGGCTACGGCTCAGTTCGCATTCCCTTAAGGATATTACAATTAGAGACATAACGATAACTTATATTAGTACATAACTACAAACTTAACAAGTCTGGTCACCATGACTTGCTCAAAGCAGTGTCAGATTTTAAGCTGGGAAGTCGCACTGAGGAGGATGCAGCATTCACGTTAGCTGCTTGGCTTAATAAGCAGTCAAACACGTTGCTCTCCTTCAGCTTTATTCCAGGAGTACCTTGCAAGTGTTTCATTAAGTTGCTGGTGTTTCCCCTCTTGGATGCAACCACTTTGGGACAAATATTGCATCCAGCTGAGTTTTCAGTCTTTTTGTTAAAGTGAGCCCACACCTTCGAACATTTAGCTCTCAAGGCTGACATGATGACTAAAGGTAAACAGGCGATTAAAAATACCGGTAACAGCATCATTTGTCCAGAATCTTAGCGGTACTCCTGTACCAACCCAATTAGGAACCAGGACCAAAAAGTACCGGTTCTCGGTATGCATCCCTAGTGGCCACTTTAAGTGACAGGTAGATGCCACCACAGGCCCAGAGCTGTTTGCATGATCTGCCCCAGCTCCATTTCCACTCTACCTCTACACTTTTGGATTAGCTAGGTGTTAAGAGGAGCCCTTCCTTTCACCATACTGAGGTTGCATTCAGTATCCATACTACGGTAGTAAAGGATTTAGTATGTTCCAATACATAATATGGGAATATAGTATGCCAAAAATACCCAGATGTCCTACTGCAGCAAGTCTGATTTTACAGTGTGCAAGCCAGCATGCTTTTCTGGCCATTCTGATCCATCCAGTCTAATAAGTTGAGCTTGAGCATTAACAAGCTGGAACTGCCAAAAGTGCGCAAACAGATGACAGCTCATTTTGCAGTACAGATAACCGTCATTATAATGCACCTTAAACTTTGACGAAGTTTATGTTCCCATTACTTGCATATGTCAAGAAACAATACTGACTTTGAAAGGGCAAGCTGTAGTACATACTGAAAGTAAAAAGAAAACATGCAATTTGGAATGCAGCCTTAGTTTCAAACCTTTGGGTGACATCATGGATGGGTCATGCATCTTCACATACAGTCCATGATTTGTGCATTCATTTATTTTATGTCAAGTACCTGCAAAATTAATGTTCATCACACCCACCAAGCATCAGCATGTTGGCAGGTCAGAGTTACACTATGAATCGGTAAGTTGCTAAGTTCAGGCAGAGAACGGCAAAGTTTGGAAGTTGGAAAAGTTGATTTTGAGTTTGAAGAGTTCATGACTGATGATGATGAATGTACATATTCAACATGGCTGACCGTGATTTCTAATGACAACATGTTGCAAATTTGAAAACTCTAAATGTTCCACTGCAAATTTTTTGTACACTTTTTTAGATGTTTTTAATTAAAAATATCATTCTTTACAGGCAACAAGACATTTTTAACAACAAGAACAGTTCTGATCACTGGGGTAGAGCAACTTCTGGCCCAAAGGTTTGTTCAAATTGAAGTATATGGGACTTGCTTGGTATTTTGCTTAAATACCAGTCATTGATACTTGTGTATTTGTATTGTATGTTTTGTTCCATATCTTTATGACCCTTCTGTGCAGTAGGTCGATTTCTATTTCAATTATTGATCTTTGAAAGTGTTTTATGTTAAAAAGCTACACATACTGTTTAAAATGCACTTTAAGTGGACTGTTATGGAACATTAACCTTTAATTGACTAATGTAAATGCCAATCATTTGTTATGGCTCATTTATTGAGGATAATCACTAAAGATTAAAGAGTGACCTTCTTTTAAACCTTTGAAAGTCGCCAGAAAGTCACTACAGAATTCTGAATCAGCGTTTTCGACAACTAACATCAAAGGAGACTTTGATTTTCCTGCATCCAGGGAGTGCTGCTTGGCCCAAAAACAAACTGTCTGCCTCCTGGCAATTCAAGACGCTCCTAATCTCCTCACCACCTACTTGCATTTTGGGCTCAAAGATGGAACATGGTGCTGTCAGCAGGAGACCCTTACGTTCAATGCATCATTGCATTTAACAGCTGAAAAGGCTCAAAATCTGCCCAATAGAAATAGCAAATGTACATGTGTTGTTTTAGTGGCTCACAAGGTGTTCCAGTTGGATTTTAGCTGCATTATAGGCCATTGCAGGCTACTATAGCTGCAGGACTATGAGAAATGCTCCAGTCTTTGCTTGTTACTGCACCGATTTAAGCTCATGAAGGTCATCGACTACCTAATGCACCTTGTTTAAAGTTGTATCAGTGACTCTCTAGGTAACACAGACAATTACATTAGCAAAGCAGCAATTTTTAGGGTGCAAATAATGTCTTTGTTTGCTCTATATCACCAGAATAGAGCAGCATGACTCTCACCATTGTCCATAAGAGATATAAAAGTCAATTTCGTGGGGATAAATGTGACAGATGGTGCCAAAAAACACCCTGCTAAGCCAAAAGGGAGCCTAAGAATGGAATAAAGCAATACACGGTCGCAGCCGACCTTGAAAAATCCATCACATTCTATGGATTTCAATCTGAAATGTCAGGATGTCAGTCAATACCATGAAACCGATCCTCGGTGTCACATAGAGTGGTCTCGGGCGCAAATTGGAAAATTACTGCGCGAACACTGACACAGTTTGTTATATGGTTTTTATTCGTGTGAAATACCATTCCACGGACATAGAAGAACACCGGGGTGGAGTCGATGGACAGATATCACGTGTTCAATAAACATTTTTGCAAGATCCATAGACGGGTATCAAAGTACAGTCAGCACAATGGGAATAGAACATTCAGTAGACTATCAACATGTTCGCACAGGTTTTTTTTCCATCTGTAAAAAGAAAATAAATAGAGGTCTTCATACATTTTGCTCTGGCGATGAATAATAAATTGGTGTATTTTTTTAAAGAGTACGCACAAAATGTCTCAAAGAATAAGGCAACAAATTAAATAATTATTATAACCTTTATTCCCCATGAAAAAGTCCCCTCACTGATGAGACGGTAAAGCTTACCGGCCGGTTAATATTCCATTCCGTCACGTTCTTGTCACAAAAATAGATACATCTATGGTGAGGTGATTTTTTATTTTTAAATTTTTTAATGTCTAAACTATTTCTGGAGATGGATGAACAATCATGGCGGTGAGTTGCTGTCGTTGTGCGCTGCAGCACGTCTTTAAAGTGCAAAATGGAAACAGAAGGTAATAAATGGTCTTCTTTTCATCTTTTTTTTTTGTTTTTCTCTGAGTTTTTCTGCACAGTTTGGACACTTTTGACAAATTGCCGAGGTGCATCAGATAATCGCTAGCCTGCCTGGCTCTTGGCGATATGAAATTTTAAGATTCCGACTTGAATTATTTAGATCCGTATTATTGCCTTTAGTGTCTTCATTTCGAGGACATTATGAAGGACTATTTTCTTTTTAACTTCCCGAGCACATCTTTGCTCCGTCACATATTCAAATTAGTTTTTTCTTGACCTTGTTTCAGGTAAAATCTCTCCTGACAACAATCTACTGATCAGGAAATTTGGGATTTACATCGTGTACAGGAGACTCCAAGGATTTGTGTCTTTATTTGTTGTCCCTCTTTATTAATCTTCCTCCTATGTGGCCCCAGTCCTCCGGTCACAGATCCTTCCATAGCTTTGGTAATGTCGGCTTATATGTACAACACACACAATGAAAGCGACGAACCGTACCCAGATACATGCACGACGATCTAACCTACACCCGATCGCGTTCGCGTGGTGCTTCACAGGTATTAATATTTTATTGCGACAGTTTTACACCATTTCAACTTCAGCTCACTGGGCAGCTTCTGACGCACTCATCTGTCTGATCTTTGCATCTCACTGAATACGAGGGTTTGAACATCAGAGCAAACGTTTCCAGTGCTGAAACCTTAATTTTGAGCATTGCTCCAGAAGAATCTAACAATTAGAAGCTTCCCTGGTGCCTCATGTCTGTTCAAAGCTTTGTGAGATGTCTATTTTACACAGTTATTGCTCTATAGCAATGCATCCAAACGGAAAACAAACTAAAAAGGAAAAAAAAGAGAACAAAATACATTCCTGCACATTTGTACCCCCCACTAGCAACCGGATCAGTTTAGATGCATATTCTTTAAATGGTTGAGTGACACATCTTGTAGTTATTTGCTGTCCTGCGGCAGTGAGAGATGATCATCAGGCGCCCAGCAAGGCAGAAAACGTCCACAGATTTTTAGTTTTTTTTAAATCGAGCATGTACTAAAGCAGCCCTTCTTTTTCATGCACTTGTATGCTTTACTTTTTGTTGTGATTGCTGATACCCTGCACCACACACGATTGCTCACAGTTGTCGTTAAGTAATTGAAAACAGCTCTGTTACACAGTCATAATGCTTAATACACTGATAAGAACTTCTACAAATGAGTCAAGACGACTTTTTTTTTAAATCCATGCACTTCATGCATAGATGATGGTCATCCTCTGAGGCCTGCGAAGCAGAGAGAGAGAGAGTTGAGTGTTTGCTGCATGTCCACCCAGTTGCCTGTCCATTCAGACCCTCTTCACCCTCATACCGATGACAGTTAACCTGCTTCGCCCTGCTGCATCTTGAAGCTCTGCAGCCTGCGAACGGATAAAACCATCCACCTCCCAGCAGACCCTTCCCTATTATCCGTTTCTCACCGAGCTATTGTTATTCCCAAGTGGTTTTCTGATCAACGCTGCGCCGCATCTCCACTCCAGACCCCGCACATGATAACCCTTTCCAGCCTCAGTAATACATTTCCATCCAATGTCCCCACGATATTTCACAGATTCTTCCTACTCGTCTACAATAAACCACGTGGCACACCGGACAAATACGAAACTGGACAGTCACTACACTTCTCTCTATAGCTGCCACCATACTGAATGCAACACTGCTCAAATGCACATAGCTAATGGATACTAAATGTTGGTGACACGAAGAATGATATGTATAGTCAGCTGTCCACTGTTCCTTTCAGTATCTGAAGTCCTGTTCTCCTTGAAAATTGTCCGTCCAAGTCATATTCCAGCACATGTAGCGTCCTCGGTGTTCCTGCAGTCTCACGTCGGCCCGTTTTACAGCTGTGTGATTGTCTGTTGTGTTTGTTTTCGAGCATCATCTCCTCAGTCATTGTTCTGTAGGGTAGCCTTTAGGTGGTGGTCAAGGCTGCAGGCGCCCCGGCTCCTATTTCATGCCACTCCGCAGCACCTGATTGGCCGCGATGAGCATGACGCTGATGATGAAAGCGATGGCGAAGGCGCATATCAGGCTCTTGCGCACGCAGGTTTGCTTGACTTGCTGCGTCGGGCTGGAGCCTGGGAAGGAAAAAAGAAAAAGAAGAAGAAGAAAAATTACCTGAAGGTCCACTGACTCAGGTGTTATTTAACGCTTGAAAGATATCTGATTGTAATTTCCGAACGAAAGAACGCGTTGCACGAACCGTTCAATTACGTGAACACAATTAAAAGGGGGATGAACGGCGGCGAGAAGATTTGTTTTCACACCTGTATGCTGCGTAACTGCATCCTGATTGAAATTGTTGATTGGAGTTTTTGGAACAACAAACAAATGGATTGGCACCTGACTGGCATACTAAAGGACGTTTATCAAAGCAAGCGGCGCTCAAGGGAAAGTTGTAGCGCACTTGCAGAGTCATCTATAGGAAGAATCGGTTGCATTTTTCTCCAAACAGAAGATATTTCACAATGTTTAGAGCTGATCTCGCTTTTGATTCCTCTTTCTGTTCTCCCTGAGGTCACCGCCGCTCTCAGAGTGTTCTTACAACAGAAAAGAAAACGCATTTTTTTCTCATTGTCAATTGCAGAATGGGGATTTGGTGCATCCCTCAGCAAATTAGCCATTAAAGGGGAAATTCCACATCTGAGACAGCAAATCTCAAACTTTTTACCTCTCTGATAATGGATAGGTGTAATTTACTTCCTCACTGTGGCAATTTTCCCTGATCTTAACACCCTTTCCGCTTCAGTCGGGGATTTCCTGCGTTTCTGACAATGACTTTTAAACGAGCCCCAGAGAACAGGGCTCTCCTTGCAGACTCGGTGTAGGCGGATTGAGCTTTGGCATTAGCGTAGTAATTTTTATGGGTGACGAGAAAGAGAGAGAGAGAGGGAACAATGCCGCGGTTTCTCATCTTACAAAACAGCAGCCCCAGAGGGTATTTTAGACACCGCCGATGACTGAGTGGAGCACATTATAATCTGCTGAGGCGGATGATGGGAGGAGTCGGCGTCTGTGCAGGTTTGCTCGAGTGATTGTTGGATTTCGGTGCAAGATGGAGAAATTTTAAGGAGTGTAAGGACTTGTAATTTTAAGGAAAAAACAAAGATGTTGTCATGCTGGGGTGGTGAAAGACACTCTGCTCAATACAATGCAACTAACTGTAAATCCCAGGCAGTTTATGTGTATTTTATTCACTCACTGTGGGCTCATTTTAACTTCAATATAGAGACCCCTATGGAAACAGCACAAACCCACACTGCAGCCAAGTTCAACCAAAAAAGTAATTTAATTTTTATTGTATGGGTGTTTGTTGCAGCTGAATCCGCCATAGCTGCTCAGTTGTGCTGAGGAGTGTGGGATTTTTTTTATTTTTACAGATTCTACTTAAAGCAAATGGTTTATTTTTGCCAATTTTTAAAATACCAGATATTAGATCTTCATGAAACAGCACCATTTTTAGCTTAGAGCTTCGTACATTCTTCAGTGGAATAGTACGTTACAGGAAAGCAGTTCAAAAACTGTTGGAAAGCTAAAAATCGTTTGCGTCTTTACAGTTTCCGGTTCTAAAAAACAAAACAGTGCGACTTTCTTTCTATTTTCTTTGAAAGATTACATTTTTTTTTCAAATCCGCTGGCAGGTTTTGGAGTTCAGAGTTTAAAGAATGATGAATGTTGTTGTTGTCCTTTAACATGAGTTCATTTTTCCCTCGTTAAATTTTAGCACTTTTTTAACAAATCAAAAGAAATGCTATACTTGCTACCCATTGTGCAGGGAATGACTGCAGAACTTGCAAAGTAAAATGTAATTTAAAGTGGCCACCATTTGTGTAATGGGATATTGTCTTTGTTGCTGTCTGTATGCAACTAGTGCTAGGAAACTCACTTTCGAAACAGACCCCTGGTTGGAGTTCCCTTCTATTATCTATTATCATCTAAGGTCACTTCTACTTACCAAATTTGTCAAACACACCACGAGATTAAATGTAAAACCTGAACCCGTGACCTCTACAGTGAGAGGATCCAAGAAGAAGGGTCACTGCAAGTCCAAACAGACTTGTTCTATGGGATGGCCTTTACACTGTTAACATTTCTGTCCTGATTGTAGTGGTCTCTTCTGGGATGGAAATGCCTCCATCCACAGGGCACAGGAGGTCAGTGAATGGTTTGATTAGTATGAAAATAATGCCACCAGTCACCTGATCTCAACCCAACCGAACAACTATGAAGGATTTTGGACCAACGTGTTCCACAGTACTTTCCACCACTGTCATTGAAACACTAAATAAGGGAATATTCCCTCTCTGAGACACTGGATATTATTTATTTATAAGGCCCCTGCTGTTATTTTTTCCCTCCTGTTATGGTTTCACTGCTGTCTTTTACTGCATCTCCTTGAAAACCCACCCAAGTCATTGGAACACACTGCAGATGTCGGCTGATTTTACTGAACTTGGGTTATCCAGTTTTTCCACCTGTGCACTTGTAACCTGAAACAACTTGCAGAACAATCTATTTCTTGTTATCTTTAGGGCACTTCAGGGTTTTTAATTCCATCTTATTTTACCTCCAGCTGTTCCTGTCTGAGCCGATTCACCTTGTCTTACATCTTAATTCCTTTATTTATCCTCAATGGTTTTAATACTTGATGCTAATTTGTGTTGTGAACATTTTTATTGCCAACGTTATCTCAGTCTTCTTTCATTTGTATGCACACATTTTCTGTTTTTGCTCAGTTTTTTTGTAAATTAGGAGCTAACCGCATTTAAATGTAGCTCCGAGTTTAAACAAAATCTCTCGGAAGGATGGTTTTCCAGCCTGGCAGGAGAATTATCGATGAAAAGGTGCATGGAAACTGTTCTGGTTGCACATAGTGGCCCAAAACTTTCATAAAAACACTTTCATAATAGTTTTTCCTCTAGGTTGTCACCCATCTGTTGATCATCTTTGATGCAGCTCATCTTTGATGCGTCCTGATTGATCTTGATACATGCAACATAATCACAATGTCTAATATCTCTTTCTTTCCTGTCTGCATGCACAATTCTGATTTTGCCTTTATCTGAGCAACAAAGAGTGACAAACAATGACAAACGCTGTTCAGTTAAAAGTCACCGACTGTGGAGAACCAGGATATTATTCATGAACAGACAAAAATTCCAATCCCCTCCGCTGCAAAACTGTCCCATAAATGATTCATGATTCCAGCATAAACAGCAGAAGAGTGTTAAAGTAAAGGAGGTTCTTCCTTACTGTCTATATCCACCTGGCAGTCCTCGGGGTTCTCTATGTGGTTCTCCTCGGTCATGATGATGTTCTCGATGTCTTTCATGGAAAGATGATCGCAGAAGGTGTCGTACAGAAGCCGCTTCAGCTCCTCCACCGTCAGTTTCTGCATGTCGCACTGGAGGTGAACACACAAAACTGAACGTTAATGTGGATGAGGGGATGTTTACTATACAAAAGCAGATGCACACAGTATGGAATTGTAGCGAGGACGTTAACCAAAGCAGCACGAACAGCCGTGCTGCAATGAAATGGAACAAGTTTGGTTGGATAGCTTCCTGCTGGTTTGTTAGAAGATGGAAATATTAAAATGGAAATTGATAATTAGGATGAATGGATGTTAGATTCCCAATTGAGCTGAAATCCAATCTAAATGCAGCTCAGTCTCCTCCCGGACAAATCAGATTTTCTATTACACTGAGATATTTCAGTCCAAACTTGAACTTAAATTAAGCATTTTGAGTTTTTTGTCCAGTTGCAAGGTAGGAAAAGAAAAATGATGTAATTTCTGATTAACTTTTTTTTTTACTAAAATGCAGCTAAATGAAACCTTAGAATGAAGCTTCCTACATTTTCGTGAATATTTATGCAGTATGCAGTTATGAAAGTAGTAAAAGCAGCAGTACAAGCTCAAAAAAATACTCTCTTACAATTATACTCTCTTACAATTAACAGTGATGCAATCATAATCATACATAAATAATAATACAGTTTCTAGCATCATTAACAAACTGTACTAAATAATTTGAGGGTAAAAGTACACAAGATGGAATATGGCTGCTGTCACTATACTAGCATATTGTGTAACTGACCAATACCGTAACTCTTTTGATTATAGATTTTTACTTACTCATACATGCAACGTATAATACTACAGAACTAATGTTATTTTTATTTGTATTATGTGATTTATTTGTGTCTTATGTCATTTATTTATATTTGCTACAATTATATAGATGTATTTATACAGCACACTTACAGATGCAGTAAATTCCTTTTATATACTGTCAGGTTTGTTTAGCCAAATGTATTTTATAGTACAATATAATTTTATGTTTCAGCTTGTGAAACAGAATTTTGCAAACTGAGGGAGCCAAAAAAACTGAATGTACTCTCTAACATTCCACCACTGGAGCAGCGTTATGTAACCTTAAATAAATAAAATACAGAATCTGTGAATGACTAAGACCCAAACTGACGACAAAATAAAAAAGCCTCCACCCAGTATCGGTGCCTGTTTGCTCGTGTGCGCTCCTCATTTTCAGCTCAGCCCGAGTCGAGCTCAGCGGTGTGCCCGGCGGCTCCGTGTGATCAATCCAGCGGCGCGTTCTTGATGCTGCCACTCTGTTATATAATGATATGTGAAGCCATGTCGTCTCTGCAGCAGTCCCCTGGGCTTCTCCACTCTCCCAGCAGGTGTCTTTGCTTTGCAACTCCCTTTTTTTTCTCCCCCCGTGACTGCACCAAGAATTCCCACAAATCCCCCACTCACCCACCCACCGCCTTTCTCTTTCACACTCAATTTGGAGAGCCACTTTTCTGACAGGCACTCCGCCGCTGTTATCGCGCAATTACAACAAAGGAAGCTTTGACACGAGCTCCGTCCCACTAATTTCCGTCCCACTGTCTTAAATGAACGGCTTATTATCTAATGACTGTCTGTAAATAAATTAGGATCTATTTTACATGAAAAAAGGACTAACATTCGAAGTAACAGGAGCGCCGCCACACACAAAGAGACATCGACTCGAAAAGTGTCGATGAAGGATGCAGTTCTTAAGTGGGGAGCGTGCCGTTGTTCCCACAGCCCTATGTTCCCACAGCCCTATATTCCTACAGTCCTATGTTCCCACAGCCCTATATTCCTACAGTCCTATGTTCCCACAGCCCTATGTTCCCACAGTCCTATGTTCCCACAGCCCTATGTTCCCACAGCCCTATATTCCTACAGCCCTATGTTCCCACAGCCCTGTGTTCCCACAGTCCTATGTTCCCACAGTCCTATGTTCCCACAGCCCTATATTCCTACAGTCCTATGTTCCAACAGCCCTACATTCCTACAGTCCTATGTTCCCACAGCCCTATGTTCCTACAGCCCCATGTTCCCACAGCCCTATGTTCCCACAGCCCTATATTCCTACAGTCCTATGTTCCAACAGCCCTACATTCCTACAGTCCTATGTTCCCACAGCCCTATGTTCCCACAGTCCTATGTTCCCACAGCCCTATGTTCCCACAGCCCCAATGTTCCCACAGCCCTATGTTCCCACAGCCCTATATTCCTAAAGTCCTATGTTCCCACAGCCCTATGTTCCCACAGTCCTATGTTCCCACAGTCCTATGTTCCCACAGCCCTATGTTCCCACAGTCCTATGTTCCCACAGCCCTATGTTCCCACAGCCCCATGTTCCCACAGCCCCATGTTCCCACAGCCCTATATTCCCACAGTCCTATGTTCCCACAGTCTTATGTTCCCACAGTCCTATATTCCCACACTCCTATGTTCCCACAGCCCTATGTTCCCACAGCCCTATGTTCCCACAGCCCTGTGTTCCTACAGCCCTGTGTTCCCACAGCCCTGTGTTCCTACAGCCCTATGTTCCCACAGCCCTATGTTCCTACAGCCCTATGTTCCTACAGCCCTGTGTTCCCACAGTCCTATGTTCCCACAGTCCTATGTTCCCACAGTCCTATGTTCCTACAGCCCTATATTCTTACAGCCCTATGTTCCCACAGCCCTATGTTCCCACAGCCCTATGTTCCCACATTTCTAAGATTTTTTTCAAAATTAGGCCCTGTGTTTCGACAGTTCCCACATTTCTACCCCTGGTAGTTAGGGGTTCGCCACTCAATCCCTTGTCTGGAGATTTTAAGGAGAGAGCTAGCTTCCTAACTCTCTCGAGCTCAACACCGCTACTCCAACATGGGGTTGCTGTGGAGTGACGAACCGCGGGGAAATACCTGCGATTTTTTTATTGCCAGACCATTAACATAATAACTCATTACATTATTGGTTGCTACACACCCTTTAATGACCTGCTGGATGTGATAATTAAGAGGTTTTCCTTGAGTCTGAATGCTTTGAGGTTTACCGCACAGACGACTCCTCAGGAAATGAATAATGAATGATGAGCACCTTCCAAAAAACCGAGTCAAAGTCGGTGCCGTTGAACTTGTCTGGCAACCCAGCTGCCGTCAGCTTCGGACCAAGAAGAGTGACGAATTCCTCGAAGTCCACCTGGCCATCGCCTGCAAGGGGGGGAAAGAAATAAAGAGCAGTTGCTGCTTTTGATGCCTGACGACATCCAGGTTTTACGTGCAAGAAGAAAGAGAACAAAGCTCGCGTCCTTTCGCGCCTCACCATCCATGTCCAGTCTCTGGATGATGACCTCCAGCTCCACCTCGTTCGGCATGTAGCCCAGGGAGCGCATGGCCATGCCCAGCTCCTGCTTCGAGATGAAGCCGTTGCCATCGCGGTCGAACACCTTGAAGGCCTCGCGGATCTCTGCAGGAAGAAGACACACACACACACAGGAGCGTGAAGTCTTGCGGCGAATCAGGATATGAAAGTGGGAAATGCACCAAAGACACATTTGCCACGCCGCATCAGCGCTTGAGTCATAGTTATATGGGGGCTGGCAGCTCAGGAGAACAAATTCTACCAGCAAACTGATGAGGATAAATGAAATAAACAGCCCTGAACAAAGAGCTGGGATCAGGACAAATTGTAAGGGCGCCGCTCTCCTGCCTCGTATTTTACTTTTTATGCTGAATGGATCAGATGTACCGAGTCTCATTTTCTTGGACGCCAAAATCTAAAAATGTCTCACGCCAGAAATAACCTGAAAAGAAATATGTTCCACTTCCGTACGAGGAAAGGGAGGGAGGCAAGGCTCGGATTTGCAGGAAATTTCTTAGAAAGATAGAGGAAAAGGTGAGAGTAAGGTAGTGGGTACTCGAAACGAATGAAAACCAGCAGCTCAGAATGACAGAATGTGTGAGAGGTGACATAATGCAGGTCAGGTCATGGTGGGTGTCTGGTTGCTAGTTTTTGTTGATTTGCGCTTCCGTTTGCATCATTTTGAGTCAGAATTTTGTCATTTTTTTTGTCTTGTTTGTATTGTTTGCATCTTGTTTTGTCTCATTTGTATAATTTTGGGTCTGTTTTTTTCAATTTTTTGTCTTTTTTGTTTTATGTGTCTGTAAAAAAATTAATGTCTCATTTGTGTCATTTTTGTCTGATTTTTTCCATTTTTTGAATTTTTTTGCCTTGTTTGTGTTGTTGGTTCTTGCTTTTGTTGTTTTGTGTCTTGTTTGTGTCATTTTGTGTCTCATTTGTGTCTTTTTTTTGTTGATTTTTGGGTCTCGTTTTTCTTGTTTTGTGTCTCATTTGTGTCATTTTGAGTCAGATTCTTGCCATTTTGTGTCTTCACTGGAAAAAATGCCCCTCCCAAAACAAGAAAAAAAAACTTTTACCTTGAAAGAAGTGAAAAAAATCTGCCAATAGAACAAGTGAAAATTTGCTTGGTAAGATTTCTTAAAATAAGACATGATATTTAGAATATTGAGGTCTTAAAATTAGCAGGGAAAACTTATTTTAAGCTATATTTTAGTAGCATTGTCAAGCTGAGGTGTCTTAAAATAAACCAGACATGATAAAGAACTAGTATGTTTCACTCAAAAATAGATTTTAGCTTTAATAAGTTTAATGTCAGCTTCTTCATTTGAGATGTATTCAACTGATTTTAGTTGTATTATCGTGGCTCTTCTCTGGATTTAAGACCATCCTGTACTCGAAATAAGATTACAAAGATTAATTGAAGCATTTTGAGATATAATGTCGTCTCACAGTTGGCTAGAAATCCTAATAGTTAGTCGTGTTTGACAGCATTTGAAGGTGTTGTGTTTTAGGTGAAGCCAGCTACACCCAAAAGGAGGTGCTTTTTTTTTTTACACATTTTACACATGCAGCTGTTTTCTGATATGAATTGGTGATTTTCCAATAAGATGCATTTACTTGAATCAAGTCAAGTTTATTTCTTAAATCAGGATTATTTATCTGATACAAACAGCTCAGCTTGAAACATATATAAAATGTGAAATGAACCTTGTTTCTTGTAAAATACGACTCAAAACAAGATCATTTCAAGATTGTTTGACTTAACAAGATATTTAAGATGCGTTGTCTTAAAACGAGTCCCTCCATCTTGCTGAAATGTTACTTGTAAAGTGAATTTATCTTAAATTAAATGGGTTGAGACAATTTGACTAAAAATAAGACGAATAAACTTGGTAAGATGTGGAGTTTTTGCAGTGTTGGTTTTCATGGTGTTTTGTGTCTCCTTTGTGTCATTTGTGTCTGATTTTAGCCACTTCTTGTCTCATTTGTATTATTACGTGTCTTGTTTTTCATGTTTTGTGTCATTTCGTTTCTCGTTAGTGTCATTTTGAGTCAGAGCTGTTTGTGTTGTTATGTGCCTTGTGGTGTTTCGTGCTGCCCTACGAGCAGGGAGAATGAAGGATTCTAGTGGAAGCATTGCTCAGATTCTCAGTCATTTCTTAGAAAGAAGGAGAAAAAGGTTAGAATAAAGAAGTCGGTCTTTAAAACAAACGAAAAACCAGCAGCTCAAACTGAGTGAATGTGTACGAGTAAAGTCAAATCAATCTCTGCAGTGTGAAAGCACTGCTGTAGTAGAAGTGACAGGCTGATTTTAAGTGTGTGGGCGGTGAGGAATATTTAATATTTAGTAATCCACACAGAGCCAAGTGTTTGTCTTCAGATTTGCCAAGTCACATCCTCAAAAGAAAGAAAAGCTCCAGCGTTGTGGCTTGTTGTGCTGTGCGTTTGTTTATTAGTCATAATTTACACATGTCAGGAAACAATCGGGGTCGCCTTCCTGCACTTAGATCCACGTTGCAGCCCTCTGTCGCCGGTGAGAGAAGAAACCACCGACTCCCGTCAGATCAAGATGCTTCTGAATGGGACTCAGCTGCAGCTTCACTTCCATCGCGTAGGAGGAGGAGCTTTGTGAAGTCTGAGAGGAAAATAACTCATTGTTCAGTCTGTACTTCACGCTGCGAGTGTGGAAGTCTGAACAACACGGGCAGGCGGGGTGTGAGGAGGAGATACTATCAAGATGCACCATGGGAAATGTTGAATTTTGTCAACACCGCTTCGCTTCTGATGAGCTCTTTTTGCAGCGCTCTCCAGGCTGTGCAGTCGATTTTTGAGTAATACAAGAGAAAGGACTGCTTTTATTGTAATGAACTTGCTGTGATTGTGTCCAGATTTGCAGCCTGAACAGAGGCGCCTTATTTCTAATACTAGCCACGAGGCTGAACTTAATACCTGTAATCCGAAGCTCATCTTTGCCTTTATTTCCTGTTTTTCTGGTTTGTTTCTTTGAGTCTCTGATGGGTTTGTTGCGTCGCTGGTAATAATAGTGATCAATGGAAGCTTCCAAGTCGCATAAATCCTCCAGATGAATTGTAGGTGTGAGCTGATTAGTGCTTCAGTTTCAAATCCAATGGTTTGGTTTCAGTCGCACACTGCAGGAAATGTTTCTGTTAAACACTGGCTGCTGTGGTTGTCGGTATTTTACTGTGCTTTTACAGTGTTACTATTGAACAAAATGAGGTTTACTGTTTAATAGTGTAGCTAGAATTTCCACTAATATACAGCTTTTACGTCATGTGGGCTCTGAAACGAACATGACGGTAATTATAGTCTGATTTTGTCGTTTTAGGTCAATTGTGTGTTGTTTTCTGTCTCGTTTCTGTCATGCTGTGATTGTTTTTTGTCGATTTTGTGTTGTTTCGTGTCTCGTTTTGTCTATTTTTGTCTCATTTGTGTTGTTTGTATCTGTTTTTTGACATTTTGTGTCATATTTGAGTTGATTCCAGTTGTTTTGTGTCTCATTCGTGTGGCTTTGTGTGTGATTCTCCATTTTTCTGTCCGATTTTTATCATTTTGTACCCTTTTTTGGTAATTTTGTGTCTCCCTAGCATTTGTCTCTCATTTTTTCCCTTTTTTTGTCTTGTCTGTGCCATTTTATGTTTCATTTGTGGTATTTTGTGTCTGTTTTTTTCCATTTTATGTCTTGTTTCTATTGTTTTGTGTCCCATTTGTGTTATTTTGTGGTGCTTTGTTTCTTGTTTTTGTCATTTAATGTCTCTTTTATTGTTCTGTTGCTGGTTTCTGTCAATTCCTGTTTCATTTTGTATCATCTTTAGTCAGATTTTTGCAATTTCATGTCTTCTTTGTGTCTTCCTGTGTCTGTTTTTGTTGATTTGCATCCCATTAGTGCCATTTTGCATCTCATTTGTGTCATTTTGGGCTGTTTTGTGTCTGTCTGTGTCTGTTTTTTGTTGATTTGTGTCTCATTTGTGTTGTTTTCTGTCAAATCTTTTGCTCAGTGAACACTGTTTGTACAGTATCCTGCTGTCATAACAGTTATTCCTGTTTTTTACTTCTTAAGCATCAGATTTTACAGCTCTTCACAGTATTTTTTTTAAAACAGTACACTACTGTTCGAACTTGGCTGTATTTTAACGGTAATTTATTGCAGTGTAATAAATCTCACCTCTCCTCACTGTCCAGTCACACTTCTTTACTCCTTCCAAGACTCCCTCCAGCTCGACTCGTCCACAGAACCAAAACGCATCTCGGCACTAAGCGTATCTCTGCCTCTCCAGCGCTGATTATGACCATTCATAATCTGCCTCCTGTGATTCCTCAGACATTATGGAAATGCAGCACTAAACCCCCGGAGTATCCCTGCAACATAACTCAATAATGAGAAACTGGAGTGATGTACTTTTTATTAGCCGCAGCAACAGCCGCTACTTTGAGATAAACGGCGGCAGAACCGGACGCCGGCGTACCTGAGAGGACAAAGGAAACAAACATCTCCCACAGAAGCCGCCATGTGAAGTGGATTGAAAAGACGCCACAGTTCCCGGGCGCCACTTTGAACTCTTGGCAGTTTAAAAGTGTAGAAGATGCCTCCTGCTGCTCCGGAGCCACGATCATGATGGGAAATCTTTAAGCTGCTAATTCCTCCTTTCTGCCAAACTGCACATTTCCCCCCATATTCTTGTTTACTCTCGAGGAGGAGCCGAATCTCTTCATTTATATGCAACAACACCCTCAAACTGAGTCACCTGCAAGTTCAGACTCGTCACCTCATCGTGTCGCACAGCTGATTAGCGCCCAAAAGATCAGAGTCGGAGATGAATCTCAAGCTAGAGATGATGCGTGAATCTCTAATCTCATGTTTGCTGGAGTGAAACATTATTATTAAACATTCATGTCAGAATCTGTCTTTGTAATAAGGATCAGGGAGATGTCTGTAAGAGAATCAAAGGTCAGAGGGAAGATAAAGATAATATGTTTGCAAATGCGAAACATGCTGAGTGAATCTACAAATCAATTTCTGCTGCTAAATAATGCAGAAATTCTCCGACCGACAATAAAAGGCTTCTAGGTGGAGAAATAAAATCCACACATGCAATTAAATAACTCTCTCCTCTCAGTTTACAGCTAATTAGCCGCTGTTAAGCTCCCGAAGTGTGGCACTAAAACAAACTTTATGACTCCACCACAAAGCCCAGAGTCTTGTTAATCAGTGGAGCAGCAATTTCCATTTACCACTGTGTCAGAACTGCAGCGAATGTCCGAGCCAGAGGTCAAAAAGTCTCCGTTTAACCGCAGAACTTTTAGGTTTATCAGTTTATCGAGGGTGTTTATTCATAATAATTGAGGAAAAACCTGTAAAATATCAGTGTTTCTCAACAAAACATGTAATAGAAATGTCTGCAAATGTATGGTTTTTGCACTTTATGTGAATTAGCATATGCTACAACAGCTGCTGCTATCAGACATTTAACATGTTTTAATGGTTTTTCTTGTTGGTGATGTTGACAGAAGTTAGGTCGGAGTAAAGATTAAGATGATATATGACGTATAAATGAGAAACCTGAGTGGGTTTTAAATGAATAATGAAAACACAATGATGCACAACTTGTCTCTTTTCTATGTAGAGAAATAAAAATGCATATGTGTGATTAAATAACTTTCTTCTCCCAGTTTACAGTCACTTAGCTGCTGGTAGGTTTCTGCAGTGTGACACTAAACAAACTAAAGTCTCATTTTCAGCAATTTCCATTTACCAGTGTGTCAGAACTACAACGGATGTACAAGCCAGAGGCCGAAAAGTCTCCGTTTAACTGCATATATTTTGTTGAGGGTGGTTATTTTACTGATTTTCCTGAATTGTATGAGTGTTTCTCCACAAAACATATAATAAAAATGTCTGTAACTGTGTTGTTTTTGCACTTGAATTAGGATATTTTGCTTTCGTTCTATGTTTTTTTGTTCGGCATCTTTTGCTAGCAGAAATTTAACAGTTTTTAAAAATATTTTTGTTATTGTTTTACAGTGTAAAATAATTAAAAGTTAGATCAAAGTTAATCAAAATTAAGATATCTATCTATCTGTGTATATATACACACACACAGGAGGTCCTTGGTTTAAGACGGTCTTGTGCTATAATGTTTCGTGGTTACGAATGTCTCCCATAAATGACTTAAAAACACCTACCCTCGACATAAGCGGTTTGGTTCGTAAATAATACAAGACTCGCGTGAGAACTAGTTGCTGGTGTACAGCCGTGACCACAGTCACAGGGGAACACTGAGTCACGCGACGTAACAACGAAGAAGAAAGCGTCACCGAGTTCGCCATTGTTTAACTTTTGCTATTTTGTATGTTAGTTGTCCTTTATTATGGCTCCCAAGCATAAGGCAGACACTTCTGATGGCAGTGCTTCAACGAAAAGGAAAGCTGTCACCATGGAAGTGAAATTAGACATTGTAAAGAGTTCTGAAAAGGGAGAAATGCTGACGAACATTGGCTGTGTGTTAGGCTTTAGTCGTTCTACGGAAAGTGCGAGTGACTGAAGGTATTATTTAGGTATAAAATCTGACTTACACCAAAATCGGCTTACGACGCTTTGTAGGAACGGATCTCGTTCGTAAGCCAAGGACGACCTGCTCATATATGTATGTGTGTGTATATATATATATATATATATATATATATATATATATATACAGCGGGGAAAATAAGTATTGAACACGTCAACATTTCTCTCAAAAAACATATTTCTAATCGAGCTATTGACATGAAATTTTCACCAGATGTCGGCATCAACCCAAGTAATGCACACATACAAAGAATCCAAACATTTATGTTCATAAATTAAGTTATGTGTAATAAAGTGAAATGGCACAGGGAATAAGTATTGAACACATGAAGAAAAGGAGGGGTAAAAAGGTCTGGAAAGCCAAGAAAGCAGCTGGAGTTTGTCAGTATTTAGAAGGTTAACCTGTCCCCTATTAGTGCAAAGTAATATCAGCTGGTTTAGTCCTGATTAATGCCTTTTAAAAAGGTTTCTCACCAGCAAGGTGTTAGACAAGAAGCATTGCATGATGGGTAAAAGTAAAGAGCTGTCCAAAGACCTACGCAGCCTTATTGTTGCAAAACACACTGAAGGCATTGGTTACAGGCGCATTTCTAAACTTCTGAAAGTTCCAGTGAGTACCATTGGGGCCATCATCCGGAAGTGGAAAGAACACGGCATTACCATAAACCAGCCACGGCCAGGTGCTCCTCGCAAGATTTCAGACAGAGGAGTCAAAACAATCATCAGAAGGGTTCTCCAACAGCCCAGGACCACTCGTGGAGAGCTTCAGAAAGACCTGGAATCAGCAGGTACCGTTGTTTCAAAGAAAACAATAAGTAATGCACTCAACCGCCATGGCCTCCATGCACGCACACCACGCAAGACTCCATTTTTGAAGAGGAAGCATGTTGAAGCTCGTTTGGAGTTTGCGACACAACATTTGGATAAACCCATGACATTCTGGGAGAACATACTCTGGTCAGATGAGACCAAAATTGAACTCTTCGGATGTCATAAGACACAACATGTTTGGAGGAAAAATGGCACTGCACATCACCCCCAAAACACCATACCAACAGTCAAGTTTGGAGGTGGGAGCATCATGGCGTGGGGCTGTTTTTCAGCATGTGGTACTGGTAGACTTCATATCATTGAAGGAATAATGACTGGAGAAAAGTATCGAGACATTCTTGATCAGAATCTGCTGTCATCTGCCAGGCTGCTGAAGATGAAAAGAGGGTGGATCTTTCAGCAAGACAACGATCCCAAGCACACAGCCAAGGTAACACTCAACTGGTTGAAGAAAAAGAAAATAAAGCTGCTAGAATGGCCCAGTCAATCACCAGACTTGAATCCAATTGAAAATCTTTGGAAAGAACTGAAGATCCGGGTTCACAGAAGAGACCCCCGGAACCTTGAAGATTTGAAGGCAGTTTGTGTGGATGAATGGGCCAAAATCACACCTGAGCAATGTATTCGACTGGTTTCTCCATACAGGAGGCGTCTTGAGGCTGTAATCACCAACAAAGGTTTTTGCACTAAGTATTAAATAAATTTCAGTACGCGTGTTCAATACTTATTCCCTGTGCCATTTCACTTTATTACACATAACTTAATTTATGGACATAAATGTTTGGATTTCTTTGTATGTGTGCATTACTTGGGTTGATGCCGACATCTGGTGAAAATTTCATGTCAATAGCTCGATTAGAAATATGTTTTTTGAGAGAAATGTTGACGTGTTCAATACTTATTTTCCCCGCTGTATGTATGTATATATATATATATATATATATATATATATATATATATATATATATATATATATGTATGTATATGTATACACAAAGCAAAGAGAGAGAGTAGAGAGGCCAAAAGTCTCCATTTCATTGGACAAAATCACAAAATTAAGGGTCTATCAGTTTATTGAAGGTGTTCAATCATAATAATTGAGAAAAATAATCTGTAAAATAACAGTATTGGACTACAGAACCTTCTGGTGCATCGGTTTCTTGAAGATGTCTGTTATTCTACAGATTCATTGTCAGTGTTTCTTCACAAAACACATCATGAAAATGTCTGTGAATGTCTTGTTTGAGCACTTTATTTAACTGAGAACAATAATTTAGCCTTTTTTTGTTTTTAGTTGTTGCTGGCAGTAAATTAAGTTTTTAACTTTTTAAAATGTTTTACAGGGTGAGAGAGTTAGAGGTTAGGTTTGACTAAAGAACAAGACGATAAATGAGAAAGATGCTGAGTGGGTTTTGAATGAAGAATAAAACCAGACGAGAAGCAAATGATGCACAACTTTTCTATGACTGACAATTACAGCCTTCTCTCTAAGGGAAATAAAATGCATATATGTGATTAAATACCTTTCTCCTCTTTGTTTACAGATAATTAGCTGCTGTTAAGTTTCTGAAAAGTGACTCTAAACAAACTTGATCAAACCCACACAAAGCCCAGAATCTGCTAAATGGAAAATCGCTGCTCGGGCCAAAAGACCAGCATCATTAAAATAATGGAGTTTGACTGCAGAACGTCCAGGTCTATGAGTTTACTGAAGGTGTCTGATTGTAATCATTTATGAAAAACGTGTAGAATAACAAAGTCTGGCTGCAGAGCCTAAAGGTCTGCTAGTTCACTGAGCGATCCAATCATATTAATCTATGGAAAACATGTAAAAATCAATGCTTCAGTGCAGAAATTTGTCTTGTTTGTGTCTTTTGTGTCTCGTTTTTGTTGTTTCGCTTCTCACTGGTGCTGTTTTGTGTCATTTCGTGTTTTATTGTGTCTGTTTTTTGTCTTTTTTGTGCCCTTTTGTGTTTTTGTTGTTTTGTATAGTTTTTGTTGCTTTGTGTCTTGTTTTTGTTATTTTGTATCTTGTTTTTTGTTTTGTGTCTTGTTTTTGTTGTTTTGTATCTTGTTTTTTGTTGTTTTGTGTCTTGTTTTTGTTATTTTGTGTCTTGTTTTTCTTTTGTGTCTTGTTTTTGTTGTTTTGTATCTTGTATTTTGTTGTTTTGTGTCTTGTTTTTGTTGCTTTGTGTGTTGTTTGTTGTTTTGTGTCTTGTTTTTGTTATTTTGTATCTTGTTTTTTGTTGATTTGTGTCTTGTTTTTGTTATTTTGTATCTTGTTTTTTGTTTTGTGTCTTGTTTTTGTTGTTTTGTATCTTGTTTTTTGTTGTTTTGTGTCTTGTTTTTTGTTTTGTGTCTTGGTTTTTGGTTTTGTGTCTAGTTTTGTTGTTTTGAATCTCATTAGTTTGGTTTTGCGTTTTCATTTGTGCCATTTTGAGGTTTTTGTGTCTGTTTTTTTGTTGTTTTATGTCGTTTTGTGTCATTTTGAGCTGGTTTTTGGTTGATTTGTGTTTTGTCTCTGTTTTTGTCAATTTGTGTTTCGCTTGTGTCTCTTTTGTGTTGTTTCGTGTCTGTCTTCTGACGTTTCATGTCTTGTTTGTGTCATTTTGTGTATTATTTGTTATGTTGTGTCTTATGTTTGTCATTTAATGTCTTTTTGTGCTGTTGTCTTGCCTGTTTCGGTCTATTTTTTGGCTCAATTGTATCATGTTTAGTCAGAGTTTTGCTATTTTGTGCTTTACATTGTTTTGTGTCCCATTTTTGTCATTTTGTGTCTCAATTGTATTGTTTTGTGTCTTGCTTTTGTTGCTATGCATCTCATTAGTGCGGTCTGTAATTCATTTGTGTCATTTTGGTTATGCATCAGTTCTCTCTGTTACACAAGTGACTGACAACTACAGCCTTCCAGGTGTCTGGTTTTTGTTGTTTTGTGTTGCATTAGTGCCATTTTCTGTCGTATTTGTGTCATTTTGTGTCTGTTTTTTGTCACTTCATGTCTTTTTTGTGCAAGTTTGTGTCTTGTTTTTGATGTTCTGTCTCGTTTTGGTCATTCGGTGTCTCAGTTGTACTGTTTTGTGTCTTATTTTTGTTGTTTTCCTTGTCATAAGTGCCGTTTTGTGTCTCATATTTTTTTATTTTTTCTCCATTTGTCTTGTTTGTGTTGCTTTCTGTCCCGTTTGTGTTATTTTCTGGTGTTTTGTGTCCATTTTATGTCATTTAACGTCTCATTTGTTTTGTTTGCTATCAGATTTTTTCCCCATTTCATGTCTTTATGAGCTGTTTTGTGTCTTGTTTTTGTTGCTTTGCATCTCATTAGTGCGGTTTTGTGTTTCATTTGTGTTGTTTGGGGGGTTTTTTGTTTGTTTTTTGTGTCAATAATGCGTCAGTTCTCTGTGTTACACAACTACAGCCTTCTAGGTAGAGAAATAAATTCATATGTGTGATTAAATAACTTTCTTCTTTCAATTAGCTGCAGCTTCTGTTTCTGCAGTGACACTAAAACAAACTTGCAAAGCCTGAAGTCGTCTAAATGTGAACTGCGGCTCCGGTGATTTGCTTGTGTGTCAGAAATGTGACGAATGTCCAAGCTAGAGGCCAAGAAGCACGACAGTCGGGCTAATATTTCAGTCGGAAAACTAAACATAAAGAATCAACGAGGCAGGAAGTAGTCCGTCATTCTGTGCGTGATGTTAGCGGAGCTGCAGGAAATAGTTTGTTGTAATCAAATGCATGTCGACGGAACAGAAACCACGGCTGCTCGGCAATCATGTATTACAATGGATCACATCTGGGCTTTGCAATTTATAAAACCCAGCTCAGTGACATTCACAGCAGCAGCAGCTATTCCTCACCCGGCTTTTCCCTCCAAAACGTCTGCGTGGAGGTATAGACTGAATCACTGAGAGCCTCCAGCTGTGTTTCTATCTCCTTCCCTGGGTGTGATCTTATTGTTTATAAAATAACAATACCTCAGCATCCACCTGAGGTCCTCGCTCCATCTGTTTACTTTAGGAGGAGGAGGCTTCCAGCAGACACTCGCCGGAAAAACATGCTGCCACCACGCAGGAGGCAAAACACACTCTTAAATAAGGTGCCAAAACAGTTTTAGGAAACACTCCGTCGCTCCTGGAAGCTTTTTTTTATTTATTTTATTTGTCAAATGCCGAAGTGAGCACAACATCCCCACTGCTGAGAGCTGAATGGGATATTTGATGTTAAAAGAGTGAAAGTTAGGCGGTTATTGTGTAATGGAATACGGGGACAATTTGTTGCAGGAGGGTTTTATTCGGTGTCACAGGCTATTTGCTGAAAGCTGCGGAGCTGCACAGGCCAGAAACCTAATAACTGGATTATCAAATCCACCAGGATTCACAATAATAAAGCTGGAAAACGTAAAGTCAGAACACATGTCATCAGAACCTCAGAGTCCCTCCAGAATAAAGCAGCTAATCTCTGACATTATCTCCACTTCAACAATTTGTGTCTCGTTGTCGTTGTTTTCTGGTGTTTTGTGTCTGTTTCTTTTGTTGTTTTATGTCTTTTTTGTGTTGTTTTGTGTTTTGATATGGATATTTTGTGCATCATTTTGGTCATTTAGTGTCTTAGTTGCATTGTTTGTTTCTTGTTTTTGGTGCTCTGTGTCCTGTTTGTCATTTTGTGGTGTTTTGTGTCTGTTGCCTGTTGTTTAATGTCTCATTTGTTTTGTTTTGTGTCAATTTTTTTACATTTTGTGTCTCACTTGCACCATTTTGTGTCTGTTTTGTGTCTTTCATGTAATTTTGAGACTTGAGTTTTGTGTCATGTCTGTGTCATTTTATGTCTTGTGTCGTTTTCTGTCTTGTTTTTGTTGTTTTGTGTCTTTTTTTGTAATTTAATGTCTTTTTTGTAGTGTTTTGTTGCTAGTTTCTGTCAATTTGTGTCTCATTTGTACCATGTTCAGTCAGATTTTTGCCATTTTGTGTCTTGGTTTTGTCATTATGTGTCTCACTTGCATTGTTTCGTGTCTTGTTTTTGTTGTTTTGTGTCTCTTTTATGTCATTTTGAGTCTTGTTTCTGTTGTTTTGTGTCATGTCAGTGTCATTTTATGTCTTTTGCGTCTGGTTTTTGTCATTTTATGTCCTTTTTGTGTCGTCTTCTGTCTCGTTTTTTTGTTTTGTGTCTTGTTTTTGTAATTTAATGTCTTTTTTGTAGTGTTTTGTTGCTAGTTTCTGTCAATTTGTGTCTCATTTGTACCATGTTTAGTCAGATTTTTGCCATTTTTTGTCTTGTCTTTGTCATTTTGTGTTTCGTTTGTGCCACTTTATGTCGGATTTTTTTGCTCAGTTGACACCTTCAGAGATATTCTTCTTTTTAAACCTTCGGACGAACCGACTCCTACTAGAATGAAGACACAAATCTCTGAAGTAAAGCAGACCGGACATAATCTCCACTCCAACAATCTATCAGAAGAGGCCGACTAATCATCCTCAAAGAAGAATTAATTTCACTTTTTGACCAGCCAAGACAGATAAACTCTCAGAGAGATAGCACTCTATCTTAATTGTCCACAGGAGAGACGACTACATTCTTCCGTCTTCACTTTATTCCGTGAGCTGAAAGTGGATCAGATTCACATGCGAGCCCCCCCACAGTGGCTCCGTTGTAATTGAGAAACTGCCTCTGTCAGAATAATAAAAAATCTCGTCTGAATAGCTGAGATATTGGTCTCCCCGCACAGATGACCTGAATTATCCAGCCTAATCAGAGAGATAAGTAGCTCCCACAGCACGGTGCGACACCTCGCTTTGTCCGACAACAGTCCAAAACCGTGATTATGATCAATTTACGGCCATTTAAAGCGGAAAATCCTCACATTTTGGCATCTTTTATTGATTAACGGTTTAAGTGATTAATAGAGTATTAAAATTCTACACTCATTTTCTGCTGCTGTAATTGATTTATCAACTAATCATGTCGGAATTATTAATAACCAGGCTGTCATTAGCTTTAAAGCTGCTGTAATTGATTTTTGGCCTACATTGGAGCTGCACAACAAGATTTACTGACATACTGGTGACAAACTATACGACACACACCCATCTGACATGAAGAAAATGTATTTGTAGTCGTGTTTTTTTTTAAGACTGAATGAATTAAGTCCAATATTTGCTCCTCTTTAGCCTCCAAACTCAATTAGTTAGCATTTTTAGCTGTTAAATGTCCATTCCCTGCTAGTCGGTAGAGCAAAGTGGGTTTACCAGGATGGGGAAAAGAGACTAATGAGAGAACCAAACAGCACCAGTTCATGAAAACTGCAGCGTCCAGTAATTATTCTCTTCAGATTCGTCCCTCCGAGCAATTTTCACTTTAGATTAGAGCAGCTTAATATTCTCGGCGCTTCGGAACTTCAATCGCTGCCAAATGGCCGAACCAACATTATAACCGTTCGGTGATTAGCATTCCTGGAGCCCGTTGATTCTGAGCAACGAACAAAAGTAGTTCCCCGTGTTGGTTGAAGGCAGATTTCACCTCTTCTGAACTGGCTGAGTTGGAATAAAAAGGGCAAATGATGTCGTTTCGCCGCCGAGTCGCCGTTCTAGTTGCTTCAGGCTGTTTTTAAAATCGGAACTAATCTCGTTTTCACTTTCAATTACTTTTTACTGTAAGGCCTCATTGATTTATACATATTTTTTAATGGAATTAGAAGCTGCGTCTTCCACTCTGGGAACCGTGTGCATATATTTAGTTGTTGAAAGCGTGTGGTGTTTGCTTTGATGTATGGAGAGGTGCTTGTTGGCCTTCAAAGATGCAGCGCCATGCGGCCTCCCCGATGAAAAGCATCAAGTTAAGGTCGGGAGATGCCAGGTGAAATGTCGTGTGTTTCATTTGTGTCACTTTGTAGTTTTTTGTGTCTGTTTTTTGTTGTTTTATATCTTTTTTGGTCCGATTTGTGTCTCATTTTGACGTTTTGTGTCTGGTTTGTGTGATTTTGTGGTGTTTTCTTGTATGTGTGTGTCTCATTAGTGCTGTTTTGTGTCTCCTTTGTGCCACTTTGTGTCTGTATTTGTGTGTCTGTGTCTTCTTTGTGCTGTCCTGTGTCTTGTTCTTGACGTTTTGTGTATCGTTTTTGTCGTCATGTGTCTCAACTGTATTGCTTTGCGTCTTGTTTTGGTGCGTTTCGTGTCTGTTTTTTGATGATTCATGTCTCAATAGGGCCATTTTGTGTCTATTTTTTGTCATTTTACATCTTCTTTGTGCCGTTTTGCCATTTTTTTGTCATGTTTGTGTTGCTTTGCATCTTGTTTTTTGTCTTGTTCACTGGAAAAAATGCCCCTCTCAAGACAAGAAAAAAAAACTTATTTCAAGGCACTTTTACCTTGAAATAAGTGAAAAAAAAATCTGCCAATAGAAAAACATTTGCTTGGTAAGATTTTGTGAAATAACACATATTTGGAATATTGAAGTCTTAAAATTAGCAGGAAAAACTTATTTTAAGCTATATTTTAGCAGCATTGTCAAGCTGAGGTGTCTTAGAACAAACCAGACATGCTAAAGAATTAGTATTTTTTCACTCAATAATAGATTTTTGCTTTAATAAGTTTAATGTCAACTTCTTCATTTGAGATGTATTCAACTTATTTTAGTTGTATTATCGTGGCTCTTCTCTAGATTTAAGACCATCTTGTACTTGAAATAAGATTACTAAGACTAATTGAAGCATTTTGAGATATAATGTCTTCTCACAGTTCGCTAGAAATCCTAATATTTAGTCGTGTTTGACAGCATTTGAAGGTGTTGTGTTTTAGGTGAAGCCAGCTACGCCCAAAAGGAGGTGTTTTAACTCAAAAGCAGACATTTGCTTTGTTTTTTTTTTTTTACACATTTTACACATGCAGCTGTTTTCTGATATGAATTGGTGATTTTCCAATAAAATGAGTTTACTTGAATCAAGGGAAGTTTATTTCTTTAATCAGGATTATTTATCTCATACAAACAACACCTCAGCTTGAAACATATATAAAATGTGAAATGATACTTGTTTCTTGTAAAATACAACTCAAAACAAGATCATTTCAAGTTTGTTTGACTTAACAAGATATTTAAGATGCATTGTATTAAAACGAGTCCCTCCATGTTGCTGAAATGTTACTTGTAAAGTGAATTTATCTTAAATTAAATGGGCTGAGACATTTTGACTAAAAATAAGACAAATAAACTTGGTAAGATGTGGAGTTCTTGCAGTGTTTCTGTCACTATGAGTCAGATGTTGCCATTTTTTGTTTGTTTTCTTGTTTTGTGTCTCGTTTGTGTCAGTTTTAGTCAGATTTTTGTCATTTTTCATCTCATTTGTAGGGCTGGTCCTGAGTGTTCGAATATCCGAAAATTCCTTTGTTGTGATGATATTCGGATAATAATTTTGATATTTGAATAGTTGTGCGCGCCGCCGCCAAGTGTCGGCAAACGCTGCCGAGCCTTGCTGAGGCTCTAGAACGCCACTGTGGTTCTAGTACACTGACTTGCCCATTCAGTGTCACGCCCTGTCCTCCACCCCGTTTGTGTCTTTTTTATGTCATTTTTTGTCTTGTTTTTGTCATTTTGTGTCTCAAATCTATTGTTCTGTGTCTGTTTTTTTGTCTTTTCTGTGCCAATTTGTGTCTTATTTTTTTTAATGTTTTGTCTCGTTTGTGTCATTTTGTGTTTTTTTTGTGCCTGTATCTTTTTGTGCTGTTTTGTGTCTTATTTTAGACATTTTGGATCTCATTTTGTGTCTTTTTGTGTTGTTTAGTTTCTGTTTTTGATGATTTGTGTCTCATTGGGGCCATTTTGTGTCTTATTTTTGTCATCTTGTGTTTTTTTGTCTTTTTTTGTGCTGTTTTGCGTCTTCCACTCTGGGAACCATGTGCATACATTTAACTGTTGAAAGTGTGTGGTGTTTGCTTTGATGTACGGAGAGGTGCTTGTTGGCCTTCAAAGATGCAACGCCACGCGATCCCCCCGCGGCGCGATCTGACAGGATGAAAAGCACCAAGTTAAGATCGGGAGGTGCCGAGCATCTGAAGCCGAACTCCCTCCAGAGAAAAGGTGCAGTCTATTCCCATTACGCCGCTCTCCCTGTACATCAATGGAGAGCACCGGATCCTCGCTGCAGCAAACAGAGATGCTGAAACGGTGTGTGAACTGTACACAGACAAAAACAAGCCCAAGGAAAGGAGCTGATTCATGCAGACAAATAGACAATTCTTGGATTCATGACAAGGGTGAGACATCAGACACAAAGGGCAGGATGTTTGTCTTTATGCAGTTTTACTCAGTCTGACTATGTAATAATACAGTAAACTAGATTTTGTGGTGTTTTGTGATTGCTTTCTGTCGTTTAATGTCTCATTTGTTTCATTTTTATGTGATATTTTTTCAATCTTATGTCTTTCTGTGTTGCTTGTGTCTCATTGTTTGTTAATTTGCATCTCATTAGAGCCGCTTTGTGTTCCATTTGTGTCATTTTGTGTTTTTTTGCATCTGTTTTTGTTGATTAGTGTGTTGTATCTTGTTTTGTCCATCACTTGTGTGTTGTTTTGTGGTGTTTAATGTTTCATTTGTTTCATTTTGTGTCTGGGTTTTTCCATTTTATGTCTTGTTTGTATTGTTTTGCATGTCATTTGTGTCATTTTGTGGTGTTTTGTGTCTTGTTTTTGTCATTTAATGTCTGTTTTGTATTGTTTTGTTGCTAGTTTCTGTCAACTCCTGTCTCATTTGTATCATGTTTAGTCAGATTTTTGCAATTTTGTGTCTGTTTTTTGTTGATTTGCGTCTCACGAGTGTTTTTCTGTGTCTGTTTTTGTCATTTTATTTATTTTTTAGGGTGTTTTGTGTCTCGTTTGTGTCAATTTTGTGTCTGTTTTATGTTGATTTGTGTCTGGTTTCGTTCATTTGTGTTTTGTTTTGGTCACTTTGTATCTGATTTGTGTAATTTTTTGTCTGTTTTCTGTCCTTGAATGTCTCATTTGTTTCGTTTTGTGTCTGATTTATTTGGTTTTACATCTTGTTTGGATTGTCTTGTGTCTGGATTTTATTGTTTTGTGTCTTGTTTGTGTTATTTATTGTCTTTTTTGTATTGTTTTGCTGTTATTTTCTGTAAATTCCTGTCTCATTTGTATTATGTTTAGTCAGATTTTTGCAATTTTGAGTCTTGGTTGTATTCCTTTGAGTCCTGTTTTTGTCATTTTGTGTCTCACTTGCATTGTTTTGCGTCTTGTTTTTGTTGTTTTGTGTCTTGTTTGTGTCATTCTGTGTCCGAGTTTTTGTGAACTTATGTCGTTTTGCGTCTCATTTGTGTTATTTTGTGGTGTTTTGTGTCTTGTTTTTGTCTTTTAATTGCCTTTTTGTATTGTTTTGTTGCTAGTTTTTGTCAATTCCTGCCTCATTTGTTTCATGTTTAGTCAGAATTTGTTTAGTTTTGTTTGGATTTTGTGCTTTTTGGTGTTTCGTTTGTGCCATTTTGTGTCCGATTTTTTAACTTTTAAGAAAGTCATCATCTTTAGCGGTGCACACAATGAAAGAAAAAAAGCAATCAGAAAGTAAAACTTGTGGAATAATCCTTGCAGAACAGGAAGGATACACATGGGAATATTTACTTGGATTTTACAGGAGGGCCTGGAGCACAGGCTAAATTTAGCATCAGTGCAAACTTTTGCCAATTACACGTGGTGCACGTTGAGCAGAACAGACTAATGCCGGGGCTTTTGTAGCGGTGAAGTGTCCGTGAAGGTAATCCAGGGCTTGTTTTTCTTCAGAGCCCAGAGATCCTGTTTCGCCTCAGTCAGACCTGCATCTGCTTAGCGCTTGCTTTGGATGGGTAATTGCAGCACACCCACTCTTTATGTAAGACCTTATCAGTGTGAGAAAAACACTGCTGCACTGTGTGTGTGCACGAACCTCGGGCGACTATTTTTAAAACACCCATAGCAACCTTAATCCATCTTTAGCTGGATATGGGCCGACTTGGACACCCGAAAGATTTGAATATTACCATAACCGGCTCCTAACAAGGCTCTGGAGAGTTCAAAAGGAGTATATGGCAGGAGTCTGAGTTGTCTGTGTGTTTAAAGGAAAATCCCCCCGCTGGGTTTGGATTGAATCTCCTCCTTTTATTATGAAATTTGAGGCACATTAACCTCAGCAACGGAGCGCTGACACAATCACGAACTAGAAGCAGAAGGGGGAGGGAAAGAGTCTGAAAGGTCGCAGTTGGAAAAAAAAAACTCTCAGCCAACTTCTTAAACCCCGCTTGACCTCGAATGATTAAAGTCTGTGGAAGGATGTGAAATTTTAGCCCGTCGCTTTTTCATTTTTTCTTCTCCAGAAGAGAAGGGGGGGATCATTGATCCGTCTCCTCGTCTGTATTTTCAAAGCTGCAAGTTTTTTATCATCAAGCTGAGCCGAAAGAAACAACTCAAACAAAAAAAGGTCAGATCCGAACAATCAAAAGTCGCCACGATGCATTACAGCTCATCCGACGCTGCCTCATCAGTTCCGCCGAGTTAATGCCACACGCTCACTTACGGATGCAGCTGCTTATTGGCTGGTGCTGTGTTGTTCATCAAAAGGGAGGAAATATTACCTAGGAGCAAAATAAAAAAAAGCACTTCACCTTCCAGAACTCATCACAGTTCATTTCACAGGTAATAAAGTCTGCTGGATCCGCTCTCTTCATGGCAGTCGATCAAAAATGGAAACAAACGACTTGACTTCAATCTGGCCGACAGCGTTTCGTGATATTTCCCGCTAATCTGTGCCACATGTTTTCTGTCAAAACCCATTTCGGCGAGGTTGGGCGTCGTACCGGATTACAGCGACTGATTAACGGGGAGTTTGTACGAGACTCTGGTTGTTTGACATGATCAAAATGTCAAATGTGGTAGGAGAAGTAACAAATGTCCTTTTCAAGAGTGATTCTGTTGCTCCCAGTGTGCACCGACCTCACTATAAATACATTTCTTTATGCTGAAGGAATAGTTAATCTGTCAATTAGCTTAAATTAGCACAAAAACTGGAAACAGCTTGGTTCAAAGATAACAGAAATCTGCACATAAGCACCTCTAAAGCCCCCAAATACATGGAGATGTCGTATCTTGTTTGTTTTAAGGTGGAATATGAGATTGTAATCCAATGCACTTTATGTCAGATTCAGCAAATATCTCCTTAGTTCTGTAAAGAATCCAGTGTTTGTAGACAGTTCTGGCTTTGTAAGTCCAGAACAAATACCCAAAATCTGCCTCCAACTTAAGGCCTAAACACTAAACCCTCACAGACATGACTGACATCAGCTGTAGTGCTGAGCATGTGAGGGTTTGCAAATAGTATGAAAATGACAAATGGGACACATTGTTGTGATTTTGCTTGGAAAAAATGCAAAAAAAGTCAATTTGGACTCCTTTTTGAATCTCACCTCGATCAGCTGCTAAGATGATCAGTTTGTGGCAGGATTTAACTAAAATAAAACCTATGGAAGGCTGAATGAAGGTTTTATTTCACATATATTTTAATTACAACCAATATTTCCTCAGGTATATTCCTTTAACTAGCCCTGATGTAGCATATTGATTGCTGGTTATGTTGGTCCAAATACATTTGGGTTTGTTATCCAACTCAGTCCAGTGTGATATTTATTGTATTTCTAATATTTTTGATCAATCAAAGCTGTTTTTGTCTGATTTAAATATAAATAACTGTGTCTTTGGACAGTTTTCCATCATAAATGTATGATTTTAGCATCTGTTTTACTTGAGCTGATTTATTATAGGCCTTTTTGTAGGAGGGACTCAATGGCTTGTGCAGTTATAGAACCACAAGTGGGATGTTTGCCGTCTTATGTTGAGTTTAAAGATTGAAGCAAACCACCAGGAGTCTGGAAGGTTATGAACATCCGTAAATGCCACGCAGAAAATACAAAAGCTTTACAAAATGTGCAAACAAATAGCCACAACACTTACAGATAGAGAACTTTCTCCATCAATGCTTGGTTTGTACTTATTTTTTGGATGGACAACCACGATTATGCATCACCATTTCCTCTCTAAGCTAAGGCCAAGTCCCTCAGGAAAGTCTGCAGATACGCGGACCCAGAAAAAGGGGCACAATAGTGTTGAAAAGTCTGCATCAATGCCGTGATGATTCGATAGCGGGACAACCCTGAGTCCTCACGCACTTGCCCTTTACAGTTTTTGGGTTTGGAGACTGAAACTGGGCCAAATTAAAGTATTAAAGTGGATCCACACGACACCATTCAGATGAGTCCTGTTCACATTCACGCTCATCCACAGAGTGATAGCAAACCTGACACATGCTAACTAGCCAAGTATCAGCAATCTCCTCTCCAGACTCCACATTTAATACATGTAAAAAAAAAAAAACCCAAAGTGTAAAAACAAAATTGCCATTTTCCGTGTGGTTGTCGCCAGATAATTTCTTGGCCGGCCGGGGTAGCCTCGAGTCCCTGCTGGTTGCCTGGCAACAGCGGGTACTAGTCCCAAACGACTAATTTTAAAAATTTTCATGCCGATTTAACCCATGAAACGTGCCGTGGTAATGAGTGAGCTTCAGAGGTGACAGATATTTTCGTACCTTCACATGGAGCCAGGATCTTTGCACTCTTGATGCTGAGCTGTAGCTGGCGGTAGCTTCAAATGTAGCATACCAGGTGGTTTTTAAGCCTAGTAACTATCATAGTCTCCTCTAGAAAGCCACATTTTTTGGTAACAGTGTCGACCATTTGCTTTATAGCCCATTTTCAGCGGTTCTGTTCAGAATATTATTAACTTTACATTAAAATCAACCCAGTAAAAGCACATCTTCTACAATTTTTCTCAAATAAAGACTTTAGTTTTACAACATGTGGTGCACCAGCTGTGGCGCCGGGTCACTTCGACCTCTGCCAGCCGCCTCATCTCTGCTCAAGTCTTTGTCACCATCAGTGTCAAGTAGAGCTTTTTCATACGCCGCATCCAGGCAGGCGAAGCATTCAGGAAAAGCCATTCTGAAATCTGTCTATCCGTCTGTCTGGCAGGTTGTGCAAGGCGACCCTGAATCAGGTAAAGCAGGAACGAGTGATGGGGCGACGTACAAAGTGAGATTTATTATTCCGGGCCTGATTATATGAAAAGAAGGATGCTGTCCCCCCTGTAATGTCACTGAACAGGTCCGTTTTTCTGTCTTGCTTGTCTTTTTCATTTTCCCCTCAGGTCTGTGTCGCTTTTTTTCCCTTTTTTTTGACAATCAGGAGAACCTTCTGGGGGCACTTTCCTCCAAATTCATGCAACACCATCCCACCATCCTGCATCTATGATCACAAATCCGGCAGCACAAGAGTCAAATTCTGGCAACAAACTAAGCAGAGTAATTAAACAATTACAGCAGTCAGTCAGCGCTGTTGATTTCTTCTTTGTTAATCATTAACAAAAAGCTGCCTGCCTTGCATGAAAACGATGTTTGCCAGACTCTTAGCGCTGGTGAAAAGGGTTTGATTTGTAAGTGGAGGTGTAATGGTGTTAGCAGGGGAAAACGCATTTATTAGCTCATTTTATTTCACCATTCCTGAAAAGAGAAAGAGAGGGCTTTCTGCAGGATGCCGTGAAAGCTCTCGTCTTTTGCAAGGAGGAAACAAGCAGTTTGTTTGGAGGATCCAGTTTAAGAGGAAAACAAGGCGTTGTTTCTTTTTGTCGGTGAGGGAATGATAATTGAACGAATAGAGAGAGAGCAGTGCTAATAGCAGTCAATAGCTGACGTGAGCAGAAGAGAGAAACAAGTGCTTGGTTTTGGTGAACACATCTGGATCTGATCATGATTGGTCATTTTGTTATCGTCATGCGTTGTTGTCCAAATCTTTCTTAGCAGTATATGCTTCAAAATGGTCTCAGCTGACCCCTTTAGAAGTACGCCCCCGCAACGCCCACTCATTCTGCAGCGGCGATACGTTATGTGCATAATTTCTCCGAGTCCTTTCCGAGCAAGATGCCGGTGTCTTTAAATATCTTCATTTGTATTCATGTAAGTATTTCCAAAGGAGTGGAAGTCAAACCCTGCACCTCGGGGCGAAGGAATGAGTCAATGTTGCTGCCGCAGCTACAGTAGGAGTCGAGCAGAAACATCAACAACGCCTCACAGGCAGTTTATGCCATTAGGAGCACAGTGGTGTCAGTGGGGTGGTTTTCCTTCTTTCTTTTTGGTTTTTTTTCTCTTTTTTTTTGGGAGGAGCTGTCACTCAAAGCGATTTGCAGCAACAAAAAAACTCTGCCAAGGGAGCGACTAAAAATGTTGAAAGAGGAAGCCCCGGTAACGTGTGTTAAATCTGTTACAACCGAAAGCGAAACAGAAAAAACGTGTGAGTCTGAATATGTTAAGAAAATATTCCTAAATGCGGTTTTTGTGAGTCATGGAGACACACGGAGGGACATTAACTCCCCAGTTAGTCCCTTCTACAAGCTGAGAGCGCTCACTTTGAGAGTTTCATGTTTCTACTGTGGCGGTGGTCTCTTTATTCTATTTGCTTGCTACTGGAACAACAGAATTTCCCCTTAGGGATTGTAGCAACCAATAATGTAATACTATTTTGCCAATAACATAATAAGTTATTACGTTAATGGTCTAGCATTAAAAAAATCCTTTGAAAATGTAATAACAGTAGACGACAATATAATAATACATAAATAGGACTGCATTTCATGGAAATAAAAGATTTTTTTTCAGTTTGCTCATCCAAAATAGGTCTAATGGATGTCATAGTCGTCATATTCATTCACCATGTAGCTCTCACTCTACTTAATTATGGTTGTAAGAGACAATCTGAGAATTATTTGTTGTACAAAATCTTTATTTATAATATTGTTAATTTCCTTAGATTTGTAATTCATCATTTCATGTCAGTGTCCCTGTTGGATGTAGCACTGTCAAATGAATTTACCACATTTCTTTCTTGGAAAACATTTTATCAAAGCTTTTCTCAAACATTTCTCAAGAAAGAACGATTCAGTCCTCACTTAAAAACTGCATTTTAAGTGACGGGCAGTGGTGGCCTAGTGGTTTGTGAAGCGGACTTGTAACTGGTGGGTGGCTGGTTCACTGGCAAGAGGTTGAGGTGGGAAAGTGAGAGCGACCTCTTGTCTCAGTCACCACCACTGTGGGCCCTTGAGCAAGGCCCTTAACCCCTGACTGCTCCCTGGGCACTGCTGCTCCTAGCATGTATAGTTAAGGTTAACTATGAATAGGATGGGTCGAATGCAGAGAAGGAATTTCCCCAAGGGGATCAAAAAAAGTTAGATTATTATTGTTATTATTATTATTATTATTAATGATAACTGGACTGGCACTATAAAGGCACTTAATTCCAATATACAACATAGAACATGAACACTCATTTACAAATGTAAAAATCAAACAAACTGAAGAGTATTATTTACGTTATTTGCTCAAAAACTTTATTACATTATTGGCAAGTTATTACGCTATTGGCTTTATTACATTTAAAATGGCCAAAATTATTACGTTATTGACAGGTATTATGTTATTGGTTGCTACAGGGATCAATAAAGTGTTTCTATTCTATTCGATACTGTGTCAGTTAGACCCAGTAGAGGTCTCATTTTCAGTTAGACTTAAATTTCTGAACTCCACCAACAGCAATTCTAACATTTATTTGGGGTTTCAGAGGGTAATGCAGCGTAAAAACTGCAAGCTGTAACTGCAGTAATGTATCACATTTTGCAGCTCACTTCTGTTCTCATATTTACAAGCAGTTCTCTTAAAATCAAGCTGAATCATTAAGTATCAAGGCGATAAGCAATACACAAGATGGGTGCAATGCAGACGACACCCATCTGAGCATTACTGGTTGACATTTCTGTCCTCATCAGAGCAGAAGCAGCTCAATTTAATGATGGTTTTTGTCTCATATTTAACGCAAATCCTCAATTCCCACCTTCACTCTGCAGCAAAACCCCAAAGTAAATGGAAAAAACCCGAGAATACAGTTGCTCGAAGTCCCGCCTTGAACTTCGGTGACTTCGCTCCCATTATTCCAGTCACTTCCTGTTTGCGGTACCTCCTCTCTCTATGTCTCTGGAGGGGGCAAGGACGAGGAGGATGAGGAGGTTGGGGGGGAGCGATGGCCCAATCTGTGTTTGATCTGGAGACGAGGGAACCCCCCGGTTTCTCCCTCCGCCAGGAACAGAACAAATGGAGAGATAACTCTGCTGGCAGCGTTGATTTCGATTACTGCAGACAGTTGCTCGCCGAGTGTAAAATGCTCCCGGAGAGATTTCGTCCCTGCTGAGGCTCCGCGACAGGTTTGGTTCAGATTTCACGTCTCGGCGACAGTGATTAAGAGGAAGTCTTTCATGCTCCAAAACCAACAGGTTTCATTAAACATTCTGGTTATTACAGGAAAAATCTTGGCTTTTTTAAAATCAAGGGACTATTCCTCTGATTGTAAATATGTCCTGCCATGTAAACAAGTGAATTCCCCTGTCTGCCTGTAGCTCTCCTTTTATTTATGCTGCATTTGTAGATGAATAAAACTGGCGAGCATGAAAAATAGCCGAGACTAATACTGACATTTAAGGAATACCTGCATGTAGATTACAATGCAGTAGTTTATTTGTACTGAATTAATTTACTTCTCCAATAAGTTACAGCTATAATGTTATTTTTAAGCAGTTATTAGAGACCCGGTGGATTTCTCTTAGCTTGCTTATGTATGCCAAATGGATTAACTGCCCTTAATGTCGGAATTTATTGACTACCTATGAATAAATTGAGTTTTTTTTCCACACCGGTTCCCAAATGAACGGACGTGTTTTGAGGTTTTTGGGACAACGCTCTCGAGAGTCTAGTCGGCTAGCGGGAGGAATTCAGGCCCTTAATTTATGAAAATGACGGTAAACTACAACTCCCTTCAAGCTCCGGCGATTACTCCTGCGCTCGTAAAGCAGAGGTAATGAACTAAAGGCAAGTCGATGTTCTCGTGTGTAATTGTGCAGCTCTGTAACTAAGGTAAAAGTGGGGGGGGGGCGAGGACCAGCAACTTTGCAGGAAACATGCAAACGCTCTGTCATCTGCCTCACGTCTCCAGGAGAGCGCCGCCATTTGTTTACACGAGCCCCACTCTGGGACCTGTTACAGATGCTTTAAGCCCAGCTGAGGGACTATTTTAAAGCCGCTTCCAATAGGGCTGTTGTTAGGCAGCGTGGAAATGGGCTACCCACTTAATTCCACCTGCAGTGATATTGACACTGGGCTTTTGTGCATGTGCATGTGTGTGTGTCTAGTGGTGGAGGAGGTCTAAAATATATCGAGCTCCTGTAATATGACCAACTGTTTTTCTTTTTTTTTCCCTCTTGTGTGGGAGGGGAAATGGAGAATATGGAGTCCAATTCAATTTATGCTCGCATCACTGTACATTAAGGTACTTGCTACCACCCCCCACATGCACACAGAGGCTTATCGAGCATCAGGAAAATAGTGCTGTTTTTTTTTTTTTTTGTTCCAATTATAGCTCTGACAGCCTCGACCACAAAGCATTGGCGCTGTTGGCCCATTCCCCTGGAGTGTCCGAGTGCAGTAATTGAAAATCAAGTCCTTGGCAATGCGTGCCAATGGGGGCTCCGGCCTCCCGTCCCCATACATGCACCCGCACACACATATTCGCTAATGTGCAATTTCGTTTCGTGACAAAGCCTCGTCTCCCTGACGGGCTGAGCTGATGTATGTGACACTTCAGACTTCCAGCCAATTCTCCTCCATCTCTCCAGAGATAAGAGCGGCGACGAGACGCTGCCGCTTGAGCAGCGCGTTCCTCATCAACAAGCCATATGCGAAGCGCCACCGCTGTCAGAGTCGAATTGAAAGGTTGCGAATATTGTCCTCTGTGTATTTCAATGTAGGACTGTTTGCATTGTCTGCAAATCAGGAAGCATAGTAGCATTAGCGCATGTGTTTTACTGGAATTGGCGTTCCTTCTTTGGTGTTTGGGGTCCTACTGATCCCACTTGTCTATTTGTAAGATTAGCATTGACTGTTCTATCTTGTTTTCTCACAAAGTATGTACAAACATCAGGTTGTAACCCTAAACTTGCTGCAAACCGATGCAGTTATACAGTTATATAGGCTGCAGATGAACAAATACATAAGGATTTGTTAGCATAGGAATCATTCTGATGTTTTCCTACATATTGAAGTCATAATCTTCTGATCTCGACTATCTATAATGCATCTTTGTTGTTTTTTGCAGTTAGTCTTTCTGCTGCTGTTGCACTTGTTGCATTACTTGTTGCACTTTTAGTGTGAGCATATAACACTTTATGGTGCATTTTTCAATTTAGTACATTTCTATTGATATGGAATGCTATATTTTATTGTGTATTTTGCATCTTAGTATGTTTTGCTATTATATTTCTATCATATTTCTATATTTGTTTACTCTTGTTTGCTAAAATATTTTCTATTCCAATGCCAATTACAGCCAACAGATGTCTAGTTTTCTATTAAACTTCTGTCTCTGAGCTCCACTAACAGCAATCCCAACGTTTATTTGGGATTTCGGAGGGTAATGCAGCATAAAAACTCTGTCAGCTCTAACTGCGGTAATGTATCATATTTTTGCAGCTGACTTCTAAAAGACGCCATAACCGTGTTTATGAGCAGCTCTCTTTAACTGAAGCCGAGTCATTACGGATGGAGCTGGTCAACAAAGCACAAAGTTTGGTGAGCGAGCAGAGATCCAAAACAGGCATGCAACATATGACACATGATGTTTTCAGCAGTGTCCTTCCAAAAGCTAAAACTGAGCGTAGATCTTACATAAACTATTCATACAGTCACCTCTTTGAGCGATTAATCATTGCACCAATCAGCCCTGTCGTGTTTCTACTGTGTTATTTCCATTTTGCACTCTCTGGCAGGAAAAGTCGTGAAACCTCAGCTCCACTCTTGACAACAACAACAACAATGTTCAATCTCCCTTTAAAGTGTTCTGCCTCTTTCGCAACCTGTAAGACATCCCTCACACAGGAGCACTAATGCTCTCCAACGGCTGAAAAAAAACTGTCACTGCTGTTAACTGCACCACCTCAGGCTCCCCGCAAAGCATCCCAGCGCTTCTCCAGTCAAACTGCAGCTTTTAGTTGAGCTTTAAACCCCGAACTGCTCGGTTTGTTTGCTGCAGGCACAAGAGGATTTGAGTAATTAAAAGGTAAAATTAAGAGCTTTCTGTTGGTCTGACAGGAAATCGAAGTAGGAGGGTGAAAAGGAAACTGAGATTCTTCCATCTCAGCAACCAGAAGCTGTTTCTTCTTCTTCTGGTGTCAATAAAAGTGACTGAAATATGAGGCAACCATCTTTTTTTTCTGTGTGTGCTGCTGTGTACAAGGTCTCTGAACACTGGAAATCATGTTTGATAATAAAGCGCCGAGTGATGCAAGGCTATAATCACGCAAAGATCACTTTTGGCACTGACATGTTGCTATTTCTCTTTTATCAGGGAGTCAGTTTTGCTGGATGCCAAAGCAGAAATGAAAAAAAACCCCACAATGTTAGTTGAAAATCAGCCAGATCTATGTTGCATTCTTTTTTCCCTGGGTGCTTCTGCTGCTCTGGAACAGGTGTTGTGTGAAAAAGCGCCGGGGATGTTCGGCCTTTTCAACACCTTTTGGGAGTCAGAACCAATTCATGTTTGGCCTCTTCCGCCAGGCTTTTCTAATTAATATCAACCTCAGCAATGAATAGCAGCTCCCAAACCTTATTATGTGTGTCTTTGTGAGTGCTGCAGATGCAAAAAGCTGCTTCTGTGAGACAAAAGCGCTGTGTAACTTGTGTGCAGGTACAGTTAAGGATTTCTGGTCTCCACATCCACATACGAGAATCAGCTTGTTTGTAATTAACGCATTTATATTTCAGTCATGGCCTCAGCAGAATTGCACCAAGGCGGTGAAATGTGTCTCGTTTCCCCGGCAGAATGTCCACTGTTAAAGGCAACAAGGATGCAGTGAGGAACAACGGATAACGTCAGCTGCCCTTTACGGCGTCACCGCGCCGAAAGCACGGCAACAGAACTTACTGTCATCAGCACACGCTTTGGGACTTCACTCATGCCTGGAGGGCAGCTGCATGATAATGTGCAAGATGTCGCAGGTTCACATCACAAGCAGGTCCGGGGCATGAAATATTCCCTAGATGTTGGAAGGGGAGGTGGGGAAAAAACAAACTGCTGGAGGTCTGTGTCAGCAGCCGTGGAGTGGATGTCACTTCTTCTTTGGCTCTGCAGTGCTGCACGAGGATGAATATTGATGTTTAAGATGTTTCTTTGGACAAAAAAAATAAAGCTGCACTGCTCCGGAAAAGATGGAAACCTCTACAAACCCAATTCCCACCCACTAGTTAGAGACAAAGCATCAGGAAGCAAGACTTTATGACAGATTCTCCTTTTTTAAAACCACACCAGCTTCACATTAAGGGGAAATACTCTCACTTGGCTGCAAATCTACGTGTATGTTTTTACTGGATTTGATCTCATCTTTGAATAAGAGTCATAAAAAAAAGTGTGTTGCACATTCTGTTTCATCTAGCAGGATCAGAAAAAGCAGGGAAATTACATGCAACCCACTGAAATCCAAGTCCTCCCCAGTGCCTGTCTAAATCAGAGCTCTCCAAGGTCCTGAACGCGCGTCTTTTTCTTTTTTTCTTTTTCTTTTTTTGGAGAAACTCCACAGGAGGAGCTCTCCAGCAGCCACAACCTGCCCTGTACGCACCGATTCAAACCCTCCCCCCCGACTGAACAGGTAGCCGACCTCACCTTCAACTTCGTCTTCGGGCAGGTTCACCGGGGCGCTGTAGGAGAGGATGTCGGGGATGGTGCAGATCCCCCGGTACATCAACGTGGAGGTGACTGGATGCATCGGCATGGCTGCGACCTTTGCGCGCCACCTGCGCCCTCGTCATACAGAAAACGGTCTACGGAGAGGATCCCAACTTCCCCTCACGGTCGCCGAGGGAACGGAGGAGCGAGTCCATGGATGTGAGAAGGTGTGGGGGGGAGGAGGAGGAGGAGGAAGCGGGGAAACGGCGGATTCCGCAGCCTTAAATCTTCCTCTCTTTTTTTTGGTCAGTGAATGAAGAAGGGGGAAAGATGTGAGTGGGGTTGTGGGGGGGAGGGTTGTCCTACCTCATTGCAGTTTTGGTGGAAGCTTGGAGAACAATGATGCACAAAGTCGTCAAGACTAATGAAGAAAATGCGCACATGAAGACAACAGCAGCGGCTCAGGGAAGCTCCACATCTGAGCTAATTAGCGCAGGTTGTGTGTCATATGAGCAATAGGTGCAAAAAAAAAAGAATAAAAAATCGTCTCCTATGAATCCAAGAATCGTCTGCCGGGGAGCGAATTCATGCATCCACTTGTTGGATACGTGCGCTCACTTGACGCACTCCGTCCTCTAAGCTCCAGCCGCCTTCATCCTAGAATCCACAGAAACGACGTGTGCAGAAATAAAAAATAATTCAAATGGAACAATCTCAAAAAAAAACCGGAAAAAAGGTTGTTAAGAAGAAAAGAAAGCTTGATGAGGTGTCCGGATCCACAGAAACAGTGATTGCTCGCTCGCCGTTAATTGCATTGCCATCCAGCTGTTGAGTCTCCAGCAGAGGAGTTTCTCTTTTTTTTTTAATGTTTTTGTGAAAGGAAGCTCTGTGTGGATCTGATATCTGGTCCCCCCTCTCTCTCTCTCCCTCTCTCTCTCTCGTATCACCCCCGCCACTCTGTCTCTCACATCCATACGCACACTCTGTATAAGGGTGTAGGCAATCCCCCCGCATAGCGCACCAACGCTCCCTCCCTCTCCTCCCTCCCTACTCGGTCTCTCATTCCGGTTATCGGCGACATTACGCTGAAACCATACAGAGTGTGATTCATAGCAGTGTGTAGTAGGTGTGTGACTAATTTCATCCTATCTAAAGCACAAAAAATTCATGCTTTTTTTCTAATGCAACTTGGTTGAATGACTGCAGCTTATGGCACAGAACTTTAACTAGAGCCTGCATCCTCTGCTGGTTCATCAGGCTGCACTGAGGTGACACTATAGAACAAAGCTGCAGGACTTATCAGCAGCAGGAGGCATTATATAGTTTGAGAATTAAAAGTCTTCTGTAGTTTTTTCTGTGCCATCGTCTCCAGCTGTGAGCCGAGCAGCATCACTATCTGTGCAGAGGAAGGCTTTGAAATTCGACTTTACAGCTGATAAGGTTTGGTTAAGCAGTTGCAGGCTGATGAATGGAGCCACTTGAATTTTTGATGACCCAGAGCTGATTCTCTGGGCGAGTCCCTGAAATGTACCTCTGATTTGGCTACCAGTGCATGTCAGGTGCACTGTGTTACTACTCTGGCTCAAAAGTAGCAACAAAAGAGGGAGACCACACCAAAAGCAACGGTTTAACAATATTTATTAAATAAAGATAACGTGTAAGTGTAAGTCAGTGTGTATGCAGTTGTGTTGAGAGTGCAGGTGATGAGTGCATGTGTAGAGTAAGCAAACCCAAACTAAAGAGGAGTCAGCATGGTGGCCAGGGCAGGAGTGGAGCAGAGAGACAGAAGGCAGCAATCAGGCCCTTTTAAAGAGCCACAGGTGGACCTGGTTGCCTGAATGATACGACCTTATTTGGGAACCGCCCAGCTTCCTGCAAACAGGAACAAGTAGAAATCCAGCCCACCAATCAAAGGCCACCTCCTTGGCCGTCACAACTGTCATAAATGACTATCACAATTCTAACAGTTACATGGTGTTTTTTTTCTCTCTCCAGAAACTGTCAGATCTGATGCTTTTTCGGAGCCAACAAACAAGAGTGACAGCCGACAGCGTCCTGGTGCACAAACCGACACTGTGAAATGAGCCAGAGAGTTTTAACACGACAGTTCATGAAGCACTGCTTAGAGGAGAGACGTGATTTGGGCAGCTAGGAATATTATTAATCATCTCTCACAAATGCAATTTTAACAATTTGTTCCTTTTTTATTCATTTTGTTTCATTTGTTTTCTCACATATGTAGTAAACCTGTTTTATTCTTTATTTCTTTGGGCGGTTTAGAGCTGAATGAGTTTTTAAATGTTAAAGTTCTTGATCATAAAGGTTAAAGACACATAGTTATTTATCTTGTATGAATGCCACTTGCAGTTTTTTTTAATAAAAAGAAAATGATGTAGAGTTAATACTGATTACAGTGCACTGTGAAAATACAATGTGTTTAACAGCTTTTAAACCTTCATTTTTGAACAATTTACTGTTATTTTGCAGACTTTACACGTCTTGTTACTCACAGAGAGCTCATCAAATTGCAAAACAACACATTCATTTCGATGTTAACCATAAAAAATAGGTGAAAACTATAACTAATGTCCACATCAAAAATCTGTAGTTCTCCAAATAGTAATTTATCCGTTTATGATATCTGTTCAAAAATGATACAGGTTCTTAAGAGTTTTCTTTTAAATACTGATAATTACATTTTTCAGTCCTTCATAAACACATTTTTTCTTTCAAATAATGGCAAATTATTTTTTAAAATGGTACGTGCCTGATTTTTCCCAGTTTTGTTAAAATCCAGATAATATCTAGCACCACAGCTAAAAGTATTATCTATACGTTGACTCTAGAAAATAAAGGTTGAAACTGTAAATCGTGTCCACACCAAAAATCTGTTTTTAAATATAGTATTTTGTTGTTTCAGAACAAACTGTTTAAGTAAATCACAACAGTAATAATGTATAAAAACTCAGCAAAATGTATATTTTACAGGAAAATGTTTTTTCTCTGACCCACAAGCCTTTCACGTTCTTCATCCTCTGTGTTTGTTTCTTTAATAATTCATGCAGTGTTTTTGCATTATGGATACCATAAAGTGACTATAAACTACAGTGATGTCTCCACTATGTATTTGCCTGTTATTTCACAGGTCTGTGTGATGATCTTCTTCCACTGATCTGGTGTCAGGTTCTGCTGGCAGCAGGCTAAGCAGGTAACTCCAGATGTCTGTTTCCCCAGCGACTCTTTCCAGCTCCCCTGGGGGATCCCACAGCGTTCACAGGTCAAAGGAGATATACAGTCCCTCCAGTGAGCTTCCCTCCTTAACTGGACATGCCCAGAAGTCCTCCAAAGGCAGGCATCCTAATCAGACGCCTGCAGCACCTCAACCTGAGGAATCGCCACTTTATCATGGTGGAGGAGCCTATGTGTCCCTGTGATACTGCTGTCACAGGAAAAAGCTACTGCTAGTCTGGTCCCTTCCTCATGACCAGTTTGCTTTAGGAGGCCCTCAGAGAGATTTAAAGACCTCAGTAAATCTGGAATCAAGAAGTGGCACAACCTCATCCCTCTGCCTGGCTGAGTTTTGACCTATAAGGCTCAGTCAGGCACTGCCAGATGAAGCTGCAGCATGCCCACTACCTGCAGGGATCCACGCTGTCCTGCAAACCCAGGCATTCAGACACCTGTGGGTTCAGACTGTTTTGGGAAACGTAGCAATAAAAGCCATATTAATACACGCGAACATTCATAAAGTTTAATCACTGGCTCCACCGTGACTCATTTGTTTTGTTCTGAGATTGGCTTTACTTCGTCATCGTTTGTTGTCACCCAGATCCAGCAGCCGCATGTGTTAAAAGAATAATTGCAAAAATTCTCAGCTTTTCCTCTCTCCTCTCTTTAATAAAACCCAAGTTATAGAAAAGTACTGAGGTGGTAAAAGCTTCCTATACTGACAAAGTGAGTTGATAAAAGGTGCCTGAGTGTGAAAAATGGCAATAAAGCAGTTTCATAAAGCAAATTAGAGAAATGTTTCCAGGTTTATATGCATTAGTTAATATATACTCCTTTATATTTCTCATAGAATCGCTCACAGATGAAGAAATTTACAGTTTGTTATCCTGCATACTGACGTTCAGTTCAACAGAACAACGGCAGAACTCTAAATAGACTTATTGGCATTTCGGGAGGTCAGAGTTGCCTTAAAGGTCCTGTCAACACCAATGACGGGTAAAGAGCAAACACCTACTGTATTTAACAATGTTTTACACATTCGGCCTCTGAGACTCCAAACAACAAAACTGCAACATATCAAACTAACAAAAAAGTGTCTCTAAGCTATATTTTGAAAGTACTGACAATGTGAAATTGGTCACTCACAGTAAAAAACCTACAGATTACCTCCAGAATCTGCAGCTCCCCTCGGCATTCAAAGCCTCAGACCACTGTGTGTCTTATCGTCCTGCAACTTTTACGTTTTGCTTCAGCGTCCATGTCCTCACAGCATCATTTTCAGCTGTTGCACAGAGCTGTTTCCATAGAAAAACAAGCTTTAAAATGCATTATACACTACAACACACAGAGCAAGTAAATATCTGATTAACATATCGGAGCACATTGCAGCTAAAAAGCCAGTCATTTCCCTCAAGAGTGAAAACACAGTTCAAAGACCCTGTAGCAACCAATCATGTAATATCATTTTGCCAATAATGTAATAAGTTATTATGTTAACGGCCTTGCATTAAAAAAATCCTTTAAAGATGTAATGGCTGCAGCCAGTAATGTAAAAATACATCAATAGGACTGCATTTCTTGGAAATAAAAGATTTTTTTTGCAGTTTTTGTGCAGTTTGCTCATCAAATATAGGTCTAGTGGATGGTATAGTCGGCATATTCATTGATCAAGGACACGTCCCCCTCCTCAATTATGTCTATAATATATGTCTATGTCTATATTGTTTATTTGCTTAGACATGCAAATTCAAAATTCCATGTCAGTGTCTCTGTTGGATGTTGGATTGTCAGGTGAATTTACCACATTTTTTTCTTGGAAAACATTTCATTAAAAAGGAAAAACGATTCAGTCCTCACTTCAAACTGGATTTAAATAACTGGACTGGCAATATAATGGCACTTAACTCCAATATACAACATAGAACATGAACACTCATTTACAAATGTAAAAAACTGAAGAGTATTATGTACGTTACTGGCTCAAAAACTTTATTACATTATTGGCAAGTTATTACTTGACCATAACGCCTTGTGGATGCACAATCCCATCAGATCTCAGCAGCTAAGTGAGGTTGGGTCTGGTCAGTACCTGGATGGGAGACTGTGAGGGAACACCAGGAAGCCTGGGTGGATGCAGTGTGAGAGTGAGTGGTGGGTGGTGGTCGGAGGGGCCGATGGCGCAGCCTTGCCTCCGTCAGTCTACCCCAGGGCAGCTGTGGCTACATATGTAGCTTACCACCATCGAGTATGGAGTGAATGAATAATGCAATATAAAGAGTATTTGAGTGTCTAGAAAAGCACTATATAAAACCAATGCATCATCATTATTATTATTACGTTACTGGCTTTATTACATTTAAAATGGCCAAAACTATTATGTTATTGGTTGCCACACACCTGGTCAATATTAATCTACAATGTTGAAACTGTTTGGCTAAAAATCTCTTTGGGATTAACAAAGCTCTATCTCCTCTTCTATAATTTCTCAGTGAAACTTCTCTAAAATTCCACTTAGTCACTGAGCCGCAGCACATAAAAATATCCACTCTGCTGGCTGGCATTTTCAAATGTTCAACCAACCATTGGTCAGTCTGACAGTGTCAGCAGTGTCCAGCAAACCACTGGCGAGTCACAAAAGGCCACCGCCAACTTTCTATCCTCGGGTGACATGTGGCACCTTTCATTCCTGCGAAAACAGTCCACCTAAAGCCCTCTCAACGGAAGCAAACTTTGAAGGTCAGACTACTTTCAGATCCGATAGCCGCAGCGTTCAGACTCCAGTGCGTCACAGGGCTCCTTTTGTCACTGAAAATGTTTAATGATTACCCCCTATAGGCCGAGGTCCACTAAATTCTGGTTCTCCACCTTCTGTTTATGTGTTAAGGCTGGAACTAGATATCAGCTGGTGATGCAAAATCAGTTCCAGATAAAAGTTTGACTAAGAAAATGTAAGTCTATGTGGTATCCATCTGGATACTCGAAGGCATCTGATCATCCTCAAATTGATTCTGCAGCATGAAAAAGACCATAAGTGCACAGCCAGGGTTATAGAGATCCAACTTCAAGAGGAACACAGAGTTCTGCAACAGATGGTGCGGTTCCCCCTCGAGCCGTAAACACAACATCATTGTGTCAGTGTGGGATTATGAAAAAGAGACCAAGAGTTTTCCAAGAGGCTTGGAACAAACTACCTGCCTCGAAAAACATGAGAATCACTTTTGTTTTTGTAACATAATTATACTTTCTAAACTCTTCCACAGTAGAGTATCTATGGATTAGAAGCACTTTGAATTAGTAATGACGCCAATAAAGACAAAACAAGAATGTACAGTGGAGAAAAAGCAGCACAGCAGCGAACATTTTTCACCTTAACTTCACTTAAATGCAAAAACAAAGTTTAAATGCGCACTTTAACTCGGCAGGAGCGAGGTCGAATCAGCTACAGTGGGAGTGAATCTGCTCTTCTCCAGTTCCCACGATGAATAAACCCACTATCAAATTACCCCAAAGAGTTCCGCGGAATAATCCAAGATGTTCTGCAGCCAAATGATCGCACTGTTGATTCAAGAGTCCAATATTCCCCTCATTAAGTCATTCACCATGCATCACACTACGCCGGTCTGGAGGAAGAGTCTCGCTGCCTTCATCTGCTCATAAGCTCCTCTCTCGAAACCTGGAAGTTGTCAACACGAGCAAAAAACCTCATTGTGTATTCAAAGCAATTTTGCTCTGTGCATAATAACCAAAAAGACTTTTCGGCGTCATTTATTATTGACTGAAAAGTGCAGGGCCGCTTGTGCTGCAGAGGAAATCATTTGAATAGTATTGTAAGTGATTTCAATAAAAGTATGTATTCCATTCCTTACAGAAGAAGCTAAATCAGCAGACTGTCCTGCCTGATGCGGATCCAGTGTTTCCCCTTTCTAAAGACTGGAGATGATTTAATTAAACTGGATTAAGGATGAATACGATTAGCCAGTATTTTTAATGTTTAAGCATTTCCGTGTGGATTAAAGTATTTACTGAAACGGCTTGAGAACCATTAGCATTAAATGGCATTTTCAGATTTAGTTTAGCTGAATCTGCATAGAGGAAAGCGTCACAAAACTGCAGTCTGATGGACACTTGAGCTGCAAAAAGATGGAGGAACTTGACGACAAAAACTTGGATTGAAACGGCAAAAACAGAAAAATATATATCTATAATTTGCAGCAGATGTTTTTCCAGCCACCTGCTTGGTGTACAGATGCCCTCAGACAGTTTTCCATCATGCCTTTGTGACCTTACAAATACCAGGCCCCTCTCCCTGTAGACCCACCAACAGCTGATCGGATCAATAATCTTCCATTTTACACAACTTGCAATTTCTACTGCCAGTTAATACAGTTTTTTTTTCAATTGTTTACACGCAATTTTGAAAACAGGGCTCCCTTTTTCAAGAATATTTACACAATCATCCAAACATCACACTCAATTTGCATAACTCCTAGACTGTTTGTAAAATGACACACCTCAGTCAAAACATATACACATATATTTAAAACATACACATATTTATAACAATGCTGTTTTGTTTTAATCTCCCTAACACAGTCTTCTTTGCAGTTGGTTACACTCTAATGTGATCAATACAAATCACATTTGTAAAAAGCCCTATTTTAGGAAACAGCATGTGCTCGACTTTTTCACCAGACATTTTTATGTAAGGGATCATTTAGATGACAAAAAGACATTGACAAACCCACAACATTCTTCGTGATTACTTTGAGGTTTTGAGGTTTGTGTGTGTCAAGACTAGACCGGGCTAGTCTGACTTGCTGGTGGGAAACCCAGGTATTTAACCTCTGTGGAGGTGTTTGCAAAGACCAGTGGTGGGTAACGGTCATCAGTGCTCCAAAGGTGTGATTTAGAGTCAGACTAGCCCAGTCTAGTGTTGACACACATGAACTGATGAAGCCGCTCGGATGAGAGACGTCTTCACAGACAAATTACCGAGTCCAGTTGCCTCTGATTGAATCACCCAGAATGACTACAACCTGGATTAATGAGAACATTCACAGACTGACCTGAAAGGGAGCTTCGTTTTAATCCAGGCAGGTATGGAGTCAGCTGGTCACCAAGTCCTTTTTCTGTCCAGTCTTTCACTGCTTCAGTCCAGCTCACTCATTTGGCGCCATATTCTCTCTTTTGAACACAACTGACTCTCAATTCAAGCCCAGAAATCCAAATTTCCTCAGTTCCTGTTACCTGCCGTCCAACTTCCGGGTTTAAGACCGCTGTCTCCGCCCATCGTGTGAGGTCACAGCCAATATACTGGAACACTGTGACTCCTGCAGCTCCAGCGCCCTCTGCTGGTGTGGCCTCTTTTTCCTCTGTAGACACAACACCGGCATTTCATGTTATCAAGCTAGTTCTTTTCTGCTGCTTTGATCTGAATCACTGACATTTAAGTCATTCTCAAGATTATGCTTCAAGGCTGTTGTAGAACATCCCAGTGACTTAGTTTAAGGTAGCTTTTGAAGTTTGGAGAACCAAATTCGTATTAGTGTGGTGAGAGAAAGTGATGAGAAAGTTCATGACCAAACAGCTGAAAGCATTAATGCTGCTTATTGCTAAGCTAACAAACTAAACAGTTTGCCTGGCTGTAGATCCTAACTTTTTTAGAATGTTGATCAAGTCAGTCAAGTCTTCAATGAAAATAACTTTAATTTCAACCTTTAGAGTGCTAAAGGGGAAAATTTCCAATTTCCACCCACACTAATGTCACAGCTGTAGTGTTTGATCATGAAAATTACTTGAAAACAATGCATCATGACTAAAAAAAAAAGGTAAATTATGACTTGTGTTTCATTCATCACTCTTTTTTTGAGACATTGCAGTGTTTTTAGAGTCACAAAAACCATGGGCAGCAGTAAATTCTTTGCAAACACCTCTACAGATGTGCAATAAATACTACAACAACAAGCAGCCACATGCTCCCTAGCAAATTTTTTTTCTCTACACCATTTGGTTTGTGTACATTATGTGGACAGCAGGACCACCACGTTTAGACGTCACCATTTTTATTACTGTATGACCTATAGGCAAGTCCCTCGGGACATATGGACTCACATAAAGGGCATGTATTAGCGTCAAAGTCCACATCGGATCCTTGGTGGACTTGACAATTTGACAATGGCACAGACGTAAACCCTCATGGGAATGCGACTCAAAGTCTAAGTCCGTAAAAGTGAAGGCTGGGATTGAGTCATCGGCTTTGGAGCTCTTTGGTCACTTCCCAGAAATCCTTGCAGAATATGACAGAGAGAATCCCCCTCTGCTCACGCAACATTTGTCCGTTTACTGCTACAGCCAAACTCCGAAAACAGAGAAACACAAAGACTAGTTGGGCTACCGAAAACAGCTGAGGAGCACCAAGGTAGAAGTATGTCAGGCAAACCAAAAAACAAACAACGCAAGCTATGATTTAAGATGCAAATGACATTTCACATGGTAGCTCTTGGTTATGATTTCAAAAGATGGTATTATTGGGATGCAGTTTATATTGTTATTGCATATTTCTTTAATGGGGACATTTAACAACAAACTCTGCAACTATATCATCATCAAGCACTGCAGCAGACCCTGGAACCAAACTATACAGCTTACAACTGCATCTTTTTGTTGCCCGAGTGTGCATTCCATTGTTCATGGCCTCTTTTTGGAAGATAATTGTCTCTCATTGTGTTTAAGGTCTGCCACACCCCTAAGTGGTGAGATCACCAACACCTGAACTCCATGTGATCTTCAGTGGAGCTGCATATCCACCCTCAGATCATACATTCCTCTGCATGTTGGCCACTGAGCTGAGCTAGCGCTGCAGAAATACTGTGTTTGCAAGCATCTTTATTCAGCTCTGTTTATCCTGTCCTTGTCTTTGTTGGCTAGCGGTTAGAAGTGTCCCTCGAAAACCAATCTGAGTAACCTTGTGGGGATGAAAGAGGGAAAGAATAACCGGCAGTCACTGAGCTCAGTCTACACAGAGACAATACAGAGAGACGCAGGGTTTTGTTTGTTATGTTGGCACCCTGAAGCCATATTTGCTTCCATTTTCCCAAATATTAGTTGAATTATCTCAAGTAAAGATGTCTGTACACAAGTGTCTTGCATTGCTACATGGACTGTAAATATCTCAGCAGCTGTTTCTTGTTGTTTTGGTGCCAGTTCTGCAGTTTGTTTTTGGGTAGACTTACGGTGTTAAATAAAGGCTGTAACACTCATGTCAGTGGAATCTTTTGTGAAATATTACAAACATACAAATGTAGCTGCATGTCTGCAAAAGAAATGGACAAAGTGTTGGTTTGAACATGCAAATTTAGTGTTACAATCCTTTAAAATCCGATTCGAGAGGACTCCTAACACCTCAGATTAAAAATTGTAGGTCTTTTATTATATAACCCATTACACAAAATTGGGTTAAATTGAAGGTATATGAGAGGATTGCGCCTTCACACTTCTCTGATTTCTAATGATGACTTTGGCTCGACAGATTTTAAACTTGTCATTCTCAGCTCATCTGACAGCTACCAGGAAAAGCCCCCACATTTCATCCTCAGATGAGCAAAGAGAGAATCTTGTAACAAGAAAAAAAAAAAAAAGGCACAGAGAGGAGCGCCGGCATACTGCCTGATTGAATTGTCGCAGATTAAAGGGAAAAGGGAGAGGAACCTGTGCAATTTCATGTCAGTCTACCTGCCAGAAGTTATTACTTCTGAGGATTTACCATATTCCAAAATAAACACCCAAACAGCCTGGCTGACAAAGAATTTAGACGTATGAAAAATGTGGGCCTCTTCTGTGTCAGTTCTTTTTTGGAAAGAAAGCAATGGAGTCCATGAGATGAGGGCTTGAAGCGCTGCTGCCCCTGTGGTCAGATCCATATTCTCCTGTGGAACAAATAAACATTTCAATTCTGACTCTGTCCTTGGCTATTGACCAGCACAGAGAAAAAGTATTGGAGTGAATAATGGCCCATACTGCAAGCCATTGAGCTGCTCCAGGATTATAAGCATGGAGCCGGAGAGAGCTGGAGACTAAAGGGGATAGATGGAGGAAAAGGCTATTTTCTTTCTGTTTGGGAGAAAGAGGAAAGACAGATGCAGCCATTTCAGAAACATACTTATGTCAATAAAGTTCTGCATTACACTGGTTAACATTATTAGGTGATGCATTTTCAAAACAGGGATAATTCAGGAATCTGAAATGCTGACAAAAGCCTGACATCAGTGACTAAGCCCGAGCATGGATCACTCCACCATCCTCTGCTCGGAGAACTGGCATCATCCCTCTTTTCAGATTATGCCTCTCCCTTCTACCAAACATAGCTGGCCTGTTGCTGCCATTCTTAAAAGTTTCTGTGGGAAGCGGAGTTCCAGTCTATGAGGGAATTATGGCAGTGTCAGTGGGCGCCTGCGCTGAATCCGCCTCTGAATGAAGCTGCAGGATCAACATAAGCCGCACTGCAGGCCCAAACATGTATTCCCGAGGTGTTTTGGCTTGTGTTTATCTCCACGATACGCCCCGCTCGCTTTTCCTTCCTCCTTTCCGTGCTGGACAGCCCCGAGCTGGACGCTGTCAATGGTTTTCAGAGGATGTTGGTGTCTGTTTGAAGTGCTGCTTTGCTATTTGGGGAGCTTCCGCCGGGAGGAGGTGTAGGAGGGAGGAGGGGGGGAAAAAAGAGAGAGATTGGATTTGGAAGCAAAGAAAACCCTCTTTATTTGTGGAAGAAATGAAACAGCAGCCCCTGGTGGCAAACAGATGCAGGCTGGTTCCTCCCTGTAGTAACAGGCTCTTGATCATCCAACTAAAATGCATGCAAGCCTTTGAGGGAGTGAGACACTGAGGGCATCTGAGGTGCTGTTGTGAGAGAGGAAAAACAGTGCAGTCATTTGAACAGGCAGGATGGCATCATTCAGAAAGCTTCATGTCCTCTGCTTTGATATTTATGTGTGTAATTCTCATAATGTGTTCTCTTACTGGGTATGCAGCCTGCGTATACTACAAATATGCTCAGTGACTGATGCTTATTTTTGTAGAAAAAGATGAGCCAAACTTAAGGAAATAAACAATCAATGCTTTTTAAAAACACTTTGTCTGCAGATTGTATGATGTATGTGCATGAACTGTTCCTGGCCCTAATGACGTTCACTTAACTCATGATTCAGGACAATAAAAGCCATCAGATGAGACCATACAGGCAGGGAGACTGGAGAAAATTGGCGATGGAAATAATTAAACTAGCACCAGTAAGACACATAGTCCCATATGCAATGAGTAAAACAGAACAAGGCAAAATGTCGACACTGGATGATTCTAGATCTAAGTCAAGATTTACATCCATTTCCAGCATTTAATACAAAAGGCCAGAGTTTGTGTCCCGTTATTGGCATTGCAAGTAATGTTTAGTTAATAAAGATTCATATATATTCATCTAATATTCAGATTATGTCAAAACAGTATTGTAAGTTTGTATTTGCATTTTAGTGTGTTCTAGTTCCTGGTTGTAGTACCTGGCCCAAGTACTTTAAACATACCCTAAACAGAGCTTATTTACCATTACTTGTGATGTCTCCCTAACCATAACTAATATGCAGCAGTCCAGAACTGATCGGAATGTTACAGGTTCGATCCCCCGTTGCGGCCACTGTGGGCCCCTGAGCAAGGCCCTTAACCCCGACTGCTCCCCGGGCGCCGCAACGTGGCAGCCCACTGTTCCTAACCAGGATGGGCCAAAATGCAGAGAGGAATTTCCCCAAGGGGATTAATAAAGGCTAAATAAAAAAATAAATACTATTTAACATAATGGCACTGGACTTAAAACAAATAAATCAATTTTCTTGAATCACTCAGTATTACAGTGATCCCTCATTTGTCGCGGGGGTTAGGTTCCAGAACCCCTTCACGACAGACAAAATCTGCGAAGAAGCGACCTCATATTTTATTGTTCAGAAATATTTTAAGGCTGTTATCAACCTTTCCCACACTCTTATAAACACTGGCTTCGATCACCACCAATCAATTGGCATCCGACTAGCTCAAGCGGAAGCAGCCGTAGCTGCGTTTTCCATACATTAATCCGCTCATCTGCTGTACGCTATGTATTTTATAGACTATTTAAAAATCTGCGATACAGTGAGACCACAAAAAGTGAACCACGATATGGTGAGGGATTACTGAATTATTTTTTCTCCTCTTTAATTCTTCTTGACCTCAGCTCAGTCTTTGTTACGGTGAACCACACCATCTTGATCTGCTGTCTAAAGACTTGTTTGCATCTTTTATCTGTGGAGTCCTCCAGGGGTCTACTTTGGATCCCCTACTGTTTACTATATACACGCTATATCCACGTCTGTCATTTTGAAATTAAAAAGTGGATGTCAAACTTTCTTGCAGCTGAATCTAAAGTGATCAGAATTTGATCCAAGCTCCAGGAACATTAGCAGGATTTTCCTGTATTCTGGGGCCCTTATCAGGTAATGTTCATAAAGTGGCCCACAGCCAAGGTGTTATTTTTGACTATTAGTTTTGCAGTCTTGCTTTGCCCAACTCAGACAGCTAAGATCAGGTCATTCTTCTCCCCTGCAGACTTAGAAAAGGTCATCCATGCTTTCATCTCCTCCAAACTCGACTAGTGTAGTGCATTTTATTCTGGTATCGGTGAGCAAAACATATAAAAAACAGTTAACTGAAAATGCTGCTGCCAGGTTTTTAACATGCACCGAAAGAAGTGTCTGGATTACACTAATCCTAGCTGCCATTTACTGGTTGAGTGAGTTTTAAAATTATTTTTAAGATCTGATGAGCCTTATCGATGCCTCAGATCCAACATCAGAGCCCTACTAATGGTTCCAAACTCCTGACTTGTCACTGAAGATGACCGTATCTTTGCTGTTCAGGTGCCTCAGCTGTGGCATTGAGATTTCATTCAGGCAAACTCAGTATTCTCTCTTAAATCTCTTCCTAAGATTCACTTTTGGCTGATGGCTTATTCCTAACTTGTTAGTATTTGCTGCTTCTATTTTATCTTGTGATATTTCGAGCTTTGGGTCTTATTTACTTGCAATATCTGTTTTTTTAAAAATCGTAAAACACTTTGTGATTCTGTCTTTGAGAGGCGCTATCAAAGTAGAGTTATTATTTTTCCTGGCAATAGTTCTGCAAGAATCATTCTCCTAAGTGTAGAGCATGATAAAAGGAGGCGAAATTATTTCACTGTGCTTTTCTGCAGTTTTCCTACTGTGACTGTAGCCAAGCTCCAATATTTGATCAACCCTTTATTTATTATTAGTTATTGAACTAATGGGCACCTCAAAAGTGCGGCTCTACTGGCAGCAAATGAGCCCAAGCTAAGTGCAATAGTGCCGTGTGAGCAGTTTTAAATGCAAAGATAACTGTGCATACATTATATCACCCAGGCTACCACTCATTAAAACCAGGGACTATGTGCTCCCAGCCAGTGCAGGGTTATCCCCGAGCCATTTTATGAAACTTAATGTTCCATTAAGAGTGCATCAATCAGATTTGAAATCATTCGAATGCCCATTAGCCCTCACAGAGCCACAGCACTGAGACCACTCCTGCTATAATGACACCGAAGACACACAGGAGACATCATCTCTTAGAGAGCCATCTCACATTTTGCCCCCCCCAGCTTCTCGCTGTGATGTCGGACTGACCGAGCCGGAGGTGTCTGAACAGCAACGGAACAATCCGAGAAGCACGAAAATTCCTGGTAGACTTTTCTTTGCCTTAAGCTCCCAGGTTAAGGGATATCAGACAAACACAGCACGAAAGCTCCCTCTCCCTCCAGAATGCTAATACCATCTCCCGAACATCAAAGTTGTGGAAACTGGGGTAAGGAAGCCACGTCATGTTTACCTCCTGAGCGAGCTGCCGAGTGTTTACACACCTTTTTTTTTCTACAGGAACCGTTTCGACACATCAAAAAAACGCCCTCGTCTGTTTTCCCTCTCATGACCCAGAAATGAAAGACAACACTGAAGGCAGTGGAAGGAGAAACCACGAGGGGATTGCAGCCTTTTGAAAAAAAGTTAAGCAAACTCCAAGTTCAGTGAGAGCGAGGTGAAATCTGATTAGATAACCGTGACACTGGTGAAAATGTTCTTTGTTGTGCCTCTTTTTATTTTATTTTTTTCCACCGGTGTGCCTGAGGGTGTGAAATATCCCAGTGGATGTCTTTAAACATGACAACGCTCTTGCACGTTTATGCCCGGTTTAGCATACTGCAGTTGTAGTGCCATGTTCCTCGTTGACTTAGATGTCAATATTTAAAGGGGGAAAAAAAATAAAACTTGGCATTATTTCCTAACATCCGTAGGGACACAGGCCTAACAAATTATACTTCCTCAAACTTTCCCGAAGTGTTGCGAGTATCAGTCAACTATTGAATCACCTCCTCGAGACTCTCCTCTATATGGAAATGGGAGGAAAAAATGCAAACGTCTCCCTGGTTAAAATCAATTATTCACAGTCATCTCCAGGGATGTGCAGGCCCTGGCAGTTTTCTCAGATGATTCAAAGTGTGCGTGCATGTGTGTGTATGTGTGTGTGTGTGTTTAAGCATGTGGAAGGTTCAAGCTAAACCCTTTAGCATAATGTGAGTAACATTCATTTAAGACGAGGAGCGTGTGTCCGGGCAAACCCTTTCCTGCCGCCGCCGTCTCCTCCATGGCCAAACCCCCGCTGAGAGAACAGGGGCCTCTCAGACAGGTCTGCAGGAGCAGATAGGAAAAGGTTACAGTGTCTCTTTAGTGTAGAGTCTCCCACTGCTGAGAAGTTGTGAATGTTTCATAAAGAATGGGAGTGCACTGTTCCTTTGTGACTGGAGCGCTTCCCTGTCCCTTTTTTTCCTGTGCTGTATGCACACATCTGGAATTACTAGCACACACCTAACATCACGTCTGCACAACACGTCTACTTAGTGTCAAATTTAAGATCTAACTTGATTATTTCTAGTGCTGTATTTGCACTTCTATAATTCCCCTGCTGATATTGTATCATTGCGGAGAATACATTTTCACCTCTATGTATTTCTAGTCCCTCAAATTCTATCATATTAATTACATTTTTTTTTGCATTATTTCCGCTGCCTAATCAAAAACAAAAGATTCATGTCGTTGGCTGTGTTCAGAATCAAAATAAGATGAAGGAGAGGCATAAGAAAACATGTTAAATAGCATCTGTTTACAGCTACTGGGGGGAAGCCGTCCTTGACAGTGTTTCCACGTCTTTATTTGTCAGATATGCCCTTGAGATGAATTTCAGGTTAATGAGATTCGACATAAATCATGCCTTGCAAGTGATGAATTGATTTACAGTGAAGAAAACAGTTTGAATAAATACCTTTAGAGGGGGATTTTACAACATAATCAAAAGGTAAGGATTTATGCAGCGTCCACAGTTGAAATCAATTGAAATGGGTTTTTGTTCATACATTCACTGGCTTCACTTTATGAGCCAACAAATGTCTCAGCCTATATGTTAACTAGTCATGTCCTACTCCCTCTAAGTTACCAAGCTCCATCTCCACGCTTGTCAGCTTCCTGGATGAGCCGTCTATCACAAAACAGCATCTAACTGGAGGCTGTGGTAATTGCTTATTATGACGCCGCAGGAATTGGAGAAGATGACAAATGAAGACGATGTGTTAAAAAAATAATTACAATGTAATTGCAGGGTAGCGTGGCGGTGCAGTGTTTGGCTCCCAGCAAGAAGGTTCTGGCTTTTCTGTGTTGAGTTGGGATGTTTTTCTCATACATGTATGAGTTTCTTTTAAGGGTTCAAGTTTCCTTTCATGCATGCAAGTTAGGCTTGACTCTAACTGGCTGCAAGTGTGAATGTGAGTATGAGTGTTGTTTGTCTCCCTGCATTAGTGCTTTGACTGGCCAGCAACTCGTTCTAGTGTTAGCTGGGATAAACTCCAGCTTGCAAATGAGCAAGAATTGGTTGTGGGTGACAAAGGTTATGTTAGCTTCTATGTAGCGTCAACATATTAGTGACAGACTTGTAGCATATCTGACTAATCTGAACAACAAACTCACTGGTAAGCTTAACCCTCTTGTGTTAGCTTCCTGAAATCATCTCCTGTGTTAACGGGTCGGTTTGGACCTGTGTCTTAAATCAGCTTTAAAATACACTAAAAACTATCATCCGATTTGTTTGTCATCTCTTGTTTACCTTGTTTGGCTTCCTCATCCATGAAAATATTGGTTTTAATGTTTTTGGTGCGGTCCTCTGGGCTTTTTTTGTCAGTATACCCCTCGATCCACTCTGCAAGGCACCAGCTCTATTACTGAATTGACCTCAAATGTCTGCATATGCCTGTCTTTGTTTGTTTTGTCTTTGTGCAGGTATATGGGAAAACAAGGCAAAATGAGAATCCTCTAAAGCTCACATGATTGGGAAAGGAGCTGGCTGTCAGTGTGTTGGCTGACAGTGCACTTATGATTTCAGTTTCGGCTCTAATTATTGCTTTATAATCTTATTTGCATAACTGGGTTGAAACTGGCCCTAACAACATTAAGGTCATAATTTCATCCAGAGCATTTTATAATTTAGAGCAAAACATTTTTAAAATTTTTTTTGTTAAAATAGAGGTTCCTGGCAAAGTCAAAAAGCCTTGATGCAATAAACAAATTTATGTGGTTCTTTTATGCAGTTAAAACCAGAAAACACAAGAGGAAGGTTAAGTAACATGATATTTTTTCAAAAAAATTGCAAAACTACACCAGTTATCACTGCAGGAAACTGTAAAAATGCGACAAATCATTAGATTTTCAACTTTTCAAGTGTCTTGACAGTAATCATGTTCAAGTTTTTTGTGTTTTTGTCAGGAAAAACAATCAAATCTAATTTCAAATTTAGGATATTTCATCAAAATGACTTAATTATGGGTGTCTCAATTAAAAGTATTACAAAAATATCCAAAATGTATTTATTTTCACGAACCACATTCTATACAAACTATAGAATATTGTGTGCTCTTCTTTGCAACCAAGAACCCACTACTGACTCAGCTGCACCCAACTGTATTAAAAACCATTCTAGCATTCATGCTACATCCTTGATGCTCAAACAGCAACAGCCAATGTGACAAAAATTCAGATATTCAGGGATTTTTTAATTTTTTAATTTTTTTATCTGAGCTGGACAAAACTGGGAGTTTGTACGTTTTTCTTGTGCCTACATGAGTTTTATCCTGGTGCTTCAGCTTCCTCACACAGCCCAAAGACATGCATTGTAGGCTCATTTGGGATTCTAAATTGGCTGTAGGTGTGAGTTTGCAGGAAACCATCTACAGGATAAAGCAGATGGAAGGATGGAACTGGGTTGAAGTGCAGGCTGTGTATACACAGAGCAGATAAGAGACGAGTAACAAATTAAAAATGTAAGTACTAAAATGTCTATAGTGTGTTCTGCCAACTTCTTTTTTTCTTAGCATTGGTAACACCCTTGGAAAATTCTTAACGTATTAATTCCAGGTTTAACTACAATTTAACAATTTAAAAACGTAACTTCTTCTTTTATGATTTATGGCATTGTAATTTTCTTACACCTTACAAAAGAGATTTCTGAGTTCTCTCTACTTCTAGCCATTGTTGTGCTGTTTCCACAGAGGTGTAGGACTTTGTTCTGCTGTGAAAGATGAGTCCACAGGGAGGAAAAATGTGGCAGGAGCCTCAAACAAAAAAGGCCCATAAAAAATGGAGTTCAGAGGGTTAAAGTGCCGCTGATGGATTCACACAAAGTAGGGAAAAAAAGCAAAAAAAATCCTCTCACAAACTCATCTTCAGGCCAGAAGCACGGGGTCAGAGAGACATGTAGACTAGTAATATCCAGTATTATATCCATTCTATTCATTGTACTGTTGAAATAGTTGCATGTTGCTCCTTTTTATAAAAGTTTGGGCTGTTAGCTGAGAGCACTTGATTTAATCAGAAACTCCTTGTCAGGTTCCCATACTGTTCTCTCAATCAAACCGGCCTCTGTGCTTCACTCTCATTTAGAATCACGTTATTCGTGTATTTACAATGCGAGCCGAGGTTGATCACAGCAGTCAATAAGGCCTGACAGCCGCACGCTTTCATTTGTGTTTGTTGTGCTGTCGACAGCTCCATTCCACTCCGCCGCACCGGGCTTCCTCCTGAATACCAAATGAGTGATGCTCCATCTCCAGCCTCTGTCAGCATCTTAACGGTGCATTACTACATTGCTCTTATGGCCCCGGCAATAAATCTGCAGAAAAGTGGATCTGGATGCCGGGCCCGCCATGCATTCTGCTTTACCATTCTCTCTTCACATCGCCCCAACCACCACCACCCGTGTTCACACTGTGAGGTGGGAGCAGCAGACTGTGACAAAAGAAATGGGAGAGAACTGCAGGAATTGGTGGTTCTGGTTTATATTATATTAGCATGCAGTCCACCCACCTTGTTACGAAACAGCAGGAAGCTCGTGCCATGACTTAATTGCAATATTTATGTTTTTTCTCATTAAATGCAATTTTCCACAGATTTATTTTTGAATGATTGCATAATAAAAGTGATGAATTATGGCATTCTACACATTTGAGTAGTTAAATTGTCATTTTTTTTCTATTATGAAGCATTTGCTGTACCTGTGGCTGCAAGGAATGTAAAGGTTGGAATCGTTTGCAATAACTAGAGTAAATTCTTCATTTTTCTTTTTATCAGTTAAAGGTCCCCTATTGAGCCCCTTTTCTGGAAATTTTTGAAAGTCCCCAGAATGTGCGCAAAGACAATTGTTTTTACTGATTGTTTAACTGTTTTAGCCCTGTTCTTAACCGGTGTTTCAATGTCTGAAGCATTAAGTCTAACTGAGTGTCTGCAGTCCACGCCCCCTTCAGGAAGAAGACTCTCTCTGCACCAGCATCAGCTTTGATGTGATACAGAAGTGGTTGAGTGTGTGAGACCAAGGCTTTCTATCACTTCACACTTCATTTTAAATTTAAATATTGCCAAATTCATAGCACAGCTGTTGTTTTTAACACATGGTGAGTCTGCCAGCCAAAATTTTATAGCTCAAAATATTGCAAAGATACTTCATTTTACAGTGGTTGCATAACTGTTTCGGTCATTTAAGTAATTTTTTTGTTTGTTTTATTTTTCCAGTATAAATTAATTGTTGTATCTGTGGCTGTAACTAGCCTAAAGTTTAGAATAAATCTGCAAAAACAAGAATAAATTCTTCACTTTTTGCTAAATATTCAGTATATTGCAATTCTGCAATACATATTGTAAATCTCTGTTTAAATTACTCCACAGTCCTCCATTACCGCCTGCATACATTATGAAAATATCCGATTTAAAATGTAAATGAGACACATAACTCATTTAATGTCTTTCACATTCAGAAAGGCATGAGTAATACTCTGCGGCTCTAATTCTCATGAGAACGCATCTACCTCGGTGATTCTATTTTTACCCCTCGCGAATAAGCTTTGACTGAAAGGGACAGAGGTGAAATCGCTCTGCACTCCAAACGTTTGCGAGGTCAGAGGTGCAGCCGGTAGAAGGCAGCGACCGCCAGTCTGCTTCCCCTGATACCCGTGAAGGGCATCCTGGTGTCCTTGTTGTGATGTGTTTGCTGGTGGGCGAGCTGAAGGCGACGTTAGCAGGTGAGGCAAACGGATGGAAGCAACGATTCCTGCCACTCAGACGCCCCCCCACACGTCTGACAGATGGACTCTTAACAAAGCAGTCGCTCAATGGAGCCACTCAGCGGGTCCTGTCTATCAATCCGACCCTCCTCCTCCCCTCCCCAAAATCTCCACCTCACAACAGCGTTTCTTCCAGGTAACAGCCTGCGGTCGATACTCCCCCATTGTGAGAGACTCCATTTCCCTGTGACACTATGACTACGTGTTTCGCAGCCAAGTATCGACACAGATGGACCCCAGAGTTATTTCCTCTTCCACTGCTTGCAGCACGCTCAATCTGTGCTGGACAGCAACATGTTGTGTAACCGCAACACAGTTGGCAACGCAGACGGCTCTGAAATCATTCATTACATCAGTGTCATGAATTCTAAAAGGGATTTTTTTTCTCTCGGCTTGTGCTGGGAGGAATGTTTTTTTTTATGTTGAATGTGTTGTAGGGCAGCGAAAGTATACAGCAGGGAGCAAAACTGTGTTTTTCTCTTACTGACATGGTTTTAGGATCGTGACTTGAATCATAAAACATATCAAAAGTGCAAAAAATCCAAAGCTAGAGGTCTTTTGTTCTGCTTTTCACTGAAATAATGAAAACCTCACATGCCAGAATGAGTCTTTTTCAATTTTTAGCTCAAAGTATTGTAAAGATGGTTGATTTTACCATGATTTTATAACTGTCTTTGTCCTCTTATCGCCCTGTTTCAGTGTCTGCAGCTGCCAAACATAGCCATGTGAATTTCCCTTTTCTTAAATTTCCGTCGGGATCAGTAAAGTACCTACCTACCTGATAAACATGTTTTTGTGTGGTATATAAGGCAAAATATCCCAAAACAGCCAAAATAGGCCTTTAAGAGTTTTAAAGTTCCCACCATCTTTGAATGTTCCTCAGCATTACAGTTTCCACAGGCCTCAGACCTGTGAGCATGCTATCAATGCTAATGGTAACATTAGCCACACACTGCCCTAACACCAAGGATTTTCCAGTTGTTGTAGTGACATTGGCATCAAAATTAAAAGTAATCCACTGGATCCTCAGTTCCTCAGATGCTGGGAGTGCATGAAGACTCTTGTGTTCACTCTTGCAGCCAACAGCAGAACATTTGGTGTGTTTTGCTTGTGGCTAAGACATTTTAGAGTTAGCAGAAGCAGCTGCAGAAAGTAAATAAGCCTGGTGGAGTGTGAGGCAGCTGCTCAATCTGAATGGCTCACCTGGAAGCACGAATATGCAAAGTTTGAGGTGAATTCTTACTCTCTTCTACACCTAGGAGGCAATTAAATTGTGAGGGGCTTCAGGAAGGGTGGGAGTACAGTTCTTCATGTCCTAACAGCTTTTGGTTTACACCGACAAGTGTATAACAACCACAAAAAAAACAATAAAAATGGATTTCCACCTTGAGGCACCTGTGATTTCTCCGGAGAAACAAGCAAGGGATCAAAAGCTGCCTTAGCAGGTCCTGTCAGAGCACAATCTCATTTTTTAAAAATCTCAGCTTTCTGCTTGGTTTTCATTTTGTTTTCTAACCTCATTTTACTGTGTTTCTTCAACGGTAGCTTCCAATTTCATTTTTACTGACCCCTGTTTGTGAAGAAGAGCGCAGTGTGACTGTGAACGAATGCACACACGGTCATGAACACTTGTACGAAGCCAAATACCTGTCGTATAGATCGTTTCCTCACACTGTGGTTAATGGTGGTGATCAGTTTGTCGCCAAGGAATCCAGAAACCTCTGATAAAAGCCTTTCAGTCGTCAGATGGCTTTACAAAGACAAAACCTGAGCGTCTTCACAAGGTGTTGGTTGAACACAGATTTCTTAAGCGTCCAGATGTTACTGTTGGGATGATTCTGAAAAAAATTTGTGAAGATATCAATCCAATCAAAAGAGCCATAGCATTTAATTCTCTCCTGTCCTGCATTTATTATATTAAATTTATTCAGGTTTGAACTCTCTCCTGTCTGTGCACTACTTTACATAAGCTGAAAGTCATTGTTAATGCATTTATTTTAGTCCCAGGGTGCTCAGATCGTGGCAGATAATATGTGAAAAGACCATTTTGTATCTGCTTTTTCTTTAAGCCATAAGTGTTTTTATCTTATATTACATTTTTCCCAACATTATTGCTGACACTAGACTAAAGCCACCTGCAGTATGTTGATCTCCAGTGTGATGCTGTTTGTAATGGACGAGAGAGCGGAGATATTTCGTGGGCATTGAGGTGACAGCAGAAGAAAATGAGATTGTTATCTCATATTAAGGTTTCTGTGGCAGCGAGCATATATTTCCATGTATTGTTTCCACACCGTTATATCAGCACACAAGCTTTAGAGATGGATTAAGAGACCATATGGGTTGGGGATGAAGGGTCCTCATGACCAGAGAACCTTATCTGGAGCCGCTTTACAGCAGCCATGATGAGTGAGAAAGATAACGGAGCAGGAACAGTGCCAGTGTGAGCAAGGTCAGCAAAAGACTCGCTGGCGGCCACATCTCCAAAAACACAAGCCGGAGAGCAGAGAAAAAACACATTTGCTTTTGCACCTATTTTTAACTTGTTTATCTCTTGCATTTGACATATAGTAGCAATTTTGTATTTGCAATTTAGCACAACGCCTGGGAACTATGAACTATGAGAGAGGAGATCAGACACACAACGCAGCGATAGAAGGCGGACCTGCTTTTCTGTGCATTAGCAATAAATGAGCTGCAACTTGAATGCACACAGTTACACAATTATTCAGCAGACACACTCTGTCCCCCTCTTTGTTTTGTTTTTTCTCCTCCTCTCTGTAGCCGGAGCTGCTCCACTATAATAACCCAGCTTTGATTGTAACCAGTGAACCACAAACACATTACTTGGACCGCATACAAATTCGTTGCACAGGCTGTTGAAAGGTTGGCATTAAATGAATCATAAATCATCCCTTATCTGCGGCTGATCGAATAAATCATTGAGTGCTACGCACCCCCCAAAAAAGGGGGTCACTTGTACTCTGCTCTTTGTGCATTCCCAACGTTTCATTTTCATCTGCGTGTGATTTATTATTTGCATTGCTGATGGGTTTTGGTGTCAGTCAGAGCTGTACGGGAAAACTTTCTGATTCCCTCTGCCTGGCTGTGTCATGCTATCAAGTTGGAAGTGGACAGGTAATGTATTACTGCATGCTGGGGAATATCAAACTGTGTGTGCCTTGAGGGAAAGTGAAGAGCCTTTATTAGAGTGTTAAAAAAAAAAGCATTCCCCATCCTTTTCCAACACCACCATCTGAAACGGGCAGTCCTCTCCATCCCTGAGCAGAGATTAGGGATTCCATAGCCGGGGGATTCAGGTAACTGATAAGGCACCTCTGAAGTTTTACACACAGCCTCGTAGCAGCCAAACTTCCCATTAAAGATGAGCAAGGACGGGCTTAACAAGTAAATATATACATTAGGGAGCTGCCCCATATACAGTTTCTTTACTGTAGCAGCATGTCAATAAAGAGAGCTCAGTAGAAAATGTAGAAATATTCATTGAGTTTAGCTACAGGTAAAGACTGTGGTGGTTAGAAGCCATTGAGAAAGGACAAATGAGCCACAACATAACGTAAAACGACACAAAAAAGAAATTAAATAAGAAAAAACTGACTCAAGACAACACAAATTGACAAAAACGAGACACAAGACGACACAAACGACACACAAAACAATACAAATAAGACACAAAACAACACAAAATGACAAAAAATTAGACACAAAACAGCAAACACCAGACATAAAATGACACAAATGAGACACAAATTGACAAAATTTGCAACAAAAAATGAAACAAATGAGACGCAAAATGGCACAAACAAAACACAAAACAACAAAAACCAGACACTAAACAATACAAATAAGTCACAAATAAGACACAAAACGACAGAAACAAGACATGAAATGGAAAACGCCGGACACAAAATGACACAAAACAATAAAAGACAGACATGAAACAACACAAAACAGTACAAATAAGACACAAAACAACACAAAATAACGGGAAAATGACAAAAATGAGACACAAATCGACACAAACAAGATGCAAATTGACAAAACAACAAAAAAAGAGACATATGAGACGCCAAATGGCACAAACGAGGCGCTGATCATCAAAAAGCAGCAAAGACAATAGCAAAAGGAGCCACGAAACACAATAAAAAGGAAATCAAACAATGATGAGCAGACACAAAATACCACTAAACAACATAATTGATAAAAAAAAAACAGATAAAAATGACACAAATAAGACACAAAACAACAAAAACCAGACCTGCATAACTACGATTACAGTTAAAAACTATGTAAAAGTTGTATATTACTGGAAATATGCTGGAAGTTTTAGCTACAGATTTAAACAGTAAACCTCATATTCTTCTGTAGAGTGGTGTAATCAATTATCAGCGGTTATCTGCCTTAGTAAATTTGAATAGTAACCCTGTAAAAATTCAGGAACATTTACAGTAAAATTATTTACAGTGTAGTCTAAACAGTGGTTGCGGTGATGGTGGAGGAGCATTATTTTAAAAACAGCATCTATTCTGAAGAAAAACACTGCCAGCAAAAAGCCTTGCAGAGCTTTTGAAGACATCACTATCACATGCAGTGATATGTTTTCCATTATCACCATTTGATTCACCGCATTCTATCCATCTCTGCAACAACACATTTTTCACTCTGCCCTCTAGTGTGGTCGTTTCAAAGAGCTCCAAACATTCTTACGCTGTCATGGGGCCAGCTGCAGCCTGTTCTAGAGCTTTGTGTCTGGAGATACCTGACAAATTCAAAATTTCACTCAAATGTACAGAAGAATTGGAAGCAAAATGTAGTTAAATACCTACTCTGTGGAAAAAATGTACCAAAATATTATTAAATATCACATTATTGGATTGAAATCTGTGTGAGTACTATTTTACTGTTGTTCTGGTCGAGGTGGATCCAGTTTTAACAGTTTAAACACTGTTTTGGACAGTGTTCTCTAGGACTGGGTCCTGTAAGGTAAGCTAAGGTAATCTTGTTTTTTTTTTTATCCCTGAGGAGCAATTTGTCCTACAGACAGCAGTAAACAAGAACACTGTAGTACCTAATCACTACACGCAGTCCAAACCACACAACACACAAAAGGATCACATAATACTGTTCAGAGGGAGGACAATGGTAGCAGGGACAAATGCATGTTTCCATTCATTGGTCCTGCACTGACTGTATCTGCAACCAGATGGGAACAACTTGCATTCACTGAACAGAGGATAACTATGGTTCCCCAGGACGGACTGATTTTACAAAGAGCCACAGGATAAATCTGAAGAGTTATGAGATGGTTACTGGGCAAGGAAATGTTCTGCCTTATAATATGCATGTGTTTTAAATTATTTTTCTGCACTCTTGTTTGGGGTGGCTTTATAGAAAAATAACGAAGAAATTTTAAGTTTGAAAGTGAAATATCACAACTCAGACATGTAAAATGCATTAAAACCTCCAAAGTTTTTTTGTATAAGTGAAAAAAAACTTACACAGGCCTTGTGTTTTTAACAGTAAAATCTTTATCAGTAAAATAATTTGTAACTATAGCTGTCAAATAAACACGGCAAAGTAAAAAGGTGTGATAATGTTAGAAGAATTGTGCTTAAGTTAAGAATTATTCTTATTACGTAATCATTGAGTGACTGTCAGGACTTTAAAGTCTACATGTCAGCAACCATGAATCACCATAAAACATTCCAAGCTGTATGTACTAGCAGTAAAGAACACAGAGAACTGACCCAGTAAGATTGTGTAAGTGACACTTATCTTATGCTGATTGTTTACCAAATAAAAGAGCCAAGGACAGAAGGACTAGCCAGAGAGCTGGAATGCTGTAGCGATGCATACTGCAGAGCTGTAGTGTCCGTTCTCTCCTTGTGCGCAAGTAAAAGACCTGAGCTCGTGAGTGCTGTCTTCCTTCCTGTGCTGTGTGTATTTTCAGGTTTTGAACCTAACAGATAAAAAACGTGCATGTAAGTATACAACTGCTTATTAAGTTGTTTTCCTGCAACAGCAACAAAGCTCAGGAATACTACATGATACCTGTGGAACCAGTGTTTGCTAATGCTAAGTACAGTGCAAAGAAAATACTAGATGACGACAGGAGAACAACACTTTAGATTAAACTGCATATATTGAACTGTAAAATACCAGCTAAGTTCAGGTATACCAATACTGAAATGAAAACTAACTAAACTATGAACATATAAAAGAAAAAAAAACAGAGAAAACCGTCACTGATTAGAATTTAAGCTAGCAGATTTTATATTGCTAATGCAGAAGTCAGTGAGGTTTAACATGGCAGAAATTAGCATGACGGCTAGCAGACATTTAGGCCACAGGTTAGCTACATGCTACATGATAGAAACTGACTCGACTCACCAGTGCAGTGAACTGGACAATGTCAACAGGCCTCAGTGTTTTGACTGGAACATGGAATGTAAATCTGAGATGGTATTAACCTGTATGTCTAATATTAAATCACATTTAATACGACTAGGTGACTTAGGTGGGATTATAGTTGGCTGAATATCAATACAGATATGTACTCGTTTATTTTATTTTTGCTCATCTGACAACCTACTGAGCACCCAACATCAGACAACTATAGATAGGTGACAAATTAAAGAACAAACCAACATCAGGTGTCTCACTAAAGTGTTGGACCACCTTTTGCTGCCAGAACAGCTTCAGTGCACCTTTTCATTTAGTCTGAACACTGCTGGAGGCATGAAACACCATTCTTGCAAAAGACATTCAAATCAATTACACAGCACTAATTCACGACATAGATCATCACATAGCACTTCACACAAGGTGAAAACAGAGAACCCAACAAATCCAAAGTTTCCGTTGGATTCCCTTTGAGAAAGCACTTAGCGACAGTGGGAAGGAACCAAAAACCTTCCCTTTAGCAGGAAAGGCCAAAAAAAGACCTCAGACAGAACCAGGCTTGGGGAGAGCTGCCATCTGCCTAGACTGGTTGGGGTAAGGTGAGGATGAGGCGGGTGGAGATGGAGGAATGGATGGAAATTTGGTGTTCTGATGATGTTGCTAAGGAGTACTGTCTGAAACATAAGTCCGGAATACAGGTGTTCAACTGGGTCAAGATCTAGAAACTATGTTTTACAACATTTTCATACTTTTTAAACCATTCAATGATTCCTTATTCCCTAAGATTGTAGTTTTGTCATCCTGGAAGAGACTCACTCCCATCAGAATAGAAATATTTAATAATTGGATAAAGGTTTTCACTCAGAGCATCTTTGTATTGATTTATAGTGAACCGTCCCTCTGCGGAGACAAGTGGAACGAAGCCATGTTAGCAAAAAGCCCCCCGACAGCATAACAGAGTCACCAGATCCCCTCACGTAGGGATCAAGGTTTCAGGTTTTACCTCTCATTCGTCACTGTAGCTGAAGCCAGACCGAAAGACAGAACGGAAAACTCCAAATGTATGCTGATGTCTTTCTGTGTCTGCAGAACGTCTAAGTATACCAAATTTAGAAGAAGCGAATTCGCCTAAGTGAACAAAGGCAGATAACAAATCAGAGTAGAGGACAGAAATGACAATGTTGTGAAAAGGCTAGAAATGCATCCCCAAGAGAACTCAACACATTTCCCCTGGATAATGTCTATCCTTGATTGTGTCATTGGCATATGCTGTTGTTTGCCACAGTACAATGCTATTATCAATCTCCGAAACATTCTGCAAACCTTTCATGGTACCATGGAATAATTGGCGTTGGAGTTGCTCCCTAATGAATGGAGTTCACACTATAATCTTCTTATCTCAACCCACAAACACTGATCGATTTTGCAAGTAAGCTGGCATACTACTTGCGATTTAATAAGTGCTTTTCTCCTGCGACAAAAGGAAAACACAAGTTTGTCTGAACAAAAGTCTGCCTTCTGTAGTTGCTGTCATGTAGTTGCTATTAATATCATAAGCAGCAGCTGAAATGCGAGTGTCAATAGACTGGATGAAATACACGTCGGACCTCAACAATGTTTACATATGGCCTTCATCGCGCAGTCAAGTCAATTCTCCTTCTGACAAGTCACCTGACAGCTGTGGTTACGGAAAGATGGGTCGAGCCGGTCAAGCCTAAGTGATTTTGATTGATTCGGTTCAAGTCTACAGTCAATGTTTCAGTTCCGGTGTCAGCGCCTGCATGAGGAAGCACTGTCAATCACAGCCCGAGACACGGCCTCCGCTAAGTTTGGTGCCGTGAATCAATAGAACATCACCGGCTGCTATGGTGGGGCAAATGAAGCCCCTTTAAAGAAGCGAATGAGACATAGGGGGAAGATCTTTGACGTATCAAGCACTGACAGGGCTGATGTTGACATGTTGGAAGAGGTAAATCCACACTTTGACACGAGTTGGAGAAAGAACCAAGAGTGATACCCAAGGAGAAATCATTCAAAAGTGACAAGAAGAAGAAATGATGCACAAACCTCCAACACACATCACACAAGCAGGGGAAGCTTGAACGAATTTTGCAATGATTTGTATGGAAAGACTTGAATTTGCAACATATTTACATTCCTCGCTGCTGGGTATGCAGGGATACACAGAGCATGCATTCTTTCTGCTTGTGTTTGCCTCTATGAACTTGTGCAAGTCAATGCGTAGCTCCAGATAAACAGGAATAAAAAGTTGCAAGTGAAGTTTTAACAGCTTACTGTTTGAGCTGTCTGTGGTTATGAGGATGAATGCCAAGGTCTAGAAGGAGGCAAGAAATCAAACAATTTGTGCAAACTACTTCCTCCATGTAAGGTAAACCCTGCATGACTATGAATCTGTAAAGCAAAACTGTTTCTTAGTGTGGCATTTAACCAATTAAATGTGTTATCCCATGCAAATAAATCACCTGCCAGAAAAGCAACCTGCATCCTTCACTCCTGAGTTAATTCATCAGCACTTCATTCTGTTAGAGGAAGACAAAAACACATGAAAAGTTCTGTAACATCCCCAAACAGGAGATCAAACAAGACTCAGAGGAAGCAGAAAAACAACAAATTTTTATCTTAATACAGTACCAGTCAAACATTTGGACACACTTTTTCCTCATTCAATGTTTTTTATTTATTTCAATTATTTTCTACATTGCAGGTTAATACGGAAGACATCAAAACTATGAAAGAACACATATGGAATTATGTGGTAAACAAAAAAATGTTTTGTATTTTAGATTCTTCAAAGTAGCCCCCTTTTTGCTTTGATGACAGCTTTGCACACTCTTCTCTCAATCAGCTTCATGAGGTAGTCTCCTGGAATGGTTTTGAATCAACAGGCGTGCCTTGTCAAGAGTCAATTTGTGGAATTACTTGCCTTCTTAATGTGTTTGAGACCATCAGTTGTGTTGTGCAGAGGTAGGGTTAGTACACAGTGGATAGCCCTGTTTGACTACTGCTGTAATGCATAGTTTCGCAAGAACCACTTTTTTGTTTACTACATAATTCCATCTGTGTTCTTTCATAGCTTTGATGTCTTCAGTATTAACCTGCAATGTAGAAAATAACTGAAATAAATAAAAACCTTGAATGAGAAGATTTGTCCAAACTTTGGACAGGTACTGTATATCTGAAAACACCTTTAAATATGCTACATGTTCTCTCATGCAAATAACACATTTCAGTTCTACACTGTATGCAGACCTACTCAGTCTATGTGAGCTTTCTTCTGTCAAAAAGTTCAGTCAGTCCCATAGAAAGCAAAAAACCATACCCGATTTAAATAAAGTCCCACGCTGAGCACTATCTGCAACACGTGCTCTCCACTGTGTCCAAACGGCAACCCTTCAACTTGGAATGTACTTTGGGGAGGTGTAGGAAGTGGAGCCTAATCTAGCAAAGTGGGATGGAGAGTGATCATTGTGTCAAGTGTGATCAAGAAACTAGTGTCTTTTCAGTGTGCCACAAGTGGGGATGTTGTCATGTCGGAGAACCCAACTGCCATCGAGCCACAGTTCAGTTCATATGGGTCGAATGTCCACACTCAGACAAAGCAGTGTTGATAGTCTGATCCTGATGGGTAAATCCAGAGTGCATAGCACCCCCTTCTAAATGTAGAAGAAAAAGAGAAGCATGCTGTTGTTGGACTTATGATGGGTAGCAGTAGTTGTCATCAGTGATGACCCTTGACATTAAGGTCGGGTCATCCCATCACTGTTGACCAAGATCTTCACAGACTTTGACAAGCACTGCCTCTTCAGGTCAATGGGGAGATCGAAAATATGGTTACAAAAATGAATGTAACACCGGTCCCGATGTTGATGTGTGACAGAATCGTGATTTATGAGACTTACTGGTCACACCTGTTGCATATGTATGTCCATGCCATGACTCATTTATGTGCAATTACATCTTGTATCCTTCTTTTAGGTCCTACAGTTGAAGGGCCACTTAGAGACATTTCCTGATGCATAGCTTTTATCTTACAGGCTGTGTCGGTACAGTCAAAAGATGTCAAGTTTAGCTTGTAAATGAGATGCCCTGATTGCCCCTTTTTGTTTTTTTTTTAACTTACAGAGGTTAAGTTGTATGTCTTTGGTGTAAAATAAAGAAAAATCAGAAAACTGAGATGACAGAACAGTGAAATGGTGACTTTAGTTTCTTTCAAAATGTGCAAATTTGTGAACAGCTATGATTATTTTTGATGCAGTTTTGCAAATGATGACTGCATAACATGTTTGAATTAGTTTCCTGTGTTATTTTAGGTAAATTCAGGTAAAGGCAACCTTAGAGGCTTCCGTTTAATCATAATGCACATTTAAAAACAACATATTAAAAAGAAATTGTAGCAGAATTAATAGCAAACCCTCCAGTATTACTCTTTTTTGCTGTAAAAGTTCAAGAATAAGTTTCTATTTGACAATGACAAATGAGATATACAGTTTGTACTCTCTGTTTTGTACTTGTTCAGATCCTGAGTGCTTCTGAAGCAGCTGCAGCAGTGACACTGATTTCTATGTAAGTGCAGACTGCAGGTAAAACCGGAAGTCTTGAACAAGATAAGATGCACTAATGCCCTTCTTCAGATGTGAGAAGGTTATCGCACGAAGTCATATCTGATGGCTACACATCTGAGCCCCCACACCGGCTACTGTCAGTGAGAAATCATCCAAACGGTCCTGCTGTCACACATAACCTCTGCCATTAGACTGATGCATTTCTCAATACTGCCTGATCAGGTTGGAATGCTTTCTGCAAAGTATACACACCATCAACTTCGGGCGACATCCTTCATTACATTAACACAACATCTTTCTTTACACTGGGGTGTTCACCAGCTGGATCACATCCACTTTCAGGCAGGCAAACGAGAAAGACGCCACTTCCAAACTCATTATGGTTGGACAGCTGTTCCAGTGGGGACTTTCCAAAATCAACAATCACTTCCTGGACAGCGTCTGACAGCTACCTCTGGGTCTTGTAACGGTGTCGCAGAAACCGAGGCGCTGCCATTGCACATCCTTAACACATCTCAATTTGGCATGCTGCTGTGGTATGTGACAGGGTGTAGAGAGTCAGCAGTTCTTACTAATGTTTTATGGCAGTGATAGCTGAGGGGGGAAAGTCCATACAGCAAATTTGAACTGATGAGCTTCTCGATTTCTGGAAACTAGAGCGCGGTTAGAGTCTCTTTCCCTGGGGCCACCTGTGCTGAAATTAATGCACATGACCACCTATCCTCCAAATGGCACATGTTATATCCTACTGAGAGTTTGCAGCCTCATGTTTATTCCATCGCGCTGCTATGGCATGTCATGAATCAAACCATTCCTCGACAACTAAATCTCATTAGGGGTGCATTTGTTTGTGTGTGAGGCGGAGAGAGAGCAGTCTGGCGAGCTGGAGAGGGATGAGAAACGGCGGAGGAAGTAGCTTTCTGGCAGATGTTCACCAGCTCAGTGGTCCAGGCCAGCCAGCTCGGCCTTATGGGTAATGTCCAGGTGGTGTGATCAGACCACGGTGGACACACATCCAGCCCCGGTTTTTGTGTTGATTTACAGCCCTTCCACCACAGATTGCGACGACACACACTTTGTTTGTGTGTTAATGAGCTCTAGTTTCCACACTCATCCATTTGTGTGTGTACATTTGTTCTTCTACAGTATGTATATTTGCGCAGCGTCTGTCTACACACAGCATGAGCGGCAGGATCAGGGAGTGTTTAATGATTCAACAGTACCAACAGGTCACTAGAAGCCCATTCATTTTCAATGGAGCTTTGCAGCGTGTGAACTGTCAGCAAGCTTGTCAGATAAGAAACATGTTTGCAGCCCAACACAGTCACTGTTTACCAGCTAAATTGATTTAATTAAATTACCAGCAGTCCTGCCCAGTGCTTCCCAGTTTTGTACAAGTTTAACTGGAGAGAGAACAGAGAAATAAGGAAAATAACACTACAAAAACACAATACACACAGGCAATAGCTTCCACTACTTAGGTAGATAGTAAGCTCAGAAGCAATTCTATTGTTTTTGCATTCATTTTCAATTACTACCTAATCAGCGCTCGCTGGGGAGTTCCATTAACTCATCAAAACAATGTATTATGAAAGGAACTTCCAAAAGCAATGAAAAATACAAGACTCGCCTGCTAATATTTTGATTCTGCACGTAATGCAAATGGCATCACACACTTTTTTCGAGTTATTTCTGTTCTACATTCGGAAAACAATATGAGGAAGCAATACACGACCAACATGTGTCATCTCTAAATTGTTTGTAATAGTTGTAATATTTTGTTTTTATGTTGCTATTTGAAAGAGGTTGGTTGGTAGTGTGGTGCTCCTTCACTAAAGCAGTGGAAAATATCTGGATATTATGTGGAGGTAAAATTTGTAGTTGAAGTCCAGTAAAGCTGCCATGTACACAGATCAGGCATAACATTATGAGCACCTGCCTAATATTGTGCTGGTCTCCCTAACATGGTCAAAAATACTCTGAACCATTGGACATGGACAAGAGGACCTCTCAGGGTGTCCTATGGGGTCTGGAACCAGGATGTTGGCACTGGATCCTTTGGGTACTCTGTCTTGTGCAGTGGGGCCTCTGTCAATCCAACTTGTTCCACTGCATCCTGTTGATGCTTGATCACAATGGTGTGTAGGAAGTTTGGAGGTCAAATCAACATGTTGGACCATTGTCATGTTCCTCAACATGTTCCTGATTGTTTGATGTTGTTTCCATGTGGTGGGGTGCATTTTCCTGTGGGGGTAGACCAGTGACATTTGGGATTTCCATTTGCATGAGGGAGTGTGCTTGTTGTGGGACAATGTTTATTTGGGTGTCTAAGTCTCATCAACACGGATGTTAAAATCCAGAGTTTTCCATCAGAACACCACATAGTACCAATATGATCAATGCTATTCACTTCACCTGTCAGTGGCACAAAATCTTGTGGCTGAAAAGTCGGAAAAGACCGATATTGTTGCGTCATGTCCTTAGTTGTTTTTGCTTCCATTTATTGTTCAGCTACAATCAGGGCTACAGTTTTAGACAATGGCTGTGTCTTACTCAGTTTAGTGTCAAAACTTCACTGACCCAAGGCTTCCAAAGGATGGTGACACTTTATATTATTACAGAACAGAGAAGTGCTTTGTACTATGTGCAAAGTTTCAGTGGCATAACACAGCAGCACTGCTGCGAAGAGAAAATATACAAGAAGAACTTCACATCTGTTTACTTCTCTCCTGCTCCCTGTGCTCAAATAAACAACATTTTAATACAGACAAATTCCAAATAAAGCTGCTCTCATTTACATATTTTCTCTCTCTGCTTCCTGAAGATTGAACGAGTTTGAAATAATGACAGAAACGAGGTTCATTAAGATGATGTGCTGACCAATCTGCTGCTTTGCAATGCAACGTGGTCTGGCAAACTCATTACACACGTGAGATAAAGATAATTGGTGCACTGTGAATTCAGTTGTATTTTCATAGCATTCGAAGCTACTAGGTGTGAGAATAATCACGCAATAAGGAGAAAAAGAGTTGCTTTAGCTGCTCAGTGCTTGTAAAATATCCATTCAATATCCGCGTCCATGTTGCACGTTGTTTATTATACAGACTGGATTTTTTCACTTTGTTAAGGGGTTTAATAGAAACTTGGGTTTCTTTTGGAGTTGCAGAACTGGCTTAAATAATAAGCTCTCTACTTCATTTTTCGGTCATGAGCTTTGGGTCATGACCGAAAGAACGAGATCCTGGATACAAGCAGCTGAAATTAATTTCCTCCGCAGGGTGGCTGGGCACACCCTTAGAGATAGGGTGAGAAGCTCAGCCACCAGGGAGGAGCTTGACATGTAGTAGAGCAACTACTTCTACATGTCGAGAGGAGTCAGCTGAGGTGGCTCGGACATCTGTTTCGGATGCCTTCGGAACGCCTCCCTGTGGAGGTGTTGCAGGCATGTCCCACCAGGAGGACACCTCGGGGAAGACCTAAGACATGCTGGAGGGACTATGTCTCCCGGCTGGCCTGGGAACACCTTGGGGTTCCACTGGAACAGCTGGATGAGGTGTCTGGGGCGAGGGAAGTCTGGGCCTCTCTACTCAGACTGCTGCCTCCGTGACCCAGCCCTGGATAAGTGGAAGACAATGGATGGATGGCAGTCTGCAGCTTTAATCTAGTTTTGCACTTTAATACTGTGCATTATACAATGAGTGTCAAAGTAACTAATTGCAAAATGGTTGTTTTGCTTATTTGGAGAAAAATTAACCATTTAGATTAATCAGTCAATTGTCATTAAGTCACTAATGGCAGCCTTAAATCTCAGGAGCAGGACCCACAGTGTTTGTAAAGGTTGATGACTCTTGACAAGGATTTTAATGTAGTTTCTGTTGGTTCTCTAACTCATAATTTCAGAAAACAGAAATGCTTCGGAAACATACCCAGCATCTCCTATAGATATACTTATATGCAGTGTTGTACCTGAGAAATTTGTCTTTCTGTCTCCAATTATTATCTCAACAGGTTTCCCCTCCGTCCCCCCTACACTCTCTCCAGCCCGCCGCTAATTGTCGTTTCCTTTTTCGACGTAAACAACATAATATGTCATTATGCAAATGTGCACTTATGAATGTGCGTACCCGGCGTCAGTGTCAGGGGTTCCTGAAACGCTGCAGTCAAGAAGGAAATGCCAACAAATTTATCAACACGCAAAAAATGGAGTTCAACTTCAGAGGTTGGGAAGTGGTTCTTCTTCTCTTACTGCTCTCAGAGTTCTGCCTTATTTACAGGGAGCTAAATCCCTCGCTGGCTCTAGTTTTAATGAGGGCATGTTGGGGCAGTTTTTATAAACTATTGACATGCAAAATCTTTTTTAAAAAAGGGTTTCTGTATACGTACAGCTCTGCACTACAAACTAAACTTTAGTTGGTCAAGTTTTATATTTAAATGACATGTTTTGGGGCATAAATGGAAGTTTTATTTAAAAAATTAAAGACACATAACATCCATTAACCTCAGCTAATTGCCACACATGGTATTAATAACAAACAATGCAGTTCATCCCAAATTAGGGACGTATTTATGAGCATTCCTGATACTGAAAATACATTTCAACCAATTTACACGGAGTCTGAGAACTCAAATTAGTTTTAAGGACATGAGAAGAAACCACTTAACAGTAAACGTGTCTCTCTGTGTTCACTTAAGAACTCAGCAGACAGACATGTGGCAGGACGAGCGTTTAAATGATTAATGTTTCCTCCCACAGTTTGTTCTGCATCTTCACCCTGGTCCTGACTGACAGCTTTACTCCCTGCGTTTGTTTTTGCTCGTTATACAAAGGTGCCCTTGGCTGCCTGCACTGTTTAATTTGTGATATACACAAATGTTTAAGTTTGCAGCTGTAATTGTGGTGCATCAATTATTCCTGTTTGTTTGCAGCGGTTCAGGTTCGAGACTGAAGGTTTAGGGTTCGTAATGTCTAAAGTTACTAATTTGGAACAGCTGCGTTAGAGACTGAGCATGTTTTTTGTCAGTAAATATGTTTTGATACTACAAAAACATGTTAAATATTGATGCTTTAAGTCTCCAGAATATCAACATTACATAAGCTGAGGAAGCGGCCCCAGTGTGTTCGGATAACTACCTAACAAGTTCTTTTAAATATCTTTCTCAGCTTATGAAGAGAGTTTTCTCAGCACTCAAAGGACCACTTGATCCTAAACTAGAATTTTATTGTACTTTCCAATTTAATTTTACAGAGTAAATAGTACACATCAATAAAATCACAAAAATGTACTGTAAATTTGTTCCAAACAGTTCAGAGATTCAAATGCAAGGCAGGAAACACAGCAGACAAGAATCAGTGTTAAAGTTTTAATACGTGAAAAAGCAGATATAGATAAAGCACTCTAACCAGGACTAAGTACAACAAAGCAAGGAGAGTGGCAATAAACTCACTGAACAAACTATTTACAGCAGAATAATGCTGACTAGGATGTCAGGTGAAGCAATAAACAGAACTAGCGAATGAACAATAGCACAAAGCAAGCAGACTAAAGTACAATAACTTAGCAGAGCACTACTGAAGGAGTGGGGAAGGAGCGTGGCAGGTCGGTGGAGATGTTCAGGGAAGATGGTGGACAGGTGTGGCTGGAATGGCGTCGACTGGATGGCATGGAATCATGGACAGGTGTGGTTGGAGCGGTGTTGGCAGGATAGTGTGGAATGGCGGACCAACTGAAGCAGGTGATTCCAGCAGGTGAGTATCCAGGTGAAGTGGAAGACCAACGAATGCAGCTGGCAGCTGGAGAGGCACACAATAGCTCTGTCTCAATTCAGGGGCTGCATCCTTCGAAGGCTGCATTCATCGGCCGCATACGCCACAGCGGTGTGACAAAGGCTGTCCTATTTCATTAAAACTTCAAGACTCTTTCAAATGCGGCTGACAAATGCGTCCTTCTTTTCCACAATTTAGAAGGATGCATCAGTATCCATCGTAGCCCCAAATATCCCAAGATTCATTGCGCGCCGGAGGCAGTTCGATCAGAAGTTGGAGTTTTTACTAGGGATGCACGATAATGCAAATTTCAACCGATTCCGATAATCGATAATTTTATACATCTTGCAGCCGATCACCGATAATGTCAACCGATTGTGCACCGGAGCGTGACACTGGAGTTGTCAGGTCTGTTACTACAACCACCAAGGCGTTCTAGAGCCTCAGCAGCGTACTAGAGCCTTGGCAACGTTCTCCTGCGCCCGGCGGTGTACTACAGCCTCGGCAACGCTCAGTGGCATTCAGCAGCGTGCACGACTTTTTGATTATCAAAATTATCATCCGAATACCACCACAATGAACAAATATTCGGATATTCCAATATTCGGGACCAGCCCTAGTGAAACGACTTCTTCAGACACAGTAAAGGAAGTCCACACTGGCAAGTGCCACGCCATGCTGCTTGTTTTTCTCTGCCCACACAGTGCTATGACATCATACACATGTGACAGTATCATTGGGGAGGGGAGGGGTTGAGGAGTCAGGCATGAGCACAAGCCACAACACACAGATATAACCAAGATTTCAAGTTTTTATTATAATCGGGTCAGTTTATCGGCTGACGTCATAGTTGCCAAAATTAACCGATAAATATCAGACGCCGATATTACAGCGATATTATATTACAGCTCACTCCAATAGCTAACGATACAAATGTTGACAACATTAAAATTTGTTTAAAAAAAATGATTAAGTGATGTTATTGATGGGCGCTGCTGCAGTTTAAAGCGTTTACTTTCCAGTTGTACAGCTTCAGTGTTTAAGCTATATTTTACTGAGACTGATACGGATGAGACAGATAAAAAATTTGGCAGTTCGGGTTGCTAGGCAACCAGAGCGGCACTACAGGACGTCATGACGCGAGCAGGAAGTTCGTCATAGGCTGGACCGTCTCATTTAACAAAAGCTCATGCGGCCTTCTCATGCAGCCTACCCGTCCCTCGAAGGACCCAGCCTTTGGACATGAATAGGCCTGCTCAACTGCCTTAATGTGACTTCACAGTCCGGCTTCAAGGAATGACTGGAGGTAGCGTATGAGCAGCAGGCTGAGAGTGGGTGCAGCTGGAAGCTCCAATCAGGTGCACCTCATCAGATGATTAGTGATTTGCCACACCTGTCCACACCATCTGCCGTGCACACGCCCTCCTAGAGGAAACTCAGGATAGAGAGAGAGGTAAGACGGAAAGGAAGAGGAAGAATACTGCCACTCTCTAATTATATAACCATCAAATTTGAATTTAAATAATTGAATTATTTTAAAATAAGAAGACCTTAAATGTCATTATTATCAATAATCATTTTCAACCACCAAGCCCCTTTGTTGACGCTGCCGCCATGGTCCATCAATGAATTAATAAATTATATTGCATGTTTGTGTGTGACTAGTGACCAGTGTGTTGTGCAGAATGTGCGCTGCATGCCAGATGGTGGACAAGACCAAACAATGGTAGGATGCAGCAGCATTGCGATACTTCCTAGCTTTTGACTGACAGACAACACTCACAATAGGCAGAAATGTCATGCATTTTAAAAGTCTGACAGAACACCCACTAACATTTTCGTCCAGTCTCGTGTCGTCAATGGAAACTCACATACAACTCATCATGCTTTAGTCATCAAAGAGCCACTTTTAGCTTGTCACCGTCTTGTTATTGTCATGGACAAAGGGGCGTCGACAAAATAATTTTGTCATCATCATCGTTGACGAAAACAACACTGCACACAGAGAAAAGAAGGTTACAACAAGCATAAGCCAGGTAATGGTTGGACATGAATCAGAACGCATGACTGACTGAATGTAACTTCACGGTCCAGCGTGGAGAATTGACTGGAGGCCGCTTAAGAACAGTAAACTGAGAGTGGGTGCAGCTGGAAGCTCCGATAAGGTGGGCCTCATCAGCTGATTAGGGGTTTGCCACACCTGTCCACGCCGCCTGCCGTGCACACGCCCTCCTAGAGGAAACTCAGGATAAATAAATAAGTCTAATATTTCACTGTGCAAAAAAACTCTCCTTTTATTAACAGAAATTCTCCAGAATAAAGTGTTGCACAAGTCAAAAATCGTCTTTAATACCAAGGTTTCTTCTGAATAAAGTGTTGCATAAAGGTAAAAAAAAACAAAACTGTAAACCAAACAGATTTATGTGGCTAAATCATAATTATTTTCAACAGACAAACACCAGCTGTGATGAACATTGCGAGCGAAGACAGTGTTTTTGTGTCAAACAGAGAGCATATTTCCCCACTGCGAAACCTTTTGGCTCCTGGAAATATCAGAAAAAGTGTCTCAGAAAGCAGCATCTCGGAGTTCGGCGTGAGACTGTGTGTTGCTCACAATTCCCACACTGACTCACTGGCAGGCGTGCATGGCGGTGCGTGTTCGCGTATGTAAACAACTTGAGGTTGAATTAATTTTCACTGCCGACTGATGAGCGCGATAAAAACCCCTATCTGTGCTCACCACACAGAATAGAGGCTGGACAATTGGTGGTAAATAATAGGATATTGATTGATAAAATGGCTATCATCGCATTTTATCGGCACGTAAATACACATTTTTGTATCAAGGTGCTTTCTCTCCCTGACTAACTTGTTAAAATGTGTGTGTGTGTGTGTGAGTGTGTGTCCTTTATGTCTGGGGATTTGGATGGAAAATCCCCATATCTGACAGGAGAGTCTATTAAAATTCTGCACAGCACGCCGGTTGAGGTTTCACTCGAGGGCAGAGGGGGTATTCTCTGACTTTCTCTCCACTCTCCACCTTGCTGCTCTCTCCTCTCGATGAGACACACATTCATCCACACACACACATTGTAACTCACCAGTCGGTCTGCTACATCTTCCTCACCCGAACGCCTTCTTCTTTCCCCCTATTTTTTTCCCTCCTTTCTCTCCCTCTCACTCGTTCAGCAACACACTTGTTTCCAGTCTGTCAGTTGAGCTGCAATGCTACTGCAGCACAGTCCAGTAAGAAAGCGGCTTCACCTGGAGAAGGGTGTATTAATGCCTTCTCAAAAAAACATGAAGAAAAAAAAAAACCCTGGCGTGACAGCAGTGCTGAGATAGAATAGGAGAGATGACACTACAGTAGAATGCATTGGAAAGTCTGACATTGTGCCAGTGCATTTCACAAGCTTTCGGTTTTTCCATTTTTATGCAAAAATATAAAATTTCTCATTCGGCTATGGCCAGCATCTAGGTGTTTCTAAATCTGATGAGGAAAAATGGTGGTACAGGTTACGTATAAAGGCGCTTTCCGTGGTTGGCAACAGCAGAAACTAAAAACAGGCTGCAATCCTAAGCAGCAGGGAGTGGGATTACTGGATCACTAAAGCCCCATTTACACTTCCTCATTCAAAGGCTCTCGTGTCCAGATCAAATCCAGATTTGATTTGATCGAATTTGGATGCCTTCAGAAATTTCATTTGGCAAGATCCCAAACCTGATGGCTATCTGGTCCACACAAAGGCTACAAATTAGGGTCACCATGCTTTTGTATTGTAGGACTTTGTCAGCACTGTGGAGAATTTTCATTACTTACACAATCATCTTCGGTGGTGCTAAGGCTAGGATGCAGTGATGGCGACCTCTCAAAATAGTCTTTACACAAAGGTTACAAATTAGTATCACCCTAGTTTTCATTGCTAGACCATTCTCTAGCACTGACACATTGCTGTGCAGAATGGTCTGACTGCACCTTATTATTCCGAGATAGGAGAAAAAACTGCATTGTTTATTTTTTCCTTAAACCAATCACAGTCGTTTTACTCAGAGCTAAGCCCAGGATGCCTCTCAAAATAGTGACGTAGGATTTGTTTTGGTGGAATGTTTGCATGCAGGGAGCCAAGCACTGTTAGTAAAATGACTAATTCTTTGAAAATAAACACGGCTGCCTTAATGCATGATCCAAATCCTGTGCAAAACTTGAAAATTTCAACATGGCAGGTTGCTAGCCCAGAGGTTTTTGTTGTTGTTTTCGAAATCCCCTTCACTATGGGGAACCGCAATGCCTAAATAGTGGAACGGGAGGAAAAATTTGCTTGAAATTCAAGGCCAGTGGCAGGCTTATACCGGCAGTCTACACCTAGCGAGTCAGACTAGTGTCAACATAACTTAACTCAAGAGGGTGGTGGTAGTTTAGGCTAACTAAAGGCTACAAATCATCATAGTTTGCATTGCAAGAATGTTCTCTAGTGGTAACACATTGCTGTGCAGAATGATCTGACTGCACCTCATTATCAATCTGCTATAGAGGGGGTAAAGGCTTGTTTGCATTTCCTTAAAGTGATCACAATCGTCTTGGGTGATGCTAAGGCCAGGAGGTAGTGACAGCATCCTTTCAAAATAGTGACGGAGGATTGGCTTTGGTTGAACATTTGCCTGCAGGGAGCCAAGCACTGTTATTAAATTGGCTAATTCAATGAAAAAAACATCACCATAGTTATGCATTGCTACTATTGTCCGGCGCTGACACAGGGCTGTGCAGAATGGTCTGACTGCACCTCATTATAAGTAATCACAATCTTCTTGGGCAGTGTTAAGGTCTTGATAAAGAAAATAGACATGTTAAATCGCGGAAGGGGAGGAGAAAGTCTCGTGAAATTCAAGGCCAGTGGCAGGCTTATACCCACAGTCAACATCTAGTAAGTGAGACTAGTCGCCATCACTTCACTCCAGAGGGTGGTGGCTGCACTTGAGCACTTCCTGCAGTCAACAGGTGATCTGTTCTGTGGATCAGGGCCAAAGCACTACATCTGGTGTGCATACAAATGTCTTATTTGTTATTCCATGAGCACTGTCACTGAGCAATCACAGAACAAAAAAAAAAAGAAAAAAAAAACAGAACAAGAGGTGTATGTTTTTCAAGAAGAACTCTTATTTTTATATATAGCTTTTCTCAGTCGCCATCAATCACAATCCTCTCCTCAACCTGCTGCAAGACATGCCTAATGAATGAATCTGCATTTCACAGAGGATTACCCATCACAGCCCTGCGTCGATACAGTCAGCACAAATGCTATCAGATACTGCTTTTGATCAGATCCACGGACATGAGGCTGTCAATCACTTTCACGCATTAGTGAGATGCTGAAGTCATTTTCTGCTGCGAACTTAACACGGCCCGGATTCTGTTATTTTAAATTCATCACCTGATCATAAAAATGCATTTCCCCTCTCTTTTCGTGATACTGGATGCCTATAAAGAAGTCAAATCCCCACTTTGTCTCTTTGTTGACACTCATCTCCCACAGACTTGTGTGAGAAACAAATTTGCGATCAGTGGATATTACCTCCCAGGGTGATGGCGCCTCATCATTCTCAGGGACACATTCCTTTGATATGCATTTTTCGAGTGAGGCCTATCCCCCTTGTTGCCTCAAGTTTTATGAAGGGAAATATTTATGACATTAAAACGGCAGATATAGCACTCTAGGGTGCCCATAATTGGTACTGGTGGGTAATCGTTTAGGATAATTTTGTCACTTTATGCTGAGATGCCGATGCCGGGCCCAGGAGTCCAAGATTTCCACAGGGATATAAATAAGGTTTGGTAGTTCGGCTAAATAAACAGAAAGCAGTTTAATGAGATGTCATAGAGAAAATATATTCGGGAGGGAAGAATATAAAAATACTTGTCACTTTGCTCAACTAATCCTCAAACCTAAACCACAAATATCACTGCCCATCCCAAATGACTTTAGCATGTCATCTTTTGATAAGGGTACAAGATTGCTTGTTAATGCATTCCAAAACAAAATAAGTCAGTATATATGACTGGTTGAGCAACTGAAAATGTGAACAGCGTGACAAGGTTTTACTGACCCAACCATCCACCCCAACCAAGAGGAAGCCAAATAGATCAAGTTAGCTAATAGCCTGTGCAACAGTTTAGCTAAAGGTCAGACAGTGTGACCAAAACACAGACCTTCCTTGGACCAGTGACTATAAAATCCACCTTAAAATCCAGCTGTATTCAGATGAAACGATGCCACAGATGACATGAGAACGACAAGAAAGGACTCTTGAGCTGCTGGATGCTAGTACACCAGTTAGGGTTACAGGAAGGTGTTTAAATATCCACAGTTCCACCATTTGTCGTCTGTTATTTTATGTTCATCCTTCTCCCAGCCTTCCTTCCTGGCTGATTGGTTCACCACCCAGTTCCCTCCTCCAATCAAAACTACAGCGATCCCAACACCCGGAGTTTAAATCTGCAGTCAAACTCACAGTCAGGACAGCTGTGGCTCAATGTGAGCAGTTCGTCTTGGAGCCTCTTGTTGTCTTGTCTTGTCTTTGATGTAATTACTTTTGTTAGTCACAGAGGGTTTGCCACAGTATCTTTAACTTTGCCTAAGGAGTCGTTTTCTCTTGTTTTTCAGCTTCAGCTGGTTTGTAGCTTGTTAGCCCTTGTTTGGTTTTAATTGCTTCTTTGATTTTGCAACACCCAGCTGTTCTGTTTTCTTAGTGGTGTTATCACCATTTATTTTGTTAATTGTGTCACAATGCAATAAACTGCTTTACCAAACTAAAAACACCTGGTTTTTGTTACCTTTCTAACTCACCCTAAACAGCTGGGTTGTGACATTGTTTAATAATAATGCATTAGTAGTAATTAGCGCTTTCTAGGCACTTTACATTGCATTATTCATTCACTCCATACTCGATGGTGGTAAGCTACGTATGTAGCCACAGTTGCCCTGGGGTAGACTGATGGAGACGAGGCTGCCAGTCTGCTCCATCGGCCCCTCCGACCACCACCAACCACTCACTCTCACACTGCATTCACCCAGGCTTCCTGGTGTTCCCTCACAGTCTCCCATCCAGGTACTGACCAGGGCCAACCTCGCTTAGCTTCTGAGATCTGACAGGCTCAGGCATCCACAAGGCGGGGAAAAAATCATGTCAAACAGCTCTGGATGGACAGCATGATTCTACTCCTTGAAAACATCTATCAACTTCACCAAGCCCTTCAGAAAGAGCAGGACAAACTTCCAAAGGCAGCATCGACAACCTCATTAAGTCTTTGTGTCACAGATGGAACCAATGGACACACTTGTTACTGACTTGTGGTTTCTGGTCTGTGACCCCACTATCGATCTGTCCATCATCATTTCCAATAGTTGGTTGTTTCATGACGTCCATTCGCTTGTAGGGATGCCGTATGTTGGAACAACAAATACTTTTCTCCTCTGAAAAGAATGAGGTAAAATACTACATGTTCCAATTATATTTTTGTTCAGTGTGTTTCCCTTCAGAGTTCAGGGAGACAAAAATACAGGAAATATTGGACTCATCGTGGAGGTGAGGAGGTCATGCGGGCTCATCTTTTCGCTTGGAAGTTGTTTTGACGTCCTCCTGGGTCATATTCTTTATATGTTTGCATTTTCTAATTCTGTCCTGTCAAAAGTCTGTATTGTTAATATGCTATGTTGCTCCTTTGTACACACAGCATCTAGTGCATGATTGTCCATCCTGAAAGAGGGATCCCTATTGAGGTTGCTTGCATTGTGCAGGGACTTTTTCCTCATCTGAATCTAGGGTCTGATGTTGTTGTTGCTGTGTATTTAATTGGAAAAAGGCATATTGATGGAAATAAGTCTAAAAATACACAACGTAAAAATGCCGGATAATAGCAAAATTGCTCATTTACACCTCAGCAGGCAACAAAAACGAAAGCATTACCAATTCTACCACATTGATACAGAAGTGAAAAGGACTATATAAATTACGTAACATGCTGAGCAAAAAGTGTTTACAGATCTAATTTGCCTTGAGCCATTATTTGTTTTCATAAAACTTGTGTAGTGTACAGATTCTAAAGCCCCTTGAGGCACATTTGTGATTTGTGACTTAAGTAAAAGTGCTTAATTAGTTGGTGTTGTGTTTGCTGCTTATTCTTTTTCCCCACAAGTGGCCAAAATAGACGAGTAAATAATGCAAATATCCAGCGGTATCATTTTTCTATAGCGGATGGTCTCGTTCTCCATTTAAAACAATGCATCCATCTGTCGGCGGCGCATTGAGCAGGTAAAGCTTCCAACAGATACCTTCCTCTCAAGGACACCATTGTCTGCTGGGTGACCTTGAGCGTAAAACCAATTACTCAGACAATTAATCATCAACCACAAAGAGCAAATTACATTTTTATATCCAGGGCAAAGCTCTCCACAAATACCGGTGAGTTGTTTCAGTCCGACACATACATCACCGCAAAGAAAAATTGGAATGAGCTCCTCTGCTCTCATTCTGCCTCCTTTTAGCGGGCAATAAAAACAACTAAAGACGTCTCAAGGCCACATCCGCCTCGCTCGTATCTACATTTCAGCGCCTTCTGAAGGCATCGTTGTGCTTTCTACGCATGGGCCCGTGCGCAAAAACGCCCTCGGCGTGTTTGTTTTTTTAATGATCTGAGTGGTTTTCGGCGGATAAAGCTCGCATTGTGGAGAATATCGCAGCAGATGGTAACAGAAGCGGTTGCAGAGAGAGGTTCTTGGAATGTTTTGTCAGCGTGGAGAGTGGTTGAAAATTGTCAAAGAGACTAATTGGCTATTCTGAATTACCCGTATCGGCTAATTAGGTTTTGAAAATGAAGACAAATATTTAAACCAAATACAGTGCTGCAAATATGTACCTATGAAATATCAAGGAAAGCTGAGTGAGTGATAGAGTTGCACGACAACAATAGAACTCCATTAAGATCGTGTTGAATTAATTAGCTTTACTCCTCGACATGAACCAGCAGCTGGAGTGTGAAATAGACACAAACACATCTTAACTCCCATTTGATTTAATCACTGCTTCTTCTTTTTTTCTCTTCCACCACCCCTCTCTATAAAACAACACTTGTCTTCGAGACATGAGGCGTCTCACGTGCAACACTCGGCTTGTTTTGAGCGTAGAAGGACGCAGAAGGACACTTTGGGCCCGGAGTCCTCTCCAGAAAAAAAAGCGCTCTTTGAAGTGAGGCTTCTTCGTTAGCGAGAAGCTGCACATTCAGCTGCAGCAAGAGGTGGGATTTGTAGATGTTATGTAAGACTCCCAGATGGTGCTGAGTGCATTTGATCGGAGAATATTGCGGAGACAAATGTTGCCTTGTTGTCACCGTGAAAACAACTTGTACTCCTGACACCGAGATGTTATGTATGTTTTTGAATATTCAGATCTCTTTGCAAGGTTACCTAGAGGACATCTGCATAATCATGTGTGTTTTCTACAATATAGACATGCAGATGTCAACAGCAAGGAAGATTTTTGACACCAAATCCTCAAAAAAGGCAGTTTTTCTCACGTTTTCTGTTAAAAAGCTGCTCGACCCCACCGTAAAAACCGGACAGCAGGAACCTCTTGGAACACCCCCGCTGGCTTTTTTTTTGCATTCATCTCACCTTGTTTATTTTTTCCACTAGTTCCAAGACTAATGGAAACAGGCAGGAGAGCCAATTGTAGACAATCCCAATGAAATTACCCCTGCAGAACAAGCAGCCGATCAGGCCTCGGTATCGATGGCCTCCGGATGAAACCGCTCACCAATTAAACTCACTCATGTGTTAAAGAAAGAAGAAAAAGAAAAAAAACAAAATGCGAACTAATGCCGTCCCTTTTGGTCAACCCACACACTTTATTCTGTCTTTTCTTACTTGGAGGCTCAATGAATAATTGGCTCTCTTTGGGAGAAGGGGCATCTGTCAGAAAACAACGACAAGTGAAAACAAGCTTAAGGAAACGTTGTAATGTGTATTAATGATGCAATTAAAGCAACAGTGTCCGAAAAAAACGCACCTTTTTGTAACATGTGCAGCCATTTTTCCGCTAAGCGATTGAGTAATGGCTTTTTACGTCTAATTTCCTCACATAAATTGTATTTATCAGGTTTTGGTGATGTTAATTGTTCTTCAGCAATACATCAACAAAAAAAATGCACATTTCTTCCTGCTGTGCACAAATGTCATGTATTTGCAACCATAATTTCTCCTGAAATCCTTATGAGAAATTGGTAAAAATGAGTTTAATTTTGTTTGCACGGTTATAAATCATATCTAACAGCGCTGATGGATATGCAAATCTAACACAAATGTGAAATGGGAGCTGCCTCATCCACAAATGTGAGTGTGAGAAGTGATTTAAAGTGAGTCTTGTAGTTATTAACCACCCAAACGTATCGCTGTGGCGCCAGGATCTAATGACAGGCTGTCAAAGCAAACATTTACAAGTTTTCGTCTTTAATTCAACCAATCTGCAGCCTCCTTCCATCTAAAACAAGCCTCTGGCAGCACAAGTTGTAGATAAGTCTTTCTAAAATTAGCAGACTGTCATCACAATTATCCTGTTTCGCATCTGCTCAAGACGAAAACACACAAATCCCAGATCCATCAGAGTAAGTAATAGACGTAAAAAAAAAGGGAGGAAAAAAAGATGGAGCTGACGGCATGCTGGCTGACAGCTCCTCACCCCGGGGGGTGTTTGTGTGTCTGCTGGGGGTGGCCGAGGTCTCCGACAGGGTTTGCTAGACACTCAGAGACAGGGCCGAGAAGTAAACAGGAACCAGGAGATGCTGCCCGTGGCGCCGACAAACACAAATGGACTTGCAAGCACCTGCTTCAGCGCTCAGTGGGCATGAAATTGAACAGAGCAATGATGACGTGGGGGATCATCATCACGCGTCCGCATGGTATTTTCCTCAAAGCGTCATCCGTGGCGCTTCCAGTGAATGAGCTCCAGTTTGACAACATGCCTCCGCAAGAAAAGTGAGAATCGTCACTAATTAGCTAAAAATCTGCTGCTTTGATAGGGAAATACAAACGACCCGACGCTTATTCCACCAGGTGCTGAGGCGTCTGGCTTTCGGAACTACTTTTTTTTGGCCTCTACTTTGTTTTGGAACAAAAAACTGCCCATCCACTGGCATTTCTACACTCCCAGCCGCTTCCAGTTGGACGGCAGGATGAGTCAGCAGCAGGTGTCAGAGCACAATGCAGCCACGAAGGCTAACAAGCCTCGTCAGCGAGCCAACGTCGGGGATGAAGTTGGTTTGTGTTTTCGCTGCAGCATCTTGCTCTGTGATGTGTTTCTGCTTCATTAGACCTCATGCAGGAAACATAACAGACCAGAAGACAAACTGGTGATGCATTTGATTGAAAAATGGAGGTTTTTCTGACAGGTGACAGGTTTTTGAGTAGCTGGCTTTCAACTTGTGAGCCTGCTTTTGATTAAAACTGAGGGAAATGTTTAAAAATAGGATTATAATTTGAAATTCTGGGTGTATTTCAAGTCAGTTAGCACACATTGCCCCAAAACAATTATAAATATTTAGCATCTGTGGAAGGTTCTGGGACCTTAAGGTCACAGATGAGTTCTAATTACATCAATGCTACACGTTGATGAATTTATGAAATGTTGTCTCATCCAGACACACAGAGCAAAAGCAATCCTCTATTACACAAAGACCAAAACCACTACAATTGTTTATTTCCTGAACTAATGACCAAATAGCTCAGCAGCTACCATACAGACATATAAAACCATGAAATCAACATAATTCAAATATTTACCTGACAGTTAAAGCCACCAAATGTGATACTGAAGCCACTGAAAACTATGAAAAATGTGTCATTTTCATAAAATGTTTAAATAATGGAGTAATATACCATCTTCAATTTTTTATATGTTTTCAATAGATATGAGACAATCCTTCCTGTTAAAATGTCCTAAAAAGTGGATTTTCCAGCTCCAGAGCTGATTTTAAGAAGACCTGTGGCAGTCAGTTTTTGATGTAGCATCAAATGACATTTAGATCTGACGGAACTCAGTTGTTTCTGCCCACAACACAAATGTGGTTGGAATTGAGTGAATATTAGTGGAGACATGATTTTTTTTGAAAATTAAAGATTTTTCGTTTTGATGATCAATTCTAGATTTTTATTATTTTAATTTCTGTAAAAAAAATTTAAAAAACAAAAAAAAAATCAGCATAAGCTATCGGCATGATACGAGTTCCAACCTTTTCTTGAGGTTTCTGAGATATTTAGTAAAAAATCTGCCAAATCCTGTGAAAAAAATAAGCAAATACTGAGGCTTTAAAGATGCTTTAAAAGAATCAATGAAGTTATCACTGAGGGCTGATGTTCAAAAATTCATAACTCAAAAAGTGTTCAGAGTAGAGCTGTGGGATTTTGCAAGATTCCATGGTTTAGGTAGAAGTTCATGCCTAATTTTTTTTCAAGAAAATCCATGACCTCAACTGGGAGGCCCTAGGTGAGTTGGCATGGAGTGGCTCATACCCCTTTTCCACCAAGAAGAGCCATGTGTTAGTTCGGGGCTGGTGCTAGTGCTGCTGCTTAGTTGGGTCAAACATCATTCCTTCTAAGAACCTGTTTACTTTTCCAGTGACCAGGAGCCAAGTTGGAGCCACGCCACTGGGTCATCGTAAAATGACTACGCTAGCATCGATTACAAAGCAGCTAAACAAACGCAGTAAGTTGATGATAATATCTATGTTTATATTTATAGATGGTCTTAAGGCTGACTGTTAGGCAGAGGTCGACTGTTGCCTGGACACATCTGCGATCGTGCTACTGGTGGGACATAAATGTACCGGATTTCAGCGCACAACAGTGTGTGCAAAATAACTGTGTGTCCCGGGAGTCATTCCAGTACATCTGTGATTGGACCAGGGATGTCCTGGCTAAAAAGGACACAAATTACAGCTTGTGTGTCAATTCCACTGTTGATCGTTGGTCACCATAACCCCGTCCCCAGCCCCTGATGTACTCGGTGCTTAACTCTGGCCCAGCAAAGAGTTGGTGCTTGCTAACCACTAGTTTTTAGCACCTGGAGTCGGTGCAGGTGGTGGAAACACAAAGAACTGGTGCTAAGTCAGGCTCTGGCTCCGAACTAACACTGGAACCAGCTCGGTGGAAAAGAGGTAACAGAGGCTTAAAGGGTTTTAAGGTACATAAATGATCAGGCATCTTTTAGAGGCATTTCCTGACATGTTCATGTGAAAACATTAAAGAAATCCTCCTAAAAATTCAGTCAATCCTTAACTTCATGCTCCGTTTTGCAATTTCCCATCCAGTTTCTGTGCTCTTTTATGTCTCTCCAGTATTAACAGCCAGAGGACCCCTCTATAAATGAACGACCTCCTTATTAATAAAACAACGACGCAGTTCTAGCGCTGAGGAACTGAGACGACAGTCTAATCTCACTCTTTAGCTTCTCTGCAAGACTGTAAATATGAGCCAGGGGGGTTAATGAATGTGAACAAATTATTTCTCTCTCATCATCATGATCATTATTATTATTATTATTATTATTATTACTTTTATGATAGCGCTCAGGCTTTGTGCCATTTTATTGGAACTTGCGCTGGAATATTGCCACCACAATATTCACAGTATCCCCAGGCCAGAAAATATAACCGACTTGCTAAAGTCCATCCAAAACAGAAACTGTCTTATCACAGCTCAGCAACTAGTCACTGTAGCAGGTTTGCTAAACACACTAAAGGAAATAAATGAGCCTTAACAACAAGACAGACTGTATATTTACCAGAAATTGTCGATACTACTGTAGACGATGCACAGGTTAGCCTCTGTTTATTTACATTTTGCATTATTATCAGTTAATGTAATTGTAATTGTTGTCATGCCTTGTTTGTTTGTAATTTTAAGGGAAAATGCCACGAATTAGCAACCTTGTTAGTTTAGAGCTTAAAAAGCCATTTATCGTTCATTTTAATTAGGTATATAAATGGAAACGTGAAAGATGTAAAAGTTAATTTTAAAAAATTGTTCTATTGTAGAAAAAATACTATAAAAACACTTTTAACAAGAGTTACAATCACTTTAGCTACATCATTTACTTACATATCGGAAAAATACATTTTTTTATTGCTTCTTTTAGTTATTTTCACTATACTGAACCTTAAATTAACAGAATAGTTTGTTTTTTTAGGTACAAGACAACATCTGGCCAGTGAGCTGCCAGCCCATTTTCTGTGCTTTTATAGATTTGTTTAACTTTTGCAGTTTTATAGTGTAGTCACACCATTAAACAGTAAATATTATATATTTTTTTATGATGGAGATGCTGTCAAATAGCCGTAGATGCCAATTTTATTGATAAACTACTACATAACAGGAAATTGACCTGTTTTTATTACTTTAAATACACCATAAAAGACAGAAAATTATAATTTTTTCACAATAAATGCACAACTGAAAAGAGATAATTAAGGTTTTTTACTAAAATGTAACCATAAAATACAGAAAATATTCTTTTTTTTTTGCACTGAGGACACACTGTACTGCTAATTAACAAAGTCTGGATAATGAGCTGCCAGTACATTTAATATTAATTTAGTTCTTAGAGTGCATTGGGTTGAATAACTTGGTCTTATCTCCAATGCTGGAGATAGTTTTTTCTCATGACATTTAAAAGGAAGAAAGAAGAAATGAGTTTAGGCTAATGACAGCAGCTTTCTGGTGCTCTTTATTGAATTTGGGGAAGTCTTTCCTGTTTAAAACTCATCAGCCGTGGTACAATATGATTGAAAATGGTAAACAGTCTGCACTTATATAGCGCTTTTTTCTACCTTAGTGGTATCCAAAGCGCTTTACAGTGTGTTTCACATTCACCCATAACACACATTCACACACCAGTGGTGACAGAGCTGCCATGCAAGGCGCTAATCTGCCATTGGGAGCAACTTGGGGTTCAGTGTCTTGCCCAAGGACACTTCGGCATGTGGAGGGGCCGGGGATCGAACTGCCAACGTTGCGATGAGTGGACAACCCGCTCCACCACCTGAGCCACAGCCGCCCTAATCTAACCCTAATCCAAAAACGCTTTTTCTCTTGTAACGCTCAAAAGAAGAATGCTCTGTTTGAAAATACACCAAATATTAACATTAAGCAGCCAAGCAGATGCAGTATAATTAGAAAACCATGGCTCTACCCCGCAATACGAGACCATTTTTTAAAATTTCTTCCACACATGTGCCTGCAACCTGTTAGCTTTAGCCTCTTACTGTGACATCATGCATGCAGACATCGAGTGCATTTGATTTGTTTTATTTTGAAACAAATCAAATGCACAAAGAAGCTACAACGTTTTTTCCAAACAGTGTTCGAGTGGAGCTGCTGATCAAATCTGCCACCAACAGCAGGTTATTTCAGCTGCCGAACTCTACATCTCAAAGTATAAATGACTATGATTGTCAGGTTATAAATGCACCATTATTATAGTAAATTGCCTGACTGAGAATGGTGAGGCTGACAGGAATAGCAGCAGTATTTAAGGAGAGCCGAACACTTGTAGTAATGAATACGCTTATCTTGGAGGGGAAAAAAAAATTCAACATTGTCTGTATGACAGCATCAGCATGGACCAGTCAGTTCTAGATATGGATTTATACAGAAACTGAATAATACGGTGTCCTTTGCACTGGAGTCAGTGGTGGCAGCAAATAGACATTTATGCAAATGGGTTGACGTCTGCGAGGAGCGAAGGGGTGACAAGCCAGAAAATGTTACACATCTCCGAGTGACAATAAGTAGGTCAGCGAGCTACGAACCTAAAACAAGCAGCAGGAAATGTGAGTCACCGGGGGCGACGAGAAGAAGAAATAAGGCAGAAAAACAGAGTGACAGCCGCTGCTGAGTCGAGCCACGAAGACGTTTTAATTATACAGACTCACCACACTTCACAATACGGGGACTTAACGTTGAATTTCTTAATTAGTGTGACCATTTTTTAGTGAGGTTTCGTCTAATTTCTTTTTTTTTTTGGTGACTGCACAGAAAAAAAACAGAGATGACAAAAGAAAGATTTCTTATAAGAGTGTAGATTTAAGACAGGAGGGGAAAAAAAACGCATGAAGCAAGATCTGAAATGTGCCAAGTCTAAAAATAGAGACAAGGCAGCAGCACTTCTAAACCTGACGCTGTTTCTTTAGAAGCAGAGAAACAGGGACAACGAGAGAGTAGAAGCCTCTGCCAAGCGAGCGTGTGAATCCCGTACGCTCAACCAAGGATATTGGGACGTCTGCCACCAGGATGTTAGAAGGATAGCAGCTTGGAGAAAGAGAGACAGAGAGTGAAGCACATGAATGAACAATGCAACTGACATCATCCACAGCAAGGCAGCCTTCTGTGCTGCATTCTGCCCCGATCTCTGCCGCTTACATAACTCCAGTATCGCATCCAAATCCCCCAGAGGACGAGCCAAGCAAAGCTGGTGTACTCGCATTCAGTGACACTTCCTTAAGTTTTTCTTTTTTGTCCTTTTTCAATGCTGATTTCACCACAAGTAGTGCTCAACTTTAAGGCGACGGGACTTTTCCTTAATGTCAACAACTGGCATGGACAACCAGTGTTAATTCCCCACTTCCTGTCATGTCGTGTCACAAAAATACACTTTCTTTTTTATAAAGAAAACTAACTAAACAAACAAAAAGAACATTACTAGGCTTTAATTATTGATCTTCTAAAACAGCATGGCTTTGTCGGTTTAATTAAGTGCTACTCAAGCAGGAAGAAATGGTATGTTTGCATTGTTATTTTCTCATTAGGGACTATTATGCTATAAAAAATGTGTGTGGGACTGATTCACAACAAATTACAGAGCTTATGTTCATGTCAATAAAGGAGCTTCAAGCAACAGTGAAGTTAATTGTGTAGTTTTGTTACATATGGCGAAATAGAAATTAGCTAGAAATAAGATTTTAATTTTGAAAAACTTTACTTGGGGGGTTCTTAAAAATGAGCAGAAAAAATAGAATAGTGTATCCACTAAACCAGCAATAAGAATTCATTTGGCTATACTTTTTGGCAGTAATTAAGGTAATATGGTACATTTAACATCATTGGCATTTATTTGGAGTTTAATCGTTCTCCTTTTTGCTTGGGTTTGGTCTCCACCATATCTTGTCGGTCCCAAAAATACACTTCATTTTTCTAAAAAGACACTAAATGAACCAAAAACATATTATTAGGCTTTAGTTAACGGGCTTCTACAACAGCAGGGCTTTATAGGTTTAACGAAATGCTACTCAAGCAGGAATAAATAGTATGTTTGCGTTATTCTTTTCTCATTAGGGACTATTTGTTAACAAACTGAGAGCAAAGAAATGTGTGTGGGACTGATTCACAACAAATTACAGCATCTACGTTCATGTCAATAAAGGAACTTGACACAACAGTGAAATTAAATGTGTAGTTTTATTAAATATGGTGGCAGAAATAATGAGTTACATTAGGTTTTGACTTATTGCACGTTAGCCAGATCAATTATTGTTATTTTTGGTGGGCTTTTCAGGATATTTCTTTAAAATTCTGAAAAAGCAAATAGAATATTTGAACCTTTAAACCAGCAATAACAAATTATTTTGCTACTTTGGGAATCTATTAAGTAAATATGGCAAACTTAACAACATTGCATTAATTTGGAGTTAAATCATTCTCCTTTTTGCTCGGTTTTGGTCTCCACCAAGTCCTCGGTCACAAAAATGTACTTTATATAAAAAGATGTTTGTTAATAAATGAAGAACAAAAGCTATACGTGGGAGTGACTGAAAACGAATTACAGAGCTTATATTCAGGTTAGTGAAGGAGCTTGATGCAACAGTAAAGTTAATTTTGTAGTTTTGTGATATATGATGGGTTTTTGTGTTTTGTAGGTGGCTTATCATTAGATTTAATTAAAAAAGCTACTTTGGGGCAGTAATCTTTTAAGTTAAGATGGCAAACTTAACAACAAAGACATTTCTTGGAGTTTCATGTCCGCTCTTTTTGCTCCGTTTTGGTCTCCTCCAACTCCTGAGGGAAATATCTGATTTTGTAGCTGTTAAATCCTCCAATCTAAAAGATGCTAAATGACACTGTAGAGCTGAGATGGACTGAAGACTTGGGTTGGTAAAAAATGCATCTAATTTTATATAAATCATTGTTTTTGAAAATCTGGATTTTACAGCTTATTTGCTAATTACTACAAAGTGCTCACCCACAACAGATCAGGAAATTAAAAATGAAAACCTTAACACCCAATCAAACTCAGACCCTCACTAGGAGAGTCTTAAAAACATAAACTGTATAAAGAAAGCAACACATTGGACGCAAGAGGAAAAGAAAGCAGTAAATATTTTAAGATCCAAGAACCAATAATTCCTCGAAGCCTACCTTCAAAGAAGTTGTGCGTCGCTGCTACACATATTGTGTTATCTCAGTAGATTAAATCAATACAGAGGGCTATCAGATGGGGAGGCGAGTGATGTATGTGTTGCTCCATCGTTTCCCAGACATGTCTGCACTGCTGCTGCTGCTGCTGCATGTGGGCCAGCCAATTACACAAACTCCACTGTGACTGCTGCTTCTCCACCTTCTCAGTGTTTGGAAATCCATCGATCGGTGCTTCCATGCTAACCCGGAGATCAAACAGAGGTTAGTTAAAGAAAAAACATGAACACTGACGTGCATTTAGGGATCACAGGGTGCCACATCTGCAACATCTGTGTTAATGGCTTACTGACCTTTTCCTAGTCACGCTTAAAGTGAGCTGTTTTCTCTCCAAAAAATTGGTCTCTGAAGGGAAATATAACAACAAGGTGAATACACACAGAGGCCAAAGGCAGCGGAGGGGCCTCCAGCAGGAAAAACAAAATGCAAATCTGTTCTCCCTGAGCATCCCTGACGCCAGATCTACAGCAGCACAGCAGACAGGTAGGTAGCCGCAGAAGTGGGTCAGTTAAACAGGTCAAGATGGAGGGAAGGGAAAGGGAACACGCATTCTTCTTACCACCTAATTAATACCTCCAAGACTTTTCCGGGAGCTATGTTACCTCCCCCATCTCTCTCTCTCTGCTTGTGTTTGAGTTTAAAAACAGACTGACACCACCAAACAAGTCACTAGCGGCCCGGCGGCCAGACCATTAGGCTGAGCCCCCGTCCGTCAAAGCAGCACATGCGTAGATTAGAATGGAGGTAAAGAGAAACTAATTTGGAATTAACAAGAAAAACGGTGCAGCGAAAACCCCGCAGGATATGTGCCTACGTGATTAGTTTTTGCATTTGGATTCACGGTCTCTTCGGCCTTAAATATGCACCAAAAAAAAAGAGTCTGTTGCTCATTATTAATGCACAGGTGGCCTCTTGTCATATCAACCAGTGTCACAGTCTCATTATAAAGTCTTGCAATCTACACAAGGCACTTCCTCAGACTTCCTCAAGCGTCGGGAGGGGATGATCATGATGACCGCTGACTCCCGCTTGCTCCTGAGATTCGGGAAGGAGAAGCAGATAAAAGAGGAGATAAGTGATGCAGACGAGTGACGAGCGAGTGGATATTACCGAAGACCGATCCACATCACGTCGGCGGAGACAAGTAGATTTCCACATTGTAATTTATAATAGACCCAGACAATTAAAACAGAGCTTATCTCGGGGTCATGGGGAAATTTATTCATAGCCCCTCATCAAGCTGTCCAGAGATGTACCAAAACAGGCAGGCAGGCAGCACTACTTCAGTCTAACAAGCTGATATTTTGAAAAAAAGGAGATTTTATTATTATTTTTTTCCTTCTTCTTCTCCTTCTTCTTCTTCTTCCCTCAGCCTAAAATACCAAACTCATTTCCATCCGTGCTAACTGCAGGCAACATAATGAACCCAATCATGGCGATTTTCCACAGGTATTTCACTCAGAGACATCTGCACGCTGGAATGAAAGGAGATACTAATTTGGCTGGAAGGACCGAGAAGGATTTTGTAATTCTGTGTGTGTCAGTCGCAGGAGTGGGTGCATGAATTTGAGCGAAACACGCCAGCGAAAACCCCGATGCAGCGACGGTGACGCTTCCAAGTTTGTTTGTTTGTGGGGTTTTTTTTTTATAAATCCTACACCTCCTTTTGCAAGCGTACCGAATGCCCTGGGACTGGAAAAATTTAATCACGCTAAACATATGTGTAAGGTGAGGTGACGCGCCATCAAATAAATACCAGTGTGGAGAGAATTAGAGAAAGAGCGATGTCAAGAGGATTCATGCTGAACATCCTGTGAATAAAACACATTCCCACAGGATTCTGCACCTCAGCCCCCACACATCCAGGCGAGTGGGGGGATTCACTTCATTGAGTCAGTGGAGGCTCCTGGCAGGACAGTTGTGAACAGCAGGATGATAAATATACTTGCAGGTACAGTGCACATGTGTGTATTTATATAATGTTTCAAATTGCCTTTCTCTTCATAAGCCAAAAGATCTACCATGCTTATGACAACTATTTTTCTTAATTGAGATTCTTGTGTTGGCAATAAGGTTCATCCTGGGATAAAAAAAACAACGTTAACGCCTACATCAGGGCCAGTTCTCTGCATGAATGAAACTCTTAAAATCTGTTCATGCTATTCAGCTGATAATTATTTGTTTGCTCTTAGTAGAAGCAGATATTCTCTTTCGACTGCAGTGGAGAGAGTCCAGTCACATCGAGTGAGTTAACTGACACACCAGAGCAGAAACCTGGAATATCAGGCGTTTTCAGATGCTTGGAGCGTGCAAAGCATAATTTGGCTCCAAATTCAGTCAGCCAAGCTGGAGAACTGAAATCTCCATATGGTATTTTTAGACCTTATTATTGCCTTTGGCTGTGTACCTCAGCAACTATCACGGAAGGGCTCTGATTGCAGAGCTCCACCGTTAAAATATGGTCAGGGCATGGAGTTTAGCGTGTGGGGAGAGACTACAGTTTCACATCTACCTCTTAATAACGACATTGGAGGAGACCAGTGAGACATGAAGGTGAGCGGTGGGTGGAGACAAACAGCAGAATGAGCTCTGCCTCTTATCTGTCAGGGCGTACAGTTCAGTATGTGAACAACATGCAGGTTATAGCTGTGGAAAATTGGGTGCGAGGCAGGTTTCTATTCGTTTTAATGGCATTTTAATGACTATATAATTGGGAGCTGCTTAACACTGAAATAAAGTCTTTGCAAAAAATGACAAAGTGTCTCCTAAACAACCTAGTTATCTAAAAGAAACGTTATATTTTAGCTACATTTTTGGGGTTTGTTAGGGTTATATCTAGTTACATGTAGTAATGAGACATAGACATGCATTTTTTCACGTTGGAATAAAGTCGGTCTTAACTACCAAATACCACATGGGAAATAATGCCCTTTGCAGCTGAGTCCCAGGTCGACTCCCAGCCAGACGGACCTTTGCTGCATGTCATTAGTCTGCTCTTCTCTGCTCTCTTTCCCTACAATTTCCCCTCTATCTCCACTGCTTTATCCAAATAAAGGCAAAATGCCAAAAGGAAATTTTAAAAAAAGCTTAAAGTCGGTCTGAATATGGTCAGGAAGACCGGGGAGATGATATAGGTGCAGCAAGTCTAGCAAACGTTAAAATAGGGTATTTTTCAGTGTCTCACAAAAGGATTGTCCTCATGTGTCACCTCTATGATGAAGATATCATTAACTTATCAACTAAAACCACTCAATTAGCTTTTGGGAGACACCGTCTACTTGGTTAAAGCATGAATGTTGATGGTTTCTGGCAAATGGTATGTGCTGAAGTTGAGAAAGAGTGTGTTTTATAACAAATGACCAACCATATTGTTTACCTGGTGAGGACTACCTCTGCATAAAAAAGGGGTGTGCAATCCTGGTCCTCGAGGGCCACTGTCCTGCATGTTTTAGATGTTTCCCTCTTCCAGCACACCTGATTCAAATGATCAGGATCATTATCAGGCTTCTGCAGAGCTTCATGATGAGCTGATCATTTGAATCAGGTGTGCTGGAAGAGGGAAACATATGGGATAAATTTTGTGCCAGCAGGAAGTGAATTTGAATTCTTTATATTTGAATGTGAACCATTCAATTTGAACCTGAATTGATCGGTTTGAATAATTGCTTTTAAAATCTGAATCTGAATGGTCTAATTTGAAATAGAATCTATTGGTTTGAATGTGTATCGATGTAAAATTGAAACTGTATTTCATTCAGTTGAAAAATTCAGCTCCCTATTTCAGTTTTACTTTTCAGTTTCACTTCTCTCCATTTCAATTTCAAATTTCGAATTCAGTTTTTTGTGCCACACATCCGGGGCCTGGCGTCAGGCAGAACTAGTTGAACGCAGATGGCAAGAAGTCGGTTTTACGACAGCAACGCGCTTTATGTCGTCTTTGCCGAATGAATGAACAACGAATGTAGTCTGTGGACTTCAGCAGCATCAGCTAACGATAGCTCAGTGTTTCATCCGATACAAATAATTATTGGAAATAGGACATGCCCAGTGGTGTACTGGCCAGCTGGCATACCGGGACATATCCAGGTGGGCCGGCGTGATCACTCCCATCCCCGGCGGCTGGTCTCCGGTGCCAAAACGCTACAATCCGGCAAAGTTCTCCTCCTCTCCATCCACGCAGCATCACATCAGTTTGATCTAATCAGTTTCTGATGCTGTGTGTTGTTATGGGGAGAGGCTGCTGTTTGCTGTGTGTGTTTCAGTGAATAAACTCGAGTTAAGCTTGAAGTTGTGCTGTGGATGTGTTTCAGTGAAGCCAGTGTATTGTGCCAATTGGTGGCACAACAGGTTAAGCACATGATTTATATTTTATTCCTCTGGATCACATCGGTTTTTTGTTGTTTGTTAAATTTTGTCTGAATATGGCCCTAGAGAAGTTATTCATTTTAGAGAGTAGCATCAGGAAGACTGGGGAGACGATGTAGGTGTAACAACTCAAACAAACAATAAAATATAGAGTATTCATTGGGGCCTAACAACAACATTGACCTCACTTTTCCTGGATAGCATCAGGACGACTGAGGTGATGGTGCAGTAGCAACAAGTCTATGGATAGGATATTTGGATGTTATTTTTTAGGGATACACCATCTGCATGATTAAAATATAAATATTGACAGTTCAATCCGAAAGGGATGTGTTGACTTTGAGAGGAAGTGTGTTCTATGACAAATTACCAACCATATTATATATCTGGTGAGGACTGTCTCAGCACAAAACATACAGAGGACACAAAAAGGTCAGAATAATGATGCAACATCATGCTGGTACCCACACAATAGAATGGTGACTCTGTATAATATCTGTATGCAGACATTATCTAGTAGAGGTATTTAAATGCATGCAGCTGAGGTCAGAGATAAGGTTTAAACTATCTAAGGACTTATCAGAGGTGCACAGCCTCCTTCATCCACATCATAGTAACTCAACAGGTGGTTAGCATCAAAGTATAGGGATGTTGCCTACAACAGCAGAGAGGGGAGGAACAAGGTCGCACTAAGGGCAGTATTAATGGAACAAAGTCCCTCAGGGAACAAGCTCATGCAGGTAATGCATCAGCGGGATAAAGCAGCAACGTTGATAAGAGCTGGTTCTCAGGCAAAACAGTCAGTGGATAAACTGTGAATGTGAAGCAAGAATGCCACTCTGCTGGAAGGAGATTTATGATATTGTGAAAACCCAGTTAAATTCATGACTTGGTAGCGGTGATTTTAGCAAGTTATGTCCATTCAAATGCCCTGTGCTAAACACCCAACCAGTCCAAACATAGGCGAGGTTTCCTCCAGTCCTTTGTATAAGCATGATAAGGCACCATATACCATAAAAGCAGCCGAAATTGAGAGCAAATGGTTAGAAATTCATTTGTCATCTGATGTGGATATATTGCCGCACTGGTCCAGAGCATTACGAAGGGAAAAGGACTAAAGGATTACTATTTAAGGACAGGTACGGGTGGGAAGAGATTAGCACATGGGAGTAGATTTGAGGACGGCGTCGATAAGCCCGCTGGATATCGCGAGCTCAACCGCAGCAGATAAAACACACAATGGATGGTTTAGTTGGTGGAGCTGAAAATGTCACGGGGACACAGCAGATTAGACATGTGAAAGGAAACGCTTTAACTGGAAAGTTAGGGAGCGATTCGTTGACTGCTGAATTTGTGAAGCAAAGTTGATCTTGATGCTACGTAAATTACAAGATGATTCATTTGTGGTGTGTTTGAAGACGTGGCAGTGGATGCCAGTTTTGTGGATAAGCCCTGACATGTTAGAGTAGTACAGGTAATAATCTAAAACATGGGATACTGTTAGTTATGGGTGTAGGTGTTTTATTTAAAGGTTGAAGGGGACACATTAAGTGGGGGTTCTGAGGATCCTCAAACACTTAATTTCATACATTTTGGTAACCTGTGAACCGATTTGTGCCTTTTCTGCATTAATTTATGGTGGGAATGTCTTTATCTATGCCAAGGAAAGTGCAAAATTTAGACACCAGGTAAAAATGAACAATATAATGAAATCGGATATGAATCTACTGAAGTTTTCCACAATAAATTCAGTGGTTGTATGGACTCATAACTCATATTTTGAGAGTAAGTAAAGAACCCTATCTGAAGCACTGTATCTCCTGCTCCTCCCTAAATCTACACCTATGTTATTAGTATAGTTGCAGTCACAAAGATGTTGTGATTTATCTCTGTAGCATTACACTTTAATAGCTGAATTTTCACTGTAATTGATAATATAGACTTATAGCATCTGTGAGCATCTTGAAGGTGTTAAATTTCATTTTTGACTTCAACTGCCGTAAAAGTGTCGGATCAGCTGCAGCATTAACCTTCATGCAGTCCAGGTTTAATGCAGCTAATTGGGCGTTTTTGAGTCAGACAGCATGGATTCCATTAAATAGCGTGTTGTTCTGGAGATGATAAACAGTGTTAACTGTATGTGTACATAGTTTCAATCATGTGGCATCCAGGGCACTGTGCTAAAGTAGTTACCGAGCAGACAGATCCTTTTCTTTTAAAATTGGGAGTGACTCTTCCTCTACTGCCTAAATCACTTGTGGAGTACCTCAAGGTTCCATCCAAGGGCCCATTTATTTTGGTTCCATTTTCCACAAACATAATGTCTCCTTCCACATCCAAAGGCAAATGTACCTGCCTTTGAATCCAGATTACTAAACATCTATCACAACCATCCTAAACTGCTTCCAGGAAGTAAAGTGCTGGATGGCAAAAGACTGTTGTCAACGAAGTGACAATAAAGCAAAAGTGAATTTTTTAACACCACTGCAAACCGTCAGCAGCCACTGAGGCTTACATCCAACCTTAATGCCAGAAATCTTGGTGTCATCAACACTGGGATCTGACAAACAGTTAAACTTTGTATTTGAAGGGTGCTACTACAATGGAGGAGCATTTGCCAAATTGAAATCCATCATCTGTCTGAATAGCATGAAGACTGAACACTACATTAATTTTGTTCAGGCTAGATTGCTGGAACTTATTGTACCTGGATATTGATCAGTCCTCACTGCTGCAAGACTTTTAAGTGGCACCACAACAAATGGAAATCATTATACCTGTAGCAGCATCTCTGCACTTGCTGCCTATTCTACTTTAGAAACTGATCTTACAAGTGGTAGTCCTGTTTGTCTTGTTTCATAGTGTTTTATATTTATTGATTTTGCAAGTTTTATCATGTTATCCTTTTAGATTGTTTCCGCACATATTTGTTTTTGCCTATCTTGTAACATGTACAACACTTCTGGTAAACTCAGTTTGTTTTGAAACAGGCTATATAAATGAGTTTTTAAATTCGATTTGACTGTAATTGAGTTTTGTGTTTGCATGAGACAGGTGACTAAAAAGTGGTCATGACCAAGTTGGCGACCTCACAAATGGGGATGTTTTAAAATGGCATTCCTCATAGATGACACATTATGAAACTATTATATAATAAATTATTTAAATTTTTAAATGTTCAGTGAAACATTGGTGACATTTGTTGTTTATACTGTATTGAAGTTGGTAATCCTGGTTATACAGTGAGTTTTATTTTGTTTATAAAAGGAAATGTACTCTTGTTTAATTTCTTTATTTGAGTGATATTCTTCTTGGCCTATTTTAAATATAAGGTTGGGCAATATGTAATAATCCTCAATCTCAGATTGTGCAATTTTACGCCATGATATTAAATACATATACTGTGTTCTTGTGAATTCTCTGGAAATATAATTGTGGGTGCTGGGTGACAAAAACCGTCAATTGAGAAAAGTAATTTAACAGTTCAATTCAGAGTTTAAAGAGGCACTGACAATTAGCATCTGCATCCTTATGTCTGTGCAATCAAATGTTAAGAGATAATAAGGACATTTTGTTTGTGGCTGTACAATAAAACTGGTACTGCATCATCCTTCTTTTAATCCTTGAATCCTTGAAATGGAAGCTAACCCTGGATTATGATACAAGGGTTTTCCCTTTCTGTTGCAGAAGCTTGTGCTGTGTTCAAGCTCTTGGCAGGTACTGTGCAGCCCCCATCTACTCCCTGAGCCATGTGGGCGCGGAAAACCTTTTCCAGCCTGCTGCATGACGAGGAGCGTGCTTGTGTGTTCAGCGCGGTGTGTGCAGGTGCGACAACAACCGTGATCCCCTGGGAACGGATAAATGACAATAGATGCGATTCTTCCCGTTTCCTCTCCTATTCCTTCTCCCTCAGAGGACTGCGCTGAAGGGGAGGCAGCTGATGAAGAAGATCTGCGTACCTGTCGGCCCACAGCCTCCGCCGTCAGTCACTGCAGCCGAGGGTTGCCCTTCTCCAGCTGAGCCCAGAGGTGACACAGTTGTGGAGGAACCCCACCCCACCCCCACACCCCCAAGAACTCATTGCCACCCTGTCAGACTCCCATGCCAAGAGTGGGAACTCACATTTAAAGAGTTAACATGACACACAGCAGCACACCAGCAACAAAAGCTAAATGCACGGGGCATGCAGCATCCCACGCATCCGTAAGCACCAAAGCACACACACAAAGACCCTGTCACTCAAGCGAACAGGGTATGTGATCTGACACAAGATGGAGGCCGCTTACGCAACACTTGATTTATTTCAAAGGTGTAATTGGATGTCTGTTTGGGTTTGGGGTGGGAAAAGGCTCTCGGCGCTCGCAGTATCAAAGGTGACATTCATTAAGGGCTGCCAAAATAACACAAAGTTAGTGCTGGAGGGATGTGAAAATGGAATCAACTGTTAGCTCTTAGCTTAGCATTTATTTCTATGTTAATGTTCCATTCATGATCAGCTGCTTCTATGTGTTAGACTGTCCAGCAGTGAACACATACTAGGCTCTCGGTAAATTTAGGGAGATGCCTTTTCGTCTCTGCTTTCCCGGCAAGAAATGTAGGAGTTTCGGATATTGCGTTCACTGTCAGGTTATAAATAAGCTGTCTTTTTTTTTTTCTCTGGGGGAGAGAGAGACATGCCAGACAGACTTCTCTCACCAAACTGCAGTGGAATTCACCAACAACCCAGCGAAGAGTTTGTTTAAATATTTAAGGTAATAAAAGCCATGGCCTTTTTCCACAACACATGAAAAAAAAAACTCAAATGCAACAATAACAACCCTATGTTCATTTATTTTCCACGCCACACATACATATCTGTTACATTGTCATCAAAAAAATATGTATCCAGTAATAAAAACAGTGCAGGTTCACGCAGAGATTCACTTGAAATACTCCTTGCTGAACAGACAGCAGGAAAAAAAAATAATATTTTCTTCATATTATAATTGCCCAAAATAAATTGCTTTCAGAGGGAAAGAGCACATTAATTCAAAAAAGAGACATTAATTCAAAATAGATGCTAATTCCTGTTTGGAAAAAGTCTTCACACACACACACACCAAAAAAAGAGACAAATCTTAGATGCGACACAAGCTCATATCTAAGACATCACAGTTCCTCCATCCAAATAATCCTCATTCATTTTAAGAGCAGAACTGTTGCAGGCAGCCAGAGATACTTAATATGAGTTCTCGATGTATACAAGATTTAAATGTACGTGTAACACTTCACTGCACAAAAGCTGCAAAAAAGGCACAATCACGGACAAACTTTCTGAGACGTAAAAATCACTCCTCACACAAGTAAGGCAAACTCTTTGTTAGAAACCACAGACTTTGTGTTCATTAAACACCACAGATCACCCCCACCCCCTGATAAAAATAAATGGCTCTTTAAATCCATGACGGTAAATAAATGACCTGTTTTTGCTTCTTCAGTGTTTCATTTCAATGAAGGCATTAGGAATAAGATGGAATATAACAGACGGTCAGTGTTTCAGAGTCTAAGACAACACAATACATTGGTGTATATACTGACTAAATATCAAATGCTTCAGCTCACAGTAGGGGTGTCATACAATCATCAATTCCCTTGTTCAAATACATCCACTTTATTTCAACTTGAATTTCAAAACAGTTCTGCAGTCACATATTGTGGGTCGCCCCAGTTGGACGTGATATAACAACTATTCCAAACTTCACACATACAGTCTCAGTAAACCCACAATAAAACAGGAGCAGTGCTTTTTTTCCTCATCCTTTTGCACTGTCAAACTTCTCTTTCTTATATCCACACACAAAGTTCACTCTCACTGTAAACACACACTCACTTTTTGTCATGAATCTCACATTTAGTGCAGGAATATAAGGCAGGTATCATTTTTTGTGCATGCACAAGGCCCCAGAAGGGTGTACTACGAATGTGTTAGCGAGGTATGTTGAGTTTAAACTCTCAGTGTCATGAAGGTGGCTTTCATTTAACCTGCTAAATCACCATGGTAACTGATGCTGCACAGTTCTGGAGGAGGTTCTGTTTAGAGTCTGGGATTTGAATCAGCTATAAGAAGCGCCTTCTCTTCATTAATTATTTTCGTGATCATATTATTATTTTCACCAGGTTCTCAGGCTTCCTCCCACAGTCCAGAAACATGCTGAGGTTAATAGGTGATTCTAATCTGTCCGTAGGTGCGAATGTGAGTGTGCTTGGTTGCCTGTCTCTATGAGTAGCCCAGTGATAGACTGGCGACCTGTCCTTCTCCTAAATCAGCTAGGATAGGCTCCAGCCCCCCTGACCCTACGGAGGATTATGCGGTGTATAGATAATGGATGGACGGATGGATATTCTCTATGAGCAATCCAGATTCTCGGCTTAGGGAATACGTTATATCCGCAAACCTGTTGATCCGTACACACTGCACAGCTCCGTGCGGCTACAGCAGCACAAACTGTATGTGTCATGTTGCCATGGGAACCTACGTAAATTCAGTTGCTGAAGCAGAAAATGCACAATTATGCTTTTTGGTTCTGATTAGCCCCCAGGTCCGTTTTATGCAGCTAATAGAATGCAGACTAGAAAACTGACTAGTCTACTGGTAAATATCACAGAGAATTTTTAATCAATAGCATTAATTTCACTTTTGATTTGGCCAAGAGCAACAGTGATTTCCATGCATCCTTCACTGTGTGACAGTTTAAGACCTAAATGCACTTCCTGAGTATCATGTTTCAATGTAGGAAGTTTAAGAGCTGTAATATGCAGTTGTCATATTAGAAATAATCAGCTGTATTGAGAGTGCTCTGAAAATAAATATAATAACTTATACAATTAACAATTTTTCTACCAGCATTCCTTTCTTGTATCATGTGCACGAACAGCGCTTTTTACTGTAATCAGTTTTTATATTCATCAGATTTATATTCATTCAGGCGGCACACAATTGGTCTATTTCAGGCAGACCCAGACTCACAGAAAGGCTCCTTTTATGTGAACATGCACAGATCCTGATGAAGAAAACCTAGTTAACAAAGAAAGTTGATCACCCTTGCCGTGATACCAATTATCTCTGATTTGGCTTCATCAAGCCAGCTTGCACAAAGAAAGCCTGGCTTTGTCAAACTTGCTTCGTAGTGCACCCCCCTGGAGTTGGTGCAGTGGTCATTTTTTTTTTGTCTGTAGTCTTTGCTAGTGGTTTCCAGGAAGTGGGGCATAAAGTGCTGTATTGTGGTCAGTCTTTTTAAATGACCAGAAAAGTAGAAACAAGAGGTTTTTGCCCCTGTTCTTACCTCGACAGCTCAACAGTTTAAAGTGTCTCATAGTGGGCCAACTTGCTCACGGTGCTCTGCAGTGTTAGCTGTGGAAGAGATGACAACAAAGGTGTGGTGAAGGAGGTTTGAATCGAATAAACAACAACGAAATAGACTGCAGCAGAGCCGTCTAGCAAGCAAGTTAAATCAGTGACAACACAGAAATCCTTACTGGAGGCTAATGTCATGTCTGGAATCATGCCTCAGCCTTCCTGCCTGACCTAATCCTTCTCTGTATTCCCAACACATGCACTGTGAGCAACTAGTCTCCATGAGTGCCTGAATTTCAACTGAGAGACCATGAAACTAGCGCGTGGATGGTCAACAAGCTTGCTGGGTGAGGGCAGATTGCCTGCGCTTAGCTTTTAAAATTCTCCAGCCGTCAACAGCCTTTTTGGATTGTGTGCATGTGGGTGCAAACTGGGGCACTCTGGGTGAGTTTTCTTTTCAGTGAGGAGCTGGCTGCTTCTTGAGTGGCTTCCTGAAATCAGGGGCTGTGTTGTAAGAGAGTGCCATGGTGTTAGGATTTAGCAGTGTTTGACAATGAAAACGTCTCGGACTGTGAAGACTAAGGGACCATGCTTTATGTTTTTGTTGAATTCGTACCTATGATGTGTTGCGTTCATCAACTGTCTTTCCTAATGAATTAATATCAGTGATGGAGCAGCTACTCAGGCCATTTCCTAAGATGAAAGTAGCAATATATCACTGAAAAACACTCCAATCTACAATATAGCACAACAAAAATACTCCATTTCCAGTGAAACTTCTGTATCACAAATGCAACTTAGGTAAAAATACAAACATATCATCAGGAAAGTGTACTTCAAGCACTGAAAGCAAAAGTATTAATATTATAATACCTCCTAACTGCTTCCTGTAAGAAATATTTGTGTATTTTTTCAATTTTTCCTACCTTAAAATGCAAAAAATTATATGAGCGCAATAAAAATGTGTAATTTGACTAAGATTTGGTTTGCTAGTAGCTGTAGTTCTTAATACACGTGCCACATATGCATGTTTAATCCAATCATGTCTCTAATTAATTTTAAAACGGCACTAGAAATAGCAAAACACATGCTTTGACTTGTTTCCCTTGACTAATCAAAAGACTAAGTGATCATAAGGAGAGGATAATTGGAGAGTCTTTGGTGTGTTTACTGCAAACATAGCCCCAAGGTTATTCTGTTTGTAATGAATCTCTGACGGTATGAAGGCACGCAGCGTTGTTGATACATCTTACACTCGTCTCAGTTTGCATAAACCAAAAACAAAAGTCGGCCTCAATCAGGGTTTACAACTGGATCCGGGTGAAAACTTTGTAGGTCTTTTCCAAAACTCTCCACTAGAAACAATCACGCTGATGTGAAGAGCAGTGGAAGATCAATGCCAGTCCCACAAAGAACTGTTAATTGTTTTTCTCTCCAGGTTTAAATGAGCTGGTGATGGATTAATTCAGGCACACTGGCGGTGCTTTAACCCGTTCGCCACAGCTGCCCATCGACTCTAATGTAACACAGCGTAAGATGGCACTACTTCAAAGTGGCTGGATAAACTTTCTCTCCTCTTTAACATCTGTAGGGTAAAGGGAATTAGAGCGGCTGCCAAAGCAAATATTAGACCGGGGAAGGAGGAGGACAGTTTGGGAAATCCAGGTTATTTCTGGGGAATGTGCAGATCGAGGGACTTAAGCAAATCCAAACAGATAATGTGTGGGAGACGAATGGATTTGCAGCATAATGTTTACCGATCACCTTCTATTGTCCCTGCTGACAGGCGGCCTGAACTACACTTGTGACTGTGGAAGCCTGGCTGTGTGTTTATCTGACTCTGCAGCATTGTATTTCACACTGCCCACAGTGAGCAAGAACTCTTTATTCAGTGTCCTGGATATTAATGTTGTGAATGGCACAAAAGCAGGCTATTTCCTAGAAAAGAAATCTTTCTGTATGATGTTTAGCACAATGAGAATAACCCACGATGGTTGACCTCCTTTGTGTGGCACTTCACACTGTCTGCATGGACCTCTATATGAATTATATAAAGGAAAATAGTACGTCCTCGGTGAAACTTCACACAGAATCAGTGCAGCTCTTGTGTTGTGATTCAGCTGCTGAGAATGAGCTCTCCTGGCAGGCTCGGTGCTAACAGAGCAGAACCTGTGGCCTGGTAGAAGTGAAAAAGGCGCTGGGCCGTGGTAAGGGGACGTTCATTAATCATCCGGTGTGGGTAGAGGGAGTCTGGACAGGGGAAAAGTTTGCCCTGCGGGTTGCAGCCGGTCCTGATGCCTCTGGCTGAAAGATCCGTGCTTCGTTCCACATTCCCTCTGCTCCCCTTCACCTCCCGATACCTTCTGGTCACCGACTTCACAGCACATTCGCAGTGCTTCTCTGGGATTCAGCCTCCCTCGAAACTCTTCATCCTTTGAACATTTTTGATCAGGCTCGGCCCTTTCCTCAACTTTTCACCTCTTTCGGCAAAGCTGACTTAGTTTCCTCACTTCCCCATCTCCCTGCGACACCATGCGCCCCGGCCTCTTTCCCTCACCGGCAAGATAAATGCAGACCGACTCTGGTTCAATTAAACCAACACTTTTAACTTAGCTCCTTCTCCTCTTGCGTGCCAGAGGTGCCCCCATCAATCCGAATGACAAATCACCAAGCAAAAATCAATTAGTGCCCCCTTGACAAGTGTATTTTACACTGGGAGACAAAACAGGAGAGGGGTGGGCTTTTTGTCATACAGTGTGCTGGGAATGTAGCTCACATTGTTGATACTTTTAGTGAAATTAGGGAGATACTGGAGTGGGAGGATAAAGGAGAATGAGTGTAATCTGCCAGTTCATCAGAGGACAGTGGAAATAGAATCTGCTGTTTTATAACAATGTCTTTCCTCTGACCAATCAATTATGAAATATCCCCTCGAGCCGAAGAAGCCTGTCAGTTTTCGCGTTATTCCATATCATCACTAGACCAGGCAAGATGAAATGCCCTAATGCCGATGAGTTGACGCAGTACAAAAACACTGCTTCGCCTCTCAGTTGCTTGGTGAGTTTTTCTCTTTATTTTAATACGCTTAAGACCGGCAATCACTGTGCATTTTTAGAGGTCATGGCAGAAAATGAATGAACGCTCCCCCAGCGGGCTCCATCAAAGAGGAGAGACGAGGTTGAAAAATGAACCCGGGGCTGAGAGGAGAAAGTTGCTATTAAGAGATGCTGTGAGAATCGATACCCCGCCTTAAAATAATATGATGGTGAGGCATGTTGTACGAGGGCGGACTATCAAACTTTGATAGACAGTTATCCTTGGGAAGATGATGTAAGATCAGTATTAAGACCCCATTTACACTCCATCACCTCGTGTGACTTGAGCAAATCGGGCAGCTGTTGAACAGCTAAAGTACTCGTAAATGTAACCATTAGAGACAGATAAGAGAGTGCATCTCTTCCCTGTTAGATGGTCTGGTAGTTATCTACATGCACAGACACCATGAGAGGATCTTACATAGCTCCATACATAAAACACCACATGGCTTCAGTTACAGTTTTGCCTTCAGCCAAGAAAAAAAAAAGAAAGAAAAGAAATTAGGAGCCAGTTGGTAGCAGAGTTAACTGCTAACACAGCACTCCTCCTTGTGTTGGCTGTTCCTCTCTGTAACTTTACTGACAGTGCACACGCCAGCCACTGGCATATTTTGCAAATTAAAAGGAGAGAGGTGGAAAGAAGCAGAGGGGTGCACAAAGAGAGACAAAGAGTTACATGTAAATATTAGCTTTTGATGGTGCATTGTTTTTTCAGAAGAATTTGGGTCTAATCTGCTTTTGTGTGTTGATGCAGTTGAATCTCTGTCTTTAGTATCAATTTTTCCGTTATACACTGATCAGACATAACATTATGACCACCTGCCTAATATTGTGTTGGTCCCCCTTATGTGCTCAAAAACAATCTGAACCAGTGGACATGGACAAGAGGACCTCTCAGGGTGTCCTATGGGGTCTGGAACCAGGACGTTGGCACTGGATCCTTTGGGTACTCTGGCTTGTGCAGTGGGGCCTCTGTCAATCAAACTTGTTCCACTGCATCCTGTTGATGCTTGATCACAATGGGGTGTAGGAAGTTTGGAGGTCAAATCAACATGTTGGGCCTTTGTCATGTTCCTCAACATGTTCCTGATTGGTTGATGTTTTTTCCAAGTTATTCATTTCACCTGTCAGTGGTCATAATGTTGTGTCTGATTGGTGTATGACCTTAAAGGGTGCCATAGATGCAATCAATGAAACAATGAAACAATTAGTTTCCATACTATTCTCCTATTTGCTGTGTGAAAACAAAGCCTGCAGTTCAGCTGGAAAAACTCCAGTGTTACTCACACGTGGCCTCACGGTTGCACTGAAGAGCACAGAACATTTTGTGTTTTTACAGACTCTGTTTAATGCACACTATATATTCTAAAGAGACATGTAGAATAAAGTCATTTTCAAAAAAATATCACAAGTTAACTGCTAACACAGCACTCCTCCTTGTGTTGGCTGTTCCTCTCTGTAACTTTACTGTCAGTGCACACAGCAGCCACTGGCATATTTTACAAATTAACAGAAGAGAGGTGGATAGAAGCAGAGGGGTGCACAAAGAGAGACAAAGAGTTACATGTTTTTAAGTCTGCATTGTTTTTTTTTCAGAAGAATTTGGGTCTAATCTGCATTTGTGCAATATATAGCCTGAAAGGGTGCCTTAGATGTAATTAGATTTCTGCTCTACTCAAACACCTTCTCACTAATTTGGCTTCAGTGCACAAATGTGGATGGATAAGTCATGAATGAGGGAAGTCATATGTGTGAAAGTAAGGCGTGACATGTGTTACAGTGTGTGTCCAGGCAGTTGAGCTGGTAAGTACCATTTTAAGGGTGCTGTGCTTGGTGATGCCCTTCGCTCTGTTTTGGAAGTAAATGCAGTCCAGAAGAGTCTCATGCCCTCTCAGTCTCAGAAGTTCCATCTCCATTGTCATTTCTTTCAGCAGCTCAGGCAGGGTCTTGCTCTTCTCAGCCCTAAGCATGGAGAATTTGTAGTTTGGGAGACTGACGTTATTTCCATGTCACAAAAAAGGCAACGATAATGAATGAGCAGACTTGGAAAAGCATACTAATTTTCAATAATCCTGAAGCATGTACTATTACTTATGCTTTAACCCTCTGAACCGCAAGTGGCTCCTGCCCAGTTTCTTTTACTGCTGTCACATTATTAATCACTGTGGGCTCATTTTCCACTGCAATTCAAAGTCCTGTACCTCTATAGAAACAGCATAACCATGGCTACGAGTACAAAAGAGAAAGTTGAATTTCTTTGATCATTTATTTTACAAAAACTGAAAAAAAAATGTAATCAAAATGCCCACAAGTGTTACCAATACAGGAAAAAACATGGTGACTCGGCATACTACAGATACTTTGCTACATATTGTCTCCTGTTTGCTCTGCGTAAACACAGCCTGGAGTTCTGCTGAAAAACCTCCAGCATTAGTCACTCGTGGCTTCATGGTTGCGTTTAGGAGCATAGAATTTTTGGTGATTTTACAGGCTCTGTTTAATGCACACAATTTATGACTGGCAATTTTTTAAGAGACACTTAGAATAAAGTCATTTTCATAAAATGTCACAACTTTAAGCTTAGCTTTGGTAAGGTTTTCTGGCGGAACAGCAGATCACAGAGGAGTAGTTCAAGAACCGTCCAAAAAAAAAATGAAAATGCATCGATTATTTGTGTTTTCACAGTTTCTATCTCTGACAAATGGTGTGATTTTGGAGATTAACGGCAATTAATAATCAAAAAAGAATCGTACAAAATGCCATCTCCAAGTCAGCAATTAAATTAACCCCAGTCCTCATTTAAATAATCTCTAACAACTGTCAGCAAGTTCATTCAAATACAGTAACCCTGTGAAAACTGTCAACATTATTTCCAGGAATTCTGGTCTGAAATCCAAAAGGAAATTATAGAATGCCATATAAACTGTTGGCAGCATTTACTGAAGGGTCTATTAACATTCTAGGTGCTGTAATTCAAGAGAAATTAAAAAAAGCTTTGCTCAATTAACTATAATAACATCTTTATCTTTCACAGAATGAATGGTCAATGAGTCATGTATTTCTTACAGTATGTATCCCTCAGTTCCATCACAGTCTCCTTAAGTCTTCTGCCCTGCAGGCCTGATGCTCACTTGCATCTATTTTAAAAAACTAATTGCCTTATCATATGACAACCAAGACACAGCTAATTTATTCAGCTCCACAGCCAGGGTCATACTTGTCTAAATGTGCTTTTTTTCCTGTCTGCAAGCACTGGCCCTAACGGCTACTAAAATAAAATGCTTGAATACTGGCAGCAACATTAATGGCAGCTAATAATGAGGGGTCAAAAGCTCACCTGACTCTAGAATCAAAATGTGCATATTTAAAGTTGCGGTATTCCTCCAAGTACAGCACGGCATCAATTTACAAAATCTTAGGTTACTCAGAAGTACCCCGAAAGAGACTGTTTCTCAATTAATCATCTCCTTCTGGCAATGAAAGCTTAATTCCCCAAACCACTGCAGTCAGGTGAAACCACATAACCAGCAAGGGTGCAACGTGATGCGTAAACCCGCCCGAGACTCAAAAAAATAATAAGCAGGATCAGCAGAGCAGGACTGGCTACTCACTTTTTCTTCTCAGTCACCGTGAAGGAGCTTTTCATGTCAGTATCTTTAAAGTCAAAGCTGAGGTTCTCCCTGCTGAAGCTCAGGCCTCGAGGCGTGCTGTCAGACGGCAGACCTGGGGACTGGGATCGAAGAAAATAAAAGATTAGAGAGAGACGGTCGAGATGTAAATGAACTGATAGAAATAAAGTGGGAAAAATGGGACAAAAGACAGAAAACAAACAAGGAGAAGAATAACGGAAGAGCAGAGAGAGAAACAGAGAAGAAGCAGAATTTATAGGCAAGATGTGTGCAAGTAGGACACATGGGCATGATAGTCATTTCAAAAAAGATGACTACTTCTCTGGTCACAGATCATGAACACACAAATACATGCCGATACCAGAAGCCTGAAATGCATTGGCCACATGCAACCTCAGGAGTCTACTGTATAAGAAGTGGACCTAATACATAATATAAATGTAAATCCAATGCTCGGCATGTGAATCCAAACACATGTGTGCTTTGCCAGAGCACAGAGGGCAGTGTGACTGAAGCCGAGGCTAAAGGAAGTGGAGAATGTTGTAACAGCGTGTTAATGTGCGCAGACTTTTCACTGATAAATGTATGGTGGCGTTCAGCATGTCTTTTGTTTGTGTGTTTAGACTCTTCATTCATAAGCTGGTAAGACTGCAGCATTCTTGCGGTGGCTAGCATCTCATGTGTGTGTGTGTAAGTACATGTGTGCAGGCAGATGAATGTGTCATGTGTGGGTTTTTAGCATGTTGGAAGCTCTTGCGTGGGCTGCCTCATGCGCGCCCTGGTCTTATGCAAGTATCTCTTGTTTGGCGCGGCTTTGCAGGGCTGCAGCTGCATGTGTCAGTGTGTGCAAGTGTAGGCGTATGTGTGTGTGTGTGTGTGTTATTAGGAGTCAAGATAAAACTGTCAAAACTATATGGTCCTTTTGTATTTTTGTCCCGGCGGCGGTGGCGGCGGGGGCAGCTCATTCCCCTGATTGGAGGGGACAAACCTTTCTTTGTGCCGTTCTGTTTGTGTGTATTTGTTTTATGCATGTGTGTTATCGACTTCACAGGTAGTTAGTTAGCAGAACTGTTTATAAATGTGCAAAACCTTGACAATTAATCAATTAATGTAATGACTAGTTGGGTTATTTTTCAGATAAATACGCCATTTAACATTTAATGGTTCTAGATTTTCTACAATGTAAGAATCTACTGCTTTTTTTAGGTCTTAGGTAACAGTAAACTTTTAAAGACATCCCATTGTGCTTTAGGATATTGTGATCAGCATTTTCACAGTTTTAAGATTTTTGGACACAGACAAATTAATACTGACAATAATAATTTGTTGCAGCTGCATGAATATGTATTGTCCCTTTTAAAAAAACAAAAAAAATCCAATAAATAAGCAATCTGATGTCACTGATGACCTGAAATTAGCATGTCTGAATATTTTACTTGAAAAATTACTCAGTGTATTTGCCCACATTGATTTTTTTTTTTTTTACAAACTTTATTGATCCCTTGGTAAATTCCTTCTCTGCATTTGACCCATCCTATTCATAGTTAACCTTAACTATACATACTAGGAGCAGTGGGTTTCTGCAGTACAGCACCCGGGGAGCAGTGAGGGGTTAACCCTCTGAACTCCAAGCAGTGTCTAGATGTTTTTTTTTCCTGTCACATTTTTACTCACTGTAGGCTCATTTTTCAGTGCAGGATAAAGTCTTGCTGATCTATGGAAACAGCACAACAATGGCTTGAAGTAGAGAAAACTCAAAAACATTTATGCAGTACAAAAAGAAAAAAACAAAAGCTGAATTTCTTGATTATTCATTCCACAAAAATTGAAAAAAAACAAACCTGGAACCAGCCATGTACAAGGTTTTTGCCAAGTACCCACAGGTGTTACCAAAAATGTAAAAACAGTGACTCTACATGGTAGGTATTTTATCTTTTATTATATCTTTTTCTATCTGAAGTTCAGCCCATTTCAGCCAAAGAACTTTCTGTCACATGATTGTTTTACAGCTGAGTCAGTAATACGTCGAGAAGAAGAGATATTTTTTTTGCCTTCACAGAATCTAGTACCTGTACATGATTTATTTTTAGCAAATGTTTAAATGAGACATAAGACAGCCTTTAGCTTACATTTAATCAGGTTTTCACCAACAAAACCAATAGTCACACATAATTACATCAAAGACAGTCGCAAAGTAAATCCATGGATTTTTCTTGTTTTTACAGTTTCTTGCTTTGATAAATGTTCTAATTTGTTGATTCTTTTGAAATTGACATACCTTTCAAACCCGCCAGCAGCTTTTGGGATTCAGATTGTTAAATATATGTGAGCAGCATATAGATGACCTTGCTTGTTATCTCCAGCAGCTTGTGCTTTACCTCACGTTCTGCATCTCTGGCTTCCTGCAGCTCCCGTATCAGCTGCTCAGCCTCCTTATCCCTGAGGGACCAACAGACAGAAAGATGCATACATAATAGTTTAATTCACCTCCCAGTGCTTCAAAGGAAACAGAATTATCTAAATTGAATCCCAAATTATCTTACATAATCAGTATGTCGGCACTCAGTGAACCAGGAATGTCACTTTGTTATTACCTGAGTGATCAATGTATGACCACCAAAGACAATCATTTCTGTTTCCGTTATTTCACCACAGAGATGTAAGAATGTTATATGTGAGTGATTACATTTCTTTTGATTGTGTTCCTGAACACTCAGCGGTTCCTCGTTGATGTGGGGGAGCTATGTGCCTCGAGGGTTTGAGTGGACGTAGTCATTTACATGTCGAGTGCCCCAGGTTTAAATTTTCTCCGGTGCAGAACGGTGCTCATCCAGAAACTGTACTTACTGGCAAGTGGTTAATGGCGCCCATTTGGAATGATTGCCTAATAAATGCAGAGGCTCTGAAGTGATATTCTTAGTATGTGCGCTGTTGTATTACGAAAATGGCGCGAGTTCTCTGCTACAATTGATTGGCATCTATCAAGCTTCACAGAGTGCTGACTGAGAATCACTCAAGTCCCACTCTCTTCATCCATCTGACCTACAAAGGAATAAAAAAGTCAAGAGCAGATATTGTACTTGATTTGACTGATCTGATCCACTCCCGGGAAAAGAAAATGACAAAACCGCAGATGAAACACAGATCAAACATTCAGTTTTAGCACTGTTTTAACTTCAGTGTGTAGTAAAAGAGGCCATTGGATAGGGAGTCCCAACATCAATCAATACTACTGTTAACAATTAACTAGCATAATTAAACTCAGACCTAGGGGGAGGGCTGCTGAACGAAAGCTTTTACCTCCTATTCTTTCTATGTGTGAAGTAAGGTGGTTATAGCCTGTTTCCTAGTTGCAGTGCAAGAGCAAAGCCATTGAAAATGAATGATTTTAAACATCTTAGAGGTTCTTATTCTTTGATCAAGCAATTTACCGAGCTCTGCGCTTCGAGCGTGTCGACTGAGGTCTGTGCTGCTGAACAAACTAATGTGCAGCGGCATGTTTGTGCACCTTGACTTTAAACAGTACTCAAAAACATTTGCGCTGTAGAGGTTATTTAGGAACTGGGTTGTCCTTGTAAGACAGTTTAGTCTGTTTGAAGGTTTACATTTGGTATAAAGAGGAAAAAACAGCTAACATGGAGGAATACGTTTTTCAAACATGCAAAAATGATGCATGTTCCGTACGCAAGGTGGATACACAGAGGGAGGATTTGGGTACAAGAGAGATAGTGCTTACTGAGACAACACCTTAAAGTAGCCAAAACTGAACAGATATAAACTGTGTGCCTAAACATCCAGCCACCCAGTCCTCATTCTTCTTCTCCACACCTCATTTCCGACTCCTCATCCATCTTGAGGGCCAGCATCTCCGTCTCCAGCATCTTCTCCGGCTCCTCCTGGTCACCAACGGCGGTCACTTCATTGCTTTGCTTTGCTGCCTCAGCATCGGCAGCTTTCTGGACCAGCAGCTTGACCTCCCTGTCTGCCATCTTGGCCTCTTGAGCCAGCAGGTCCTGCCCCAAACACAGCTGGAGAGGAGAAGGGAGAAGGAGGAAAACAGGGTAAACTCAAGCAGAGGAAAAGGGGCAATAAATGGGAAAGGAGATAGGGAAAATGGAGCAAAGAAAGAGACAAAGCATGACGGATGAAATATGTAGAGAGAAAGAGAGAACAGAAGCAGAGAGAGATGCAGAAGAAGGGAGGTGAATCCAGAAGAGGTAAGGCAGATTGATGGGCATTTCACTGGTATTGAGAGAATTATTTTGTTTTGAAACCTGGCGTTACTGTGACACAGCCAACAAAACGGTGGGTTTTAGATACAACTGACCAACTAAATCTTACCAGTAGCTCATTGGCCATGCGAACCTCATTCTGCAGCTGAATTAACCTCGTCTCCAGCTCATCCCTGGCTTTCTCTGCCGCCACTCGCAGCTGCCGTTCCTTTTGCAGGCGTTGCTTCGCTTCCTGAATGACACAGACATTGGAGAGTGGTCAAAGAAAAGAGGATGTGGTTGGAAAAATGAGTGGAAATATGGCCAAAGAAAGAAAGAAACATAGCAATAAAGGATGGAATATGAATGAAAACACAATGGACAAAGCAGAATTTGGATCTGACAGAAGAAAATCACAAGACAGGTGCACCTGATGGACACATCAACACAAGACAAGAGAGAGGCACTTGGTTTAGTTTAAAATTTACAAAATTTGTCCTAAGAAAGCAGCGTGAATTTCAGAACTACAGCAACCACATCAAAGACATAGACTATAAGGGGTCGGACAGAATGGTTTTTTGTATCTTAAAGTACATTCACCTGAACAGACTTCGGCAGTGAGTCAGAAAGCTGATTACGCTGCTACATTACAAAACAATTTTTACGCCTTATTGAGGTGGAAAAGAGGGTGCACCAATATGAAAAAAATGTGTCTAAGCTCAGCGGAGACAAACTTAAATCACTGTTCAGCACTCGTTAAACAACTGTATACAAAAGTGCCTGAATTGAGCGTCACTCAAGTGCTTGCTCAACGAAAGAAAAATGTCAACAGATGATAACATCAGATGTGAGATGAGGCCTCCTCAGCTCTTTATAATTAGGCCACCTTGTTGCACCTTCTACCTCTGCAATGGTGGCACTCGAGGGGTGTCAACATGCTACATCACCATGGCAACTGATGCCGCACAGCTAACCTGCTGAGGAGAAGGTTCCTGTTCAGAGTTTGGGATTTAAATTGGCTGACTTTCAAGAATTCTCTTTCTGATGATTCTCTATGAGCGATACAGATTCTTAGCTGATGGATGTTAGTCATGCCGCTGGACCAAGCAGTAGTGCAAACTGTATACATCGCATTGCCACAGAAACCTATATGTATTCAGTTACCTATGCAGAAAATGAGTAAAAATGTTTTTACCTTTGCCTCGGACTTGCTGAATTTGTTTTACACTGCTGGTGTTGCAGCTAATAGGACACAGAATTGATGTCTTTTGGTATTTTTCACAGAGAATCTGCAATCACTAACATTAATTTCATTCTGGCCCAGCAGTTAAAGTGATTTCCATGTATTCTTCATTATGGGACAGTGTCAGACCTACATGCAACTCTTAAACATCATGTTAAATGACTGACGTTAAAATTCTAAAAGCTCTATGTGCAGCCGTCACATTTGACAGTGGTAAAATAAATAAATTGACTTACATTAATTTGCTTTTAGCATTTCTCTATTGCATCATTTGCAGCAACACAGAAATATGTTTTTAAACTCTTCATAGCTCTCCATTATAACAATCATTTGACATTGACTGAAATAGGCGGCACACCATCGGTCAAATTTGTGCCAGAGGAGTCACATGATGTGTGAAATGGCCCCTTTTAAAGGAATGTACGTGGATCATGATGAAGAAAACCTGGCAAACAAAGAAAATTGATAATCATCTTTGTGATTTCCAATTTTCTGTGATTGGGATTTTAGGTTTTGTTGAGCCAGCTTACACAAAGAAATCCTGGCTATGTCAAACTTGCTTCATGGTACTCCCCTCAGAATGGAAAACTAGAAGTCAGCAGCTGTTTATCTCCATATGGGATCAGCTCCTAATACATGCATATTTATATTAACAGTAGATAGTAACATACATTAATTTGCTTTATCTTTGCAGATTTTAGTTCAGGTTCAACCGTATCTCCTTGCCTTTGTTCCACATCATCAGTACCTCCTTTCTGGCCCTCAGCCATGTCGCCTGAATCTTTATTTGCTGTACTTCAATTGAGTCCGGTTTCCGTCGGCGCATAAACAGTTCATGGTTCCCAATACACAGATGGAGGGTCTACACAAGGGAAAGAAACAAGAATGGGCACCGTCAGAAAATTGTCTTTGCCCTTAACAAAAATGATGTTTTCAATACTGCTGAAGCGACATTTACCCTCTCAGAGATCTTGCGGTCTTTTGCCTCTGAAAACTTGAACTTGACAGAACAGTTTTTCCTGCCCAAAAGTGTAATGACGAACTAAATATTGAGAGGAAAAGAATAGCAGATTTTTAAACAGACCACAAACGAAAAAAGCATGTGGTAAGAGCAATATCTCTGGAATCAATTTCACACATTTAGATAGTGAATAGATAGCGATGGTCAACAAATTAAAGAAAAAGCCTGAACCCTTGACCCCTATAGTGAGGGGATCTGGTGGCTCTGCTACCCTGCTGGCATGGTTTGAGTCCACTTGTCCATTTAAAGGGATGAGTCACTACAAATGACTAGAAAATGTTGTCTTCTAAGATCACAACGGCTCCATCTATAGGGCTCAATGGCATCACTGAATGATTCGATAAGTAAGAAAACTCTACTTAACTTAACACTTACTGGGGATTTTTGACCAACATGTTAGAGAGCACATTCCACCACCATCATCAAAACACCAAAAGAGCAAAAGAGGTAATATCATTTGGAAGAATGGTGTTCAATCCCTTGAATAGAGACTCAGAGAATCAATGTCAAGGCATAATGAAGCTGTTCTGGGGGTATGTGGTGACCCATCACCTTATAAAGACTAATCTGTCACCTGTCTAAAACATATATATATTTCTAATCTTACTGCTGTCGCACCAATCTTTATCACAAACTTCAACAAAAGATTGTCGCACCGTGTCCCACTGGTATGACATATGATGCATCTCATCCCAGATGAAGGTCACCTCTGGTGTCAGCTTGTTGCCTGGCTTGTAAATGTGCAGACCCAGGGCGTGCAATCCCAGAAGAAGATCATGTCCCTTCATATTCTAAAAAAAAAAAACATCAGCAGAGTAAGCAAGGCTATTCTGCTACCCGACTGTCATGAAACAATGAAACACAAGCAACCACCTTCCAGCCAACACTCATTTGTACCTACACTTGACAGAGGTGGCTTTGCAGTGGGCTGTGTTTGCTGAAACTATTTGTTAGAGGAGAGCTGAACAATGCCAGTAGTGAGGGTACACACAGCCTGGGCTTGTTGACTTGCAAAGCAATGCTACAGTGAATTACTTAAGCAGAGCTTGATTTTTTGGTGGTATTCTACAATGCCCCTGCCTTTTAGAGAACACATTGATCAATGCCAGGGCCACCTCAGGTGAATGTCTGTTTGTTAGGAACTGCTGCACATTTATTTGTGTAAATAAATGTGGGAGAAGTCCAGTACCAAATAGCAGACAATTCTAATAGTGAATTGAACTAAGAGACGAGCAGTAGAGTTAGACTGATGCCCCCCACCCCCTGCCACACACACACACACACACACACACACACACACATTTCGTGATATGGTGAAACTGCCACGCCTCCTTATCTCTTATAATGCTTTACTTTGTATAGATATAGCGAAGCAGCGTTGACTCACCCTGATTAAAAAGTAATTGACACCATACATGTCCAGGTTCTGAGCTATTTTTAAATACTCCATCTCAGCTTCCTCCCTGGTTCAAAGACAGCGGGAGGAAAAAGATTGAGAGGGATCCAAGGGGAATGGAGAAGAGAGGGAGGGAAGGGTGGGAGGAGAGGAGGTGCAGAAGTGGAGAGAAAAAGGAGATCAGACCTTGTTTCCTCTGCTTTTGTGGGTAGCATCTGTCGTGTTGTGTGATGTATAAAAACTGCCGCATAGCTCTTGTGAGGGTGAAAACACACGCACTGTAGTGACACAAAACACAACTATAATTTTAACGCTTGATGAAAAACAAGACTTTGCATGCCTTCGACACTCTAAAAACTGCGATAGAGAAAACACACGCATCAAACTCTTCTCTTCCTCTTCTCTTTTCCGCAGCGTTGTTGGCAGATCTGTTGTGATTTCAGGGTCAACTCAGCAAAAAAAAGAGCATTAGCATACTTTGATGACTGAGGAAAAATCAGGTCATACTGACGCATAAAGTTTTAATAACTGCCTGTTTGATATGGGTGGTTAGAAAATTGAAGATTTAAGCTTCATCAAAGTTTAAACAGGCGAGAGAGCATGATGCCAAGTAAACAAATCTTAACTAGGTTGGACACCGAATACATTCTGACTTTGGAGCAGATCAGAAGAAATATAAATGGTAGCTACTTGATTTATGCTGCGGAAAGCAGTAGAGTTTCACTCTGTAACACAATATACAGATGCACATGGCATATCAATCACTTTGCTGTGGTGCTGATATCTGTTTTTAATAATAAATTTTGAATCATGTTCTAGGAGAACTTCGACCAAAACACTGATGAAATAAAACTTTACTGGTGCAATCTGGGGCTTGGTATTACAGCTTTATGCTATTTTGGTATTCTAAAATAGTGCTGCTATTGAAAATGGAGGCAGTTTTGGACTATTTAATTTCTTTATACTTTCCTCCTTTTCCTATATTTAGAGAGGGTCTAACATGTGAGAAGTGCAGCAGACTGTAGAACTGTCATTCTTATGTACACTGGTGTCATTACTTTTCAGATATTTGCTTGTTAGCCAACGTTTTGGACAAATTAAGAATTTGGCTTGATAATGGCATTAAGAAAGTTATGGGCCCCCCAAAGGAATTCATCATTTTGACGATAAAATGAATAACTGTACCAAACTACAGAGCAATCCATCCAATAGTTGGTTGAGAAATGACCTCCCTCCCTTTGCCCCGACTATACTGCATCACTTCCAAAACAATGAGAAAGCTGAAAGTGTAGGACCACCAGCTGCCCCCCACTGAAAGGCTGAAAGGGTTATTGATCAGCACCAGTGACTCACTTATTACTTTTCCAAGCGCTGAGGTTTCTGGCTTTTAGAACTCACTCGTCATCCCAAAATTCCCCTCCCACGGAGTTTGAAGACACTCCACAGCCCTCACACTTGCTCCCTGTCCATTTTCAGCTTACTTCAGTTTGGTGGTGGAGCAAAGTGCAAGAGCACAGTAACTGATTTTTATTCTCATTTTAGATTTACTAAAGCCATCACAGCAATAACATTTTAACAGACCAATATTTTCTTGTGAATACACAGCGCAATCAAATACACTTAAGTGATAACTTATGAGCTGTGGTGAGTTGTGCTGCTTGGTGTTGACGCATTTTCCTCATCTAGAAATAAATGTCAAAAAGTTCATACTATGGATCCATTAATGCTCTTTAAAAAGAGAGAGAGAAACTACTTTTATGCAGTTCTTTATGCCAAAGTAGACTCCTGCTTTGCATTATACATTTCTTGTGAAACCAAGTTTTAAGCACATCCTCAACTCAAAGCTGAAAGTGTGCTGATGACTGTGAAACTTCACGGTAGTCCGATTCAGTGCAGCATATTTTACCTCGTCTTGCCCCTGTGCTGTGCATAACACGCTGTGATCTTCTCCTCCCACATTGCTGTAGTCATTATATACAAGTTAATGAACTGAAATGGAGAGAGACAGACATAAATATCTATAAATGCGTACAGTACAAATTAAATGGCACATGTAATGCACATGTAGGCCACGATAATAGGACAAATATGTCAACATCTTCACTCAAGAATGACAAGAAGTAAACTGGCTGCCACTCACTCTCTTCGGAAGCAGACTCTTCCCTGCCAAGAAGCCAGGTTTATGAACATCAGGGTCGTAGTCTCCGTACTGTAAAATAGAGCAAAAGTGCCAAAATGATTAAAATCACTCCATACTAATAGCCACTATCCAGCTTCCATCCAATAACAGGCCAGAAAATGCCTCTCCTGGGAGCTGTTCATGTGATGAAACTACAGCGTCTGTAAGAAAAGGGTCTCTTGGAGAGCGAATGGAGGCTGGTGTGCCATCAGGTCATTAATGTGCACCACACAGCCTGTGGCCCAGTTGTTGGGAGACAGTGTAAATGAAGCTCTAAAAGATAACCCAGGGAGAGCTGAGATCACTTATCATCATAGAGGTGCGGTACAAATTATATCATGCATGTTTAAAGAGAGATATAGATGGATTAGGCATGACTGAGTGGCAGGGGGACTTTCCTTTGGGCTACTGTAAAACTGGTGGAAGGCTATGAATTATACATGTGGATACACTTTAAAAAGTGGGCTGAGACTCTAGATTTATGTAAGTAGGTTAACATGAGCATTTACCTACATCTGAGCATTGCTGCATGCTCTGTGCATGTTTTACATAATATCACTATCAGATCTAGTTGTGTCAGTACTGTGGTTGATAATGGAGGCAATGCTTATTTATCTATGCATTTCTAATCCTTTTGCATTATTTCATAGCGATGCCATCAACCAGGGATACTCAAGTCACAAATTTGCTTTGAAAAAAAAAGACATTTCTGCACATAAAACGGCAGTAAGACACAATAAAAGTTCTCAGCTTTAAAATAATTCTTGACTGAGCCACTAGTTAACTCAAATATAGTAAATTTTATTGTGAAAATCTAACCTAATCTAACTACAATTTTCTGAAACTGTAATCCATTCATATTTATTCTCTGGTAAACTGTTTTGGAGAACAGCTTTTGGATTAATCCTTGAAAAGTAATCAAACTCAAGAATAAAAAGCACCAAAGTCAACCAAGAAATCGCTGATCCTTGGTGCAAAATAATATGTATGACTTTGTATTTGACTCTGAAGGGGCTGACACCAAAGAGTGGAGTGTCTCTTTCTTCTTCTAGAGTTCGCCCTCTGTAACTATTGAAATTTTTGGTGATGCCTTGGTTAAAAAAAAAAGAAGAAAGAAAGAAAAAGAAAAAAACAGGTGGCTTAAAAAGACTCATTCCCTCTCCCATATTCCAAGACTGACACCAAAATCTGACATTCTATCTGAGGTTTGAGACAGCCAAACCCCCTCTGTTGCAGCTCAAGTGTCATCGTAATTGCACTGAAAATTTCACTGCGGTGCCACTTTCAGCTGGTCAATTACCTGCAGGAGCAGAAAAATACATACAACAAAGAAGCTGTTGAAGAGTTGAGGGAAGGGACTGGAAATGAAACCATGTATTTTGATCGTACATGACATTGCATTTTGAAATAAAACTCATCATTAAGTGATCAAACAATCAAACAATGGCAAGAGACAATTTTTTAAATGGCAAATGTAAGCTTTTTAAAAAGTCTTCTGAGTAGTAAACACTTCCACATGCTATAGTTATTTATTTCCTTTACTGGGTTGTTCTGTGTTTAATAGTGTTTAGGCTTCTATTATGGACTGTTTGGATCATTACTGGGCACACCAGTCTAAAAACAGCACGTAACTGATGTGAATTTAATAAGCTCAACACACAGACTGGAACACCGGTGTAGCGGCTAACAGACTGGAGGAGCCGAGGGACATTTAATTAGATCCTTTCCCTTCGGCTTCCCATCCTCGCCTCCTCTGCTCCCTCAGTTCATCACCTGTTTGTTTGTAACTGCTACATAATTGATGATATATAGACTTACCGAGGTATTATGGCACCTGTGAGCCTTAGCTCAGGGAGAGACGGGGTGGCGTTTTGCCAGTGACAATGCTCTCGGATGCCTTCTGATTACTTACCTTTCTTCCAATTTTCCAAACCAGCATCAACAATCGATTCTTAAGGGACAGCTTTGTGGCGATATTTTCAATTAACAACAATCGCCAGCAGCTCAGTAGTAACCAACGATTCATGGAATTATTGTCTTCAATAGAACCCCTATTAAATGAGCTCCTATTGAAGAGAAAAAATGCATTTCTCAGACCGTCCACCTTGGAGAAAATGTAAAAGTGAGAAACAGGTTTCTCATAGCTGGCACACTTACTGTAAATTGTGTGTTTTTTGCTAAGTTATGACACAGCTTAAACTATGTGCGCTACAAACCTGAGGAACAACACAAAAGCTATTTCTATTTGACTAAAGTGATTTCAAATGCTGACAATTTCCAAAAAGTGTTGAACAACATCTTGCACAGTCTAGATTTAAACTCTATTTTGCATTTTGCTGTTTACACGGACTGGAAATCATCATATCTGTGTCATCACATGAGGGGAAAAAACTGAAGTGAAAACAGATGAGGACACAGCTACAATGTGAACAGACTAGTGCCCAGAGTTTCACATTCAGTCCTGAAAAGCTCAGCTTAGGAACAAGTCTTCCTTCCTCTACCAGTAAAACAATGATTCCCGCCTATGTCATGCATGGGTATTCGCTGTTTATATCTCTGCCCACTCAGCTGGACACATATCTTCACACCCAAATTGCTCAGTGAGCTGACCTCACTCCCCACACAACCTCTATGTCACGGTGACACCCTCTGCCTCTTACCAAGTGACTGCTTCTTGACATTCCCTGTCAACACCTTCATGTTGCACAACTCAGAGGCAGCTTTAAGGCGAATGCAACTACAGTGTCAGAGTGAAAGCAAAAGTAGCATTAGATAAGAGTAAAACTTGTGCAGTCTGTCCATAAATATCCAAGAGAGCGCAAAAGACACAGTTTGCATAATGTTGTTGATGAAGGTGCACACACAGACCTCAAAACCTCACCAGGAACTGAGGTTTAGTTTGTTGCTTCCAGCTGTTTGTAGGAGTCTTTCCTTTCAGTTTATTAAATACCTGCAGCATCAAACAGCAGCAGGATCCATGTGAGCATCTTCAAAGAACGTGAGAGGTGTGAATATTTACACGCAGCACAAAACAACAGAGTCATAGGTCTATTAATAATTCATCTTATAACTGTAAAGTATCCCACACATGGAAACAGGATCTGTCGGGATCTAATGACACTGTGGAAATTTTCCTCACCTCTGACAGGTGAGCGGTCAAACACAGAGTTTATCAGCTGCAGCTAAATCATCAGGTACACAGCTGAATCCTGCACTTCATGTCAGATAGATACTGTTTTACTGCCTGATCCGTTTGCTAATGCCAAAATGTGTTTTTTGGTCATTTTCATTTTTGTTACCAGGGACATTTTTCCATGTCACAGCAGAATATTTGCAACAGTGGCATTATTGTGCGAAGGATGCTTTATAGAACATGTGCTCACTTGTCATTACACCAAAATATGGCAACGGGTAGCAGTATAACTATATAAACACATTTTATTGAGCCATAAGGTGCTGTAGTTTGAAAAGTTATCATCACTCGTGGACTGAATTTCCAGTGTTGAAGTCATGAATGATAAATGATGGGTCTCTTGCTTATAGGTGAAGTTCTGTGCTTCATTTTAATGAAAGATGCTGCAGAAAATATTACAACAGCAGAATTCCTAGGATTCAGTTATGGCTTTTGGTTTTCATGTGCCACTCCGTCCATGAACATCTAAAAGAGCACAAAAGACACACCTATTGAAGGTGCACACACAGACCTCAAAACATCAACAGGAGTTGAAATTTCGTTTGTTACTTCCAGCTGTTTGCAGGAGTCTTTCCTCTGTAAGAAGCAGGATCCATTTTAGCACGTCCAGTGAGAGGTGCGAACATTTACGCACAACACAACACAACACGGCCGTGACTTCTTTAATTATTGAGCCTATAACTGTAATTTATCCCAGACGTGGAAACAGGATCTATGGGGATCCAATGACACTGTGAACTTTTCCACAGGTGAGCGGTCAAACACAGAGCCACAGTTTATCAGCCACAGTTAAATCATCTGATAAACAGCTGAATCCTGAGCTTCAACACAGCTCTTAAAGTCTGATCTGTTTACTAAAGCCACAATATTTTTCTGACATAACAAGTGTGCCTATCAGGGAGATTTTTCCATTTCACAGCAGGATGTTTGCAGCTGTGACATTACTGTGAGTCAGTATGTAGTATCAGCCACTTCTTAACTCTCTTACTGAGAGTTTTAAACAAGTCTCTTCATACATATATAAAAAGCAAGTACGTCCAATGAAAACTGGTGGCTTCTTTGACATATTTAGAAAGGGAACCACTAGACTCTCTTTGACAAACTGCCTATAGTTTAAGGAGAACTCCATGAAAGGTAAATTTGATTTTATTTTTGCTCAGTCGTTTGTCCAACAAATATAACAATCGATATTTCTGTGGGAAAACTAAATACATAGGCTGGCATTGACTTGACTCCCTGCAGCAGAAATAGCTTCGTGTACGCACTTTACATTTTTCACCACACTTTGCTGCAAAAATTTCTGCAATGGCTGTAACATGTTTGGGGTTTTTGTGCGTGTAGTACGTCCCTCCAACATTTCAACAGTATTCAAATCTTAATTTTTCCTCTTTTAGGTCATTCCATAACCCTTCATTTCTTCTTTTTGAACCATTCCTCAGTAGATTTACTGACGAGTATATGATCATTATCCTTCTGAAAAGTCCACATTTGGTTTAATTTGAGCTTTCAGAATAGAATAGAAATACCTTATTGTTCCCCAAAGGGAAATCTGTTGCTACAGTAGCCACCACCACAATACAAATAAATAAGAAAACAGAAAAATATACTAAGATTTAAAAAAACATGCACAATCAAGTGTAAAATATACTATGATGAAAAATGAACCATAAAGTGTCAAATGCTAACAATAAAAATATACGATGAATGAGGAAATTAAAGTCCTGTAAACAGCAGCGCAACATGTGCAAGTAATGCAACGAGTGCAACATAAAAATGGGAGCTACTGCAACAAGCGGTCACTCTGTATGCCGCCTAGAACCACAAAATAAAATACCCCCATAACAAAAAAACAAATGGCTTCACACTATTTTTAAGCACTCTTGGTTATGATGCAGAGTTCATAGTTGACTGAATGACTGCTTCCTGTCCAGCCTCAGAGGCGGCGAAGCAAACCACAACATTTGCACCACCACAGCAAAGGCTTTTCCTGGCAGGCATCAGCTGCAGGTCACATTTGTGCAATTTCTTTCTGAATGTAAACACATGCACAAAGCGAAATATTGAGGTACATGTTTCGTCTCCTTTTTGTACCAAACATTTGCTGTGGTTTGTCCCGGACAGTCGTTTAAAACCTGCACAACTTGTTTGTTCTCGGTATTGGGACTGTGACTAGGATTCTGCGACTTGGCTCTCAGGCGTCGTCCCCTCGAATTTAGTCTGCTGGAAGGATCATTAGCTTTCCAGGGTGGGCCTGGGTACTGATGGAGGACGCGACGTGAATGCTGATCCATTGGCCTCCACACTGCGTACCTCAGCACTGGCCCTTGCATACTCTACAGCAGAATATTGTGCCCCTGTCTGGTCCAGGTAACCTCACACACACCATATGGACACCCATGAGAACCATAACCGGGACGATCCGCTCAACACCCCTCCCCTGGCTTTCTGTCCTATTAAGCATTGCCCTTCCATACATCCGGCGAGCAGCAGTCACTCAAAGGATACTTCAAAAGTTCAAAGACTCTGTCCATCTACGAATCCATGCAGACGTCTACAGCTCACCCACTGCTTGACTTCCATCTAGACGACCAATTTGAAAGAACATCCCACCAGCTGACTTCACCATCCAATCGGCTTGGAACAAGGAATGGGAGTCCAAGGAGGTCCCAAACAAACATCTGGTGTCAGACTCCAACCAACAGGTCCCTGGCACCAACCTCCCAAGGAGACAGTGGTCTACGCTCAATCATTTCAGGACTAGACATGGCCCCTGCTTGGCCAGCCTCCACAAATGGGGCAGTAAACCAAGCCCACTGTGTGCTTGTGGAGAGGAACAAACCATGGAGCACATCATAGAAGACTGTCCTCTCCTAAGACTGAAAGGAGGATTACTCACCCTCCATACAGCAGGCCAGGAGGCAACCACTTGGCTTAAGGACTTTGCATTCGCTAAATAAAAAAATGCACGACTTGTAGATTATTTTCCCTTACAGCAGAATGACATATTTCAAATAATTTAGAAAGATTCAAGAAGCTCCCTACATTTTGACATGATGATGCCACACATTTTAGTAGGTTAATCTTCAAATTTCATGGATTTTGAGGTATGATGAAATGTGACTGGTCAGATTTATTAGATCTTTTATGATTATTTACAATGAGAATCAGAAACAGAATCAGAATTTGACATTTCTTTGAGCATATCACCTTTAGCTGCAGGCACTGAGGAAAGAGGATTCATATTAAAAGTCATTCATCGATGACAAAAGGTCCAAATTTGTTTGCAGTCATAAACCATTGATTTTGGGGGTTTGATATTTGAAGACACTGGCTGTTAAAAATACATTAATGATCATCATTATTTACCAACATTTTAAAGACTACAAATGAGAAATTTTACTGCTGGACTAATTAAGGATGAATATTTTCCTTCATATTATAGAATATTATAATCCTTTTGACCTCACCGTGTATACATTACCCCTAATGTGAGCATGCACACAGGCAAAACAGCTGTAAGGGATTTAGTCAGAGCCTTTGTACACAAGAGTTCCCCCACAATGACAACAACAACTATTATCCTCTATATTCATGAACTCTTTGCAGCTCATACTAGGTAATGGTAGCTTTTATGGAGTCCCACTGTGTCTGTTGTGAATTATACAGCTCTTTCTCCTCACTCTGGAAAAGGATTACACACACAGATTCAGTGTGTGACTACCCGCACCTGAACGGAGCGATGATTCACATTATACAAAAAAGTCTCCTTTAAACATTAAAGCTGTCTTGGAGTACGCCTTCCCTCTCCTCTTATTGCTATCTTCAGGCTGGCATAATCATGATTAAAGATGAGCCGGGGAACCAAAGTAGATCCCACCGTGTGATATACTCCACTTCACTGGCTGCACAGTGGTTCTGCACAAAAAACAGCTCATGACGAGAAAAAGGAGAAGGGGAGAAAGTCTGCCAAAAACCTCTCAGCAGCTGCACTATTAAACAAGTACCTGTCTAATCTTTACAATGCCAATGTAGTCATACTGGCTGTAATCAAAGCAGACGCTGATTAAATGAAAACAGATTGCGGCCCCTTATTTTGTGCCGTTTCCAGATTGAGGGTGCCGACACCGGGGAGCTCAAGGTTCAAGCTGAATTGCTGATTTTTCTTGATACCACGTGGTCTCCTTTAGCATAGGTCTGTTAAATTGGCATGGGAAAGGCGAGCCTCGGAGGGCTCTTGGCCAAATGTTTGAGGTCTCACTAGACCCCGTCTGCCTGTCAAAAGGCTGCACCTCAGTCTGCCTATCGTTTTCTTGGGATTTCAAAGAGCTAAGATCCCTCAAGCAAAACGACTAACATCGCTTGAGGCTTATTAACGTAGCTTTCTCCTGTGGAGTGATTTCCATAGACTACAGGAAACTGGTTTCATCCTCAACAAATAAATCAAATTTAATGTTTAAATAGTGCTTTTCATACAGGGTATTGCAAATATAGAGCTAATAAAGTGTGCTGATTAAGGAAAACACTAAAACAACACAGATACAAACACATATTACGGGATAATAATAGGAAAACAATTCACATGCAATGAAACGGAAAAAGAAATGATTTAAAAATAACCTGAGGGAAAAGAGAAAACAATGATGACAAATAACACCAATCATTACAATCATAAACACTCTCTCGCCAAAAGCCAGAGTAAAAAGGTCAGTTTTGATCTCGGCTAGATGATTTGACATAAAATCGATATCAGAACAAACAGTCACATTTATTTTACTGAGGGAAACTGCAATGATCTGCATGGATTCCATTCACGTTTCCCTGGCTTTACTTTCCTCACCAGGGATCCAGGCTAACATTTTGTATTGTTTGTACCATGATCATTTTTGTGGGGGGTGCAGCCAAAATTTAACGCAGAATGTGGGTGAAAAAAAAGCTACTCACATTCACAAACAGACAGGCCTTCTTAGTGTCGGGTGTACCACTCCAAAAAAAATGTTGTCGCATTTCACAAAATGTTGGATCACATGTGGGTTATTCTGTCATCATCAGGGGCTGTCTGCAGAACCATCTCTGATTTGATTGAAACTCTTTCTCTTTGTCACATTTTTTTAACCCAATATCCCAATGAAAATATCACTAGCTGACTTTGGTTTGTGTGTGTGTTTTTTTTTTTAAATTACACTCACCCACGATCAGAGACTATGTTTTATCTGCTTGTCCAATATTTAGGGTTCTTAACCAATGGCATGATGAGAAATTACTGTAAAGTTTTCAGGCTTTTATCTTTAATAGTTCCTGATATATTGTCGTCCAAGCATAACCTTGAATTTCAGTGTGTAAAAAAACAAGCTGAAAGTGAGTGATAGGCAATTAAAAAAAAAAAAATCAGGGAATCTTATAAAGATTTCAGGCAAATCAGAGATAGTCGAAAAGAAATTGTCCCAACCAAAATGCACTCTGGAGCCCTGTTGCATTGACATACAAACCTCCAAGTCCACTAACAAATCATTACAATTCGAATGTTCACATATGTGGGTCATTCTGATCAAATGCCTGATATACTTCAACTGACTCCTGATGTACACCGATCAGCCACAACATTCTGACCACTGACAGGTGAAGTGAATAACATTGATCATATTGGTACTATGTGGTGTTCTGATGGAAAACCTTGGGTTTCAACATCCATGTTGATGAGACTCAGATACCCAAATAAACACTGTCCCACAACAAACACACTCCCTCATGCAAATGGAAATCCCAAATGTCACTGGCCTACCCCAGCAGGAAAATGCACCCCACCACATGGAAAAAACATCAAACTATCAGGAACATGTTGAGGAACATGACAATGGCCCAACATGTTGATTTGACCTCCAAACTTCCTACAACCCATTCTGATCAAGCATCAACAGGATGCAGTGGAACAAGTTTGATTGACAGAGGCCCCACTGCACAAGCCAGAGCACCCAAAGGATCCACTGCCAACGTCCTGGTTCCAGACCCCATAGGACACCCTGAGAGGTCCTCTTGTCCATGTCCAATGGTTCAGAGCATTTTAGACCACATAAGGGGGACCAACACAATATTAGGCAGGTGGTCATGATGTTATGTCATGATGTGTCTGCACCAAACTTCTTCCGGATATGTTAGCTCCTCACCTAGTATAAGGATGAGCCCAGCACTCATGCAAACTTCTAAGTGCAATCTTAGACAACATAAGAGTTCACTAACATAACTGACACAGACTTAACTGCAGATGTTTCAACAATGTTCCTTTAAATCTCATGCTTGATCTCACACCTGCTTTTAAACAAGACTCCAAAATACAAACTGCCTTCAAATAGGGAAATGCACAATTTTCCCGCAGGGTATTACATTCTTAAAGGTGATGACCCTTAAATATGCTGTCAAAGGTCATACACCTTATTGATTGGCTAGAAGCAAAAATGCAATCCTGAGGAAACCAAACTGCTCGACACTATTTGGCTACACCCATCAGCAGCTAGTGTGTTCTAACTGTAATTAAAGAGGGTTGTGACATTTCATTTATGCTGCTGGAGTGGCTGCTCCAAAAGGAAAATGGTGCTTTAGTTGGAGTGTTAGTTCTGAATTTTAAAACACTTACTTAAAAGGCTACTTCCAGAACAGCTGGGCTCCTGGTTTGTACATTAAAGGCATTTCACCCAAGGCCCTGTAGCACTTCATGAAAAAGTAAATGCATGTTTAAAATCAATAGAAAAAAGAGCAAAGATAAAGCCTAACTTCTGAGAGAACTGAGGTCAGGATCAACTGCAGCCGATTTCTGACTTTTTTGATGAAGGTAGACAGTCCTTTTGTACTGTTTTAAAAGAGAAAAAGTCATACTATAACAAAAATGTATCAGATGTTGAACAAAATAAATGCTATTTTCTCCTGAAATTAAAATGTATTAAAATAAAATGTATTGATGGTTGCTTGCATAGACTGTATATTAAAGATGGACAAGTAAAGTGACTTAAACCTGCATTCTTTCTTTTGGCCAGCAGTGGATGACTTCTCTGGTTGCAAAAAGAAGTCTGATTGTACCAAGTACCCCTGACTGCAGTACGCAGGTCGGGGCGGAGCTCAACATCGGCATGCTATTGGCTGAATCTAACAGTTCGGGGAGGCGATCAACGCTGCTCAATGTCGGCATGCTATTGGCTGAATCTAACATTTGACTCCGCCTACAACAAATGACTCCAAGGGGGCATTGCCTGCATGTAAAAATGAGCGCCGTCTTATGCTCTTAGCATAGTCACAAACCTGTATTTGGCCCTGTATGTGGTTCCACTCTGAATTGCATTAGATACACGCGTTCCTGAAGGGTTAGGGTTAGGGTAAGGGTTAGGTTGGGTGAAATTATCACGATGAGTACCCCCACCTTGTCCGACGACTTGGCAGTTGATCTGGGGAGTCAAAGGCAATGCACTGGGCGAACTGCACACTGCAATCAGGGGCTTCTCGATTTTACAGAAAATGGTCTACTTCTTGCTTGATATTCTATCTCAGCAAACTTTTTCCTAATAAGTTTATGGTCTTGATTGATACTTTTAAGTATACTTAAATATAACACGATGCTAATTTTGTAAGTTATGACCCCATTTAGAGTGAAATAGATAGGAAAACAGAGTATGCTTTTAGATAGGTTGATTGAAACGTCCAGTGGCTCTCTGTTACAGCCAGTGGTGTCAGTGTGCCATCTCATTTCTGTGGTGGACTTTTTGAAGCATTGTATGTCTGGATGGCCTGTGTAAGTCCAGCTGTGGCTGGCTTGGGAACCTGCTCCAGAGCCCCAGCTGAAAGTCATCTCAGCTGATTAGCCTGGAGCTGAAGACCTGCTCCTCAGCACCTGCTCGCCCCACCTCCTGACCTGGTGATTGGGCCACCACTCCGTTCCCTCCCATTTCAGCCAATCCACTACAGCTGTCTGACACCTGAAGAATATAAGACCTACAACCAAACTCTCAGCTGGGGTGGCTGGGATTTAATGTGACTGGTTTCCTCTGGTGCCGCTTTGTCTCCCTGTGTTACTAGGACTGTAAGTTTGTTCGGCAGTTTGCTAACTCGTGGAGAGGTATTCGTGTCTTAGTGAAGACTTTTGTGACCTCTGTTAGCAACTGCATTAGTTTAGTGACACATTAGTGTTTACTGTGTGTATAAGATGCTAATGTTTCTGTGTGTTTAGTAGCCACTGCTAAGTGGTGATTGGTGTCGTGACGTTTTGTAATGTGCGTTTGGAGGCACCAGTTTTGATTTATTCAGTTCTGTGCACTCGGCACTCGTTTATGTCTGTTTGGTGTGGTGTCGCTATTGTCTTTAAGTTTGGCAAGGGAGTTTAGTTGTATTTTGTTATTTAGCTTTAGCAAGTTTTCGTTACTCTGTCAGCCTTTGTTTGGTCTTATTCAGTTCTTTGATTTTTAGCAACACCCACTAACTCCGTTTACTTTGTATCACCTGTTTTGTATGAATTTAGTCACTAAATAATAAATTATGTTACCTAACCAATAACACCTGGTTTCGTTTTATTGCACTCAGCTACATAGAGGCTGGGTCGTACTACCCTTAGTTTATTGTTCCTTCAAAATGTTCCATATAGTCACTACGAATTTATGGTATAGGTATGTAAAACATGGATTTGATATCCCCTCTGTCAAATATGACATTCGTTCATTATAACCCTCAAAAACCTGCCCAATGCATCTACGCTGTGTCTCAACACGTTTCTTTAAAACCATTAAATCACTGAGTGCAGTTAGGGAAAGCAACCTTTTATAGTAGGCACCATGTCTTGCACGATGCATTTAGTGCCTCACGAGTTCAATAATTTAAAAATATGTTTAAGGTGCTTTAGAAGTAGCTGCCATTCAGTCATGCAGATTTTAAAGCAAGGATGAATAAACCATTACAGAATAGACAAATGAAAAGATGGATGTACAGACTGTGTTTGAAAATAACTTATAAAGTACAAAAAGAGCACTAACCTCAGCATGGATGGCGTAGGAGGCCAAGAGCACAGACACCTCAGGAGGACAGTAAATCTCTTCCTCAAGGATCATCCTCTTCAACTGAGGAGTTACCAGACATAATCAGCATTAGTACATGTAACCACCTGAATAGGAAAGCCCTCTTCACCTCTCCCAACACAAAAACTAACAACAGAACTTACAGTGCAGTATATTCAGTGATATTAATGTCTTCAGTAGTGTAAAAGCAATGAGAACAAGCTAGGTGTATCTTCTGTAATACAAAGCATGTTTTAAGTGTTATTTCCCCTTTGTGTTGATTTCCACAAGAGGAGCAAAATGATACTGAGAGATCCACGACCAGAATCATATTGACAGCTGATCTAACGTGACTCATGCTTGTGGAGCAGAACTGATGACAGCAGAGTGACAGTTTAGGGTGAAATGCAACTTTCTGACAGCTTTTGACAGCCAGAACTGTATTCCCTGAATCCCAGTTCGACAAATATGGGAAACATATTCAGCTAAAAAAAAAAGCGTCCTGGTGCCAATTTCCAGCAGACAAAAATCTGAGGTTTTTATAGTCGAGATGGACATTGTTGTCTTTGTTGATATATTTTGACAAGCAAACATTTGATACACTTTGATTCTGCGCCTACAGATAGACGTGATGTACTTGAACCATATGACAGGTTTAGATGTCAAAAATATCAATAGATAAAATGTTCCTCTGTAGAAAAACAAGAACACCCTTGGCTTAGGAAGCTAGTATCCATTAGTAGAAGTAACTTCTCATAGGCTGGAAGTTTTGACAACTCATCTATGCTAAATTCCTTTAGCTGCAAGACATTTGGTAAGTTTCTTGCATGTATTCACATCCCTTGTGGGGGGATTTGAAAAGGGACTCAAATCTGAGCTTTAGCTAGCCCACTCTAAAACTCTCCATTTATTCTTTTGATGCATTCCTTGGTGAATTTGCTGTTGTGCTCAGAATTATTATTCTGTTTAATGGTCTGCTTCTGGTTTAACTTTCGGACAGATGGACTCATGTTATCTTTAAGAACTCCTTGATATGATGCAGAATTCACTTAGTCAGTCCCTGAGGCAGTAAATCAACCCCAAATCTTAACATTTCCACCACCACACATCACAGCTTTTTAGGGAAGTTCAGGTCCATTTGTTTTTGGCAGGTCAAATCTGTGCAATCTCTTACTGATCAGATGTATGTATTTGCCACGAAGAGCTGCAGAGATATCTGCAGATCCTGCAATAACACTTCTTGGAGACTTCTTTGTGTATCAAACAATGTGCTCTAGGAGTGAATTTTCAAAGCCAGTCATTTGAGATTTACACCCTTACAGGTGGACAATCTGTTTCAAAAAATTTGTAGATATTTCAAATCTCTTGCCAGATTTTTTTCTGAATGAAAACAGCACACAATTCAGTAGCACAGAGAACACCAGGCCCTAGATGTCAAAGGTTTGAACCTCACACCTAATCTGGATCTTCAGGTTCTAATTTTACAGCTTTGAATGTGTGATAAACGTTTTCTAAGTGACTGATCTATATTAGTTTTAAAAAAAAAAAATTATGACACTGACTACAAAAATGTCAGCTTCATGTCATTTGAACGTATCATCTCTATCTGTAGGTGCTGTCTGGAAGAGAATCAGATGTCTGCTTGTTCAAATGTGTTGAAAAATCAACTACTTCTATGTGATGTACTTATTTTCTCACACAACTGTAAATCCCTCAAACTGGGTAACTAAGCTTCCACCTACCACTGCTACACTCCCTGGTAGTTGCTCATTTTAGAGAGGTCTGGCAAGCGGGCCAACTGTGCCAAATAAATATTGTAAGACTTAAACATTATAGTCACATGGGGACCTATTAGACAGTAAGCCAGGAACTATGCACCTAAACCAACAGTGTTTCATATGATCATTACGCTGTTCCAAGAATATCAGCTTGCTAGTCAGAACACCATAATGACATGACAGAAAGTCCTAGAAAAAGCCGCAAATGGTAGTTAATGGACAACACCGCCCATTTTTACAGTCTGTGTTGTTTCTGCATCCCCAGGATAGCTGATTCTGTGCTTGTGAATTCGCTCCAGCCGCCGAGAATGACACATTCAAGGTTTAGGTCTGCAGTTTGTAGCTTGAGGAAACACTGGTGCATGTTTACAAGTGTTGAGTTAACTGCCATGGATCCACAGTAATAACATGAATTCTTAAAATGGCTGCCAATCCCCTATAACAAGCTCCCCCCAGATTAAAGTGCTGCTTCTCACCAGGTGTCACAATCTGAACTCCAGCTGTCAAACTAACTGAACCGCAAACTTGCATAACTACGTACGGAGCACAAAGCCGGATTGTAAGGTCAGGTGCTGCAAACATGCTTCGGCGGTAGTTATATAAGTGGGCAATTTAATACTTCAAACCTTATCATTTGCAAAGCCAGTCATGCTGTCTTCTCTTGTTTTGAACTAACAAAGGTGTGGAGCCAGAGGTGACAGCCCCTAATCACGGCGAGAGGCCTGAAGCTGCACTCCAGTTTACAAATGAGACCGATTGGAGGCTGAAGTGACAAAGATGTGCATGTGTCTGTTTGTGTAAGTGGCCCCAGATTGTGTGAGCGGTGTGAGTGTGTTTGTATCCGGGTCGGTGATCATTTCTGATAAGCGCTAATCCAGCTGTCATGCCTGTGACACTATCTGAACAGAGGCCGGCTCCTGACATTATGGGAATTAATGAGAGCAAAGTAATAAGAAGACAGGCGAGGTGAGGCGCTACGCATTTGTATTCTTCTCTCCTTGTAGCTGTGTGCTGCCTCAACTGTTGAGTAATTTGCCGGCTGTGGTGGTTTTTTTTCTTTAGCAAGGTTTCCCTTTGAAATAAATAAATTACTTCAACTACCTTTAAATGGATTAGAGACACAGAGAGACGTTTTATATCCCTTAAGTAGATAAGTGGCTCTATCCAAATGTTGGGGAACACAAGTGCACTGCAGTCTAAAGCCATACAACTAAACCTGCACAATGGGCTGGATATGATGGGAGTGCTATGGGGGACGAGCATCCCGTAGAGAATATGTCATTAACTGGGCCAATAACTGAGCCCTTAAAGCCTAATTGGTAATTGATAAATGTGGCTGGTGGCATTGGACGAAGAGAGCACAGTTACAAATCTCATCTCTTGCGAGGGGGAATGGTGTGGCAGGCTCCACAGGAATTCCCCAGAGAGTATTAAGTGGATAGAAAGGGCAGCGGTAATATGTTGTGCATTGATTCCACATGGCTGCACACAATCAGACCTGGACAATGGAAAAAAGTGTATTACAGAGTGCTCTGTTCGACAGTTTGAAAAGAGAAACTCTGTGGACGCGTGCCCCCGGCTGGCACTGGATTGGAACAACAAGGAAGGTACAGATAAAACACAGTGGCCAAATGCATCCCAATAATAAATCCAGGAGAAAAATCTCTTATTGATTAGACTGAATGAGTTCTGAATTATAAGATGTACTTTCCAAACATCAGCACGGTGAAAAATCAGCAGGTTAATAGTACGTATTGTCACCTGCAGGAAGAATAAATGCCGCGTGACGTCTTCCAGTAGCTCCTGCTCAACATTTTCAGGGCAAAACTTGATCATGAGTCGAAAGACGATCGGCTCCTTCAGTGGCACCCCCTGACGCCGAAACTGCAGCAATAAACCAAAAGCATCAAAAGTGTCTGCACAGTGAAGAGCTCAATTTTAACAGTGTTTACATGGCTCGTGACAAGCATAACATGAGAATCACCGTCTGCCTCAGGTTAAGCCAAGCAACCGTGTTGTTGACGTTGTACTGTAGCCCAAAGAACCATATCTCTCTCAGTCCCAGAAGGAGGCCCACGCACTGAAGACAGTTTTTTGCATTAGCATTAGAGTCCTGAAAAACAGAATTGATTTAGTCTTATATTTTCTCAGGAGAAAAATGCTTCAAACCCAAAGTTTGTCTAATCATTCAGCAGCATACTATAGAAACTTACATCTTAGTAGGTTTACATTTTGAAAGCCATTCATAATGGATGGAATGGAGACATACTGGTGTTTCCATTATCATATCTTGGTTCATAGCACGCAACCACACATGTTCTCCTCATCCCAGCTGAAGCTACAAAGGAGCCATATCGGGCGACGTCCAATTTAGATAGCTTTCATCTGTAGCCTCTGAGCTAACTCAGGGTGCAAGCTACTGTCAAGTGCATTCAAGGTTGGCATGAAAACACTGAGTCAAAAATTGCAGGAAATGAGGATATACGCCGCAGTGTGTACGGCAGCAAAAAATCCTGCGCAAGGCCGAATGAACACTCTGCCTGTATGGCCAATTCCAGTTAAATGCTATTTACTAAAACCCCATAATTGATGCAATCACCATGTCAGCACAGATAATGGAGACCTGCGACTAACATTATGCTGCTGTGTGCAACTGCAAATTGCAGCGGGGTTCCTCCCTTTTAAATAACAAGCACAGTGTTTGCAAGGAATTTTAATGCCTTTCACATCTGATATAACACCAACCAAGTCATAAGATGAACCAAAAACCCTGCAAGAAGGAAAAAATAGATGATAAAACTGGCTTTAATCTTCTCTTTTGTAATTCACACTACAGGTAGATGCATTTCTGTCTCTCTTAGACTGCGCTAAGCTTTGTCATTGACTAAAATGTCTTTGATTTCAATGCTGCATAAGACAGAGATAAATTAGAGCAGATGTGGTCTACTGAAGAGCAGCTTCACTTCACAAGCTGCGTGTGTTCACAGTTTCTTGCTGCCATCTAGTGTAGAACAGATAAAACTGTGTATATTATGAGGAGCTGTCATCACTGGTTCAGCTGTACTTTAAGATGAAGGTTTCACATAGATTGCTGCTGCATCACTAAGCATGACAACAGTTTGCAGAAGGACTTGGATGTACATGTTTTGAACTGACTGACTGACTGCAGAGAGTTTATTTAAAGCAAACAAAGCTCAAGTTCTCAGACACATACCGCGTAGAGGAACTCCAGCTCTGACTCCTCAGTCTTGACACAGACGGTGTAGACACGTCGATGTCCCAACAACGAGTTAGTTTTCCTTTTCCCTACGACAAGGCCTGTCATGGCGAATAAAAAGCAAAATACACCTAAGACAATTCGACTATTCAAAGTGCGCTCCTACCAATTTCCTGCAAAACTGAGCGCTCCGTCAAGTCATTTTGTCTAAATTATTCAACTGCGAGGCGGAGACGAAAGATGAGTCACTTTGGCGAAGCATCAAGAGATACGCACAGGTGTGAATGTCACTTTTCATCTTTAGCACAGGTATCAGCGGATAGACGCTCAATTCCATTAAAAGTTGAGATAAAACTATTACTGACATATTTATGGTTAATAAATTTCTCATACATTGTGTATTTGTGGTTGTTTTTTCTGCAGTTTTACATAGTTTTACCAAAGAAAAAAGGTTAATACATTCGGTAGATGAACGCACCGCAGTGTCCTGGGCAGGCTGCTAACAGTAGCTAGCTTAAATAAAAACCGTTAAAAATGCTTTTCAATATACGCCACTCTTTTTTCGCCTAATTTACACATGTTTATACACTTTAGTCATGTATGTCTACGTGTGTGAGGAATTATTCAACCAGCACACCCCTCTGGAAACTTTTAAACACGTTTTTGAATGTAAATTATACAGGAGGCTACCTAGCTAGCTGCAGCTAACTGTTTGACAGCTACCTTTTCAAACAAGCGATGCTGCGTTCAAGTGCTGCCCGAAATGTTGCACTAAGATAAATGTAAAATCTTTTATCTACTTGTCAGCTGTACTGTAATGCACCAAATCAAATAATTTTTTTCTGTTTGATGATCAAAAAAATGCAAAATGACTGAAAGGAAAGCAGCTGACCGAAATATAATATTCCTGCCAGTTTACTGCTCTTTTTCAATTTATTAACTGAGTACAAATATATATTTGTACTCAGTTTATATATACATACATACACACACACACACACACACATATATATATATATATATATATATATATATATAAGTGGAAGCAAGTTCAGCTACTTTTTTTTGTTTTAGATTGCTTGCCTGTAAAACAAGTCAACTACTTCATACACAATTCTTGTGATTGTTTAAGATCTGACACAAAACAAGCAATATGGCATCACCGTGGGCATTTAGGAAAACGTGACAAACATTTTTCACAATTGTTTTGACATTTTCAAAGCAAAATGATTAAAAAGAAAGCAACTGACAGAAATAAATATTGTCAGTTTTCCGTCCTTTCTGAATTCCTAAGTTGACTCCAAAAATTCATTATTTTAGATTACAAGTGAAGTACTTTAAACACAGATTATTATTATTGTTCTAATAATTATTATTATTATATAAGATATGACACAAAACAAGCAATATAACTTTATCTTGATCCTTTAGGAAAATGTTATAAATATTTTTCATATTTTTTAACAAATTAAAGACAAAGTGGTTGAAAAGAAAGCTACTGACAAAAATATTCATGTCAGCTTTTTGCCCTTTTAAAAATCATAAACTGACTCTAAAAATATCAATGTAGAAGCAAGTTCAGCTGCTTTCTGTTGCTTGCGTGTAAAACAGCTTTAGTACAAGTAAGTTTCTTTGCCTGTAATTTAATGCATACTGTCAAGTTATGTGTATAAAGTTTCCGGGGATCCTGAAGGCGACACTGCTTCCCCGTTCCTCTTGTCTGAACAGCCAATCACAGCTCACTGCACGCCGTGAGCCCCGCCCTTAGCCCGGCCCCCTGCGCCATAAAGGGGCGGCGCCAAAGCAATGAGGTAATCGGGGTAAACAGTAAAGATGGCGACGTCGGTAGCCGGAGACGAGCAACCGAGTCTAAATGGGATTATTTCCGAGCCCCAGACTAAGAAACTCACCGACCTGCCGACCGAGTTGCTCGAACACATCCTGTGCTTCCCTGTCCTCAAACATGTCGACGTTTGTAACGTCTCCTGCTGCTGCAAGCGGCTACACGACGTTTGCCACGGAAGGGGAAAGGTCTGGGGACACCAGTACAAACTCAGGTGCTATGATTTGTTGTAGTGGCATTTCTGCGGAGCTCTGGACGCTTTTGTTTTATTCACTTGTATCTACCCAAAGGAGTGTGTATCGTCTTTGTTTACGTGCTTTGTTTGGGGCCCTGAATGGCCTATTGTCTTCTTGAGGGTGGGTTTGTTTAATGCGAACTCACAGGCAGCTGTCAGCCGATGACATTCTGCTGATGCACCAAATTCACCACTACGCCAGGGCCAGTGGCGAGCTTCTGTTCTGCAGACAGCTGTGAATCCTGCAGATCTTAGCGTTTAGGTGCTATACAAGTTGCAGTTTGTGCTCTGTTACAATCATAGCATCCGAAAACAGACATGTGTGACCTTGAATGTTGTAGCTTCGTGTAGCTTGTGAACTGCAGGAGAGTGCAGCTATTGGCAAAGGCTAAGCCCTCCTCCTGACTCACTTGGCACTGAGCTGCACTCTTTTTCTTTTTTAGCAAGAGAATACCACGTCTGCAGGAAGAATGGTGGAAAAAATTGAGATTTAACATGTGCTGCTTGCGATGATAGGCTGCTAACCTGATGAGTGTTTCTGAAATAACAAATTGGCTGCCTTTTGTCAACAGATGGCCAAGACTGCAGAGGTTTTACCGTCAGAACGAGAGCTGTGACTGGCTCAGAGAATACAAAACGCGCCACAGAGTTGGTATACAGATACGACGGACCGTGGAATCCATCTCCAAGAGGTTCTTCACAGAAGTTGTAAGTAATCAGGAGTACATTATCAGTAATGAATTGCAAAAGCATTTGGCTGCATTAGTTTCAGTGTTTCCTCCACAAATGCACCACTGAATGAGGGAAAAAAAATCACTGTTATTTATGTGTGTGTGAGTGGTAGGTTTGTGTGTGGGTGCAAGAAAAAGTGTCCCTTCTTTTGTCCCAAACTAACCTAGAGATCTGTAACTCAGCCTTGCGTTGGCCAGGTGCTGGGAGACAGCTTTGCAGAGATCGAGTCGCTTGGGATGCCAGAGCACTTCTGTGAAGACGAGCTCCTCTTCATACTCAACTCGGACAAGAGGTGAGGGCGCTGCGCTATCCACAAAAAACATTACACTGCAGTCATTTGTGGGTTTGTGAGTTGATCATGATAATCCTTTCTGTGATTGTGAAACTCTTGATGCCTTACATGGACTGATTACTTTGTGTGTCTCTTCTGTTTTCCACCTATATTTAGGAAAAGCTTGACATTGAAGTACTATGCAAAGAAAATCCTTTACTTCCTGAGACAGCAGAACATCTTGAGGAGTCTAAAGACCTTCCTGGAGCAGCCTGCAGAGCAGCAGTCAGCTTTAGAAGGTGAGGCACTCATCACTCTCTGCATTTTTGTTGCCTTGCACATCTCCAGTGTTAATATTATTGGTATTTAGTGCTCTCTATTAAAATATTTGCTGTACTAAAAGCACAATTATGTTGTTTATGTTAAAGTGTTTTCCTTCTGCTTCCCTCCTTTTGATGTTATGTGTCTGTGTAGGTGCTGTGCTGGTGGATCAGTATTGTAACCCTCTGGCTGACATCACGCTGGAAAGCATATCAGCCCAGTTGGATGAGATCACAGAAAAAGTGAAGAAGATGCTGAGAATCAAGAACCCGTCTCACCCCAGCCTGCGCATCACTCAAGGTGGATTTTCAGAAAACTTGAGAAGGAACAGTTGTCATTTTTAGGACTTTTCTCTCCAGTTATAGACCCTTATAGCTCCAAAGGCTCAGGCTTCCACTTCCACTGCAGTTTGAAAAAGTCAATAGCAGTAAATCTCTTGGGGAAAGATGTCAGCTGCACAAAATCTATATTTTCCCTTTCAGCCAAAGTTGATGATGACGTTTCATTTCTTGTGTGCCATGCAGGTAACTGCTGTGTCGTAGAGGACTTTGAGCTCCAGAGGCAGGTGGTGTGTGCCCTAAACTCTGTCCTGTATGAGCAGCTTCAATACGAAGGCAATGAGTGTGACTACTACAACCCCCTCAACTCTTACATCCACCAGGTGAGCCTTCCAGAAAATGATATGCCTTATAAGCCACAAGCTCAGCAATAATTTCCTAATGAGGTTCATTTTGGAATCTTTGCTTTCTATTCAGGTGCTACTCCGCCACACAGGCATTCCCATAAGCCTCTCTGTTCTCTACATGACGTTGGCGCGCAAACTGGGTGTTCAGCTGGAGCCTGTCAATTTCCCTAATCACTTCCTGCTGCGCTGGTGCCAGAAACCAAGAGGGTACGGCTTGGAATTTAAATCTTTTAGATGGGTCTAAGCATTAGCTACGGTTCAAGCAGTTTGTTGTATTAGGAGAATAACAGTGAATTATCTTGATGCATGTTTTTACTTTGCATATTTCTCACAAACCACTTTAATTTTTACTGTCCCTTATATTATTTTTTTGATTTTATTTTCCTGATAATGTGTTGTGTCTTCAGGATTTGCAAAAACACTTTCCAATTCTGCACAGGAATGTCAGGACTCCATTGAATTCCAAATTCTTCTACTTCTTATCAAATGAATATGCTTGCTAGCTGATTTAAGCAACCGTAGACAGTGGCTGATCATAGCGACTGACTACTGCCCCCTTGTGATGTGTTTCCCTGTAATGGTCGCAAATGTTAAGGTGCCAGTTGCACAGTAGAGATGTGAAATGTGGCTTTAATAAATAGAGCAGACTTTTCAGAGGAGTGTCTTGGAAAATATATGCCAGTGAGTTTTTCAGAAAAACAAACATGGAAACGCACAGGGGCCTGTACACACACGTTTCCTAACCCTCTCCACAGCTAAAATTACATGTGGTACACAGAACCAGTGAAAATCTCACTCATCCCTCACCTCAATATTCTTAAAAGTCCAAACTATTTCATCTTTATTTATTCAGTTTCCTGTAAGTCCATAGCTAGAAGTTTGTGAATGTTTGTTCAATACATGTCCATATTAAATCCATTGATCTTTATCCCTGCAGGAGTGAAGACATCTATGACTTTGTCTACATTGATGCCTTTGGTAAAGGCAAGCAGCTGACAGCGAAGGAGTGCGAGTACCTCATTGGCCACCAGGTGACGGCAGATTACTACAGTGCCATCAGCACCACAGAGGTGCTGCTCAGGATGGTGGGAAACCTGCTTAACATCGGCAAGAGAGGGTAAGAGATACTGAACACCAGGCTGCTCACACTGCAGAGTCCCTCCCACAGGAGAGATGGATGAGGGCTGGTGGAGGAGCGATAGATGGATGCCGTGGGATTGGTTAATATTAAAGAAGTGATGGGTTTCCCCCCCCATGAGAACCGCTTTTCCCCCCAAAGTAATACCATTTTAATTTAGTCGTGTCATCTGACGAGACCAGAGAGTGCCTTCTAGCATCACAGAGATCAAAATGGTCTCGAAAGTGAATAAATGATTAGAATACATTTGATGGCTGCCAGAATTAAATGAATAAATGAATGCAATCTATCTATTTGAGTTATATTACCTGCACTGTGTGGTTTCGTCTCAGGGAGGGCAATGAGAAATCCTACCAGCTGCTGAGGGACTCGCTGGACCTCTACCTCACCATCAACCCAGACAATGTGCAGTACTTGCTGCTGCAGGCACGCCTCTACTTCCACCTGGGAATCTGGCCAGAAAAGGTCAGGATACACAACCTGCTGTTAGGAATTAGAATCAGATTTTTGCCGTATCACAACAAGGCTATTAGACTGAAACTCTACCGGTGCTCTGTGCGTGTGTGTGTGTGTGTGCTTGCGTGATTCCAATTATGTTTAATGTGTTTTCTAGATTCTCAGATTGAATTTCATATTAAATACCAGTCGTTATAAAGCACTGATTGTTATACTGATCTTGCACAATAGTTAAACAACAGCTTAATATGTAACGCATTGTGCTGTTTGCATAGAACAACTGCACTTAGAGGTCACAAATTCCCCCTAACTACATTGTGCATTGGTGTTTGTCCTTGATCCCAGGTGCTGGACATCCTACAACACATCCAGGCTTTGGATCCCTCCCAGCACGGGGCGGTGGGTTACTTGGTGCAGCACACGCTGGAGCACATCCAGCACAAGAAACATCCAGTAACGCCTGAGGTGAAGCAGCGAAGTGCTCCAGAACACCTGGAGGTCCAGTACTCAGTCGGCCTTATCATGAAACACAAGAGGTAGGTCACGCTAAGATGTGAAGTACTTTCTGTAAAGATCCACCCTCTGTGGTCTTCCTTTATATTCGAGCATGTCTGATTTGTTCCACCTCCTCCACCAGGTCAGGTTATAACTGTGTGATCTACGGCTGGGACCCCAAATGCACCATGAGCCAGGAGTGGATCACAACCATGAGGGTCCACCAGCTGTCCAATGGGGCTAACCAGCCTTTCTACAATGTCCTCGTACAGGATGGAACATGTCGCTACGCAGCACAGGGTAAGAATCATGTCCATCCGCATGGTGATGAAAATATTTTCCTATTGTATAACCAGGTTTTTCAGGTTGTGTGGTGAGTAAACATGTATGTAACCTATGGAAATGATCACCCTCCAGGTTTACTCCTGTCATAAATCAAGTGAAATAACCAGATACAGAAAAAATCAGTTTTTTCAAGGTCAAGATTTTAACATTAATGTTGATTTAGTCTTGCAATGAGGCAAAGAAAGAATACTGGAGCATTAAGTATATGCACATGCATACTATTGATGATTATTTGAGAGAAAATCCAAAAGCAATATAAGCGATCAGAACACCAGCAACATTACTTAAAATCTATTTAATGTCTCGTTAATTTGGTTTAATAAAATTAAACGAAACTGCTTGTTGGTTAAACCAGTAAAAAGACGGTAAATAAAAGAAATGTTTTGGGTTTTTTATGTGGGGTTCATACAGTAAAATATGATGTGTCGATCCAGAAATAGTTCCATTTAATGCACTGGTAAGACTGATCATTATCTCAGCTGCAAGTGAAGCAAAGCCTTCAAACTTGTTCGAGGGAACACTTCACAGATGCTGCATCACTTTTTTTTTCTGTGAATTTTCTCTAGAAGGCCAGTCCCTACTAGCCTGACTCGTATATTCCCCTGTGCTTGCTCACTCACTCTGCTGCTCAGTTTGCTGATGCTTCTGCTGCTGCACAGCTTTCATTGTTTGTACGTGTTATCTCTGCTCTCTCCACCATCTCAGCATTCACCTGCACGCTCTGGTCTCCACAAACCTCGAGGTGGATCGTCATTGATCAATCTCTGTGCTTTTATCTGCTGCTCAGTCTGCTTTCCAGCAGCTGACACGGCACAAAGCTGTGATGTCAAAATAAATTACAGTTGACATTTTCTTGGTGAGCTAAATATTTTAAGTGTAAGTTGGCTATGGTCATTGAAACACATGCGTCTTTATCACAAAAAGCATTTTAATTCCTTCTTAAATTAATTTAAGGGTCTTATTAAAATCTCTGCTGGGTCAAAAATGTTCATACAGCAATGCTAATATTTGGTTAAATGTCCCTTGGCCATTTTTCTAATCAACTAGGTGCTTTTGGTTTCTATCCACAAGCTTCTGGTTGTATCTTTGACCACTGCTCTTGACAGATTTGGTGCAGTGCAGCTAAATTTGTAGGCTTTCTGACATGAACTTGTTTCTGCATCACAGTCTACAGATTCTTGAAAGGGTTTCAGTTAGGGCTTTGGGAAGACCGGTCTAAAACCATCATTCTAGCCATTTTCTTTACCACCTTTGAAGTGTGTTTGGGGTCATTATCTTGTTGGAACACCCAGCTGCATCTAAGACCTAATCTAACCTAATGGCTGATGATTTCAGGTTTTCCTGAAGAATGTGGAGGTAATCTTACTTCTTCATTATTCCTTTTACTTTGTGTAAACACCAGTTCCACTAGCAGCAAAACAGCTCCAGAGCATAATACTGCCACCACCATGCTTGATGGTACGTTTAGTGTTATTGAGGTTAAAGGCCTCACCTTCTCTCCTACAAACATATTACTGCTCATTGCGATCAGATAGCTCAATGTTTGTTTAATCTGACCTCAGAAATTTCCTCCAGAAGGCCTTTTTCTTTGTCCAAGTGATCAACAGTAGTTTTCAGTTGAGCTTTAAGGTGCTGCTTCCAGAGGAAATGCTCTTTATATATAACCAGAACTGATCATTAGAGTGTGTGTGTATATTTTTGACCCAGCAGATTTTGTCATATTTCCAGAAGATCTATAATAAATCTACAAAAGAACCAAAATGCATGATTGTTGATGCATGTGTTCCAAACATTTAATTCAAAGAAAATTAAGAGTTGTCACTGGAAACTCAAGACTACCAGGATGCACATGGTATTTACAAGTGTGTGTAAACTTTTGGTCACAACTGTATATTAACCATGGCTAGACAGTTTTAAATGATTTTCCTCTTTCTTCACCTCCGTTTCATGTTTGTACAACTAAGATGACATCATATACATGATCTCTTATCAGTCACACTTTTTTTTATTGCTATTCCTCAGAAAACCTGGAGCCCCACTCAGCCCCCTTGGAGATCGGCCACCCAGAGGTGGGTCGCTACTTCTCCGAGTTTGCTGACACGCATTATGTTGCCAATGAAGAGCTGCAGACGCGATACCCAGAGGACATGGATGAAACCCTGGGAACAGTACAGGAGCTCTATCATAGACTGACGCCTGGCTCTGGGAACCAAGAGGAAGCTCCTGCCACAGACCAAAACAACCACCAAGCCATGTCCATGTAGCAAGCAGCTGTCTCCAGCGCTCTGCCGACCCGGGCCAAGCAACTACTGGTCACCCATTCTCAATTCACAATCCACTTAGCTGCTGCTTTGTTGCACATATTCAATAGGTCCTGTGTATCAGAGAGTATTTTTTTGTTTTTAAAAAAACAAAGTATTGTTATTGTTGTTGCTATGATACACACATCCAGATACCACAGTGTATTTGTTGCGAAAACAAAGTTCAAACTATGGAATGATATGATGTTCGTTGGTGGGGAGGAATATTCACATCCAGTGACAAAGCTGATCAAGTCTTCAAACTCAGAATCCTGCATAAGAAAAAAAAGTTAAGTGGACTAGTAAATTCAGGATGAGTATCCAGGTGCTGTAAATCCCCCTTTGCCTAAAATCAAGGAATGCTCCTTTACCCACAATCCCCTGCATCCAGCACCAGTCTACAAAGCATATACCCTAAACCCCAGGTGCAGTGCCACAGAAAAGACTATACAGAAAACACTTTGTAAATTGACTTTTACTTTCAATTCCCCATCTTTTAACCGACTTTCATGCACTTACACAAGTCTAACTTTCACATTTCTAGATTTTTTTTTCTGTATATTTACAAGTGAAATGTGTAGGATGCCATGGCTCATCAGTGTCTTTAATGGAAAAACTAGAGGAACCAATAAGGACACCAATGACTTGAAACAGAAATGACTCTGAGCTTTGAGGAAGCTTTAAAAAATAAAGCGTTTCAAGTTTTAATAGTTCCTCTCTGGCTTATTTTCCTTACAAATGAGTTTATTCATTGCTTTATTGTTGCCATGCACAATACTAACCACTCTATACTGCAGAACGCTGACAGGAAAGGCAGCAGGTAGTTTATCCATAAGCTGTATGGATTTAGGACCTTGAGGATGCCAGATGTTTCCAGGCCGCCCTGCAGTAGACTACAGTTGCACTGACCCGCCGATAGCAGCGCGATAAAGCAGCAGCAGCACGGAAAACTTCACCCAGTCGAACCAGCTTGTGCGCCTTTACGCACCGGTGGAACAGCAGGGATGGGAGCTTCACAGACGCGCTCCGCACAGAAGTACCAGGACTTGACGGATAAAACTGGATGTAAGTACGGAAAAGTCAGTTAGGTGCATATTTATTTGGGCCTGTGTAACTTTGGATTTAGTGTGCGGCGCTGTTTGTGTTGAAATGTTCAGTTTTTGGTGGGTTTTGGATCGTCCAGGAAATGCAAGGTGCCACAAGTAACCAGACAATCACCGATCACCGTACCAAAGTGATGTTTTTTTATGAGTATTTATTAGTATTTAAATAATCGAGTCAAATGCTGTTGAAATAGGTAAACGGAGTGAAATTAAATAATGTAAAACACAACCCGGTGAACATTTTACGCATCAAATGACATTTTTTCACACCCGGTAGTTCCTATTGATAAAGTATTTCACCAAGTAAACAATCCGTGCTATGTGGGAGTTAACTTAACCTTTTGCAATATGTGCTTCTGCATCTATTTATAGTTCGGATACATTTACTTATAATACAGTAAAGTCATCTTTTTTAACTTTGCACAGTCGACTTAGCAGAGTTCAGAGGCGCCACAGGTTGTGCCAACTGCGTAAAACTCCTTATCTGTCTTCATGAATTCCTTTATGATAAGAAAGAAGTTAGACAAATAAGTGAAACAAAAAGTGGACAAACAGAAGTGAGAATCCCCTTTTTTTAAAACATGGGGCAAGATTCTGGTGTGAAACTTCAATGTGCAGTGGCATGCACAGTTTGATCAACAGGGATAAAGTTTGCAGCCCAGACTGAGCCCTACTTTATTGATACTGTATGGCTGAGACTTTGAACTGTTTTATTGCTTCCCTAAGGTGAGGCTTTGGCCCAGTTTTTCTGTGGACTCATTTGAAGATTTTTTTTATGGATTTATAGTGCTCATTGTGGACAGTCTGATGAAATATCCTATTACACTAACAGGTGTATACTTAATGGTGGAGCACAGATTACAGATCCTGTTGTTGTTGTTTTCCTTTTCATGTGGCTAATTGCTCCGTGTAATTGTTGAGTTAAATCTGCAACTGCTGATCTTGCATGTGTAATAGTCACACCACCCAGTCTGGAAAACAAACTTGTTTCTGTATGAGGCAATAGTCTGCAGCCACAGTTGCGACTGCAAACATCCATTTAGCCGCCCCTGACAACAGGAAAAGATGTGAAAATAAGCGCACATGTTTACAGAAACAACTGAAAACGCCAAACCCGTCTTCATAAGGGACCAGACAGAACCAGATTACGATGTTTGAGTCACAGTGAGTTAATGATTCAAGGAAGTATTTGAAATGGCATAAAAAGGTGTGTTTGCTTTGCCATTAGGCTGATAGGAGAGTTGCACCTGATCGGTTTAATAAAAATAAGCCACTGTGCAATTAAAACACAGTCTGTAGCAATTAAAAGAAACTTCATGAAAAAGATTATGGATTATGTGAATCTGTTTTTTACTGGACACAAAAAACAAGTGAAGGATTGCAGGAGGCCTGTTGATGGGTGAGGACTAATTATAGGTGGATCTCTGACGTGTCCTGTTGTTGGTATTTGCTTCTTTTCAGTTTCACCGGAGCAGATCAAAAACCTTCACCTGAGATTTCAGCAGCTGAGTGACAATGAAGAGACAATAAGGTAAAATGTTAAAAACAAACCTGCAACACACGCATGGCAAACCTTTACTGGTCAGCTTGCATGTGGCTTTAATGGAGAGGACTCATACTTGGCAGCTAAAGATGAAACTCTAGTGGCCAGCGTAGTGGCTGGAGTGGATTGTGGGTATTTCTGGTATGTCTGGCCCACGCACAAACAAGTAACGTGTTGACGCACACAGGGTGAATTACTGCTAATGCAGACATGTTAGGCAAATATATGTTGATGCATCAGGAACACCGAGTCAACACACATTGCACACACGCGGTCATTCATGTGTAAACACAACATTGCCACAGTGACATGCTGGAAGTAACAGGCCTTAAGTTCTTTCTAAAAAGGAAACAGGGAACAAATGTTTTGCAGGTATTTCTCCTGTCAGACAAAGATATTGTTCACTCTACTTCCCGTATGTAATGTCTAGTATTACTTAAAAGTGTAAAAACATGCTGGCACTGCACATTAGTATCTGTTTTATGATAATGGATTTTCTCTTGTCGCACTGCAGCAGAGAAGACTTGGAAAAAATACCGGGCCTTTCCAACAACCCGATCAGAAAGCAAATTATTGACGCCTTCTTCGATAAAAGGTGGGTGCAATCAGATTACATTCTGGCTGTTCTCTGTATAGCTAATGGCCATTTCACTTAATGTTACCGGAACACTTTCCAAACTAAACCCCTATTTGTTATGCGATCAGTCAAAAGTTGACACGTTCTAGCATCCATATTTACCAAAGGTCAGACTGTCCAAACAGTGACATTTATCACTGACATGTAAAGTAAACATCAAATGTAAGATATCAGCCTTTATCTGCTGCCAATACAATGGAGGTTTGTTTTCTTGACTGGAGGAAACAGCATCAATAAATTCCCTTTATGCTCTACATGTTGAATCACGATTCCATTACTGTAAATGAAATCCTCAAATAAGGGGCTGGTTTATCTTCTTGGGAAATATTTATTTGTGAGATGATTGATACCACTCTGCTGATACCACAGCAGTTACACAAACAGAAGAGAGCACCCCTGTGCAGAAGGCTATCAGTTAAATGTTCAAGATTCAAAACTGTATGACCTTAGGATATTTGTATCACTTCGAAGTTTAATAGTAGGGTACCTGCTGTTATGTAAAATAAAAAACAAACTAAATACAGGCTCCACCGCAGGAACTCAATGCACCAAAAGTCATTTCATTGAGACTCAGATGTTTATTTTTCCAATACTTGGTACATCCAACTATATTTTCTGGTGACAAATCCAATCCTCCTCGACAAGGAGGATATCAGTGTTGCACAAGTTTCTGAAGAAATGCTCTTCCATTCTTCAGAGACTATTATTTTTTCAACTGCTCCTTGCAGGAGGGGTTAAGTACTGTTCTCTTTAAAATACCCCAAAGGACTTGTATTGGATTCAACTCGGGTGACTCACTTGTCCAGGTCATTGCTTTTTTTGTTCCTAAGAAACTCATTATTTCTGATCACAATCACGCTGAAATATTCCATTTTCGCCAAGTTTCTGCAGACTGGGAGTGAATTTGTTTGCCAGCTTTTTGGTATATCCACAGGCATTCATGGCTCCATCTATAAATATCATCTCAACACTTTTTGCACTCATGCAGCCTCATATCATCTCACTCCTACTTCTGTGCTTCACTGTCAGGGCTGTTCGTACACTGTGGTGGTCCTCGCCAGGGTCACGCCAAACATGCTGGGCCCCATCTGAGCTTAACAAATTTAACTTGACCATCATGTGGTCCCAGTATTCATGAGGCCTCTTTTCATGTTCTTCAGCCAAATTTAATCTTGCAGTTTCACACAAAACAACAACCACAGGGTGTTTTTTTTAAACGCTGTCTAGAAGTTTACATTATGCCCTGTCCTTCATACAGTCTGAACCGTCACAGAAACTTTGATTTTCACTGATGACCCCTGTGCCAAATCGGAAGCATTTGTTTTTTCAGAGCCAGATTGAGCAAGCAGTGCACTTTCTGTGGTGTCATTCTGGGGCCACTGCAGCTCTGATTAGTTGTACTATGGTTCATTCTTTCCCTCCTGATTACTACTGCATCTGTGTTTGCACTGTTAGTTGCTCACTGATCTGACTGTGTCCTTTCCTATCTTTGTGAGGTCTCACAGTCAGATTTGTCAGTTCATCTGATAGTTCTTTATACATTTTTGGCCATGATGTAGACATGCATAGATACACAGGACAAAGGTCCAAAACTGAGCAAGTTCTGGTGTTGACAGGACATTTTACAGCCATGCTGATGCAGCTGGCGTAACTGAAAATCAGCTGTACTGAATGATATTCCACAGAGGTGTATCATCTGTTGTATACTGTAGGAGGGGTTTTATTACTTAAAAGCCTAAAGGTATTTCTTTTTCAGTGTACTGAATTCATGCAATGAGTCACCCTTACTTTCATTGTTATATTTGTTGTTATTGTACTGGTACTCGGCATTATTCTTAAGAGGAGAGTTAAGGTGCATTAACTCTAAGAACGTTCAGAAGTGTTTCATCAATCTCCCAAGTGTTCTGTTTGTTTAGGACAATGAGCTGTGGGAAATATCTAATGCATGTGATGTTGCAGGCTTATATCCTTATTTGAAAGAACTGCAGTGTTAAACAAAATATGTAATCTGTCCTTTAACAAGAGGAAACGGCATTACAACTGAGGGTTCCACTGCTATGAAGAGATGTTGTTGACACTTGAAAACCAGTTTGTCATTCTTTGTGAAGTGCAAATACACCAAAACAAACCACAATAGGGACTGTCTGATGATAAAAAAGCCATCTGTGAGCACATGTGATTCCTGCTCACAAGCAAACAAGTCATGTGCACAAGGGGAACAAAAGAACCAGAAGAAAAATACATCAATGAGCCTTTTTACTTTTGTTAGTTCAGACTGTTGAGAATGAGATTCTAGGGGCATGACTGCATCTAATAAATCAGATGATGGAAGTTCATATTTTGTGGATTTACAGCAATTCTTAGAAAAATGAACTGGATACAACTGGTCTGTTTACAACTTGGGGGAAAACACTGGTGTCTCGTAGACCTTCATGAATCAATAGGTTCAATTTTCCCTCAATGTTGATGTCTTTTTTACTGTGAGCCAGGAACCAGCATCAGAATGAGGTGGGCACCCTCCAGGAGATCGGCTTCGAGCAGTTCCTCATGGTCATGTCCCACTTCCGGCCTCCAACTTTGAAAACGACAGAAGAAGAGAAGGAGGCTATGAGAAAAGAGAAGCTTCGCTGTAAGTAACTTTCCACCCCTTCTCAGTAACATCACTGCATGTGGCACTGCGTTTCTCAGTTACAAAACCCTAGGAAGAAAGTCCACCACCATCCTAGAAGACAAATCACAACGTTATTCTCAAATTTCAACCCGTGTGGCGTGTTAATGGCTGCATGTCAGCGACTACACTGGAGAAGCTCATAAGTATTCATGACTAGGCTGGGAACGTGGCCAGGACAACCGCTTTACAAGCACAACTGTCACGAGTAGAATGAGAAGATTTGTAGCTACGGAGCTGAGACTCGCATTAAGCGACAGATATCCCTGTAACATTTGCTAATAATCCATTTGTTGATCCATTCCAGGAAGTATTTCACAATGAAGCTCGGCAGTTTACATTTTTGGCGTGTCTTCCTCCCCTCAAGCTGCCTTGTGTGATTTATGACCTACATTTCCCTGAATTACTTTTACAAACTCAGTGGAGAGAGTGCAGACGTGTTGCTTTCAGTTAAAAGTGTGCAAAAGGGCAGTACTTGGTGCAAGAGTCACATGTTAAGGTAGCAGCTATCACCATTAACTCTAAAACTGAAAATGATAGGGGCCTGGATACATTTTTGTGTGTTCTGGTAGCTTTATTTGTGATACTTTTGCATTGAAACCCAATCCAAGGTTCCCCCCTTTAAGTTAACTTCAGCAAAAACAAAACTGACATTGCACACGTCCCTGAGCAAATCTGTGTTTATTCAAACTTAGGCAAATTTCTTGACACAGCATGAAGGTGCTGCTTCTGTTTTAAAGACAAGACATCATTTGGTCCAGTTCTCAGCAGACTCTAGTCCTGTAAGAGGCTTTAAATGCTGTTCAGCTTTGTCTGAAGTTACTCCTTGGACATGCAGTTGGGAGAACATTAGTATGTGAGAGGTACATTTAAAATATGTGGTGCAGATAGTACTTAGTACAGGTAAAAGTAAATTATGGAGGCCACAATGTTAAATGTCTGCCCTGGTGTCTCATGGGAGCTCAGTCAGTGTCTCTAATTGTAGCCACAGTCCTTCCTCAAATTGCAAAACATCCTGGATTAAAGTCTTTTTCAGGAGGAATTCTCTTTTGCTCTACTTCCCTTTTTATTTTTAGTAGTATAATGCGAGGGCTGTGAGGCGCACTTCACCACAGGGGAGATTTGCAGACGGGTAACGGAGCATGATACTGAGTGAGCTGAAAGGGAAAGGTGCATAACAATGTGTTGTTCAGTCTATTGATTTTGATCCACAGGTCAACAGATGGGGCCGTAGTTTAAGCTGTGATGGACAGAACTTTAATACCCAAATTGACACAGGAAAAAAAAAATCACACTCCATTGTAATGTCCATTGTGAACAAGCATCCATTATTGTTTAGATATCATGCAGAAAGATGATCCTTACAGTTCTCTGTTAACATCCCCTTTAGAGCTTTAGAGAGGTAGTCATGTGATAGTATTAGCCAGCCATTAGGGATCGACTGATATGGGTTGTTTTGGGGGTTTTTTAGGACCGATGCCGATTATTGATACTCAAGAAAGGCTGATAACTGATGTTAGGAACCAACATACATTAAATGTAAAGTTTTAACTACATATTATAACAGAGAACCTGTCATTAATAACTAGGCTTCTTCATTAATAAGGTGACTATAACTGAATATGTACAATAGGATTAAATTAGAACACTCTCCTCTGTTATGTGGGATCCGCTGAGACTGAACTGTTTGTCTCCTGCTGCTCTTGTCTATTTTCTTAATCTTTCACTGCTCTATCACTTTTATTACCCACTAAGATCAAGATCCTAAAACACTATAATTTATTGTTTTATAGACTCTGTTTCTGCCTTCTAACTTAGCCGCTAGCACAGCTTTAGCCACTGTGAGAGATGCTAATTTCCTGGTTTGTGACGACGGCTTGTGTTTCTTTGTCAGTTTTTGCTGCTTGAGAGACATTTCTGAGACCACAGAGTGACAACAGACAGAGAGAGAAGGCTGCATCAGACCAGAAGTATTTAATTTATCAATTATCTGTCATTAAAAATACCGATAATTGGAAAAATGCCAAATATCGGCCATGATAATCAGTCAGGTCGATAATCGGTCTGTGTCTATCAGCCCTTGATGTATAGCAGATACAAAGTTAATATCTTTATCTTTTGCATACTTGCCAAATTTTTAAATTTGTCAAAATAAGCTGAGAAACTGCAGCCCATAGCCAACTAGCACTTTCACCTGTTTAGAAGCATAAATAATAGAAAAAAACAACTCTTTGACTCTTCTTTAAAAAACCTATTGTCTAATAATGTGTTTCCTCAGAAGAATGAAATGTGCTTGATAAGTGACAAGGAGATTAAAATCACTGTATACTCTCGCAACTTCCTTTTAGAATAAATGGAGTTTAAGATAAGTGCACAAAAGCAGTTTGCTCTCCAGGGTATAGACAAATCAGACAGGTTGCTTTCTTGTTACATTTAAGTAATGCAAATTTTTACAAACATTTCTCAAAAGTTTAAATTATTTTTCAGTGTTCTCTCCTGGGGTGAAGCAAGGTGAGCACACTGCCAACACAGTTTTCTCAAGAAATGCATTGTGGCACCTGAAGGCGCAAGAGCTTTGACAAAGGAGATAATTAACCACCAGAAAATGTGTTTGTCTTCTATCTGGAGATGGATCGTGTCTAGCCCTGGTTTGCTTCACAAACACGCGTCAAACCATTTATCTGAATGTGTTTCGCTGTTTACTTCCCACATATTTTATGTCTTTCAATGCCGTCACAGTGATAAATTTCTACCTCAGGAACTTTGTGAAAACAGAAAAACCCAATTTGACATCACTTCTCCACAACTGGCAGAATGTCGATATGCATTGCCCAAGGAAACAAATTGTTATTTTTCTTCACTAGTGCTGTTGGACCATTCAACATTTCTCATGGGACCGAATCGTGTAAATGTCACTGCAACTGCCAATACTGACATTTTAAAGGTGTTTCTTGGCCACAGTGTGATCTGTTGCACTCAGCAGTGGCCTTTCTGATATGGCTTGAAGGACCTGCCGCGCCATTGTGCTCTTATCTCCACATCAAATAAACATTCTTGCAATCACAACTTCCTCTGGTCCATTAGTACGAGCCTGTGACCGGATGATGGAAATTTCTTTTAGAAGTCAGGCCAACCACTTCATATTTTTCTTTTCTGTCTTTTCAGTCCTGTTCAACATGCATGACACAGACAATGACGGCACCATTACTCTGGAGGAGTACAGGAAGGTGAGAAATCAACCATGATCGTCTGCTTTTTCACACTTCAATAGCATCGAGATGTCTCTAAAAATACATAATTTTAAACATTGTTAAGTATTGCAATGGAATACGCAGGCATGCAGTCATAAACTTGTTTAAACCAGACAAGAAAAGACCTTCATGTTAAAGTACATCATTTATTAGCCAGTGTTAACAGGTTGCAACCGTAGCATCCCAATTGGACTCTATACTTTTGGATTCTTTGCCTAAATAAACCGCTGCTGTCTTGTAGAGTTCTGCAAAAACAGAAAATGACAACTCTCAATGTAAGCAAATGTAATATGATAGCAAATGTTTCTGAATACTGAGTTTTGACCTTAAGAACAGCAGTCCCACAAAAAAATTCTCAAGGTCAAGCCTTTTCCAGAACTTTCAACTGCATTTTATGTTTTTTCTTGGCAGTAATTCCCAAAAATAGCCAGGCAGTGTCCCTGTTGAGTTAAGCAAATCTATTCTGCCATTTATTTGATGCATGTTGTAACTGCATTTCCACAAATCATTTGTGATGCATCAAACAGCCAAGTAAGTAAAAACAAGACCTATGCAGGTGGAATGTGAAGTTGAAGGATCCTTAAATGTACTAGTACTTAGCTTTTAATATAAACAATGAGCCTAGCCAAGTGAAATTAAGGATTCTTGTTGAGCGGCTCTCTTCGAACTGAAGGTAAGCCAAACAAATGGAATAACAGTTCAAATAGTGGAGTAAATCAAAGAATATAAACTTAACTTTGATTGTCATGCTGATTATTTTTCTACACCCACAATTAATTATTTTAATACAGAAAAGAAACTAAAAAAAGTTTACTAAGTAATATGTTCTTTTGCAAAGACTTAAGAGTTAAATCCAAATGGTTCCTAAACAGCACCGAGTACTTGCCCACCATGGGTTGGACGATCAACCCGGTCCTTTTACCGTCTTTCTTTTGATGACATTCAATCAAGGCTCACTTCAACCAAAGAAAATCTTGCTTGACTGAAATCACACCTGCTCTTTATCCAATCATTATCCAAAATAAATATTAGAAACTAGTAGTACTATTTTTAAAAAAAAAAAAAAATCTGAAATGATAACGGCAAAACTTCTAAAAAATAAAACTCCACTGATTTGTGATTCCAGCACAAGAACTACTGAATAAATATAATGCAGACAAGTTAGCTGCTGTTTTAAATGATCTGGTTGTTGAGCTGTGAAATGCAAACTGTTGTGTTCAAAGTTTACACTCTACTTTTTCGTCATCCATTTTAACAAAAAGCAGCTGCACCAATGGTTCCTTAGACACGTCAGTTAGTTTTGAACCAGCTCTCACTAAACAACCACTAAGTTTAATACAAGTTAGTCGTTACAGTCTTTTTTTTTAGGTTGGGCGAGTTTAAAGTTGTGAAAACATGGGTGAGTTCACAGTTAGTCTGTTCCTTTTGCTGTCAAAAATAACGGCTTTAATCATAGAAGACACTTTTATCGCCTTTAAAATAACACCGGCAACCAACCAATGAGAAATTGGTCAAATGAGAGCACACTGACCAACCAGTCAACTTGGAGACTACATTGATTACCAAAATAAAACATGACTTGATACATGAGAACTTAAGTTGAAATGTTTCTTACCTCTCACTGTCAGCTGAGCGGTGTCACGTTGTCTCATGTGAATCCAATACTGATGCAGTTTAAACCTCAGAGTGGATTTAAAGACTGCTAATGTTGTTTCACTCTCGTCCAAGGTAGTAGAGGAGCTTCTGTCAAAGAGCGGAGCCATCGGCCAGGAGGCTGCCAAGGCGATAGCAGATGCTGCCATGCTGGAGGTGGCGAGCACAAATGTGCCCCACATGGTAACAGAACTTACCGACACTGAACCGTTTGAATGAAATCTCACAGTTTCAGCAACATAACGGAGTCATTTGTCTTTTTATCCTCCCAGGCTCCAGATGATTTCTATGAAGGAATTACGTTTGAGCATTTTGAACAGGTTGGCACTGTTCCAGCATCCACTTCTTTAAAGAAAAATAGGAATAGAATATTTAACTTGAGTATAACTGCATTTTGTTTTCTACCCACAGATTTTAAAAGGCCTTGAGATGGAGTCCAGGATGCACATTCGCTTTTTGGATGTGGACACGACGACAATGCGCTGTGGGAAATCAACCTCTTGAAAGAGCTGGTTTTGTACAGAAATGTTTATGTTGCTGCTGTTTTTAGCAGAACCTCTCCGGTCCTTAAAAGGAGTGAAACCAAACCCTTTCTGATATGCACTAATATATTTTTGGATAAGAGGGAAATAATTCTAGATTTAACACTATACTGTAAGTACGTTTTTTTATTCTGTATGACTGTGTGCTGCTCATGCAAATGAAGACTTGACTAGTCGCTGGAAACAGTTGAAGGATGTTTCTTTCTATAGTTCTTAAAGAGTTCAGTTTCAGAATGTCGTCTGCTCAGTTTTCAAGCTGGTGTCACATATTTCCAAGAGATTTATTCCCATCATCGATCCAACACCTCTTACCTTTAATGAAACTTCCAACTATCACATGTCCTTCTCTTCAGTCCCCAGCTTTTCTACAAAATATGAAGGATTATTTGCGCTTCGGTCCAAGGGTTCACATGTTTGATGAAGTCATTCATGCTCAGTGGCTACTCTGACATTCACGGGTCGTCTATCATGGCAAACATCCAAGACGCGAGACTCCAGGCACATACCATTCCTCTGCAGCTCCAGAATAGTTACACATTTCATTTATGTGTTTCTGAGACTCTGTGTGACCGGCAAATGTTATTCTACCATGAAAATCAGCACTAGTTAATTAATTTAACACTTCACTAAGTTGTCACTGAATTGCATTAGTAAACAAAATAAATGTGATATTATGATAAAAGAAATGCATGTGTAAGATGCTTTTTTGAAGAAAAACTAAAAAAATGTGTGAGGAAGAATCTTCTTTAGTAAATACGACATTTGCATTGTTGTGATGTTGCACAGCGACAATGAATCAAAATCAGGGATTAAAAACAAATTTACAGCGATGGTTGACATGGCTGTGTAACATCTAGGTAGCTGAATTCAACACTATAAATTACAAAAACCTATGCAACACTGACATTTACGCTTCCAAAGCCTTTGTTTTAATTATGATGATAAAAAGAAACTAATTAAATAAAAGGATACAGTTTGGAAAGTCAAACTGCTGAATGTGTCCATTGTCCTTTCACTTACACAGTGAGTCCATTTGCAGTTTGGTAAACTGAGTGTCAGTGGGATGAATGGGAGCCGGACAGCCTGTCGTAAGGCACCGCCAGGCCGATGTTGTAGTTGTAACCGTGTGACTCGGTGTAGTCGGACCTGCAGATGGGCAGGATGTGGTCCTGAGACGACGCGTCCTCGGAGAAGTCGTAATGGCAGATGACGCCCCGGTGCCTGAAGTATAAAAATGGTTATATCAGTAACAAAATACAAGAGCTTGTTTATTTAGATGTTTGGGGAAATAGCACGGAAAAGGGAAGTTTGAGACACAAAACTAGAAACAAGCTACCAGCTACCTCAACCAAAATCCATTTTATTGTGTTTTGAGGCTCTGGAAAACTTGTAGGTGTAAAGAAAAAGTCGACCAGTCTTTACATCTGTTAGCTTCTCTCCTGCTCCCTGTGCTCACATTTACTACATTTTAATATAGCCAATTTCACAATAATCTGCTTTCATTTTACGCATTTTTCCGCTTCTGTTGTCAGACAACGGAACAAGTGCAAAATAGTCACTGAAACAAAAGTCCATTAAAACTACATGCTAATCAGCAGTCACTTCAGAGCCATTTCCCAAGTTGCAGCTCTGTACCACTAAAATACAGATTTTATAATCTCAACACCGTCTAACAAACTCACCAAACACATGAATTAAAACAAACAGCTGTGCTATGTATTCTGCTGTATTTGTTAAATGATCGTGCAGAGAGAGGCTGTGGCTCAGGTGGCAGTGCGCGTTGTCCACTAATTGTAAGGTTGGTGGTTCGATCCCCGGCCCCTCCACGAGCCGAAGTGTCCTTGGGCAAGACCCTGAACCCCAAATTTCCTCAGATGTACGTAAGCGTCTGCTAAATGTAATTGTAGAACTGTAGAAAGTTGGAGGCAATAGAAAGTCCTGGTCCCGTTTACTAAATTACAGTGTCAGCTACAGTGTGGTGAAACTGCAGATACAGAGAGAGTTTTCTTCCTGAAGGAGGCATGAACAGCAGCACCTCAGCTGCACTTAAAGCTACAGACACTGAAACAGTCCAGAACAGGACTAAAATCAGTCATAGTGAAACGCAGTAGTTTGAGCTAAAAATTAAAAGAAACATTCTGGGGACATGTGAGACTTTCAATAATTTATATGAAAATGGGCTCAATATGGGACCTTTAAAGGAATATTTAAACTCGGCCAATTTGTTTAGATTCAGCTACAGCTTCAAAGATGCTAAAATCCACCTCAAAACCTCACTAATAACACATTATATTGTCTTTGTTTAATCTGCATGAAAACCAAAATGCACAAATGGAGACAAAGTTAAGACACTTTGTATTTTCAACAGATGAAACTAACAGGATCTAAGGTGTTGATGTTGTTACCTTTGTGCGGACCCAGACTACCTGTTTGTAGTCTTGATGCTAACCTAATGGAATAGGCTGTTTTTTTATAGACATGAAAGTGGTAACAGTCTTCTCCCTCAAGAAATCAAGTCAGCATGTTTCCTAAAATAAACTCTAGCATCTTAAAGGGTAGAAGTTGAAAGGTACAGATGAGGAGTGAAATTCTGACTCTTACAAACTCGTGGGAGGTGGACGGGCAGAAGGTTAAAAAACAAAACAAGTGTGGGAAGAAGATCGTGACCTGCGATGAGCTGTAAGGTCGTCGTCTGTGATGCAGGCGCCCCGCGGCGACTTGTCATCGGGGATGTTGGCGGTTACCAGGGTGCTGGTGTTGAAGCGTAAATGTCTTACAGGATGCCTGCAGTAAAGAAACATAACACCTCCAGTATTAAATATAGAAATCACATCATTACTTGCGTATGCATTAGTTTTACTCTCTAAGACTCGAAAAAGTTACCGATTAGGGATGGACCAATCATCGGCTGAGCTGATTATCGTGGCCGATATCTGTGCACTGTGCGTTTTGTTTCCGATTATCTGTATTTTTATTGATCGATTATTGATAAATACTGATGCAGCCTCCTCTCTCTGTCTGTCGTCACTCAGAAATGTCTCTCATGCAGCAAAAACTGAACAAGAAACACAAACCGTCACCACAAGCCAGGAAGTTACCTCCTCTCACAGGGGTTAATGCTATGCTAACAGCTAGCAGTTAAGTTAGAAGGCAGCCACAGATTACCCTGAAACAGAGTCTGGAAAACAATAACTAAAAAAGCCTGAAGATATGGACCTTAGTGGATACCAAAAGCAACAGAAGAGTGAAATATTAAGAAAAGCAGCAGATGTTACTCCAGGAGACAAACTGATCAATCTCAGTCGAGAGCGTCCTAATGTAATCACTCCTATTTCTATTCTGCATATTCAGTTATAGTCACCCTTATTAATGGAGAAGCCTAGTTATGAATGACAGGTTCTTTGCTATCACACGCTGTTAAAACATTACTTTTCAATTAAATCAGTTCCATATATCTGTTATCGGCCTTTCTTGTTCAACAATAATCAGTATCGACCCTGGAAAACCCATATCGGTCGATCCCTGTTATCAGTTCAGGTTCTTTTTTAATCAGTGAACTGCATAAAGCTGCACAAATTGACATTTTCATTTAATTAGAACCTGGGGGTGTGGCACGCAACTGATTCCAAATTACAGCCTCAGTGCATCTGTTAACACAAATCAGGAAGAGCATGTCTACGAAGCCATAAAATAAACATATAACTCACAGCTCAATTAACTCAGGTCTCACAGGGAAGCAGCTGATTTGTGTTGTCTCTGAGAAACACTTTTATCCTTTGACAGTTTGTGAAATCTCGGAGGCTAAAGTCCCACCTGTTGTGCATCTCCCACAGCTTCGCTCCCATCCTCATCTCCCAAACGCACACCAATCCTTCTCCTCCGCCGCTCACAATCTTCCAGTCGTCCGCCTGCACCGAGGTGACGCCCAGGTGGTGGGCGTACAGGGACGCCACGGAGGAGCCGGTTCTCAGGTCAAACACCCGGACCCTGAGGATGGGAAACTGTGTTGTTTATTTTGCCATAAAACTGCACTAAAGTAGGTCACAGTTGAGAAACATGTCTTTATGCTTTTGCTTTACTGTCACACTCAGGAAGATTTCTATTTAGAAATAAAGCATTTGTGTGAGACTCCACACTGAGCACAATAGAATCAGTCATTTCCAGTGAAGCATTTGGTCATTTTGGATTTCACTTCCTGCTAACAGAGGCGGGGATCTAAAACCAAGACTGCACAAGAGAGTACAGTTTGTCAAAGGGTGCATTCATTTACAGACAAAAGGACACTATTCTCACTTTTTTTTGAAGGAAGCGCCGCAAGAGAAGCACGAGAAACTTTCCAACAAATATCCAGCCAAGAGCCCAAAGACAAACAAAAAACCGGAGCAGATGTGCCATTGAAAACTTTAGCTCCAGCCTTGTTTGCCTGGGAATCTGGCCAAGTGTCTCACGATTTTAGTCACCAAACTAAGATTACAAACACTTCAACTGAAAAAAGACTATTGTAATAATTAAAAAGATAAAAAAGTTAGTGTGACGACAGATTGAAACCCTAAACTAACTAATGTGGAACAGATGTTATATCAAGGAGGCTTACAGTGGTCAATTATGGTACAAAAAGTGGATAGAGTGAGAAAAATTAGAGCAAATAAAGAAGCTGAAAGTAACATTTAACCCTGAAATAAGCGACTCCGCTGATGCAAAAGTGCACATGGAAAAACACTGTTGCAAAACCTGCAGAGAGACTGAAGAAATATGAAAATTAAAAAGTTAATTGTATGTCAGAATAAATATATACGATGCATTATTGACACGCAGCAAATATACAGTAAATAAACTGTAAAATAATCCAAACAGCTAAATCCAGTTGCACAGATCTCAATGTAAAGACAAATAGAAAATGTCTTCCCTGATCTAACTTAAAACACAAGCAGACAACATTTGAACCTGAATTTTCACTTTAAAATAACTGATTTAAATGCTTTTTGTGCTTTTAGATTTAATGTTCTTATTATTTTTGATCCATATATTTACTTTAATAAACATTCTAGTTTGGACATTTTCCTTTGTAACCCTTTCAAAGACACATCTGTAATCACGAGAAAGACAACAAGGAAGCGTGAACAGAGACGGAAACCTAAAGCTAGCTTAATGTGCAACAGATGTTACATTAAGACAGCTTAACATTGTCAATTATGGTACAAAAAGAGGATATAATGAGAGAATTTACAGCAAATCAAGAAGCTGGAAGTGACATTTAACCCTGGAATAAGTGATTTCGCAGATGTAAAAATGCAAATGCAAAGAAGATGTTGCAAAAACTGCAGAAGGACTAAAAAATATGAAGTGTCATCTTCTTATAATCCTGCTGCACAGATCTCAAAGTAAATTTTTTGATCTCACATAAAACACTGGTGAATCAAACAACCTTTCAACCTGAATTTCCACTTCAAAACAAGTGATTTAAATGCATTGTCTGCTTTTAGATTCAACGTTCTTATTATCTTTACTCGTATATTTACTTTATAAATATTCAGATTTGGTTGTTTTGCTTTATCATCCTTTCAAAGAGCATCTCATTAATTCTGCCTTGAAATAAGTAGTTTCTTTTAAAGCTTTTCTGCTATCATGATGATTATTGTGATTGTTATCATTCCTTTTAAAGTGCTAGTCTTTATGGCGGATAAAAGGCAATAAGAGCTGATTTTTTGCTTGGTGGGTTTCATCAGCAGCAGAGGCCCAGGGGACCTTCAGCTCCATCTGTTGTCATTGTGGCTTTATTGCAGCTGAAAGCATCCAGGACATGACTCCATCCAGGCACAGCCTTCTTCCAAGACTTCATTACCATAATCAAATTCACTTTGGGGACTCAGACAGATTTCATTTCCACTTCCAGAACTTTTTAAAAGAATCAGGCCTAAATGGCTAAATGGGCACGGCGGGCTTGTTGTGTGCAGTTAGCTTTGCCTGTTTAGTGGCATTACGTGATGGAAGCACACGTTTAAACAATGAGGAGCGAACATTACTGGCAGACCGCAGGGAACCATAAATCTCGTGCTGGAGGCGGCTCAGTCTTCAGTGAACTGTCACTGGCCAGACTCTTCTTCATTAATCAAGAGGAGCTCTGCCTAATAAGAGAAGTGTGGGAGAGGCTCGGATAACTCCTGGACAGCTATTTTCCTCGAGCTGGAGTGAGACATTAATCACTAGACGCTGAGGATGATGTCTGAGTCAGTGTTTGGTGGAAATTCTGTGATTGCAAGTGGTTTTGCAGTTTAACTTGAGTTGGATATTTCACAAAAACATACACTGATCAGCCACAGCATCATGACCACTGACAGGTAAAGTGAATAACATTGATCATATTGGTACTATGTGATGTTCTGATGGAAAACCTTGGATTTTAACATCCGTGTTGATGAGACTTAGACACCCAAATAAACACTGTCCCACAACAAACACACTCACTCATGCAAATGGAAATCCCAAATGTCACTGGCCTACCCCCACAGGAAAATGCACCCCACCACATGGAAACAACATTAAACAATCAGGAACATGTTGAGGAACATGACAATGGCCCAACATGTTGATTTGACTTCCTACAGCCCATTGTGATCAAGCATCAACAGGCAGGTGGTAACAATGTTATGCCTAATGAGTGTATATCTTCAAGATTGAGAATAGCTCATTTTGACAGGATCACAGTGCATTTTACAACAACCGCAGCCTGCAGGTTAAGATCCATTTCTATTCCAAGATCAGCACCTTTTCCGTTTTACATCAAACAAATTGCTCGAAAAATTTCGTGTTATCTGCATGACATTATGCCGTACCCTGAACGTGTTATAAAAGTAGCACAAGTGAAAATATGCATCCATGGTTTTAAAAAAACAGTATGTCACACAGCAAAAACCACTTAGAAATTTGAATTTCTAATGTAAACCACTGTAGCTGATGTCCAACAGTCTTTGTATATGGGAGAAACAGCAACATGCTTCATTCTTTAAGAAAAAACTGCATTAGAAATTGCACAGGCCTGCAAAAATTGAGTTACAGACACTAGCCCAGACATGACTTCAAGACACTGAGTTATTCATGTCAGTTTAGAAAATAAGTATAATAAAACATTTGTATTTGGCAATGACAGTAATGTTAATTGTTTTTCAGGTATTTACTCATAAGCCAAGTATTTGTCAAAATGTATGTTTTGACCTGATGGTGGAGCTGAATGTAAAGTTAGGGGATCAGTAAAGTTACTACCCTTAAAGAAACGCAAAAGTCTAAAGTAACAAATTCACTTCGAAAACAATTCAATAGTAGATTTTTCTACCTTGTTTTTTAACTAAAAGGAAATCAAGAGGTCACAAAATAAAAATGCATCCTTAAGGTGTTTCATGCAAGCATTTTATTTTTGAAAGTTCAGGAGCTGCTCACCTGCTAAGTTCAACCTATCCTGTCTCGTGTTTTTCTACCTGCCAGGTGAGCAGGTTGCTGTTGTGGAGGTCCTTGATGCCATTCAGCTTTTTCTCTAGTGAGTCTTCAACTCCAACTCAGCCATCTTGGTCTGCTATCTCATCATGGGCAAACTTTATGTTCTGCTTTGAACCCTTAGGGAGCTTTACGTAGTGATACATGAGGCAATTCTCCACCTGTGGTTGGGGACACCCTCCAAGCCAAAGCAGATCTTTAAAAAGCAAAGCAAGGACTACTGTTGTCAGATGCAGTTATTTAGAGTCTGTAGGATGAGAGACTCACTGAAGAGGAAGCGGAATAACGTTGAGGTCCACCACAACAGCAGCCTAAAATACTTACATACACTGATCAGGCATAACATCATGACCACCTGCCTAATATTGTGTTGGTCTTTATGTGCTCAAAAATGCTCTGAACCATTGGACATGGACAAGAGGACCTCTCAGGGTGTCCTATGAGGTCTGGAACCAGGACGTTGGCACTGGATCCTTTTGGTACTCTGGCTTGTGCAGTGGGGCCTCTGTCAATCCAACTTGTTCCACTGCATCCTGTTGATGCTTGATCACAATGAGGTGTAGGAAGTTTGGAGGTCAAATCAACATGTTGGACCATTGTCATGTTCCTCAACATGTTCCTGATTGTTTGATGTTTTTCCATGTGGTGGGGTGTATTTTCCTGCAGGTGGTAGACCAGTGATATTTGGGGTTTCCATTTGCATGAGGGAGTGTGTTTGTTGTGGGACAATGTTTATTTGGGTGTCTAAGTCTCATCAACATGGATGTTAAAATCCAAGGTTTTGCATCAGAACAGCACATAGTACCAACATGATCAATGTTATTCACTTCACCTGTCAGTGGTCAGAATGCTGTGGCTGATTGGCGTGTAGCGCCTCTAAATGTCTGTATAACATTTTGGGTGGAACCATCCAGTAAATCTTTCGATATTTCGCCATGTTTTGGTGGTGTTAAATGAACATATCACCAAAATTATTAGGACTCATACACTGGGAACCTTAAATATCTGCATAAAATTTCACTGAAAACCATCTATTAGTAGCTGAGATATTTCAGTCTGCGACAAAGTGCAAATATAGAGCCATCCTGGGGAAAAAAAAAAAAAAAAAATTCTTAAAAGTTAAGTCCAATCTGAGATGTCAGCAAAGTGCTCTCAAGGCCGTTCTGCATAATAATAAGTGACCAGCAGCTACAGGTATGACGCTCATTATTCCATCTCTTTCTAATACTGTATCCAATTCTGCTCTTTGCCCACGTCGTTCCCGTTCACACATAACGTGGCATCGTTCCCGACAGCCCTTATCTGGACCCCTCATTTGCTCCTTGGATCTCGTGAAAAACAGAGGGACAAAACTCATTTGGACAAAAAGAAGGGACGCATTAGGCTCTGGCCTTAAGCCACCCTGTCGAGGGGCCAAGATTTGCCGACTGTCCCTCGGCCTCCCTCCCCATTTCCATTTGTCCTCGACTGTGTGCTGCATCAGCTGGGGCCAAAGTGGAAGTGCCAAGCTGGTGTGTGCACCTCTCTGGACCAAATCTGATCAGAAAGTAAAGTGCAAAGCGCTGACTTCTTCCTTCAAATGCTGCTGTTGAATTATTTCTACCACAATAAAACAAAACATCCTCAACTGAGCCTTTTTTCTTTTTCGTCTTTGTACAAGCGCTAGAAGTCAAAACTGCTAAGAAGAGGGGGGGAAAGGAACAGAACCTAAACAATATGATGTGGTCTGTCTTTCTCTTTAAGCCAACTACTTAACAGCCAGATGGATTTGGTGCTGAATAGAAACAGCGGGGGCAGCTTTGGACGAAGACACGCCAGGGATTTTTCCTTTCCTGCCAGCTCATGCGCCGCAGCATCCGCTAACAAGTGCAGAATAGATGAGAATGGCTCTTTTATGTGTCTTTTCCTCAACTGGAGAGCCAGGTTAGCAATGTGGCAAGTGTGTGCACATGCATGGATGCGTGCGTATGTGTGTGTTGTTGTTGTTGCCGGATGGAATCAAGAAAGCCAGATTTTTTTTCTCCTCCTTTATAACATCCTCCAGGTAATGGAGGAGACACAGAAAGAGGTGCAACATTTCTATTTAAGACAACGAAACAAAACATCTCTCTCATAAGTAATTCAATGCCTGTCTCCCTCTTTCAACGAGCTTTTCGGGAAGCTTTGTTTTTTCAAGGCAACAGTTTGTCTGTGAAGTGTGAATAATGCACAAATTAAATAGAGCCTCGTCTTCTCACACATTTTCTAAACACCTGTTCTCCACTTCAAGTAGCCTCAGCTTCCCAGCCTCCAGCATCAGGTGTTTATTACACACACACACACTCCGTTTAGCCGAAGTTCTTGCCTCAGTTTTCTGTCGTGTGTATTCTCCAACTGCGTGAAAGTGTTTCATGTCTTTTTTTATACCTTCTGTCTTTGTTTCCGCACACCAACAGATGAGGGGGGCTGTCTCTCAGGTTGATGCAGGTGAAATCTCCCGGAGAGTTTCCGACACAAGCCGCCGGTTTGCTCGTCTCCAGGCTGTAGACGTGGATCTGAAAATCAAGAGCGCACATCTGCCTTTTTGAGATAGTAGATATAAGTCACACTCCAAATTCATAAGCCTCAAAAACTGGTGACACATGTAGCTGTTTTTTAGTCACTTTAGGACAATGCTGCTGAACAATAATTCTAAATATACAACTGATGCAAGCAAAGAGCTTCAGGAGAAAAACAGTTTAGTAGGAGTTAAGCTGCTGAAAACTAGGTAGATGGGGAAAAAAAGCTCCCAACACAAGCAAGCAAGCCTGAATATGCATCACCAAAGAACGCACTGCTAGCAGAAGTATTCATTCACGTCTTTGGATTGTAGAATTTGCAGTTGTTGCAAAGAATCTGCAGTCAAATATTAAAAAGAAAGACTTCATGTAACAGAATTTAAATTAAACAGAACTTCTCTAGTTGTTTCTTCTCTTTTAAAAAGGGCTACAATCCATCCACTGTTAGTCTGTACAGAAATAAAGGCTCAAATTACTGCGAAAATGGAGCACTTTTAAATTATAGTGACTGGTTCGTTTCCATCTAATTTGAAGGAGCAGAAATTCCACAGCAAAGATGAGAAACTGTCCTTGTATTTTAGCTGCACGTCGTCTTCATACCTGCATCAGGCTACATGTAGAAACATTAAAGTCCCCCTCCGACTGTTCAATCAACCACTAAAAACTCAAATCTGTGTATCAAATTTGCATATTTAAAATGATTTTCCATGAAAAAAAATCACTATTTGCCTAAAAATGGCTTAGATATTAATCTACACCACTGTTTTGTCTGGGCAAAGAATCTGAAATCAAAGTTTAGATGTCAAATCTTAAGTTCTAGAGTTACATCTTCTCTTCTAAAAAGGCTTATAATTCCTACACTGTTAGTCTGAAGCAGGTATAAAGCCTTAAATTATTGCTAAAATTCAGCTCCTTTAGTGTTTCATTTCCATCTAGTTTATAGGAGTAGAGACCTTATAGCAAAGACGAATAACCATGGAAATATTGTGACTATACTTTATTAACATATATATACGTATATATGCAGTGTATATTTTAAAACACATTCACTCATCATCAATATATCCATGGTGGTGTCATGTTTTTATCTTTAAACTCCCTCTACAACCATTGATTTAACCCCTAAAAATTCAAACTTGTGTATCAAATTTACATATTTAAAAAGAATCATGAAAAATATATAATTGTTGCCTTATAATGGCTTAAATATAACTCTACACCATTGCTTCCTCTGCAATGTGCACATCTATGAAGTCCCTACCTCTCTTTATTCACCTCTCCCTGATTGAAGAAGCTCAAGCACACCAGCTCACCTATGGCTCTGCCCAAACACTTCAAAACTACTCTGGGAAGTTGTAATATTGAAGTAATTCAGCCATAAGTTTAATCAGGAAGCCGATTCTGAAGAGGAGTAACGCTACAGAAAGCCCCTCCCTGCAAGCTGACAGGATTGGCTCATTAGGTTTGTGACATGTGAAATCCCTGAAGTCTGAATCTGTGTTTTTTAGGCCCGTCATCATCGCACTGCAGTTTAGAAGCAGAGATGCTCAGCCATGGATGCGTCTTCCAGCATTTAAAAAAACATCACATGAGGACATTATCAACATAAAAAAACAAATAATTTTCACCAGAAGAGGTGTCTAAATCACTCAAATCAGTTTTCCCCTTTAATTACAACTCTCCAGTTACAAGCTGGAGCAGCAACAGTCAGGAGGTTCATCAAATTCCCTTCATCTGCCAGATGGATACTCAATCACTTCTGGTGCATTTTGTCTCGTCTCTTCTCAGGTAATTGCGCAATATACTGTTGCACATCCACATACCACGAATAATACTGCAAAAAATACAACAGTCCTGTATTGTACAACAGATAAATACAACTATTATTCCTTTCCAGTTAGTTAAAAGCACAGCAGAACCAAAGCACTCAAGCTGGGAAAACAACAGCCTCGAGGCGAACTTCAATTACCGTCAGGGATGCACTGCCTTTGGCTCGATGGCCGTAATAAACTTTCTTCATAAAAGTTACCATGATGTCATCCGGAGCTGGCCTAATTGGTCAATTAGCGGCTGGTGTTTTCTCATCCAAACGAGGCAGAACAAACAGGATAACCGCCAGGCAAAATTGTCTTTGAATAATTAAATCGACAAAGAAATTAAACCGAGGAGGGAGGGAGAGGGAGAGAAAGAGCCAAAAGGTAGGGGAGAATAGGAAAAGGGGGAGAGACAGAGAGAGAGGGATGGAGAGACGGCAGCAAAGATAAATAAGTTTAAAGGAAGAGGAGGGAAAAAAAAAGAGGCATGATGTAAGCCTTGAGGAGGCGCCAACAGTTTTTGTGTGTCCCTTATTTGGGCCAAGCAGAGCTTTAATTGTGCACCACCTCGGGGCGCAGCCCAAATCACACCGGACTTTGAAATGACAGCTTGATAGGATTTGGACAGCAGAGGAGAGAGGGGGGGGACAACGAACTGAGAAAAAGAGGAAGGGAGGCGGCAGGGACACGAGGAAACGAGGTTCGGCCGGCTGTTCTCAATGAATCACTGCAGTTTCGGGCAGAAATTTTCATTAAATATCTGCCCACTAAAACGAAGAAATGCTGCTGTATTGTAATAATACTGTGAACCGTTACGAGAGAGCAGCAGCAGCATGTTTTGAGTAAGAATAACCGTGACTGTAGAGGAGCTGTTAGGTTAATGCACTCGCTGGAGCTCCAGAGAGGCTTGCAAACAAAAGAAACCCTTAATGGTGGCTTGTACTGGGGGATGTTAATGTAATTACTCTCCATGCTTTTAGAAGGATGAAAAATTTTATAATTATTACTGCACCTTAGAGAAAACCTTTAATGCCGTCTGCATTGTTGAACACATTTGGCAGAAACTGCTTTGACAAATCTTAAATCTCATATCATAGAGCAGGAATCATGTGCGATGGAGGGCCAACTGTCTGCAGGGCCAACAAAACCCCCCACCAGCTGACTTCACTGATGGATGCTCTGTGAAGTAGAGGGGAGGAACTCTCCACTGAAGCTACCTGCTGGGATGAGTGGTTTGAATGGAAAGCCTGCAGACTGCTGGCTCCCCTACATGCACCATGATTCCCCCATCCATCCATCCCCGACATTTGCACAAACACCCACATCTAAAATAAATATGGACTCAGAGCTACATTTGGTTTAGACACCATGTGGACACACAGAGATTTGCACATTGGACCAGATGCATGATAATTGTAGGTTTTTCGGTTTTCATGGCAAGCTGTGTTTCCAACTCATCCCATTGGACACAGCGGAATCTGGAACCTGCACTATTTACAGCACAAAATGCTCAAGTCTCAAAGAGCACTTTCTAATGATTGTACTTCAGACTTCTGCATGGACAAACACGAAGCAGCTAGTAGTGAATAAACAAGAAAACTAGTTAGCGGTTTGTGGTTGCACCTAAACTAATCAAAAACAACAAAGACAAAGACACACACTCCAGTTTAATCCTCCGACACAGCGGTTGCTCGTAGTAGTTTTTTTCTCAACAACACCAGCAATACCTTGAAGGTATTAATAAGAACAAAGATGGATACTCAACCAGTTGCATTCAGGATAGGGAAATAGTTACATAGTAGTTGGTTGGTTCCTTACCCTTTTGTTGCTGGTAAGACAGTAAATTCAATCCATTCTTTATGACGTAAAGACATAAGTAGTGGTTGCTCCAACACACCACAACTCTACAACACAATGGACGCCATGAAACAACCAAAAATGCATCATTTTGGAAATGACAATGGGCAGATCGAGGTTGGAGTCATAGACCAGAATTCACAAGTCAGCAACAAGTGACTCCACAATTAGAATTACATTTGCAACATATAGAGACGTTGTCAATGCCGACTTGTGGATTGTTGCCCCACTCTTCCTAAAGGGTCTTGGTAAAGTTGGTGAACATTTTGGTGGACAAATTCCAATTGCCATCCAGAGCTTTCGGCAATGGTTTCTTGGACGACAAATGTGGACATTCAAGTCTACGACTAAATCCCTAACTGACCTGCCAGTATCCAACAATAGTCCACTATTGTCTTTCTCTTGTCTTTTGTGGCATCATGTTATTTGACTACAGCTGCATTTTAAGGTGGCCCTTTATAGTCACTGGTCAAAGGAGTGTCTGTGTACTGGCCCCACTGTCTGATCATTGTCTGACTGGGGTGTGGATTGACTCAGTGGCTGAGAATTGGTCAATAGCTAAACAACAAACTGGTCCAGGCAGGTGTTTGCCTTCCCCAAGTCTGGTTTGCTGGAGGTTTCTTCCTGTTAAAGGGGAGTTTCTGCTTCCCACTGTTGCCAAGTGGCACGAAAAGGGAATCTTTTGGATGTGTTGAGTTTCCCTCTGAAGAGTACATGTTTACCGGTTTGTGGGATAAACTTACGGAACAGTCTGGAGGTCAAAATGAACGTCAAAATGACCACAACTACAAAACAATTTAGGAAAACGTACAAAAAAACAACAACAGAAAAATATATGTGGAACAGTAAAAGTGATCTTCGGGTTTCCTAAAAGGTATATGGGCATAAGGTTTAAAGCTAATAGGACACAGTAAGATACGAGATGTAAGGACATGTTGCGGGTAAGAATTTGTACTTTTTTAAACAATATTTGAAGGTTTGGGGTTTCTTTCTTTTTCATTTTCTATGATTTATTTCTTTTTAATACCCTTAGGTATTGTGGCTGTTAAGTCAAAGTGCAGAGCATCAAGAGCACTACTGATCATTGGAAATGTAAAGCACACTCCAGGCCTGAAGGGGCAACATCAAACAGCAAAGACTGTGAAGTGGAACTAAAAATCTCCACCAGTGCTTCCACAGGACCAACATATACCTGTGCAGCTTCTCTGACAGCATGGTTTAAAATATTTGGTCTCAGGTCAGTCCCTCCTTTGACTCACTCCTGCCAACAAGCAAGACACAGCTACTGTTTGCACCTTGAAGACGCAACTGGTAGGAATATGAATGGGAAAAGTGTTTGAGTTGATCATTTCGTATAATAATATCATTTAAGTTTAATGTCATTCATATTCACAGAAATGTTTATGTTGATTGAAAGTAAATTAAGAAGTTTATCTTAATGACTAGGCCCTATTAATGGCAATTTACTGTTGGTGATGATTCAAAGAAAAACACTTGTGTTTATGAAACACTAATGTGTGTGTTTTTTTCTGGTTATGTTTAAGGTTATGAACCTATTAAATTCACTATTATATCCTGCTTAATTCAATACTTCAATACAAACCAAACTCATCAATAAAATACAAAGAAAGAAGACTGAGTTGTCCCTTTGCGTCCTTCATGTGGGTGAACAGGCCTTTTTCGAGTTTGGGCAAAGCTGTGTAATGAAACACCTGCAGAATTTGACAGTGGCCTCTGGAAAAAAATCAATAAACACTATGTGAAGTACCTTGAGATGACATATGTTTGGTGCTACATAAATAAAACTGAATTGAAATGAGATTTTTCACTTTTTCCTCCAAGTCCGAAGAGACAGTTTGCACGCTACATTTATGTTTATTGCACATTCCCTATAAGTCTCTGCCAAGGTAATGGCAACAAGGCAGAACATAATGTGGTTTTGCTGTAAGCAAGTCACTCCCAAATCTGTGTTGTGCAAGTGTGTATGTATCTTTCTGGGGAGTGACAAGATCAGAGCTAAAGTAAATGCCAAAAATAAAATTCTTCACGTGTTATATCCAAATTAGGCTGAAATTATTGGCTTTAGCAACAAATGCCAGCTAGAAGATGCAATTGTGCTATTACACTAACACACTCTGTTTGCTGCAGCACGCCACTCACAAATGAGTTTTACTAAGTTACCTGGATAGTGTTGTTTTAGATCATTTGATGACCCCACAGAATAATGTTCTGATATTATAGACACCCGTCCCACGTCTATTCATTCAACAGGTACCTACAATGCAACCTGAGCAATATATCTGTGTACCGAAGCAATGAAACTGATACTGAACGTGTACTCTTCAACCGCTGATGCTTGTGTGGTATTCTTATAGCGTTACATGACCTCACCTCCACTTGTAGGTTTTGACTCTGCATATACATCATCATCACTTAATATTCATTTAACCATTTACATGTGTGACTAAAACCAAAGCTGGGCAGTAAGGGGCTTGTTCTACCCCTTAAGAAGCAACCTGTCCAACAAATGATCCATGATAACACCTCTACCCATGTTCCTATAGTCCATCCATACTGCTATAAAGCCCATAAAGCCCTCAGCCTTCCTTCCATCCACCCAACCAGCCCTCTGAACTGCAGGCAACGACAGGTTTTCTGACAGCACTTGTGCTCTGCGGTAGATCCACCGCAGTGGACGGACAGTTTGCCAGTGCAGATGCCAGCTCGTATTGAATGCAGAGCCACGAGCTGGGCGGATGCCTGGGTGTCCCTGGTCCACTGGCAAGAAGACGACAAGTAGTAATGAGGATCTGGCGACTGGCTTCGACCCCACACACACACACACACACACACACACACACACGAACACACCCACGGACCACACCGGCAAAAAAAATGAGGAAGGGTAGAAGAAAAGCCGCGAGCTGAGCATTAACAGAGGCCGAGGTGTGAGAAATAATCTTCAATATCATCAACACAAAGCAGCTTTAATACCTGTCTTTTTCACAAAACTGCAGCGAACTCAATGATCTCCGCTGAATCAAATTAACAAAAACGTAGCAGCGTGCTTCAGTTCATCCAAGTCAAGATGCTGTGAATTAAAATGTTTCACTCCTCTGCGCGAAAAAAGGTGTGAGATGACTTCCTCGGATGCCACCTCCGTGCATCTTGACAGATTTTAATGAAGCATATGTTTCCTTACTGAAGGCATTACAGCCAAATCATGCTTTGTCTTCTTCGCAGTATGAAATTGATAATAAAAGCGTGACAGGAGTGACAGACAAGATAATTAAATCTGTAAGATGTTTTAATTAGGAAGTATGGCGTAGTCTGAACGGGAGCTGTTGCTCAGCTCGCTATGGAAACAGGAAAAAGTTTGGCGTGCCTCTGTGTTGCAATTAAAATTAATCAAATCTGAAATACGATAACAGGAAAGGAGCCGCCGCCTTTCATTCTTAACCTTGAAACGCTCAAGTCTGCACAAATTTATTTCCATTGCTAAAAATGAGGGTTTAAACCAGCAACAATTCCCGAGGAGTTTTCTCAAAGATTTCAAAGAATTTGAGGAAAAATGGCGACTAATTTCAAAAAACAAAAAAGAAAACCTAAGAAAGCTTAAAATGAGGATTTCAGATTAAAGAGTGTACATTAACATAAAGTTGTAACACTTAGTAGAAATAGAAACAACACTAATAAGATTATCCTTCATTTATTGGGCAAAAACTTTAATTACGGTGAACTTTCACTATCAATTGAGCGGTATACTTTTTCCCCCCAATTATTGATTAATCTTATTGTCTTTAATAACATTTAACAGCAGGAAATGCAGTGGTTTAACTGTTGTTATGGTTAGAAATATGTGCCCCTATATACTTATTCTTATTACAGATTCTTCCGACACGATTTTTGGCGCCTAACTCATCCCGCAGCTTTAAGAAAACCCAAAAAAAACTGCATTAAAAATCCCCTTTGAAATGAATAGGAAGTCGGCCAGACAACTGCCAAAACCCAGCCATCTTTGGAACCCTGTAGCTCTGACAGATTGTACAATAGAAACTTCATTTGAGGTTTAAATGGGTCACATGACGTTGAATATTACTCTTCTAAATACATGTTTTGATATTTTTTACGGCTTCTAAGCGGTCGCAGTTTAATGCATTTTTGTCAAATTCAGGATTTCCTGACATGGATATAGATTTAGTTACTATAGAGTCTAAAATGCTATCGTCATGTGTCTTGCTGGCCAATCAATAGTCCAAAATTTAAAGAGAATCAGTTTGAAATAAAAGAAAATGGAAAAGTAGCAAATTCTAATACTGGAAAAGCTGGAATCAAATATTTAATTAATAATCAACAAGTAAGTACTAACACAGTAAATCCACTAAAGTAGTGTCCAGACATACTGCAGATCCAATTAAAAGTCCACTGGAATTTGACAAACCTGGCAGTTTTCAAATAAAAAATGAGTTTTTCTCTTCTCACTGTGTACTTCTCTTTGGTAAATTATTATTATTTTGTACTTTAAAAGCCTGTGCAATACCTATTTATCTACATACACTCGCATATATCGTTATTTTACTACTTAGGTACAATCTGTGCCATATTAATGCCACTAATAAGTGCAATACTGTTATTTCTAGAACTAGTACTTTCGTATATTTTGGTTTATTTTATTTTTGTACTACATTCCTTAAATGTTTGCTGCTGTAACGTTGCAAATTTCCCCACTGTGGGATCAATAAAGTCCAATCTTATCTATCCAAACCTCAAAGCCTGTGTCAACCTAACTACATGTGTCTTCGTAGTCACATAGTTGATTAAATGGACAAAAAAACTGAGCAGCAGAGTCGATTTTTTTGCCTTTACATCCCCTAAATGTAGCTTTGTTTCTTCCTGAAGTCAGACCTCACTGCTAGTCTCCCTTTGCTCCACTATGTGGTGCTTTAGTGCTGCCTCTGAATGAAGCGCTGCAGTGTTCCAGCTGTGCTTTTCTAGTCTGGAATGATGTCAGCGCAGCGGCTTTGCCAAAAACCTGTCAATCACAAGCAGACTGCTGCAGACACACACAAGCTACCACTAAACCATCATTCTGCCCTCCGACTGACATCTGCTCCTCGAACAAAAATAATCTTTGAATGTGTTCTGAAGCTGCATTTGTTATCCACCAACACTGGAGAAAAAAAATGGTGAAGTGAACTTGAGAGCATAATGACTGCTGACTAGTTGCCTCCTGATCCCAATAGAATAGTTTGTCTCTCAGCTCTTTGTGCTCTCTAAGTAAAGGCTTAAGAGTCAATTAAATGCACAGGGGCCTTAGAAACGCGGTATTATTAGAAGCAAACAGATGTAGGTAAAGCAACAACACTTGATCTAAGTACACTTAAAGACTGTAGTAATTAAGGGCAGAGGCCTAAAGAGGGTTTGTCGCTATTTAAGCTGCCTATTTGAGCTATAAACAAATCTCCTACAGGTACGTGACATCCATTTCTGAGGGGACTCGAAGGGTCTAAGGGGACGCAAAGTAGTAGCGATCACACTGCCAAGAGACCAAGTTTACACCAACGCACACAAACAAACATGTTGGCGAAGCATCGAGAATTCAAATCAGTCGAGTGCAGATCATATTTTTGAACGTTAACAGCATGAAAAGTGGGCTCCGGTTATCAAAGGGACGAGGCATCTTCCCCCTCCCAAAGGGCTTAATTGGTTCAGGAGGACAGAAAAGACGCGCGTTTCAGCTACGAGCCGGTGATTAAGCCGACCGTGGCCTAACGCCAAAACCTTTGTCCTCACCGCTTTTCCCCCCCTCAATGAACCGGATTTGCAGGAGACAACGTGCGTCGTTCCATTTGGGCAGAAACCACATTATTCGCCGCGTGCAACTTCCCATTTTTTCATTACGCACCTGTTGGGAGCACGAGTGACCTTGTTAACTCTAATGGAAACCTTTCATTTCAATTTGGGGGGTCAAGGTAACGTTTTTTTTTTGGTTGTTTGTTTCTATTTTTTCGAATACATGTAAAAATCCAGCTGCAGATTCACGAGGCTTCGCAATCTGGTCGGTTTTATTCGTCTTTCACAGATGTTTCAAATCCACGACACAAAAACCTTGAAACGGGTCCATCAGTTGCATTAACACACAAACACTAGACCATGTATCCATATATATTCGGGAGTGCTAAGCATAACGGAGTACATGATCATTATCATAATCAGTGAATTACTTGCAGCATGTGGATCAAAAGACAACAATGCGGTTCACTTTTTGTGGTCTCACTGTATCGCAGATTTTTAAATTGTATATAAAGTACGTAGCATGCAGCAGATGAGTAGACACATGTATGGAAAACGCAGCTACGGCTGCTTCCTCTTGAGCTAGTCGGTCTCTGATTGATTGGCGGTGATGGAAGACAGTCAGAACCTGCAGTCCCATACGGTGAATGTTTACTGGAAATAACTGTCAGATAACCGGTGACAGTCTGCAGGATTACCCGTAACATGATTATCAGTTTCCTGGTAGGCAGCCGGACGTCCTCGATGTCGGTGTGTTTAAAATGCGGCAAAGTTTTTCCCAAGTGGGTGTTTCAAGTGAATCGCTGCGTTGCTGGTTCCGTTATCGGACATGGCTGTAGAAGCTCCTCTTGATGGATAGGTTTAGGAGTGTAGGAAGGGTTTAATAGCATAGGAAGTATTTATAAGAGTGTGGGAAAGGTTAATAACAGCGTGGGGAGGGTTTATAAAGCCTTAATATATATATATATATAAATAATAAAGTAAATATAAGGTCGCTACTTCGCAGATTCTTGGGGTTCTGGGACCTAACCCCTGCGACAGACGAGGAATCACTGTATTATTATTCCTCTTCAGAATAAGTTTCCATTGCAAACATGTATGTCTGATTTACTTAAATAATACAAATTTCCACTGTGTAGCTCAGAGTACGTTTGAACACAGTTGTAGGTGAGCTGGTGTGCTCGAGCTGCAAGCTGATAACTATCTTAGAAAGAAAGCTTCTAAACATGTAACCATGATGCATGTAGTCGAGTTCTAAGAAGTTTAATCAATGTCTGGAGAGGGATATTAAGTAGCTGATTTTGTTTTGCACAAATCTAGAATTCATTGATGATCTAATCTTCTTCCCCATGCTGGATATTTTATGAATCAGCTGTGCCTTCAAAGCAAAACACAATGACAGATCGAAATGTCAGATTGCAAGCTCTCTCCCTGCTCAGTAAAAGGTGTTAGATGCAAATATTCCAGTCTGATTTATTCTGCAAATGGTTAAACTAGGAGATTATTAACTGGGCTGCGTGACATCAAAAAAAAAAGCTGGCACTGCAGGGTTTTTGGTTGTAATATGTTAACACATTAAACACATAGAAGTAATCATCCTACAACAATTTGTGTGATTTGCATGAAAGCGCACCTGCATCAAGAGTAACAAATGTTTTAAAAAGCTGGAAAAAGCCATTTGGAGCCTTTTTGCAAATGGTGCAACACTGGCAAAGGCATCCAATATGTTTTTTTTATTTATTTGCTTTGGATGACATTCAGATCTGGCTTTGCACTCATCATACAGAGCTTTGTGATGCTTATTCAAATGGTCAGATTAATTACTTGTGTTGCCTTGTGTAGACCCAATTGCAAGACTCTACCAATAAAGCACCTGTCTTTTTTGTCAAACTCATCTTTTCTGCAACTGAAATATTTCCAGACAACTTTTGCTGCATTTCTTTTTCACAACCAAATCTCCCTTTTCAGTGTTTTTCTCCCGTTTGTTGCTCGTTTTGCTGTGCACATGTGGAGCCTGCATGTCAACATGTTTCCTTAAATAAAGAAAAAAGTAATTAAATCGGAATAAATGATATTTTATCACAGATACCTTTTGCAGTTTATTAATGAAAAATGACAACCGAGTGAGTTTTCTTTTTGTAATAAGCAGCAAAAAAGGTTGTAGCATGATGTGTTGAAGTTAGGTTGTCTTACTTCACATTGCAATTGCTGCACAAAACACGTACACTGTGCAGCCCTAGTCAAAACTGAGGCGCAAATGAAGCTACATGCTAATAGATGGGAAAATTAACTTGGGGTCAAGTTCATTTATTTTTTTATTTTTTTTGATTTATGTAGATTTTTGCTTGTTTTATGCTTGTGAAGCATCTTTAGGCTATGTGAAGGTCACTTACATTTATCAATACTATTTCAGCAAAATCAGTTTTGAGCTTCCTGTTTATAATAAACAAATAGAAAAGCTAACTAAAGTAGTACTTTGGTAGGATCACACATAAAGGTTCAATCAAGTTTGACACATAGCGTATTAAGCAAAACACTATAGAGTATCAGCTCTGCATGAAATGGTTAGTTAAACTCTGGTTAAAATGTTGTATATTGTTGTTCAAGAGAGATCTGTTAACTGAAATTTCTGCAGTCAACGAGGTTCTCGACATGCATATAAAAGCTGCAGGTTAATGTTAAACAGAGAAACTGAGCCCACCTTGTTGCCTCCGTCATGCATGGCCCAGCCTGTTCGCTTCACCCCGAATGCCACCTGGGATTCGGAGGCATCCAGGCAGGTAACAGGATGACCGTAGACCGAGTGGAGGGTCCGAGGTTCTTCTTCTCTGGGGTCCAACAGGTAAACAGCCTCACCTGCTGCCAGAGCAGCCAGAGGCCACTGCTGCCCCCTGCCTGGTACCAAAACCACACTGTCTACCTGCCATACAGGACAAAACAGAGGCACAGTTTCCCCGTACAATGACTTCATCAAGGATTTAACTGCTTATTTCACACATCTGTGGTATAAAACCTGAATTCCACATGTATTATACTTCAAAAATGTAATTAAGTCCCATAACAAAAGTCATGAAACCATATATTGAACAATGTATTATAAACATGATCATGCTTAGTAATTGAACAATCATTTAAAAAATAAAAATACATTTGTATAGTTTTTTTCTATTTTTATTTTATTTATATTTATTTTTATTGTAGATTTTTATCTGTCTAATTGATGTTTTTATTTTATGTATTTACTACTAGTGCTGCTAGTATTATTATTATTATTGTTATTACCATTATTGATATTATTATTATTACCATTATTGTTATTATTATTATTATTATTATTATTATCATCATCATCTTGTTTTCAGTTTCTTATGAGGCCATATATTGATCATTTTACTATGATCAATTCATTAGACAATTTATAAAAGATAAGAATGTGTTAAATGTCCATTTTTATCATCTAATTAATTTTTTTAATTTTTTATTTATTTTACTGTTCATTTTCTTCTCTTTGACACTGACACCTTTTATTTTTTATGTATTTACTACTACTACTACTACTATTATTATTATTATTAGTCTTGTGTTAATGGTCTTTCACTCTATTTTCTTTTATTCTGCTTGTTGTTTTCACATGCTTGGATATGGCATTTTATCATTAATGAATCAATAACTTATATGAACATGTTTTCAGTTTCTCATGAGGCCATACATTGAACAATTTACTATAATGAAGATCACGACCAATTAATTGGACATTTTTGAAAGATAAAAAAAATTATTTAATATCAATTTTATCATCTAATTGATTATTTATTTTCATTTATTTTACTGTTCATTTTATTCTCTTTGATCCTTTATTTATTTGCTCATTTGCATATTTATTTTTATCTATTTACTGTTATTATTATTATCATTATTGTTATTACAAAATATGCCACATCCCAAATTGACATCTTTACATTTCTCGTTCTGTGTGATCACCAGTCCAAAAACCCGATTTACGCTGATCTAAGAAAAGCTGACAGTCACAGTCTGTTAATTAACACAATAACACATCAGCATGAGGCATTTTCATACGAATGAAGAATCAAACTGCCTGACTGACTCACGGTCTTGGGGAGCTGAGCCTGGCAGGCCGTCCTCCAGTAGCCGCGGTCATCGGCACGATCCAGTCGAACGTCTGATCCGGCAGCGGAGAGCAGGACGGGGCTGTCGGGGCTCAGAGCCAGAGCCTGGATCCTCCCTGGGCTCTGGTAGTGGAGGATGGGCTCCCCACCGGTCTCTGTGCTCCACAGGTCCACACAACCTAAACACAAACACAGAGCTTAATAACTGCACTGATTCCAAATAGGGATCGACTGACATGGGCTTTTTAAAGGCCGTTACTGAATAATGATACTAAAGAAAGGCTGATAACTGATATTTGGAACCAATATTTATTAAATGTAATGTTCTAACAGCATGTGATAGCAGAGAACCTGTCATTCATAACTAAGCCTCTTCATTAATAAGGATGACTATAACTGAATATGTAAAATAGGAATAGGAGTGATTAAAATAGGACGCTCTCCTTTGTTTCTGTGGGATCAACTTAGATTTATCAGCTTGTCTGCGTCTGCTGTTTTTTCTCTATTTTCTGTTCTATCACTTTTATTGTTCACTAAGGTCCCAGATCTTGAAGCATTAATAATTGTTGTTTTCCAGATTCTGGTTCAGGTTAATCTGTGTTTGCCTTCTAACTTAGCCGCTAGCTGTTAGCATAGCCTTAGCCACTGTGAGAGAAGCTAATTTCTTAGTTTGTGTTTCTTGACCAGGTTTTTGCTGCTTGAGAGACATTTCTGAGACCACAGAGTGACGACAGACAGAGAGAGGAGGCTGCATCAGACCTGAAGAAGCATTTAATTTATCAATAACTACTCAATAAAAATACAGATGCCAATAATGGGTAAAATGCCAAATATCAGCCACGATAAACAGCCGGGCAAATAATTAGCCTTTCCCTAATTTCAATGCTAAACAGATGCAGGGACTACTGATTTCACAGACTCAGGAACTTTAAAACATTAGAATTTTCCGACCATATAGTGTAGAAATTGCTGATTGTGAACTTTACATACTTACCATCTTCATATGCAGCAGCAGCCACCGTGCTGTTGACCTGGACCTGACTAACGTGTGGTCTTGGCTCTGTGTTCGCCGACAGACTGTTGGCCTTCAGGTACGAGGCTGCGGAGTCCCAGTGCAGCGTGTCCCACAGCCTCACATCTCCAGACGTGTACCTTCAACACAAACGAGCAAAATATTTAGGTTTGTACAAAAAGTCCAGCGAGTCCAACACCAGAGCTGCAGCCCAGTTTTTCATCCCAGGCTGAGAAGTTTCTCTCTTCGAGGATACCTGACGTCACCCTCTCACCACTGAATCATTTCCCCTCTCACACTTCCCTCCTTTACTCACTATCACGGACTTGTTATTTTGTTTTCTAATATCTTTGTTCCGTGATCTTTTCGAGGATTACATTGGTGTTGCTTGGGCCGAAACAACACCAATGTTGTTTTCGCACACACAGCGTATCAATTACTTTTAATGTAATATACAATGAAGGCTTATTATTGCTGAAAACAAATAAGAGCACAGTCTGTGAGTGACAATTAGTGCCATTAGTGGTTAATTAACTGCAGTCTTCACTTATTCAACAAAGGAAATAAACAAATTATCAAGTTTGAAAAGATGTTTCTGCTTTCTGAGTTACTATACACAATTTTTTTAACATTTCTTTTGCCTGCTTAGTCAACAAACTACTGAATTCTTAGTAAATCGACAGAAAATTAATCTGCAACTATTTCCATAAGCGACCAAGTGCAAGACATTTTCTCCGGTATGAGGATTTGCTGCTTTTCTCAGTTATATATATCAATGCAAAATGAGTATTTTTGCGGTTTTTGCACAGTTAGTTGGCAAAACAAGACGTGCCAAAGGGATGCTTTGGGCACTGGGGAACTGTGATGGCATATTTTTGAATATTATTCGACATCTAAGAGGCAAAATGACTCACCTGAGGAAAGAATAAGCAGGTTAAACTGTAAGTTGCCCTACACTTGACACAGGAATAAAGCTGCAAACAACTGTGATTCTTCCGCTGACCTTTCACTTACAAGAAACCAAAGGCTTTTGCTCTGTTTGCATGAGCAGCGTTGCAAACAAAGCAACTGTGCTCGAAGGCAAACCAGCAGCAGTTAAATTACAACACATGTAGCACCCAAAAAGTTAAATTAAACCCTGCAAAGTGACTTTCCCTTCCTGTGCCGTCTCGCCTCGCCTCATTCAGTCTACGTGGCAAAGCCCGGCCTTCAACCAGCAAAGTCACCCCCCCTCGCGCTCAACAGGCCTCTGCTCCGTTCTGCTCGGCTCGCGGCCCCCTTCCTCGGGCTTCGTCTTTACCACCCAGAGTCAACGAGTTCGCGCCGCGGGAGACAATACAAACTGCCAAGAGTTGCCACCTCCACAGATACCATCATGTCTGAGCAAGTATCCGCCTCGCAGCCGCAGTGTGTCACACAGCAACAGCAAGTTTGACAGAGGGTGTACATGTGTGCGCCCGTATGTGTGACTGGCTTTTCGAGGTTCTGGCAGGAAGGAAACAATTGGGATAAACTCGCCGCGATGCTGCCTGTCAACAGGAAGGTGACACTGAAGCGTGGCCAAGTAAATTCATCCGAAACTTTTCACGCACAGGAAAGTTTGTGCACAGATTTCTGCAGACCTTTGTGTAGACCTCAGCAGATCTGGCCGTCATGTCGCCGTGGGGCTCCAACAGCTAAATGACACTGTTGCCTTTTAAGTGCCAGATCACATTCTGCTGGTTTTCCTAATAGGGCTTGAATCATTCTCCATCACTCTTAACTGTCATTGATTCCAGATAAACAAATCCAAGTACTTTCACTTAGCCAAACGAGCCTTTAAATACCAATAATGGGGAAAGTATTGACACTCTGAATTTGTTAATAGCAGCAGCATAAAAAGAAGGATTTAAGACGTGTATGTGCAAGGGCTTTTACGTCAAGTCTAGACTGTTTGGTTCTGCGTGTCCCACATGGGCTGACATTCAACGATGCAAACATGCAGTCTGCTCCGATGGGACTCTGATGAAGGACTGAAGGGAATCTGATCACGTCGCTCCCTGGGGATCTCCTCATGAGTCTATCAGGTCTCTGTGGTCCCTCACAATCTATCACTGTCTCAGCTATTTCAAGGCAGAACTAGTTCAGCTAATAGCATTACTAGCAGCGAAAAATGTGCAAAAAAACTCACAATTTGCATCCATGAGCTGATAACTGAACTGAAATATTAACTATTAGAGGTGGGAATTAAAGAGTAACTCATGATTTGATACTATTACATAAGGCTGGATGATACAGCTGAAATACTCACTACAACAAAATGTTTCTTATCAGTAAATATTGATAATTATTGATCATTTTTAGTGGCTATCTTTAATAAAAACCTGCAGGAACCACCTTTATTCCAGTGTAACCAGTTAATTTTTAATCAAGGTACACATGCAATGATCTTAATGACGACACACGCAAATAAATAAATGTACACACCTAAATAACAATAACAAAGGATCTCGGCTTGGTACGCAGCAAATAAAATTAACTTTGAGGTTAACTGAGCTCAATAAGAACATCAATAAGCCGCAACAACAAATTTTAGGAAGTAAAATAGAGTAGCAAAGTTTTGTTGTAGTGAATTTATCACACAGCTGTAACATTGGTCTCACTCCTGTCATCGTCTGGTTTTTACTGCACTGTAATATTTTTATTCCCGTTATCTTCATGACAAGCTGAGCGTGTAATGTTTGAAGGAGAAATGCTAAAATAACTCATATTGTCTTGTCTGGTTTTTGGTCAGACCCCTGGCCTTTCAGCTGAAATGTCCAGTCTGTATTTTACTTCTCTGCTGTTTATTATTACTCCTTTCATACTTAAATAAAATGCAAAAGACAATTACTGTTGCACCTTGATTGACTTTTCTACGGCTCATCAAAAAGTGTGTGTGCAATGTATAAGTGATTTACGACCATTGCAGCTTCCACCAGGGGATGAAGGCAATGAGAGGAACTTTTTTTTTCCATCTAAAGATCATGTAGGCAGCACAGTTTCCTTGCTAGTAAAGCCATTGTTGCTCACATTAACTGCCAGGTTCCACGTCTTTTTCTTTTCTTATAATCCCACCTCTGCAAATGTGAGAAACTTCAAATGCATCACTCCTACAAAGGACAAACCGAACGTAAAAACCTGGCTGTCAGTCACTGTTGAATTGGTTCCACCCAGTATATAAATCTAAACATTCATAACAAAGATTAATCTTCCAGCAAGACTTATACGAGAAAATAAATACAGACCAAGAAATCAGCTGAGAGAATATGAGTGGTCAAAGTTAACATTAATACACGTCAGATGTCAGAAGCGACCTGCAGTCGTCCTTGAAACTCACCCGGCCAAGACAAAGTTGTTGCAGGAGCTGACGTCGCACAACACCTTCCCCAACTCGAACTGCAGCTGGCTGATGGATCCCACCCGGTTCTAGACAGAACATATTCTTTAGCCTAAAATTTGTCGAATATATAAGTGACATGACGGCAATATTTGCAAATCTAAACCTAACTTAAACATTTGTCACTTTAAAAATGGATGTCTTTATTATGTTTTTCCTCCACATTACAACCAGAAGAGAACATTCCCATCTTTTCCTGCCATTATGCAAAAAAAATATCCCATTTTTATTGTTGTTTATTGTGTGGTATTATATTAGAGTTACAACCACAGATGAAATACATCCATGATCTGCTGTAAATTCTACACTGATGTCTCACGATGTAAACTTAACACCTACTTCACCAGACAAACCCTTGGACACATATTGTATTCTGAGATGTAGACAGTCCAAGCCCACCTTCCAGTTGGAGCTCACAGTCTTAGCTGAATTCCTGCAGTCCCGCAGCGTGCTCTTCCAGCAGAGGGAGTCGGACACGCCGGCGTCCTGATGAAAACCCTCCCTCGTGCACATCCTGAACCACAGAACGCTGTCCTCCGCAAGGACTCTCCATGCCCTGCTCACCTGGGAGGAGATCGGACAGCGCGAACGAAGGATTGAGTCAGCATACATTAGGAGGCTGCATCACTTATTTGTGCTTAACGAGGCCGGCCGCCTGCCAAATGGACTCGGCGAGCTTCAGGTCTGCCGCACGAAATGTAATTTACTAATCCGGACCAAATTAAGTCATGTAAGGTTTTAAAAGCTGCCTGCAGCAATTCAGCACTTTGAGGGAAGAACCGTAAGGTAACTGTAATTTCAGGACTTTAATTTGTTCAACTAAGAGCCATGTGTTTTATTGCTTGGTTGCACTTTGGCTTCTATTTTAGACAGTTTAATACGTCACTCTAACTGAGGAGAAAGATTTCTTGTATTTGCTCGAGGCTAAGCCTCCAAACTAAAACAATACAGAAATTACCCAAACACATCACTCAGCAATTGTCAGTCTAAAGTACTGGTTCAGCTTGTGAGAAGGAGCATATTTAGGCACGTAATACTTGCAACTTCTCCTCAAAGGTTGGACTAGTCAGTGAGATATGAGTGGTTCAGCCAAAGAAGGATTTTTTTCTTTTCATTGTTACATCTGAAAAGTTTTTAAAGCTCAAAGGTGTTAAAGTAGCCAATAATTCCACCAGGAAATGGCAAAAGTAAGAGAAGATTGGAAGAGTGACAGTATATATACATATGGTCCTTTTTCCCCATTATACAGTCACTGTGGTTTTGTTTTTGTTTTGTTTCTTTTGGAAAGGACACACAGTCTAGTCTCTAAAATGTCCTGTACCAAATGAGCATGAATCCTCGAGCGAGAAGCAGTCCTCAACAAATAAGCCATTTCTCTTTCGACATCACATTTTCCATAACTAACCTACAAGATTATAGAACATAATTTACTCTAAATTAAGGGTTCTTGGATACAATGAGTTTTTTTTTTTCTTTTGTTTTAAAGGCAAAGGGTTCGACGCCGAAAGGGAAGATCTGTTTGCACAAAGAAACAAACAGCATCTGTTGCATGGAAATATATCAGCTCCAGAAACAATGACGTTGATCAAAAACGGATAGTCTGTCTGCAGTGTCTTGCAATCATTGCACATACAATGAGGCTGATTTAATGATGGTTTTCATATTTCATTATTTCTTCATTTTACGCTCAGAATCTGTAATACCTTCCATCATCTTGGGGTGCAAATCTGCTCTGCTCCTGCTCAAAATTGTTTGTCTGTACTCAATTACACTGCTGCTTGCACCAATGTCCTGTGCTTCAGTTTGAGCACATCTCACAATCAGACTGTTTGATTTAAAATAGGAAAATAAGTCCACAGGAAGTCTAAACTAAATGCCACAGAAAGCAAAACACTTTTTGGATGTCCTTTCTGGCATTACAATACATGAAAAAGGTTGCAGGTGGCTTTTTTCAGCTTCGTTTTTTTTTTTCTTTCACTGCAGATGCACTCCTACACAGTCACCCCAATCATTCTAGCATTATTACTTCTTTCCAAATAATGCTATTTCAAGTCATCTGATGAAAATTCCAGTTTTGTTTTTCAATATTGCAGAAAAACTAAATATCGCAACTTAATTGTTTTTTTTTCCCAATATAATGCAGCCATGGTCCTCATCAAATCTATGTCGTCATATGTGAGTAATGCTTGCAACCCTTTAAAAAAAGCTATTAGGTCTTTCTGTTAATTAAAGTATATAGTCAGGACCTGTGTTTAAAGTGGGGATGCTACAGGAAGCACTGAGAGAAGGAAGAAAAACATTACAGACTTTGTTTTTTTTCATGGGATTTGTTGACAACAAGACAAAAATATACTACCAGCCTCACATTTTAATCATCTTGTGACCTCTCAGGTTTATTTTGTCACCCATTTGGAGAGAGGAAACCTAATATTTTATCTGCACGCAGGCTAATTTTTGTTCACCTGAGTGTTATTCTACATAAAAACTCACCTGGGCACATCGCCCTAGCTCAGTGCGGTTGAGATATTGGAAAATCTTCAAGGCTAACTCGTACGGCAACTCGATGTCAAAGAAGGGAATGTCATTGACTTCATTCTGCAAAGGAAAGAATTACAGTAGACATTACATACCGACTGACTCTAGTCATCATCTGTATTTCCATCATTCTTCCATCTTACCAGATCCTGAATCAGCTGATCCACCAGCTCCTCTTCTTTCTTCACCTTCCTCTGAGGCTCCTGCTGCAGAGATTCACTGCAGACATTTGTCATATTATTATAACGTCTCTTCCTCCTGGTTCTCTCCTCCTGAATCCTGTCCAGCAAAGGACTGGTCCTCCCGTCCAGCAAACTGCTTGCAATGGACACATACTGAGGCTGGTCCTCCTCAGTCTCTGCTGCAGCTTTTCCTCTTCTTCCACCATCACATTCATCATCCTCAGTGCAAAAACTTTCTTTTGAATTTGAAGAATTGCAGGTCTTGTTGGTATTTTTCAAGTCTTTCCTTCCTGACTGACCAGGAAGATCCCGGGAGGAGGAAGAAGAATCACCCACAAGTAGTGGCTTTTCTTCTTTTTTACTTGTTAACTCTTGTTTCCAACGCTCCCTGAACGCAACAAGCTCGTTTTCCGCCATGTTTTTCTCTCATAGTTGACAAATTATAACTTCATATATCATTCATTTTAATATATTAGCAATTCAGAGCAGTTAAGAAAAGCTACTTCTTGCCCCGACGCAAAACAAGCACGCGTCCTTCTCTATAAACAGTCCGATGAGGAACGCTGAGCAGCTGTACGTTAGTTCCGCGCGTTTTTAATTCCGCAGTTTTATTATAGAGGCGCCTGCTCTTAAAGGATGATTTATGTTTACATGGCCAGAGTTGGTAATAATTCTGAAAATAAATACAGGTATTTTATATTTCATGCATGTGGGGAGGTCATGTTTGCAAATAATACAAAATGCACGTTTTTTTTTAAAAATATTAAAAGAGAACACAATGTCCGAGAAGCAGCCAGAACAAAAGACTCAAGAGTTAACCATTGCATCTCTCTTTTGGGAAAAGATGATGTAAACCCCGCACCATGTGACACTGTGATGAATAATACAGTAGAGAGGTGGGGAGAGGAGAAGAGGGGGGACGCAAACACAGTTAAGGCTTGATGAGAGAACAGAAGGAGGGTCACACATCCTCAAAGACTTAAAGTGAGAACTACTTTGTTCGCCGGAGAAAGATGTGCTGGTTGCCCGCGGACCAGCCGCTGCTGCTGCCGGGCGACTCCTGCGGCTCCCGGAGACCCTCGCCGTGCTCCGTGGCTCAGCTGCTGGCGTCGCGGCTGCGGAGGATCGGTGACCGGCTGGAGAAGAGCTGGGCGGGAGGAGAGACGCCGGAGGTCGTCTACAGCTGCGGGGACAGACCGGTAGCGGCGGCTGCTTCGGCGGCGGCGGACCGAGGCCGGATGAAGGGCTTCCTGCGCATCGCGGTGCGCTTCACGGTGCTCGTGCTGTTCGTGGCGAGGCGACACCTGTAGGGCGCGAGACCGCAACGCCAGCAACAGGTGAGTCAACAGTCACCTGCGCGAGACTCCCGCCATTAAGGGGAGGAAGGAGAAGCTTCGGAATAAAACTCAGTTATTTAACCTTGAAGAGTTAATTTATGTGATTAAGTCAGTTTAAAATAGCTGTTTTCATTAAGTTATGAAGGCTACATGAGTGCAAAGAGCGGGCTAACCGGTTAGCTGGACATTTTTTAACATTATCTTGTAATAAAATGTCACTTTCTTCAAGTTACTTGAATGTAAACAGTAGGCTAACCTGTTAGCTTCACATTTTTTTGTTATATTCTTCGGATAAAATGTCACCTTCCTTAACTTTTCTTGCTCTTTCAGATTGTAGAAACATAATGTAAAGACGTAAAACTTCATTATAACCTCAGAAAGTTTTGAAACATGTCTAAAAATATGGGCACAATGCTGCAGCTATGGAAAAAAAACACCATATTAGTTAAATTACAAATTATGTCAACTACATGTGCCCTAGAATGGACATAGTTAACCTGCTATTTTTGGCATTGACACTTTTAGTAGCTTTATTATTACATGTATGTATGTATGTATGTATGTATGTATGTATTGCAATTATCAGTAATTCAACACAACATTTACAGATAAACCGACATAACATTTCATCTACATGCTTCATTTAATACCAATCAACACACACACATGGCTTAGATTGTTATGCACTTGAGGAATCTTAGTTTTGTACTTATTTTACTCTAGTTTTGCATGTCTGTGTTGCCATTTTGGCCAATTTTTTCCACATAAAATAAACTTATTGAATTGCTTTTTTAATGTTTTGTTGTTGTTGTTTTGTTTTTATTATTAAAATTAGTGCTAAATTCACAATAGCCTAATAACTGCATGGGAATGATAAGAAAAACAAGACACCAGTGCGTTTGTTTACACTTTTGAGTCAGGTGGTGCTTTCTAGAAATGCACATTATTGGTATCTGTATGCACATTTCCTGTTTGTGTGCTTTATATCAACAAGGTGCGTGTGTCTGTCTCCTTCTAGATGGTGCCTTTAGGGTCATGCGTTAAGGGGGAAAAGCAGCGGGGCTCACATCATTTTTGCGCGCAAAAAGCGAGAAGGATGCGGTCGGAGGATGCGCTCCCGGAGGAAAGGTGTGCGATTTCAAACAAAAAGAACAAGGAGGAGGAGGAGGATCGAGGATTGAATTCGGCACCGTGCGTCTGGATACGACGGGCCGAGACGTGGATGCAGTTTCATAACAAGCTGACACAATTAACCCCAGCTGCCCCCTCAGTCAGCCACCCAACCAGCCAGCCAACCAGCCAGCCAGCCAGTTTGCAGTCCTGCGCCCCGACGTGACTCCGATTCTGTCATCCCATTTCCACTGCGGTGATGTAATCCTCCCCTGGTAGAGTGGAGGGAAAAGCTTGCCCACAGTGCGCCTTTGAATTCTCACCTCCCACGATGTGAGCGCATCGATAACAACGGGGTTAAACGGATTCTGTATCCAGGCTACAATTAGTGCAGCGATCCTTAGCAATGCACTGGAATACACCTGTTTTTAAGCTTCATAATGCACTGTACCTTTTGTTTTTTTTTTTACATATAAGCTAAATGTAAATAATAACATCAATGAGGATGAATGTTTTTATAGGTGTTTTCTACAGTGTTTATTATGTGCTTTATCTGTTGGGGGCAGTGTTAAGTGGCTTTTTCAAAAGAAAATGAAGGACCTGTGCATAGGAAGCTGTTATGCTGTCTGTGATTTCTGGAAAAAAAGAAAGAAAATAAGCAAATAAGCTGATATATTACCTGTAATGTGAGCAGATTTGCCGTCTTTTATAAAAGTGTGTGGTCCCTTTATACTTCTGGAATATTTCATATGGATTTTTAGCAATCATGAGAATAATAATAATAATAATAAAAAAGCTTTTACTGAAACTCATTCCTTTTGCAAGTGTGGTTGTGTTTAGAAAAGAAATATGCCAAATAAAGTGAGCCAAAGTGCTTTTAATTAAAAAAAAAAAGAGCACAGCACATTCTGCAGGACAAAGTGTCGATTAAGAAAACCCCAGAATGAATTATTAGACATGAAATGAACCAGTAATAATAATAATAGTGGAATTAAATTTACAGACATGTGGAAATATGAGTAAAATTAAAGCCTCCTGGTTCATTTGATTCCACCACAGAAGACTAGAAAGTGTTGTTTCCTGCCTACGCCATTGACACATCTCACTGTTTATAGTAAGCAAAAGTCACACCACACCTGTCATTCATTACTCAACAGCTACTGTCTTTTAAAAACAAGAACTGTGTCTACCTACAAAGAGTGCAAACGCTTGAGATGATTTTTTTTCTAACCCAAAAGGTGAATATTTAGATAAAATGATTAAGTGAAACACTCAAAAGTAGAATTAAATAAGTGAATATAAATGATGCATCATTGTCAAACGGCACAATCACATCTAGCCCGGAGCTCAGTAGATCTGGAAGTGAGCGGAGGTGGTGCCGTCCTTCCAGCATCGCAGCGTCTCGATGACGGTGGAGCGACACAGCGGACACGTTCTCTCGCGGTCGAACCACAAACACAAGCACTCCTCGCAGAACACGTGCTGCACAAGGACAGAAGAATGCACTACTAACATCTCTAAACAATCAGTCAATCAGACGTTATTTATAGAGCACTATTCATGCAGGTTAAATGAAAGGAATAAAAACGCAATAAAACAATACAAGCAAAACCTCTAACGTCATGTTATAAATGAAGGACTCAAGAACATTAAGATTAAGGAACTGAGGAAATGCTATCATGCTATGTAACACATGTAATAAGGAAACACTAGATGCAATAAAATAAAACATTTTTAGACATATAATATCGGTTGTACACAATTCACAGAATTTGCTGTTATTTACACTTCTTATCTGTTGTTTAGTGACACTGAATGCATCTAACATCAATGCTAAGTGTGGTTACAGGGTTCATGCTGCATTCAATGACAACTAGGAACTCGGAATTTTCAATCTCCAACGAGGGAAAATCTTTAAAGGCAAACTCAAAAACTACCTTTTAAGTCAGGCTTTTGATTTATTTTATTGATTAATTACTCCATTAAAATTATTTTTATTGATTGATTTCTCTATTTACATTATTTGTATTGTTTTATTGCATTTTATTATTTATTTGTTTAACTATTTAAGCTTTTATACTTGTTTTTATTCTTTTTATTGTTTATTCTATTCTTTTTTTCTGTTGATGTAAAGCGTCTTTGAGTGTCTTGAAAAGCGCTATACAAAATAAATGTATTATCATTATTATTATTATTATTATTTAATTTCTATGAAATGTGATAAATAAATAAAGTCTGATTGATTAAATGAAACGCAACATGGATTTTCATCTTGTTAACTCAGGTAAGGTGTCTCACCGTTGAGTTTGTGATTCTACATCATTCCCCACTCAGTAAACTGTACATAAGTTAATGAGTTTAATGTCTAACACAGTTGACGCTATTCTGTTTCTTACTTTGAGTGAACGTCACATCTGATGTTGAATGTTTGGTGATCATAGACGTCAAAGCAAAAAAAAAAAATGAAGGTAGTTGCGTTTTTTTCCACACCTTGTGCACTCGAAGGTCGAAAATGACGCAGCTTCAAAGTCTGACTTCCTACTTTTGAGGTGCACTGAATGCAGCGTAACACAAACACACATCCGACCACATGCAACCGCAGCCATTAGTCATGCAGGCTATGGTTAGTGGAACTTTCACCAGAAGGGGCAGTAAACCACTGCTTTTCGGCCTAGTTTGTCAACTCATCTGTATGTTGTAACCTTCCTCTTACTACTTTACTGATTCCTTACCTGACAGAGAAGGGCGATGGGATCTCTGAAATCAGCCTGACAAATAGCACAGACGTCACCCGCCTCGCTGCACTGCTGACTGCCTGCCCTCACTCCATAACTCTAGTTGTAACAAAATAATAAATAAAACAAAGAGTAAACATTATAAGGATTGAATTCTACCCACCTAGATTCATTCTGAACCCTTAAAAAACGTAAAAATTTGTCTGAATCTGACCTGGGAGCTGCAGAGCATGACCAAGGCCTTCCTTATTGCAGAAACACGTCCACAGATGTCAAAGGACTGTAAAAAAAATAAAACAATAAACATGTTTTTATGAAAACGATAATTGCACACGCCCACAAGCTTCACATTTTAGCCATTGTAGAACATTTGTTAATAAAACTGCAGTCGGGCCACCGTGTAGCTCGTTGAGTTAAGCCGTTACCACATGGGTGCAGGTCGCCAGCAGCGGTCGTGAGTTCGAGTCTGACTTACGACTCTTTGCTGCATGTCTCTCTCCTCTCTACGCCCTTTCACCCTGTCTCTCCCTCTATCCATAAAAAATAAAACTGCAGACATGGAAGGCTGTGTTTAGGCACAGTGTTGCTTTGAGTAAAATGCTACCATCAGTATGCGAACATGCTCATATCATGTTCAACATATATGATTTCCAATTTTCGCATCCTTTTCAGCAAGAACACGAAGTGCAGATGAGTCTCATTGGAATGTCAGTAGTTAAGTAGGTAAGATGGAGCTTAAAAGAATACAGAATCACTCCACAAAACGAACAGACAGACCAAGAACTCAGATAATACAGTTCATGTAAACTCCTACACAGTACAAAGCACTTCCTCTGCAGAAAACACAACTCACTAATGTAACACATCACACATCCCTGATTCTATTTAAGGATTTATTTAAAAGCAAGCACAACGTGATCAAGTCTGTGTTTGGTTTTTACTGCTTTCCCTAATTTTTGGGGCATTTGTATGCAAATTGTTCCAGATAACTTAATTAATCCAACCCTGCCCGTAAACCCCAAGCAGTTTCAGGGTGTTTGTTTGCTTCTGTCACATTTTTACTCGCTGTGGCCTCATTTTTCACTGCAATATAAAATCCTGCACCCCTACGGAAACAACGCAACCATGACTACAAGTAGAGAGAACTCAAGAATATATTTTGTGCGGTATGACACAGTTATAAAGTCATAAATAATAAAAAGATTAATACATTTTTTCTGTATATTTATTTTGCAAAAATCGTAAAAACCTGGAATCAAGATGTAAAACTTTTTTTTCCAAGTGCCGACAACTTCTACTAGTAATGTGAAAAAACAGTGACTCTATACACACATTAGATATTTAACTACTTACATTTTTAATGTCTTTCCTTACTTGTTTCCGTCTGCTCTGTGTAAACACTGCCTGCAGTTCAGCCGAGTTCACTTGAATAGTCTCTACATTTTTAACTGTCCTTGGCAGTCATGGTTTCTCAGCTTTTCCAAGCAGTGCAGAATTTTTAATTATCTATTTATTTACAGAATCTGGATCGAGCCAATTAACCTTTAATTGAGACATGTAGAATAAAGTCATTTTGATGAAATATCATGATTTCAGGTTTAAGCTTCAATCATTCACGTCAAACGCGACCATTAGAAAGCTGACATCTCTTTCAGTGTTTACATTTTTTCCTTTAATAAATGGTGGAATTTCTGTGATTTTTGAAAAATATAACATGGCTTTTGAAATCCACTGGCAGGTCTTGGGTTTCAGGAGGGTCAAAACTGGAACTGGAACCTTACAATTTCCTCTAACTGCAGCTTCCGGGCCGCTTTTGTTTCTCTGAACTGCATTTAACAGCTACCCAGTTATTTAACTGTATGACACAACGACACAATGACAGTGACTCAAGCCCGGATGCACATCATGACACTCTAATACTGAAACACGGCGTACATGTGGCCTGATTTTGGAAAACACCGGGGCGCTGCACCTCCGCACACACATCCCGGAAAGCGTCCACGCATTTCGGCAGAACAAACTCATCATCGAGAGCTACAGCTGTTGAATCACCGGAATATTAAAAGAAGAATGGGCTATAATTGTCAACACACATTACAGAATGTATGACAATAACAACTTCTCTGTGTAAACAATCTTTGCATCATCCGCACATCTGTTCATTCATAAATTCCGGCTAGTTTCACTATTTCAACTTCCCGTTTGATGTTGTGACTCATGCAAAATCCATTTTTCATAAGTCTTTCTATGTTCCTTTTATTTGAGTAGACCTTGCCGTGACCTCTGGCAGTAGCCTAATAGTCTCAAGTACTAAAATAATAATCAATATTGATATTTGCTAAATAAACCTCTAAACCCCAAGCAGTGTTTTTCACTCCTGTCACATTTTTCCTCACTGTGGCCTCATTTTAACTGCAATATAAAGACCTGCACCTCGATGGAAACAACACAACCCTGACTACAAGCAGAGAGAACTCAAAAGTATCATCTGTGTAGTATAATTAAGTTATGATACCATAGATAAAATAATGGCTCCTGCAAACTGTTCATTTTTGACTGTAGAAAAAAGTGATTTTAATGAAATACTGCAATCAGGTTTGGTTAATTTTCCCAATAGAACAGAATGTAATACACGATTAGTTCGAGGACCGTTGGAAAGTTGACAACTCCAGTTTTTATGGTTTAATTGTGGCGATGTAGGATAATGTTGCGGATAAGAGGAATATTTTTGCTCCCGGGTACACATTACCTTGCAGAGGCTGTAGATGATGATGAGGGTGGCTCCCAGGAAGTAACTGTTGGAAGGGTCTTCTCCCATGATGTACTTGTACCACAGCTGGATGGGCACCAGGGCCCGAAACAGCTGGCTCAGCTCCTCGATCAGCAGGTAGAACTTACCCTGGACAAACGAGGCAAGATTAGAAAACCGCAAGAGCAGCTGTACTTTCATCAAACTTACAGGAAGCGGCAGCTAAATGCACCCATGTCAATGTGTGAATATGAGGGTTTTTAAGAAGAAACAAAACAACAACAACTCAAGGAAACAAACGGAGACAATAAGATTTCTTTCTTTGATCCACACAGGCAGAAAGAGCTCGGCAGCTTCGGGGCACTCTTCTATCTAGTCAAGAGCAGTGTGGTATTAAAAGCTTAAACCAGCATGCCTCCAGCCCAAACATGGCCGCCATCCAGATCTCAGCAGTTTCCCAGCAGTGCAGGCAATTTCCCCACACTGCAAGGGAAACTGGCAGCGGCTCTTTCCACCTGCTACCCGGCACCCGCATTAAGCCCGGCCCTATGGGGGCTCGCTAGCCCTCTTTAAAGGACCTCCCCTCTGTAATCACACAGAAGAAACGTACTTCTGTCCCCCCCCCCCGCAAAGTGCGTTCGGTGAATTGGAGACAGTTAAAAACAGAGTCGAGCGAAATAAAAGCGAACTTGATTCCCCGACGGCCCCCGTGGCATCCCAGCTCGCATAATGACTTCCTGGATGGCGCCTGACAAAGATTGATGACTGTGGGTGAAGAGGCGCAAGCAGCCAGGTTGGTAGGGGAGAAGGACCTCGGCTAACTGCTAATTCATCTTCCTTATTGTCCCCTCAGCCTCGCATCCCCACGGTGCCCATCACGCCCACGCAGGAGCTGTCAAATCTAAAGTTTGGACACAAGCCAGTCACTTTGAGTAAGCTGCACTGGAGGCTCTGCTTTGCTACTTTTTGTGCATATTTATTACTTTACATTGACAAATCACAAGCCTGCCGTTATTGAATTCTACTTGACGAGCGTGATGGGGGTGATGTATTTGTTTTGAAATTGTTGTGGCCACAATTTGTATCCGCTTCATTACCCAGAAATAATTAGTCAAAGCAAACCGCGGGGTCGGTACTGTCACGTCTTTATCTGCTTCTATGGATTTCTTATAAAGATTTGCTGTAATCAAACAAAAGTTGCACTTGCAGGCTCATCAAAACAATGAATGTGTCAAACAAATTCAGAAAAAACAGATGTATTTCAAAGATATTGTTGCCAGAAAGACTCCACTCTTATTGTATACAGTCTACATCCATGTTTGCTGGGTAGTAGTTTGGTTGTCAATAGTGTCCTTTATTTTCTCTTTTATCTATCCAGTACCAAGTTCAGCTGTTATTTATTCCAAACACCAAAACTAGTTATGTTAGAACTTAAGCTGACGATTTGAACATGTACCGTCTGTATACAAACCCTGATTTAGTCTATTTATCTGTGATTTAGGGCTCCGCTGTTGTCCAAAAACTTAAAAACTGATCACTGAGCCATGCACTTGCACAGTGTGTTTCTTTATTACGAAAAATGTGAGCATGGTAGTTTATTTATTTAGCGATAAAACAGCCACAATTTGACCTGATCTCTGCCTCCCGCCACAGGATAGATCTTATAGAGTCTGAAGACAGAGCCATGAGGAAGTGCAGGAGTCTAGTTTTCTATCAGAGCAATGGAATCACATTATTCTTAAAGGTTAGTGTGGAACTTTTGTCCCTCCCAAAAAAAAAACTGCCTACACCAGCTTTAATCAATTCACGCCACAATAACACACAATATACACCATTTGTCTCTTTTATAGTGCTATAATATTTGGGTTCTGGACAGGAAATAAGACATCTAAAAGTTTGTGAAGGTCATTTTAACTCTTTTATGAAACCTTCTGAAAACAAAATATTAAATTAACCGAAACATTTTCAAAACCAAAAATGGAATCAAGTGTTAAAATAATTCCTGCTTCTATTTGAATAATTCCCCACTGCTTCAGTAAGCCTTTACAGTAAATCTCGTTCGAGGTCATTAGAACAGACACAATCAACCTAGATATTTAGTTCCAATCTATTTTAGTAAGAGTAGGTGGGGAACTAGAGTAAAACCTAAAAGACATTTGGCATAACAATTAAAACACGTCCACGTCGAGGCAACATGCAATTAATAAGCAGCAAAATGAGTCTGAGCCCTTAAAACAAAGTCGTCATGGAACTTCTGAACACACGCCTGCTGCTACTTGCACAGACTCGCACTGACGGCAGCGATTATGTCGGATCATTAGAGTAGGATGCGGTGATGAACTCGAAAGGCTGATCACGTGACTTCAGGACTGTTTGGCTTCTATGAAACCGGATGATCAGTGACGATACAATCTGAGATTCCCCAAAACTCAACATGTGTCCCATCAAAGCTGTCAAATCCTGTCCATCTGTGTGTGTGTGTGTGTGTGTGTGTGTGTGTGTGTGTGTGTGTGTGTGTGGAGGATCCAGGTAATGGTCCGGCTCCAGGGAGGGATGACCTCACCCCTGCAACCCCCTCGAGGGCGAGTGAGCTCAGTTGCTGGCTGGTGTGGTTCTGATAGGCCTCCGGGTTTGTTTATCAGTGGAAAATTTAATCCTAATACTTTGCAACTCCCCTTCCTCCTCTTCCTCCTCCTCCCGTTCAATACACAAACACACACCGGGAATAGCTGCACCTGTATGGAAATCAAAGTCTACTACTATCTGTGTGTGTTTGCAGTCATATTCTGTTGCCTCGGGCCAGAAGAAAACTCACAAGCAGACACACACACACACACACACACACAAGGCTCACCTAAGGAGTCCCATTTAAAACCTTATGAATACAAAACAGTTTCACACTGTGACCCTTCAGCACTTTCCTCACTCAGAGGAGCATTTCATCATAGTTTAGCAAATTTTCCAAATCATGAACTAAGTTTTACAACTTTAAAGGAGAGCTTTCTGTAGTTTGGTCAATATCCATCTGGGTAATGTGATGGATAATAATGAATTTTAGTTTGACAGGAAAAATACACTCAATTTTTAAATGCGCATTACAATATTTTCATGGTGTTCACTTTTAGTATTGTATTCAAAGGACAAATCCACCAATGCATGCTCTTACAGAGGTGCTGCTTTTATTGTGAAGCAGCTACAGCCAATAAGAGTGCATAAGTCAGGTTTTGAACTAAGGTTTAAGTTATAATTAGATGTACACTAATCAAATTAACAAAAGTATAGTATAAACTAGACAGACAAAAAAATCAAAGCATATATTGCAGTCTAGGGGTGCCCAAGTAGCTCACCTTGTATTTAGTCCTAACTAAGGCGCCTGGGTTCAAATCTGTCCCAAGCCTTCTGCTGCACGATACCCACTTTATCGCCTCTTTAATGTTTTCCTTCAGCTATTCCTATCTTGTAAAGACAAAAAAGCCCAAAATAACCATCTTAAAAATGTGTCACTGACTGGGAAAATGCACATCTAAATGTAAATAATTATTTTCCTTATCAATTAATATGACTGTTTGCTTTTTATCTTTGCACACATGCAAATTTACCTGTTTACCACTGGTAAACCCTTGTTTACATTGTTTTTATTGCTTGTAATTTCACTTATCTTTCTTTATTTTTATATATTTATTGGGTTTTTTTGGACTCATAACCGGGACCCGAGTGCCAATTTCATGCCATCTCGTTGAACACGTGTGCTGGTACGACAATAAAGAATCCTGAATCCTTTAAAATGCAAATAAAAATGGAGAAAATACTGATGACACTGTCACAGAGCACAAGTCGAGAGCTCTGTTTTTCCAACTGTTACTTAAATACCATCTAAAATTCTGTTTTTAAAAATACTGAAGTCTTCAAATTATGTCATTTGAGAAGCAATGTTGTTTTTTTGGTTTTTGTTTGCATTTTTCTCGAGGATTTCAAATAACTAACTGACCAATTAAAAGAGATGTCGAGATTAATTCAATTCCCTCCCATTTTACCACTAAAAACCCATCTTAGTGTACCAAAGTCACATGTGTAAAACTGTCCACAGGTGTTGCCTATATGAGGGCTCCACATACAATATACACAGCCTGCAGTTCAGTCTAGTTCAGTTGAAAAGTGCCTGATTATTTTTGTCCCATGACTTTCGGTCGTAGCTAAGTCATTACTGGCTTCATAGTTGAGTGACAAGTGCATTTTTTTTGTTGTTTTAGAGAATCTGATTAGTCCAAATGGTGTAATTTTTAAATGAGATGAGTAGAATAAAGTGACTTTGATGATGGAAGGACACGTCACCGGTGATTAGTTTAAAGATGTTCTGACTATGCAAAATCCAACTGGTTGTTGTTTTTACAGTTTCTAGCTATGACAAATGATGTGCTTTTGGTCATTTTTTAAAAAGATGACATGCTTTTCAAACCCACCACTGAGTTTTGGGGTTCGGAAGATTAATAAAAAGTCGCACTTTCTGTCGATGGACTATGATCGAGGAGAATGTGGATTTCTTACCCTGGATTTGAAGGCCAGGAAAATCTTGGGCAGGAAGAGGACAAAGCATTTCAGGCCGATGGTGACGTATTTCAGCACAAAGTCGGTGATGCCCACGGCCCAGATCAGATCGAAGAAGTCAAAGCTGTTGAGGTTGGGTTTGGCAAATATGAGGCTGGAAGACGAAAAGACAAGCCAGCATCGATCTAGACGTCCTGTTACTGTGAGATGTGGTGTTTTCACTTCGAGCGGTAGAACAGCGAGCGACAGCGAGGAAAAAGGTAATGTATAAAAACTCTGTGAAACAAAATGATAAAATAAACCAAATACTCACAGGACAAGACCAGACAAGAACAGGAACACTCCCTAAAAGGAAATGGAAGTGGAAAAAAAATAAAAAGGCTTACACAACCCAAAATGAATGGAAAAACCGAAGTATAAAAACGAACCCAAAACATACGATGGCAGCCAAAGGAACACACAGCTACTATAAAAATACTTGCTTGTACTCTACCTGTTGTGCAGCTCCTCTTGGCTAAATGTGTAGTAGACATACACTATGTTCCCTCCGAGGAACATGATGATCCACAGAGCCACAAATATAGAGCGCTCCTCCTGGTAACACGAGGACAACCACAGAGCTGTTTTAGCAACATTAAAATGCATTTACTCACTTCTAATGTTGTAATTCAATAATGCTACAAATGAACACAGGGTTTGGTGAATTATTGGTGCATTGAACTGCTGCATGGCTTTGCTCTGGGGCATTTAACCAACATAGAACCTTGTTTTAGGTGTATTTTCATTGCTAAACGTCTATTTGCAAAGTCATAAGGCTTGTTGAGATTGTACATTTTTGTTCTAGTAAACAAATCCCATGAAAAGACAAGAAGCGACGATGAATTCATTCACTTAGCAAGTCTTGGTTAGTTACCAAAAACCTTATATAACATTACTTTGTGACACAGAGGTCAAGTGTTGTCCAAAAATTTAATATAAGCACATAAATAAGGCATGCAACTACACTCAGTAATATGTCCCTAAACTCCACAAACGCTGTACAAGGGTGTCAAACTCCAGTCCTCGAGGGCCACTATCCAGCATGTTTTAGATGTTTCCCTCTTCCGACACACCTGATTCAAATGATCAGGATCCTTATCAGGCTTCTAAGAGCTTGATGATGAGCTGATCATTTGAATCAGGTGTGCTGGAAGAGGGAAACATCTAAAACATGCTAGATAGTGGCCCTCGAGGACCAAAGTTTGACACCCCTGCTGTAGTAGATGTTAAAAAAAAGGGAATCCCAATCTCCAAGAGGGGCCTGATGTGAACTTTTCAAAGCCATCATACACTCTGGAGTTTGCATATTTGCAGATTTTTCTCACGGATTTACCCACACTTCATAGTGAAAGTGGTGATGTTTAGGCCTAACTGTCCCGCCTCTACAAAAAGTACACAAACCAAGCCTGGATAGTGTAGCGAAGAGATTCGGTAGAGAGTTTATCACTCGCTGCTGTGGTTATTTCTTGCATGTGTGTAGAGTTGTTTGTATTTTCAGCAAAACGCCCACGAAAGATTTACAAAATCTCATTATTTTCCTTACTTTTGGTAAACTGCTAAGCTGCATGCATACAGCTCACTGAGTTAAGGCGTTACCACGTGGGCGCAGGTCGCGAGCAGCGGTCGTGAGTTCGAGTCCGGCTCACGACCCTTTGCTGCATGTCTCTCTCCTCTATACCCCCTTTCACTCTGTCTGGCAATAAAGCTTCAAAAATCTCCTCCAAAAAATAATATTTAAAAAAAAAAAATTGCTAAGCTGCACAAACACTGCAACATCACAAACAGGAAGCGATCAACTGAGCAGCTCATTAAACAGCGAACGAAACTGCCAAGATCCCTAAAGTTGATCGCAATGTGTTGTTTCCAAGCAATGTCTGCTGTCATAATACTGTCCCATATCCAAGTCCAAACACACTCCAGCACTACAGCTGTGACATCAGTCTGAGAAGGTTTAGTGTTCAGGCCCTAAGGCAAAGACTGGGACTGAGCCGGGGTCCTTCCTGCAGCGCCTTGGTAACACCTCCGAACAGTTATTTCAGACTAACAAAACTAGATTCCTATCTAAATGAAAGGGGGGGGGGGGTCATAACTGCAGTTTCAATGAACACCAAGACATAAAAACTGCATGTGTACAACAGCCAGTCAGAATTGATGACAAAAGATGCTTGAAATGTTTGGTGACTTTGCTCCAAAATAACATTTAAGGAAGTACTTTTCGCCATACTTTTACTACACAGTTTCACAACATCACAGCTAGTTGGACGTTTCCTGCTTCAGCTGTTACAAAACAGATGAATGGGATTTTGGGGCGGGGGGACATGTGTCATCCAAGCTCCATCTTTAGCATTATGGAACTCTCCCACAGATTTCTAGTCAAGGTTATGTACGTTCATCCTCGTCTCTGCTGCAAACACTCACCAGTTCATCAAAAGTGTACACATCTGCAACTAAAGAAAGCCCCTGACAAGAATGCTGAATCATTTAAAAACTACAGTGCCCAGTTATTTAAGGAAGCTATCCTTTACTGGAAATCAGACTATACAGGGGTTACATCTTCTGTATGAGGAATGAATGGGCCACACACACACAAACATACACAGTGAGGAACACATTGCTGGTTCTACTTTTATCATGGGGATTGTCGCCAATAGGAAAAATATAAAATGACAGCTACCTCATTTGTAAAAAGAAACTTGCTGGTTGATTTTTTTTTTTGCTAATTTAATATCAGTCGTGATTATTCAAAAAGATGATGCACAATGTTTTACGAGACAAAAGGGCAGAAAGAAGGCTTATTTCAGCTGTGCTCTTGAAAAAACATCACATCACATCACACAAGTGAGCTGTCTCTGCCTCAGTGTAGTGTGCAATGCTCGGGCCGATAGAGCGGGTTGTCCACTGATCGCAAGGTTGGTGGTTTGATCCCCGGCCCCTCCACATGTCGAAGCGTCCTTGGGCAAGACACTGAACCCCAAGTTGCTCCCAGTGGTAGGCAGGCACCATGCATGGAAGCTCTGTCGCCATTGGTGTGTGAATGTGTGAATGCGAAACATATTGTAAAGCGCTTTGAGTGCCACTAAGGTAGAAAGGCGCTACTTAAGTGCAGACCATCTATCATTTAGCAGGTGGCAGCGAGTCTGAACGCTTATGATTTAGCATTAGCATGAAGTGGGCCATTTTCACAATTTTGTTTTGCATTTCCCAGTTTCTTTATAGTATTATCGTGTTTGTGCAACTCTGCCCTGTCAGAGCACTGCTTTTTTGCTTTGTTTGCTTTTTGCATTTCGTTTGGGTAAAAACGATCCCCTACGGAGCAAAAAACCTGGTGATGTGTGGCGTGTATTTCAAACGGGAGGATTATGTTCCTGGAGATGCAATGGACTTGAGTTGAGATCCCGCTCAACAAAACTGCAAACTGCACATCTTCTTTTATATTTGTAAACTACTGAATTAATCAGCTCTCTCCGTCCTTCCTCTTTTTCTTACATGGCGTCTGTTAATGTTAGACAACCTGAAACCAGCTGATCCTGGAGCATCAGTTTCTATTACAGTAGTATTGATGCTCCAGAAATAAGAGGCCATTGCAAGTTGTGTCACATTCTAATATGTAATAGCTACTGTACTGTACTGCGATGTAACACAACATTAGTTGAAGTTACCAAGACAAAAACAATGCTAAATGTTACTGTAGTACAAATTTCCCCCCTGTAGGATTAACAGACTTGTTATATCGTATCATCATATAGACATTTTTTTTTTCCAAAATCAAGTTTTTGCTTCATTTTCCAACACGTCATTTAACCAAGGTTGCCAACCTGCAAGCTGCTATTTCACTACATGCATGTGAGAAAAGCTTCGCCTGAACTTGATCAAAGATTTTTGTTTTTACCCGTAGTGAGACTTGGTGCCTAAACGTGGAGTTGGCATAGGCGAAGGTGCTGGCCATCCCCACACACACAGCAATCCCTGCAAGAAAGCAGAGCAGCATCATCACTAAATAATACCTTACGTTGCTAAAGATACTTATGTGCAGTCCGACTTCACAAGCTGTGCTACCTAGTTTATGCTGAAAGCAGACTTTAGCCAGTAAAATGAGGATGAAGGGGAAGCCCCTCTGCAGCCAGGTGACCACCGCCTTCAACTCCGACAGCGCTGGTGCAGGGGTGGACTGGTCCTCCTGGGCCTCCTCCCTGGAGCTGTGCCTCTCTGAGCTGGCCGCTGTGGTCGCCTGCTGGAGCAGAGAGGAGGTCCTGTGCTGCAGGGGCTGGTGGTGGAAGTGGTGGTGGTGATGGTGGTGCTGGGGCGGCCGAGGGAGGAAAGGTCCGCCCTCCGTGCGATGGGGACCCCCTTCCTCTCTGGATGAAGCGGTCATCTGGATGAAAACTTCAGGAGGAGAGCCCAAGACTAAGCCGGCTGCCTGGAACTGGGCAGAGGAGACGGAGCCGGAGGGGACTCCAACCAGGCCGGAGAAGATCTGCTGGGGTGAAGCGGGTGAGTCTGGCTTCAGGCAGTCAAACACACCACCCTCATCCAGGCTGCTCTCCGATCCCAGAGTTTGGCTTCGGCTCCTGAGTGAGAAAAAATAAAAACATTACCCTGGAATGCCTTATTTTTCCACGCTCTATATAGAATAACATTCTAAAATATAACATTTTGATGATTTCCCAAGATTAGGTCTCTGGTTAGGTAAGAAAAGCTAGTTTTTTAAAGATACCTCTGCTACATTTTGCCTCTACACAAGGAGCATGAAGCATACATCATATAGAACCTAATTTTAGTTTGACACCTGATTTCAAAACCAGCCGTAACCACATTTGTGACCTCAGAACTCTGTATGTTACTTTGCAATTTGGGTGTTCACATAGCAAACATCATCTTGATCTCACATGGTATCAACTATCTGCCCAGACTACTCTTATATGTTGCAATATACAGAGAAACGAAAAACTAGAACATCAAATATGTTCTGACTTATTTTAAAAAGGGATATTTAATATACTCCAGACTCATTACATTTAAAGTAAAGTGAGATAATTCAAGCCTTTTTTGGATTTTCTTTCCGATGATTATGGCTCATACTTCATGAAAATCAGAATTAGAAAGAAACCTGAGCATGATCGCTTCATTAATGCAGTAATTTGCGGTAACGGAGCCCCAACCAAGTACTGAGTGTATAAGTTAACATACTTTTTTTAAAAAGCTGGACATTGCAAATCCTTTTTGTTTGTTTGTTTGATCTTATGAAATATACTAATGATTTAAGATACTGGTTTTCTGATTTTCTAAAAAGTATTTCATGATGCTCTAATTTTTGGAAATGCACTCATATACTTATGTGATATTAAATGATCCATATTTTCCAGACAATATGTCACTGTGTCTATTATTTACTTAGTAATACAGTAATTTGTGACATTTTAATGTTCATGCATTGTGCCAGATGAGCTACTCTGGCACCATACATACTCGCTCCTTTTATTTTTCGCCAGTTTATGTTATGCCTTTGTGTATTTGATCAGTAGACAGCGAATGAAATGTTAAACCAACCTCCCAGATCTTGTCACTTTGATACCCAGATGTGACTTTTTATGGATTTAGTCAGGATTTTAAAATACAACCTACTGTATAATAACAGGTTTTGACTTCTTCATTTGTTGGGTTTGTATAGGGAGCAATTATTACAAATGGTGGTAGGTCACTCCCAGAATTCTGCCACAACATTGGAAGCACACTATTGCCCAAAATATCATAATAAGCTGTAAAATTGTGATTTAAAGGCCTTGCCAAAACCACCAAGAAGATGCTCAGACTGTGTAGGCAAGTGGGGATCCTCCCACATCTGGATGCTTAGTGGATGAAAAAACCTGCAAACATAAGGCTTAAAAAAGCAGCTGTGCAGCTCCTTGTCCCACCTTTCAGAGGGCATGCCATCCGTGTTGCTGCTGTGTCTCCTCTGCATGGCATTCCGCTCATCACCACATGGGCCAGTCCTGCAAATGCAAAACCCCCCACATCAGCATCACACCTGGCAGCGAGGCCAGCTTGCAGATTTCTGTCATCAGTCGTTCTGTTTCGCGTGTTTCATGTGTTAGACAACAATCTGCACGACAACGCGTCGACCCTACCTGAATCAGTCCTGTGAATTCCCCTCCAGCTGCTGTCATAGTTCTGGTGTTGCACGGTTAGCTTGGACGCTGCTGCCGCCGCTGCTGCCAGGATGCTGCCACTCGGAAACACTTCCGCATGACGTCACCGCGGGCGCTCTCCACCAATCAGCGTGCTCCGTCCTGCCACACCACATCCGCGTTGGAAATTTGTTTTGCTGCTGTCGGATGTCAGATTTCGCTGGAAAAAACATCCCCGCTGCTGTTATTAGACGCCACGATGGACGTTACCGAGTTGCTTTCTTCAGAAGAGACGAAACTGCGTCACTAGGCAGCGCCACAGTGCGTTATTTCATCACCCGTGCCCTGCGAGAGCTAATGCTAACGCCAGCTTGCTAGCAGGCTAACAAAGCAGGCTTTTGTGGTGAAACACTGTTAGCTTGCATGACCATCAGCTAACTAAGCTGTTTTAAAGTCAAACTCATTTTAACAGCTCCTCAGCAAGACGTTAGCTGCTTAGTTCAATTGTAAACGTGCAACATGGGTTAGCTAACTTCTATTTTGTGCGTTTGTTGTTTGCATTATGACAAATCCTGCCAGGTTAGCTTAGTTTTACATGCAGCTAATCATCATCGTCAGGTTGCCACACGTCGCTTCAAATCCCTGAACAAAACTACAGACAGTGAAGAACTGATTCTTGGGGAGGTTTGATGTGCTGGACTGTCACCTGCATTCCCCCGAGAAAGCCATGCTATGATGGTGCTACGGCGGCTACTGAGAAAGCGCTGGGTGCTGGGAGTAGTCTTCGGGCTGTCTCTCATCTACTTTCTCACCAGCACACTCAAACAGGTACCGAAACTCACAATGCACTTAAGCAAATAGCTGCACCCTGCACACGAGGAGTAGGCCATCAGGACATGATCCATGGGATGTGTCATTTTGCAGAAAATCCCCTTGTGGGAAGGTTGATTTCTAGTCAGCTGTCTTTCTTGTGAACCATAAGTATTGACCTCACTGGACTAACCTGGGAGATAACTACACTGGTATAAATGCAGTAGCACTTTTTTGGTGCTGTCAAATGTTGCGAGCATCAGCTTGATAGATTTGCAGTCCCTTGCTTAGTTTTTGATCATCCTCTTCCTGTAGGGCAGCGCCTAATAGGTTTGAGCAATTCTGGGAATTTTTCTAACAGATATCCAGATTGCAATTTGAGAAAAGTAAGCTTCAGTTCAATTTTCACTGTGTATTAGATTTAAAACATATGATGTATGTATTACTGCATATTATTGCAATATTGACACAACAGCTTAAATCCTGAGTCAGATGCAAAGCGAAATGCATGAGGCTGCTAAACATTATTTTCATCTTCGATTAATCTGTCAGTTGTTTTCATGATTAATCAGTTGTTTTGTAAAAAAAAAAGTCTTAAAATCTTAATCAGTGTTTGCCAAAGCCCAGTATAACGTTCTCAAATGTTTTCTCTCGTCCACAATTCAAAGATATTCAGTTTACTGTCATAGAGGACTAAAGAAACCAGAAAGTATTCAAACTTAACAAGTTGGAGTCAGAGAATTTTTACTTTTCTTCTTGGAAAAAAATGCACAAACTGATTAACTGATTAACCAATAAGTAGCCAATTAATTTGATAGTTGACAACTTATTGGTTAACCAGTTTATCGTTGCACTTCTGCTAATTAAATACCCAGATTGGGCTTATGCCAGTTGAACCACAGCATGCATCGTCCCTAAAAATGTGCTTTATTACAGCTCTCTTCTTATTCGTATGTGCACATCATGATCAGTTTGATTCCTAAAGGTGTTTAAGACACAGAGACATGAGGACACAAGTAGACAACCTGCTCTCCACAGCTTCTATATGTCATAAAGCACCAGAAAATTGCCATCAGAATTTCAAACAGCCCAAAAAAAACAAATGTGATCTGCTTGTTTTGTGTGATTCAACTATCCAAAACCCAGAGATGTTCAGTCTAACATTTGAGAATGTTATTGTCTCTGACCCCATTCTGAACTGTGCTGTGTTGTCCTTTTATGACGTTTCACAACCCTCTCTTATGCAAATGCTGCAGGAGGAGCGGACCATACGGGACCGCACGCTCTTGGAAGTTAGAGATTCAGATCACCGCATCCCTTGGAAGGTCCGCTTCAACCTGGGAAACAGCAGCCGACAGATCACCCAGTGCAGGAACTCCATCCAGGGCAAGACGCTGCTCACAGACGAACTAGGCGAGCAATGAGACCTTTCCTCTCCGCCGTACAGTGATGATACCACGACAGCTCTGTGATGTTTTGTTGTTTTTAATCAATGCTTATCTGTGTTAATGTTTTGCAGGTTACGTCTGCGAGAGGAAGGACTTGCTGGTTAATGGCTGCTGTAACGTGAATGCTCCCAGCACCAGACAGTACATCTGTAAAAGCTGCCTGGCCAACGGCTGCTGTAGCATCTATGAGTATTGCGTTTCTTGTTGCCTTCAACCTGATAAGGTAATCTATTACTCAAGGGCCTTTAGGGGCAAATAAAAACTTAACTGACCACCTTTTGCATCCAGTGAGGCTGTTGCATGCACTTGTTTAAATGGATGATCCCAAAATGCAAGAATTCCTCGAATATATGTCCCTAAGTTGATTGTCGATCTAGCATTTTATACATAAAAGGGCCTGTAGGGGAGGGGACCAGAAGGAACTAACTAACAGATTGAAATCTGCATTTGAGTGGTTTTACACATCCTCACTTCCTTATCTGTGTGCTTCTTCTTCAGCAACCTCTCCTCGAGCGCTTCCTCAACCGTGCAGCCGAAGGCTTCCAGAATCTCTTCACTGCTGTGGAGGATCATTTCGAGCTGTGCCTGGCCAAGTGTAGGACGTCTTCACAAGTACGTAATGAGCTGAAAAACAAAATTAAAACACGATCAGATCTGACAGCCCAGCTCTTCTGATTTCACTGTTTGAACCGTGCGTCTAGTCATAGTCAATTTGAAACAAAGGATAAATACAGAAAGTCGCACAGATACGTGACCACACGCATCACAAATCTCTTGAAACTTAACGTCTGTTTCACTCGTATAATTCTCCTCAGTGTGTTTTTCAGATAGCTGTCTAAGCTAGATAGATGTTATGTATCACTGTGACTCATTGCAATTGTCTCATGAATTTCCTGCATGTCTAAAACAGTGGATTTTCTCGCTAATCGCAAATCAGTTCTTCAGAAACCAGAATATATCTTCATATCAGATCCTGCACTTGCTTTGACCTTTGCTCTGCTCAATATTAAGCAAAAACTTACTGTTCTTTCTTTTTGCATTTGCATGACCGAATTTATTAACTATTTTTTTCCTCTTTGTGCAGAGCGTTCAGCATGAGAACACCTACCGAAACCCTCAAGCCAAGTACTGCTACGGTGAGAGTCCTCCAGAGCTCCTTCCTGTATAAATGGTTAGCTCGTCTCTGCGGTTTTGGAAGAACAGGAAGGGCAATGAATCGATAAAATGACCCTATTTGGACACTTGAAAGGGTTTTGGAGAAGAGACACTGCAAGTGAAGTCGCCGTCTCGGACAGTTTTTTTTTTTTTTTTTGCATTATCGCGGTGAAGCGATGAATACGTCAAAGAAGGACCTCAAAAAATGGACAAATGCTGTATGTGATTTGATTATTTACACTTCATAAGTGCACAGAACGCTTCATACATTCATCCGTGATGATCATCAGGTCTACATAACGGGCAGCTCATCCATCAGGATTTGCTTCAAGGTCATGTCATGAAATAGGCTTCATTTTAAACATTATGTTGTTTTTTGTTTTGTTGAATATATGTTAAAACGGCAAAGAATGTGTCCTTCCGTCTGTGTACAGTGCATGCATACGAAACGGCTATTTAATAAAAGTGACTGTGAAACAAAAATTGGCATGTGTCTTTTTTTCAATAGTGCATTTGCAGTTCTTTGGTTTAGGTTTATAAAACATGCATTTTAACACTTGTTTAAGACACTATGGGTTTTATTAACCAGAGAAAATGATCAGACAAGCCAGGTGATATTGAATTTGATTTTATTTTATCTCTTAAAAATTACAGAACAAGAAATAAGGCTCAATAAAAGGACAAAAATAAATAAATCTATTACAGGAAAGTCTGTCTGATAATTTAAAAAAATGTCAATTTTATCCAAAATATAAAACATTTCAGGAATCCCAGTGATTTGCAACGTTACAGAGACTCATTTGAAGGTCACACAGATGAGCAAAACTAAGTTCTAACAGAACAATAACTGATCACCTAATTCTTGCAGAGCGAGCCCCACATTAATCTTTTTTTTACAGTCTTGTTCTCTTGCATCTCAATGACAGGACAATGACAGTGTTATCTGCCTCACAGTGCACTGTCCATCTGTCCACAAATTTCGCTGTGAAATGCAGTGATTGGAGTCCAAACCGGTGATTCTTATCAGCTTCTCTTTCTACCTCGGGCGATGTGAGGCCGGCTCACAGGGGATAGGAGGTCCGAGCGAAACAATTAATCACTGTGAAGGCCGAGAAAACAAACTGTCGTAATTAGGAAATGTATTAAGAGCCGCTTCTCATTTGCTCCGTCGGCAAGTTGATTAATCACCATGGCAGGGGAACGTGTCAATTGCTGTGAGGTGTCGAGTTTAACAGGACAAAGACATTTCTGATAGAAATTTAATGGTATGACATTGTGGGAAGTTGGCCAGTTTCTTGCTTAAAGTTAGGAAATAATTGGTGCCACTCATACCGGTAAGGTAAATACGGAGCTTCAACTACCGGGTACAACATTAGCTAAATGCAATAAATACTCTAAAATAACAAATTTGGTGTTTAATATTTAAATATTTTTTTCTTTTTGAAAGATGTGCTAGGAAATAGGTTTGGTTGCTGTTTCCTCCGTTTTCAGTCCTTATGCTAAGCTAAGCTAACTTAGTGCCACATTTACTCGACAAACATAAGATCCCAGCTCCTCCTTTGTACTACATGCACAGACATAACAGCCCAGTCAAAATTATCATCCAACACCAGCAAGAAGAGCAATGAACAGTTTCCAAAATGCCTTTAAAGAGTCAAAATCCCACTTTTTAATGAGTTCAATTGGCTAGTTCACCTTTTTCCGGCTGCATTTTGCATTAAATTAATTTATTCCTACAGAGTAAAAACTGAAACGCGCTCTAAACAGTCTGCATGTTGACACATAATCATCTACAAATCATAAAAAAATATAGATTTAAAAGTGAAAAGAAAAGCTGCCATAAACTGTGACCACGTCTGCATCACACACTGCCATCACCTTGTTCAAAATTACAGTTGGTATCTGCTCCCCTCCAGGTATTTCTGCGGTGTTACCTTAATAACTTTGGGTTTTGCCTTATTTAGTTCTTTCACCTTTAAAACGTGGACCACAAACTTGCTCTGCAGCCAGTCCAGGTAGTGCCTGGCCGTCTTCAACAGGGTGTGACCAAACTGTTTCCTCTCAAACGCCTGCTCTGGCATCGCGGGCGGTGAGGGGACTGGGGAGCATTCCCCTCCGAGGACAGTCTCCAGACAGGCCGCCAGCGGGTTGACCGTGGAGATGGCGTGCTGGAGCTTCTCGTGAAGGGAAACGTCTCTGGGATTCAGGTTGTTTTTCTGGTCCTCCAACACTTCCTCCAGAGCTCCGGCCATGAAGAGGAAGCTGCACTGAACCTTTGACCCGACCACAGGAGAGTTCTGGTGGACCTTCAGCTCGGGGAAGCCAGGGGACCAGGCGCCGAGGTGCTTCCCATTGGCCTCATCCTGGAAGAGAAGATCAACGGTGAGGTTAATCGGACGATATGTTCTGCTCATCACATGGAAATTCAAGTCTCTAATCTCACTGATAGTATCACGAATATGCCACTAATCTCTTAAACTGTCTCTGCAAGATGATGCAAGAAGACATCACAGCGTAACACACCAACACAAAAATTTGTCTGTAGTTTATTAATGATAATAATAATAATAATAATAATAATAATGCATTGGTTTTATATAGCGCTTTTCTAGGCACTCAAAGACGCTTTACATTGCATTATTCATCCACTCCATATTCGATGGTGCTAAGGTACATATGTAGCCACAGCTGCCCTGGCTGCTCCATCGGCCCTTCCGACCACCACCAACCACTCGCTCTCACACTGCGAGTTGTGGTTCTAAATGCACCAATAAGCATGTATGTCTCATTTTGGACAATAAAGCATTCACTAGGGCAACAACACCGGCATGCAACTAATTTCGCAAGTCAGAAAGCTCATCCTACACACTAAAGTGTGAAAAACGTGCATGATTTAATACTGATACTGCTGTTTAGTGTTGTAAAATTTTCAAAATAAAAGCCTTTTTTGATTCTTTTTGACAGATAAATTAACTCATCCCACTGTGGAAACTTCATATACTGATACTCTATGAGCAATTTGTCATTTTATGCCGCTTTTCTTGCTATTTACCACCTATTTTATGTGATTATACTAATATTTTTTAACACAGGGAAAGGGGGAAATATACTCCTTTCACTTAATTTACTTACATTTATGATATATTTACAGCTATAACTATTAGTTTTCAAATCAAACATTTCATATCAGTGGTATTCATGATACAGGGATGCATTTTCATATGTAAATCTTGCTTCATTTTAAACAAAGTGGTTAAAATTTGCTCCACTTCCACTAATGACTGCAATAAAATGCTGCTTACATGGCATCACATCAGTAAGTAGTACAATAATGTGTACAGTACATTATATTTTATCACTGGAATGGACCATGGATCCATATTAATGATAGTTTATGTACTGCATTTTATTAATAATTGTAGTGGCTATTTGTCTAAAAAATAAACTTAATAATCAAAAGGCCACTGATGCACCGTGGGTATGTGGTTTATGCAGGCGAAAGAGTCATTGTCCATACCAGATTGTTGCGTTTCCTCTTGCTTTATCCAATACCAGGCAAGAAAACAAACAGAAAAAAGGCGCCATCCTCCCGTTTTCTCTCTTGCTCAGGTAAAAAAAAAACCCATAAGCCCACCCAGTTGCATGCTGGTCCTATGCCTGCTACCTACCTAAATAGGCCTCAGGTGCCCATAGCGTTAACCAAATCCATTAAATAAGGCCACAAAATAAACTACTAACTAACCCAAATAAAATATGATAAACAAGCAAATAATAAATACACACAAATAACTAACAAAGAAGATATTATCAAGTAATCCAAACAAAAACAAATCAACAGATATTAGAGAAACCTACAGACAACTAAATAGCTCCTACACTAATATTAATCAGGATGGATAACATGTTTACATTGTGATACTTTTCCTCAAGCAAAAGATCTACACCGCTGCTTTCTACTCCTATTTTTTGATTACTAAAGCTGAAAGTGCCCAGATCTGAGGAAGGAACTCCAGCGTGATGGAGAGTGCCTTAAACGTTCTGTTACTTACGAAACCCGTCAAGCTCTCATCCACCAGACTTCTGGTGAGGGCTGTCATCTCCTTCGGCCTGCAAGAGGCAGCAGCAGCAGCATGTTTCTGTGGTCCTGCATCCGACCCTTGCATCAGAACCACCATCCAGGCGCATGCGACAGTCAGCAAACCTGCAAGTGAGCCCACAATTTTAAAACCCAACAGCGATAGAAATTGTATTTCCTGCCACTGATCGATGAAGGAAGTTTGCCTTCTGTACCTGCTCTATAATTCAGAACCATTCTTCCTCCTCTCAGGGGTCGAGAGCAGATTCTGATGTAACCTCAGTCACGCAGGATCATTCTTATATTTGCAAACCCCTGAAAGGAGGCGTGCGAAAGAGGTGATGAAGATAAACTTCCCCACCGTATCTCTAACAAGCAATATCCTTTGATGAAAAAAGCAAAGCAGAAAACCAATTGACGTTGGGTTCCCCTGGCAGGTCAGCACCTTGCACAATTTTTTTTGCCACTTCCTGGAGGAAATACTAAAAATTACTGATGAAGATGATGCAATCATCTGAATTAACTATAGATTTACTCTAACAAGGAAGATAATCATAAACATTCTGTAAACTAAACCAAACCCAATCATTAGGGATCCTGAAGAACTGGTTTGGATAATGATTTTGGTTTGTAGATAGAGAAAATATACTGCCATAAGTCCTACAGCACACAGGCTGATGTACACAGTTCATATTTAAATTCACTTTCATTATACGTCTGTTGTTTACAAGGTACGTTTGTGACGACGTATTTACGCTATGATTGATTCATTCCTTCACTGATCCCCTTTACGCAATACTTCCTGTGCGTAGATGTGACTCGAACCACAACTCAACAATATCCTTTCGCGTGACCAGTTCCATCCAGTTCAGCTCTCTGACTGCATTTTATAACTACACGGCGCTGGTCGATTTGTTTCATGTGAAAAGCAGATCAAAGAGGGGGGGAGGACTGATGATGTGTAGTCAGATTCTCAGGAAAAAAAAGGTGCATTAAAGTTCAGTTTTTGTTGCTATTATGAAAACCTTCGGTTCATTTCAGCCCAAACATGGAGCAGAATATTACAGAATTGCTTTATTAGAGTTAGCAGGGGGCTTTAGAGACGTCGAAGGAGTCATTTTGTCTCCTTTTAACGGAACATGCAGGCATTTAATAGCAAAAATATTAATAAAACAGATGCAAAAAAAAATGTGAATTTGAAGAATAAACAGATAAAAACAAGAAACTTAATTTGGAGAACAAGAACCCCACAAAAAAACTTGTTGCCTCACAGCATTGAGCGTCCTTTTAGCTCCTCATCCTCACCTGGCTGGAACGTACCACCTGCTCAGGTGCGTAGAGGGGGATCGAATCAGATACGAAGCATTAAAACACACAAAACAACAAACAAAACTTTCATTAAAGATTTATTACTTCCTGCTGGCATCACATATTCTTTTGTGCACACATTTGAACGTGCACCAGCTTTAACCGAAATGTCATTAATTGTAGAAACGTTTGACAAATCCTCCCGCGACGTGACAGTTTACGAGCAGGTCAGAGGATCTGATGGCGCAAACCTGTTCGTCACCGACCGAGCGCGTCTTTACAACCAACAGTGCAGCAAAATAAATAAAACAAACATAAAAACTCACAATGTACACGTCTTGAAATAAACTACTAATCGATACATGACAGGTAAACTGAATGTACATGACACGACACCCATGCAAAATGCTGTTAATGACGGAAAAGAGGGTCTTTAAGTAAAATGGAAGGCAGGCAGTCTTTTACCAAACTTATCTTGAAATACTTTAGAGGCTTTTCTGCTACGCACATTGCAAAAGCTGCCTTTACTGAAGTGCTACACTGTATAAATAATACAAATAATAATACTGTTCTCATTGCCGTTTAATAAAATAAATACATATCCCATAAATATATAAATAATCCTGTTTAAACTACATCAGTGCCTGCTGACTGTAGATTTAACTTACATTTACTTACATTATTAACAAATAAATATGCATAAATATCATAGCGTATGTATTGAAAAACAAACCAACAGGGCTTTTACGCCATAAGTGTGCAGCCAAATGCCCGAGCAAAGGCACTTAGAATACTGGAAAGTACAGATGAAGATGAGGAGCCCTCAGAAGACATCGCACAACTGTTTCAGCAGCTTTAGCAGATCTATCATGGTAAGGTCTTGCAGAATTTTGTCTTCAATTTGTTTTCTCGAGACACACTTCCTCTGCCTCATCAAGCACCAGCAGCACTTGTGCGAGCCAGTCGTTCAGTCTATGTATAACACCCCAGCTGTAGATTTTCTTTTCGAAGGTATCTTCATGGGACAGCTGTGGTGGGGGCGGGGTTGTCAAATCAGTGAGTTTTGGGTCTATATACTTGAAAATAGTCGTTAGTCTAGATAACTGGTAGGACAGTTGACCCTCAATGCGTCCCAAATGTCCCAAAACTGGTTGAGGCAATTGTTCCTTTTGATATTCTCGTACTTGTGCAAGGTGCTTTTCAAAAAGACAGTTCTTGGCATAGACGTCCTGCAGCTTCTCAGAGACAGTGACACCGGATATCGTGGAGCTGGGAACGTCATCTGGAACTGATTCGTTCCTGGATCCAAGATGCTTTATCTGTAAGGAACAAGAGATGTGAAGTTACCATAAATCTGAGAGAGGATTGAAGGGGAAAATATGCGTTTTTACAAATTTAAACAAGACTAATTCAAGCCTGTATTATTTTAAAATCAGCTACAGTATGTCGATATGATTTTTTGGTAAACATTAGCACGGGTCATGCAGCCAGTTAGTAGTAAATAAAGAGAAATTGTTAAGTTTAAATGAATTTTTAAAGAAGCCTATCCCACACATTTCTTTCAAACATGGCATATACCAAAAAAATCACAATTAAAAATAAGAACACAAGTATGTTAGTTGTACGGTAAATGGTAGTTCCTTGTTTTAAACTATTTAAAGCTGGCTTTCTTAGGAATATCCATTCAAAGTATGTATTCACACACTGCATGAAGTAGTTTGCCTTGTAAGTGGAAAAATCTGTTATTTCTGCACTTGCTTTAGTGATGCACACGTGTAATTCTGCATAACTCATTTGATTAAATTCAATAAATTTTTATTTGATCTACACAGGGACAATTCACAAGCCATCTCAGGCTCTTTCATCTCGAGAGAAGCCCTATGATTCCCAGCAGTGGGAAGAAAGAAAAATTCCCTTTTAACAGAAAAGTCTGGCAGAACCAGGCTCAGGGAGAGCACATATCTGCCTCGACCAGTTAGGGTGAGGGGAGAGCAGACTAAGAAAAGATGAGCAGTGGAAAAAGCTCTGTTAAGTCACACCCGGTACACACCCAGCATTCCCTGCAGCTGGTGGATCACATTAAAAATAATCACCCAGCAAAAAACAACTGGGCGGCTTCAGAACCTTTTGTCAACTCAGCTCAGGCTGACTGTCACTGAGTTACGCAACACTGGTTATTTTAGGTAGTTTTTGATGGTTTTAAATATTACAAAAAAAGTAAGGACAGGAAGGACCTGCCAAAGAGAACCATTAAATGCAGCAGGCTAATCCCCTTCTTTTACTGTGCCATACTGTTGTGTGGAAAACCACTCGCACACTAACACTCAGTTCTGTGGCCTTGTTTGGCTGCACATCAAATACCTCCAGTTTGCTCCTATTTCAGGAAAAGAAGCTGCTCAAGGAGAGCTTTCTGACCAAAGTACAAAGAATTACAACTTTAAAGTTCCAAACTGAAGCTTTGTACTGATTTTCCTTATAGACAGAAGTGAGATGGAAATTATTTGCATTTGTAAAGACAGACATCTATGTTTTGCTCATTTAGTGAAGCACTTGCTGTACGTCATCACAAATGATTCGAGCATCAGGCGGGATGAGTTGATCGTGTTGGACTAAAGTGTCTAATACATTAGCAATGGCACTGCAAAGGCCCTGAGGTTACATTTACATCTATAAAAGACAGCTATCATATTGCAAATCTCACACAAATCATGGTTTTGGGGTAATTTTGTGCTCTTGTGCAAACAAACTATACAACAACCAGGGCAGGAGCTATACCATCTGAGTGATACTTACGTATTCATCCAGCAGCTTGTTTGTTTCGCGTTTCAGTAACGCTGTGAGAGACTCAGTGTCGTCGAAGTCCTTCTCGCAACTGGATGGAGTCGGAGTGGCGAACACAAGACACCACTTAACTTCGAGGAGCATCAAGACGAGTACTGAGAAAAGATCGAGCAGATACAGGTGACTCAAAGTGTGACACTGAGGACAAGGAGGAAAAGAATGTCATCTGTTCTACGGTGGGTTCCTCTTAAAAAGAGGAAAGTGTAGCATTACTGCAGCAAATCAACAAGACTGAGCAAAAAATTATGAAAAAAGACATCCTTGAAATGTAAACTAGGATCAGTTTTTATCTGGCATTCAGTTTTTTATATATCGTATAAGCCTTCTAAACAAATAAATACGCACCCAAGCACATGTATGAGCTTAGTTCTAACATAATTCATATAATCATACTTTTAAAGTGGACATTTTAGTGGCAGTATATTAAATTGCATTATTAGATACATGAAATAACATTGTCACTGTCAATTTTTTTTGCATGTTCTATTGAGTATTATGAAGATATTTACCAAAGTACATCCGCGGCCCGTTGGGTTTACGATCCATAGTGACTGTAGAAGCAGATTCACTTGACGCTCAGCAGTTCTTCATAAACTCTTGTAGCTGCCCCATATATATATGCTATTGGAAGTAGACTGTCATCAGCACCCACCCACTCTGACACACACACACACAACCCCGCAAAACCTCAGACACTAGGAATGACAAAATTCCATGATGACATTTTTTGTAAACACTCATGTATGACAGAGTGTGTCGCCTGTATCAGAAGCTGGTTTTTGGCAGAGGTATGACTAAATGGTATTACAATTACAGAACTGAAAATAGATCTTGTGTGTGTTTTTTATCACTGTTGTTGTGTTTTTAACTCAAATATCTTAAAGCAGAAGAATGTGAGGCTGCTCGTGTGCCAAAGTGACCTTTTTTTTTCTTTTTTTCCTTTTCACAGCACAGGATACCTCACTTGTAAAGATAAAGCATTTGTGTTTACACTGTGTCTTTTAGGGTTCTTCTTTTAAAAAGATTTTAGAGAAATGGAGTGACTCAATTCAGTAGTTTCCAACCTGAGAGTTGTATTTCATATATGTACCTTTGAGGAATAAGGAAAATTTAAAAATAAAAACATGACATGGGGTCATAAGTAGGCATTGGCTTGCTTTCAGGGGACGAGAAACGGTTGGGAAAAGGGAATTTAGATTAAATGTTGTTATAATAAATCTTAATTAGGACTTTTAAAATCATCCAACATTCATCAGGTTAAAAAATTTCACATGAGCTCATTTTCATTAGTGCCTTCGTCAGCACCTGCTTTTTCCCCCTTCGAACCACAAAATGAGATTAAAGATGGCGCAAAATCACCCCTCAGTTCACTCCTACAGTCCACTAGGTGAGAGTTCCATGACGATGTTTCCTTCAATTTTTTTCTGATACGATGGAAAAATCGAACACCCTTCTACCCTCTCAATTTACAAGTGCCCTAAGGTGGCCACATTATTAGCACCATGTATTGTCATTCAGTTTAACACTGATAATGTTGCGGTGGTTTCCTTTCTCAGATGTTTTAATTTGAAACAGTCCTTCTAACACAACAGTCAAGCAGATGAATGGTCTGTTTAGTGGTCGACATCATAACATTGAATCAAAATTGACAAACTTTCTCTTACCTATGTGACGAGAACTTTCTTAGATCCGGTGCTCAAGTTTTCTGGTGTGCTCCAGGGTTCCATACCGGGTCCTCCGTTTTATTCACACTTGCTTTCCCTTGAAAAATCACCAGTTTGGTGCACCTCATTTCTACGCAGATGACATTCAAATATTTAATATTTAATTTCATCCTTAGACTATGAACACAGCAAAGGTTATTAAAACGCCTTCTTTTCAAATAAATCCCATCAAAGTCCTCTAATTTCCTGTAGCGCCTGTAATCTTTGAAGAAATGTAGTGGGTTTGTTTAAGGTCTAAGCTCAGAAAATATCATTTTTGAACAAGATCTTGCCTTCTGACCAGAATGTCAAGAGCCTTACTCGTAGTACAGCCAGGGATATTGCCAATCGGAGCCTCTTTGCATCTCCAGCTGAATTTTTAAGCTTTTATTAATAGAAACAGGGTTCTGTTATTCCTAACCCTAGACTCGGAACCAAACGGATGACGCTTTAGAGGGCTGTGGTTGAAGGGCTTCCTTTTAAGCTCCTGGAGCTGGTGAAACATGAATACGTGGATAGTCATTATTAACCAACCTGAATTTCATCACATTTGTTTCATTCCTTTAAAAAACATAAATAACAGTCACGCGAACTTCAGTGAACACAATTGAATCATAAGTGACGAATCACAGAGGTCTGCCTGTGATGAGGAAGTGATGATTTAGACGGAAAGTTGTGCGATGAGTCTCCATTCAAGCCTTAAGAATTCAACAACCCGCTCATTACAAAGACAACAAATAGCAACTATTTTCAGTCATATTTATTAAATGAAGCAGCACAAAAATTACAAATGTTTACAGAATACTTGTACTTCAAATTGTATAAAATGTAGTTGTACCAAAGAAAACATCGAAGTGATATTAGCGAAATTAAAAGTTTGTGCAAATAACAAAAACATAAGACATAGTGTTATTGACCTTAGTTTCATGGTTAAGAAATGTTGACCTCTTGTTAAAAAGGAAAAACACCCCTACAGCTTTTGCAGTAGTTTCAACTTACAAGTATCTGCACATCCTTCTCAAACCAAAAATAAGTTTTCGTTTGCATGAAAACTACTGTAACGTTCTCACAACTGACTTGCGTTTCAAGCTACACACTTTTACAGAAAAGGAAAACTGCAATTCTTGTGACTGATCTTGCAGTAAAAAGTTGTTTAGAAACATGGTGTTAAGATATGGACATTACTGGAAGACTAAGTTGTGCGTTTATAGCACTGGTACAGTGTGTGTGAGTGTGTTCTTGAGTGTGCATGTGTGTGTGCTTGTGGGCCCCCTGGGACTCAGTGCATCCTGCCTTGTGGAGGCAAGACAGGAAGCCTCACAGACAACCTGCGGGTGCACATCGTAAAAAAGCGCTTCTGGTGTTCATGGCAAATTTGTAGTAGTTAATACTGCTGGCAATGCAGTGCTAATCTAGGCACAGAGTTAGCCTCCTTCTCCCCGCTGGCCTGCCAACCCCAACACCTCTGGAACTGTGGGGAGACACATGGACCCAGAATCGTCCAGTTCAGTCGGTACTTCAGAAATCAGCTAGTGGCCGGTTCTTTCCTCTGATGCTGGAGCATGTCCATCACACTCACTATGTCCTCTTCAGGGACCTAGAAAAGAAAAGTTAAATCAGTATTGTTAAGACTTAATGTTAACATAACATTAGCATAGCATCACCTTATACACCGATCAGGCATAACATTATGACCACCTGACTAATATTGTGTTGGTCCCCTTATGTGCTAAAAATGCTCTGAACCATTGGTCATGGACAAGAGGACCTCTCAGGGTGTCCTATGGGGTCTGGAACCAGGACACTGGCACTGGATCCTTTGGGTACTCCATTGGCTTGTGCAGTGGGACCTCTGTCAGTCAAACTTGTTCCACTGCATCCTGTTGATGCTTGATCAGAATGGGGTGTAGGAAGTTTGGAGGTCAAATGAACATGGTGGGTCATTGTCATGTTCCTCAACATGTTCCTGATTGTTTGATGTTTTTTCCATGTGGTGCGGTGCATTTTCCTGCAGGGGTAGGCCAGTGACATTTGGGATTTCCATTAGCATGAGGGAGTGTGTTTGTTGTGGGACAATGTTTATTTGGGTTTCTAAGTCTCATCAACATGGATGTCAAAATCCAAGGTTTGCCATCAGAACACCACATAGTAGCTTCCAAAGGATGGTAACACTTTATATTATCACAGAACAGAAAAGTGCTTTGTACTATGTGAAAAGTTTCAGTGGCATAACACAGCAGCACTGCTGCGAAGAGAAAACATACAAGAAGAACTTCACATCTGTTTACTTCTCTCCTGCTCCCTTTGCTCACATAAACAGCATTTTATTACAGACAAATTCCCAATAAAGCTGCTCTCATTTACATATTTTATCTTTCTGCTTCCTGAAGATTGAACAAGTTTGAAATAATGACAGAAACAAGGTTCATTAAGATGATGTGCTGACCAATCTGCTGCTTTGCAATGCAACGTGGTCTTGCGGTGTATATCCAACACCTTGAAAGCTGTCATTGTAACTAGACAACCAATGTTATTCACTTCACGTGTGAGTGGTTTTGCTGTTGTGGGTGATCAAATTATCAAGTATCAACAGGATGCAGTGGAACAAGTCTGATTGACAGAGGCCCCACTGCACAAGCCAGAGTACCCAAAGGATCCACTGCCAGCGCTCTGGTGCCAGACCCTATAGGACACCCTGAGAGGTCCTCTTGTCCATGACCAATGGTTCAGAGCATTTTTGAGCACATAAGGGGGACCAACACAATATTAGGCAGGTATTCATAATGTTATGCCTGATCGGTGTATTAGGCAGCAGGTGAACAGTCAGGGTAAGGAGTAAGGATCTAAGAGCCAAACAGTGATGGGTAGGCAACTGGACTGGAGTCTTTCCAAAGCAGGTTTTGTAAGTAGTGTTTCTGGTATGTAGTACTTAGTAAGTGGCAAAAGAGGTCCAAATAAGGACAACCAGCGAAAGGGAGACAGGGTCATGGGTACCCAACGCTCACTGAGCCAAAGCTGGACTGTGTGGTTCGATCAAACAAAAGAGCTACTGAACTGCTCAAAACTTTATAGCTGCTATGACAGACAGGAGTCAGAAAGCAAAGTGCATCGTACGGGGCTACAGACTTGTCAGAGAGCCATGTTGACTCCTGTTCACCATCAAAACCATGGAGCAATGGAGTAAGATGGCCTGATATGATGAATCACATTTTCTTTTACATCATGTGGACGATAAGGTTTATATGTGTTGTTTATTTGTGGAAGCAATGGCAGCGGGATGCACAAGCTGGTAAAGGTAGAGTGATGCCCTGGCAATATTCTACTGGAAAACCTTGCATCCTGCATTAATGCCTTTGTTATTTTGACACTTACCACCTCCTTAAACATTGACGCAGACCTGCTCCCTGCCACACTACAAACATTGTTAAAGAATGGTTTGAGGAACATTGCAAAGACTTCCAGGTGTTGACTTGGCATTAAAATCCCCAGATCTCAGTCTGATTTAGTGGGATGTGTTAGAAAAGTCAGATCCATGGAAACCCAACCACCTCACAACCTCCAGGACTTAAACGATCTTGGTGTCTGATTCCACTGGACATCTTTGGAGGTCTATGGAGTACAGGGCAAGAGACATCAAAGCCTTGCCCTGGACTCCATAGACTCCATTGGTGGCATTTGGGAGAACTTACACAATATTCAGCAAGTAGTTTAAATATTGTGGCTGATGGGTGTATATTTTAACACAAGAGCACAGTGTTACAACCAATAAGTCCTACAGGTGAGAGCTGAACAATGTGTGGTCTATTACAAGAACAAATACAAAGAAGCCAAACATCAAAATAACTTCAGTAACCAAATATAACCACTTGAACGGCTTATTACTTCAGGTACAAAAAATCTCAATCATCCAGTCACCATTGCAACAGAAACACAATTAAGTTATGATTTAAGCAGTTATAAAATACACAAAGAAGAAATTCTCCATTAAATTGCAGTGCAAACAACCCTTCAAACTAAACAGAATTCCACATGCTAGGAGTCGTAAAACTAGCATTAGCATAAGCAAACCACATGGGAACTAGATCAGCCCCATCTCAACTAAAAGGCAGTAAAAGGCTTTATCAGTATCAGTTTAGTCAGAAATATTCAGTTTTACTCACAGTGGAAGTATTTTTCTTGTATAATGTGGCCTGTTAAGAACCCTGAGATGTTTTTTTTGTCTAAAAGCAACAGAAATAACCTTGACTTGAACTGAATGTGACCTGTAACAAATGAACAGTTCTACAAACACACTCCAAATAATTGAAATTCTGATTTCCCAACATCTTATTGTTAAAATAGAAGCAATTCCACTTTGTGCATATGAAATAACACCTTCCAGTAAAATGTATTGGTGTTGGCTGGAATTCCCCCGAGACTTCATCGAAGATAAAATGCTTCTGATTAATTCTCTGGAACATGAGCCAGGTGGTGACCTCCCATCATCCCATATGCACATGTCCTTTCACATGTTCTGGTGACGTAGCGTCACTCTTCTCCGAAATGTCCTCAGTCATTTCTCTTATTGCAACCACCCCATCAAGAGTTTTCAAAACTCATTTCCATCCTTTTTTATTCTTCCTCTTTCCAATCATTTCATTCAAAACTTAAAAACTATACGCAAAAATGTACAGCAGATCTGTGCTACTGTGTTTGAACGGCATAGCAGAGATGATCCTCCCTGATTGGTTTCTTTTCTCAGAAGTGTACAAGTAGATGCCTTTGTGACATCACGGCTATTTTTTTTGGTTTTTAAAACAGTGGAATTTGCTATTATTAGACCTGCGTGTGGTTACCAACGTTCTGCTAATTATAGCATTTCATGACATCAACAAAGTGCAACACAATAGCCTTCCATGACTAAGACCCTTTATGGTTACGTTAAGCACAATGACATGATGGACAGCTATGCAAATGAGTTACATACTCATTTTTAAAACATTTTGAAGGTAGGGCATGGAGAGGAATCAGCAAATAGATGTGGAATACCCAAAGATTCATCATCATCGGGTTCAATTTTGCTCCTCATTCTTGTTGGGTGCTTCCGTCAGTGTGTGGTGACAAAGCCGATAAATCAAAGCATTTATTTTAGACTGAAATGTAGAAATACTTCCGTTAATCCAGCGTAATTCATCGGTGGTCCACGTGAGATTTCTCTGTTCAGTTTCATGTGTTTTAGGAAACTTATTCACACTAATAAGCAGAAATTAAGGGTTAGGATAAAGCGGCAAGGCAGATCCATGAGAAACACAGAAACCACAAAATAGTCAACATAACCCAGGTATGACAGATCACACATACAGATGAGAAGTAAACAGAAGTCGAATGTGTGAGAATTCTTATAAATAATGCATTAATCACTGTAATGTTGAAGGGAGATTTGGCTCCGTTGATTCACTGGGTGACAAACATTCTGCGATAAGTTTCTAAGTAATGACATACAAAAGACCTAGATAAACTTTTCTTGGTAATGCAGGTAGTAAGAGTTGCTCAGTAAGCTGGCACACAAGCAAATTAAAGATAACTTATGTGAATGTGTGGTATCAGCACTGAGGTCAGGAAACCACACAGCAACTGTGGAGTTTAGACACCATATACGTCGACTGATATGACATCCAGCTTGATAATGATGCTATAGGCACACATGTACACAAATCGATTGGTGCTTTATTTAACCCTCTGAACCCCAAGATCTGCTGGCAGGTTCGAAAGGCATGTTTGTTTTTTATTGCCAAATTATACCTTTTTATCACAGCCAGAAAAAGTTCAAAATACAATGTATCGTTGAATTTTTAATTTCCTGATGGTCCTTGAACTACTCATCTGTGATGCTGCAGAAAATGGATCCACATCTAAGCTTTAACCTGCGGTATTTCACTTTGTACATGTCTCATTTAAAAATGTGTCAAAAATAAAATGTTTGCTTTTACCACATTCTTAAAAAACTAAAATTCTGCACTCCACAGCACAACCAGGAAGCCATTAATGACTCAGCTGCAATCAATACTAGTCATAGGAAAATATCTGTAATATGTAGAAATACTGTTTTCCTCCTTGTAGCGGTAGCATGTGTGGGCACTTGAAAAAAAAAAGTTCACGTAGTTCGTTTCTGTTTTTTCTTTCATTTTTGAAGAATAAATAATCAGCTATGGTTTTCTTTTTCTTCTTTTTTGTTTATCTATTCATGCCATTATAGCAGTGTCATACTGCACAAAACGCATTTTGTCTTCTTTTCTTTCCTTCTAGCCATGGTTGTGCTGTTTTCATAGAGGTGCATGACTTTAAATTGCAATAAAAATGATCTAACAGTGAGTAAAAACATGACAGGAGCCTGAACACCCAGAAAATGCTTGGTATTCTAAGGGTTGTATACTTAATATGAAGAATAATATGTGCAAAACCAAATAAATGTAGTGAGAAACATGAAAGAGTTGACACATAAGTTGAACAACAAAATGTAGATTTAAGATTCAAATTCAGCTCCAAAGGAAAAAAGTTAAAACATGATAAAAACTTTTTCTAAACTTTTGATGATCAAGATATCAGGGTTCATCGTTTTAAAATCCCTTCAGTACAAATACAGATCTGCCATTGCAGGACTTTTAAAATCATATTCTTTAGCTGTTTGGCAACATTTCTCTTTAAAAACTACTCAATAGAGCTACATCTTTTGAATGATGTGGAATCACCTGATGAAAGCTCACAGGAATTCAATGTAATGTCACGCAAGGCTGCGTCTTTATCTGTCTCCATCTCCCCCATTAAGGCTTAGTGACAAACCTGAAGTCTTGAAATATTTGAACCAAGTGGAAAACTTTCCGAGGCAGAAATGCACTGTGTTTCAGGTGTGGTGGAAAGGCTAATGTCACAAACATGTCGGACTCACCAGAGCGTGGTCGAAGCTGAAGGTGCTGATGTAATAAGCAGAGATGTCGCTGTCAGCGAGAGGCTGAGATATCTGGGCAACTATTCCACATTCATCTAAAAAACAGAAAGAGTGGAGGAGAAATTAGCATCACAATCATTAAAATAAAGTGACATTAAAACAATAAAAATGCTTTACATGCACAGAGAATGTAAGAACATGACAGCATTAAATCTCCAGTTGTTTTGCTTATCTGTGTTTTAACCAACAAACATGTTAATTAAGCTTCTAAGAATTGTTTCCTTTTTCAACATCAACCAACAAAATAATAGATAATGGATTATAAGCCATAGAAAGCAATCATTTTAAAAAAACACATCTACATCAACATTAGGGTTAAAAAGTGAGTACATGCCATGACAGTAAACACACCTGCAATTGCGTCTTAGAAATAAAAAGATATTGGATCATTCTAAAGTTTCTTATGGTATCACTTTTCATAAAATTATCTGAAGCACTATGAGTTACAAAACTATGATTTTTCTTTTTCTTTTAGCCCAGTAACTATATTATAGAACTCTTCCACTTGGGACACTATTGAAGTGGTTTCATCTTCACACCTGCTCAGTGATTGTCCGAATATTGGCCATAAATACAGAAAATATAACTTTAATAATTTTTTTCCTCATAAGGCATGCCTCTTACTTGCACCATACTCTACATTGTACCAATCACAGGAAAAATATTCAGCCTCTTAGGGTGAAAAATAAAGGGCTTAATGATTGGTGGAACATCGGAGTAGACAGAAAGATTGCATCCATCATGTAACTGTTTTGTGTTATTCTATCAAAGCAGGGTTGTACCGAGAATACAAAATTTTAGGAGCCCAACTACATTATTTCTCAAGTTATGGCACTTCCAACATTGTTCCACAGATTGGCGCAAAGAAAAGATGCAAAAATCGACATGACCCCACCTTCTTTTGAATTTTTACCTGAAAAACTAATGTTACTTATAACCCCAGATTTTACACACGGTCAACTCAGTCAACATTTACAACTTAAAAAAGAATCAGTCAAATTGATGATGATCTGACGTTGGGCATTCGGTGAATTGAGGCAAAATGACCATATTAAAGATATTTTATGTGTAATTTTTCAGGACTGCAGAAAAAAAACAGTGATTTATGTATTTTTACAGAGTATGTTAGTCATTTTACACAGTTTGGAACAGCTTGTCAGCTACTTTTAATCTTTTGTTTTTGCAACCAAGTAGAATCAGCATCTGCTCTGTTTCACCAGAAGATAATAACAGGGCAAAACACTCGTAAGTCTTAAAAGACATATAAAGAGCCAATATTATGCACATTTACAGGTTTATAATTGTACTTTTGGGATCTACTACAATAGGGTTACATGCTTTAACGTTAAATTAAACTACATTTCTATCATAAAGCAGATTGCTGGAGCACCCACCATCTGAAATGCTTCATTTCAGCTGCTGCCTCTTTAAGTTTCCCCACCTGAAAAGCCATGATTGTTCAGCTGAGCCCAACAAAGTAAGGAAACATCATTGGTGATATACACTCACAGGCCACTTTATTAGGTACACCTGTTCAATTGCTTGTTAACACAAATAGACAATCAGCCAGTCGCATGGCCGCAAACTTAATACATTTAGGTATGTAGATGTGGTCAAGACAACCTGCTGAAGTTCAAACCGAGCATCAGAAAGGGGATTTAAGTGACTTTGAACGTGGCACGGTTGTTGGTGCCAGACAGGCTGGTCTGAATATTTCAGAAACTGCTGATCTACTGGGATTTTCACCACAACCATCTCTAGGGTTTACAGACAACGGACTGAAAAAGAGAAGACATCCAGTGAGTGGCAGCTGTGTGGACGAAAATGCCTTGTTGATGTGAGATGTCAGAGGAGAATGGGCAGACTGGTTCCAGTTGATAGAAAGGGAACAGTAGTTCAAATAACCAGTGGTTACAACCAAGGAATGAAGAATACCACCTCTGAACGCTCAACACGTTGAACCTTGAAGAAGAGTAGCAGCAGAATATGGATATTGACCAGAATCTCTGAGGAATGTTTCCAACACCTTGCTGAAAGTATGCCACAAAGAATTAAGGCAGTTCTGAAGGCAAAAGGGGGTCCAACCTTTTACCAGCAAGGTGTATCTAATAAAGGGGCCGGTGAGTGTACTGTGACCCCAGATCCATGACTATAGGTAATGGAAGGCATTTTAAGCATTTTTTGTTTAAAGTCTCATGAAACTAGTTTCTAGGCAGGTGTTATGCCAATGTGTTACACTGTGATGTAGACAAGTAACAGAAGAAAAGTGTAGACTTCAAATAAGGTGTTTCAGACAGTTAAGGAGCCGTTTTCTGTGCGCGAGAGTAACTCACCATTTCACATGCACAAAAACATGCACACTTATAGAGAGGAAAAACCCAAAAAAGCATAATAGGGGCTCTTTAAATACATTGAAATAAGCATTATTAGCTATATCTGACTGTCTGGCATAATGTCTTTAGATTTTGAACAAATTAGGTCAGAGATGGAACATCTGGTTATCAAAAATCACCTGATTAACCCCAGCATGGGAAGCAGTTCTAAAAGAAAAGGGGACTGACAGGTAAAACCGATGTGCTATGAAGTGCACAGAATAAACTGCTAGTATCTGGACATAGTTAAAAGTAAGCGGCCTTACCAAAGCCCAGCGGTTGTCCCCCAATACGAACCATCCTCCACAGCTCCCCAGAGGAGCTGGTGAAGAGAAGATCGGCAGGAAACCTAAAAGAAAAAGATCAAGCAGTGATACGCTAGATCATGTCAGAGAACCAGAAGGGAACAGCAACTTGTAGCAAACATCTGATAAAAGTTTGGAGATAGAGATACTGCAACACCAGCAATGCAGCATTCATTTTCTGACATCGTACAGTTGCATGGTGCACACTTGGCTGAAGAAAGGCTGCATTACAAAGTTTTTAAATACAGTTGCAGCTTAAAGCAACCTTCACTGCATTGCTGTCAGGGTGGAAATCTTTAAGGCTGCTGTTTATGCATTTGTGTTGCTGAACCTAAGTATCAGTGTTAGATGTGGTATTGATCAGTGGGAGAAATTCTGAATCCTTACTGTCTCTGAGCCTCAGTGTCCATCACCAGTGAGATGTATCCATCGATGAGGGAGAACGAGAAGAACTTGATGCAGTCTAAGTCCCGGCTTGGAGAGGATTGAGAGTCTTCTTTAGGACTGAAGAGGAAGAGACATGGTCAGACAGGAAAGACAGCAGGATTTATTTAACCCTTTCATGGGTTTGAAAGGCCCAAATTAGGCCATTTATCAGAGTAAAAACAGTATTAAAAAAGAGAGAGAGACTCGCCTGATTTAGAACTTTCTGATGGTCCTTCAATTATTTGTTTGAACACTTAACCAAACCTAAGCTTATTATCATAATATTGCATCAAACTTACTTTATTTTACAGGTCTCAGTTAAGATTCTACCAAAATCAAATTGTTTGCACTCTGTAAAAAAAACGAAAAAATTCAGTGCTCCTTGGTGCAGCTAGGAGGCCATTGGTGACTCAACTGGGCTGAACAACCGAAAAGTATGGAAGTAGTAAGATATCTATAGTATTCAGTCACCATGTTTTTTTTTTTTACAAGCATTGGTAACCCCTGACAGCACTTGGGAAGAAAAATGGAATCAACATGTACCACATTTACCGAAACATACAAATAAGAAATAAAAAAAATCAACTTGTTTTCTTTTTTTTATGATAATTGGCATTATAACTTTGTCAGACTACACAAAATACATTTCTGACTTCTTTCTACTCCTAGTCATGGTTGTGCTGTTTCCATAGAGGTGCAGGACTTTATATTGCAGTGAAAAATGAGCTCACAGTGATTAAAAATGCCCCAAACTGCTTTGAGTTCAGAGGATTAACAAAACTGATGCTATTTCTCATTATGGTCAGTCTTGAATTAGATTTTAAATATATATGTATTATATTGTACTGTATTGTAATCACTGACAACCACCAATGTAATGTTTAATTTTACATTAACGTTAATCTAAAACTAAAGCAATGTTACAAAGTGCTTTAGAAAGCAAAAGAGAAATTAGAGCAAACCCATAGCACTATTAAAAGGAGACACTTCACGAAATAGAGAATACAATGGGATAAAATACCCAAGTTAAAAATGTAATGAATAAAAACTGTATCAAAATAAATAAAGCACAATTAAAAAATGTAACCGATTCTGCAAAAATGTTCTCATATTTAACTTCCAAAAACACAATCAGTGCAGATTAATGATTAATGATAATGAGGGTAATTGTCATTATTGATGCACAACTGTCTCTAACCTCAACCCTGAAGTCTACTTTGGATCATGTGCTGCCATCTTGTGTTTCTTTTAGGTACTGCAGTGATGTGAGCAAACCTGTTGGAGTAAAAGAGGACGTCGATGAGCGTGGTGGCAATGGACGGCAGCGTGTCTGGGTCCAGGGACATGACGCAGAACTGGTTCTGGGGGATCAGCACCGGGTGGACTGTGGGCTGGATGGCTGGAAGAACACAGGCAGAGTTAGTTTATAGGAATATTGAACAATAATACACATTTTACATTTCTGTTTCTACTTATATTTATATTTTTAGGACATATTTGTCTACTTCAGTTTATCTATATATTTTGTGCTGTTTATATTTCTAACACTTTGAATGGGAGAAACTGCAACAAAAGCAATTTCCCATTAAGGATCATTAAAGTATTTCTGATTCTGATATACATTAAAATGAGGTTTACTTGCACTCATTAGCCTGGTGAGGGTCCTACAGTTTCTGCACGTTCCCACGTCACTGTACAGCATGTTCTGTACTTTATGACGACGTAAAAATAACTTCCTGTAAAGGACGCAGCGATTCAGCGTTGCTCAAATGTCCCTCTGTGTTTGCAGACCCGGCCTATTTACATTGTTTCATTGTATAAAGTCACACTGTATATTGCTGTGTTTGGGGCAGGTGTCCTTGAGCAACAGGTTCCTCCTGCTAAAAATACAAAAACTGCATTGGAGGAAAGCCGGTTACAGTGCATGAACACTGACATTTAGGTTAAGTCACATTATGTACGGCTAAAGGCACTTTCACGCACAAATGACTGAACTCCACTTGACACTCTAAGGATCCTGGTGAGAGTGAATTTTAGAGTATCGTAGATTATCCGTTGGTATATTTAAAACCAGTTTTCCTGCTTTAAATTACAATTTGGTTTCAGAGCAGAAGCAAACAAATGCTGATGATCATGTACACGTTTCTTTGCATTCTGCATGTAGAACTGCACTTGCTGAAAGGAAATATGCTCAGCTGATGCCACAGTGTTTTGTTCCAAACATTACCTTATTAACTTTGAACCCCAAGCAGTGTCTGGGTGTTTTTTTTTCTACTCCCGTCACATTTTTACTCACTGTGAGCTCATTTTTCACTGCAATTTAAAGTCCTGCACTTCTATGCAAACAACAAAACAATGGTGAGAAGTAGAGACGACTCAGAAATGTCTTCTGTGCAGCATGAGAAAGTTATCGGGTCATAAATCACGAAAAAGAAAAGAAATAAAGTTGAATTTTTATAATTATATATATATATATATATACGTATATATAAGAAAGTGCGCAATGTATCAGACTCATGTGAGCAACTTATATTCAAATTTGTTCTATACAGAGATGCAGAATTGTTGCTCTGACCTTAGCAGACAGTGTTGCTTTCTTCTGAAATCAACATCTAAAACCTGCTACAATATTTACATTGTGCACAGAATTTTATGTCTGAAAAGAGCAGCTTTTACCTTTTTACTTAAGTAGTTTTCAGTTGATTTTGTTGTTCTTTTTTAATGTATACTTCACCCACGTGTCTGATTTGGAGCTTGTAAGGACAACGATCATTCATAACACTATGATCACCTGCCTAATATTGTGTTGGTCCCCCTGATGTGGTCAAAAATGCTCTGAATCATTGGACATGGACAAGAGGACCTCTCAGGGTGTCCTATGGGGTCTGGAACCAGGACGTTGGCACTGGATCCTTTGGGTACTCTGTCTTGTGCAGTGGGGCCTCTGTCAATCAAACTTGTTCCACTGCATCCTGTTGATGCTTGATCAGAATGGGGTGTAGGAAGTTTGGAGGTCAAATCAACATGTTGGACCATTGTCATGTTCCTCAACATGTTCCTGATTGGTTGATGTTGTTTCCATGTGGTGGGGTGCATTTTCCTGTAGGGGTAGGCCAGTGGCATTTGGGATTTCCATTTGCATGAGGGAGTGTGTTTGTTGTGGGACAATGTTTATTTGGGTGTCAAAGTCTGATCAACACAGATGTTAAAATCCAAGGTTTTCCATCAGAACACCACATAGTACCAATATGATCAATGTTATTCACTTCACCTGTCAGTGGTCAGAATGTTGTGACATCTGATCGGTGTATGTTTTGAGATCACATTGAGTAAATGTTTGTAGAAAGATCCTGAAGGTGGCACCAAAACACCTAAAATTCATCCTCTGACACAAGCTTGATTGACCCCTGAGAGCTGAGTGAACTGATACCAAACAGGACTGTGACTTGTACCGTCTTTGCCGTTCTTCTGGAGGCCGTTGGAAACATCCTGGCAGTGCACAGGGAAAGACTCTCCTCCCACCTCCTTGTAGATGTTGAACTCCTCCTCCAGAGTGCTGACAACTACAGAGAGGTCTTTCTCTCTCACCTGCACAACACAAGCATTGACGCAAGATGTTTTAGAGCACTCTGAACTCCTCAACGAGCATCCTGCCATGTCTTCTCAGGGTACAACACTGTTTTACTTGAAGGAAACACTTCAGCTAATCTGGCACGTCAACCATTAATAAACTTGCTGACACAAACATCTGTCAAGGTGCAATGTATGCTTTCTGCTCACTTAACATTTTCACTTGTAATACATCAACTAACTTTTTCGTCTCCTCAGCTCTGTCTGGAATTAATTCCTTCACTGCAAAACCAGCAAGCGGACAAAATGCAGACGAAGTGGCTTCTTTTGTCTGGCAGAGGTCAATAAGTGAATGACTTCAGTGTCAGATTATAGGTCAGGAGTATTTTTATGCATTTATGCAAAGAAAATGGCTCTAAATTATACAACAGTGAAAAGCGTTGAGTGCCCTCTTTCATTTTAACAAGGTAAGTGCAAAAGCTGATTTGACTGGAGTGGAAGAGAGTGGAGGAAAAGTAAAAAGTTAAAAGGCTAAAAGTAGATGGCACTCACCAGGATGAAGTCGGTCTGATAAGTGGAGAGCATGAAGACGGAGACGTGCTGCTGGGCGAGGGGGGCAATGACCGACTTGGCGATCTTGGTCACGCCGACGGCCTGAGAGCTGCTGGAGGCGTTGCCGTTGGAGACCACATTGAGTGGCAGCCAGATGGAGCTTTCGACCTGGAGGTGCTCTGAGGGCTGCAGCTCTGAAAGGGGCATCAAGAAGAGGAGAGCTGGTCAGCAAGTGTCTCAAATTCTGCTTGGCCATCTCAGATTTGCCTGATTTTTTTAAAAATTTAAAATGACATCTATGAAATGTCTGATCGATATATCAAATACCTCCTGAGATCAAATCTTTTAAAAATTGCAACCAATTTTCAGCACATTTTTTTACACGCTGAAATGTGAAGCTACGTTTGAACAACAATATCTCAGGAAATACTAAAAATAAAAGCCTAAAATATTCACTGTAATGTTTTCCATCATTAATTCAGAATCTGCAAAATTGGACTAATAGATCAAATAATCTCTTTTTAAGGGTGAGTTGAAATATGAAAAATATTGAAAATGTCATGGAAAGTCCCATTTTTTAACATATATTAACAAAAAATTTATAATGCAGAAGTTAACTAGTGGTATTTTCTGAAACATATGTAGTTGCACGTCACAGTAATACAAAACAAAACATATTTTTAATCTAAAATACTTGCTTCAAAAATAAAAAGGGAAGTTATTTTCATTTAATTTTGATAACTGACTGAGTAGGCATGACCAATTGTACAACAAAAACAACAAAAATATTGCTAGATACCCTAATTCAAGAAGAATATACTAGTTTTGAAGCTCCAAAATGTGCTGAAAGTCTGAGAGTCCTTGGTATATCAATGGAAAATTTCAACTGTCACACCAATAAGTAACTGAATAAACATTCCCATGAGGAGGATTTCATTCTGCAGGTGCAAGACTTCTGAAATAAATAAATAAAATTGCAACTACCCACTGGTAAAAACAGGAAGGTGGCAAAATACTGCATAACATTAGTAAAACATTCACCAACACTCCCTGTTTAGCTTCATATTATATTAGCCTGAAGAAGTCCAATCAGTAGTGCCAAAAATACAGTTTCATCTACTTTAAAGTAAAACAAAATGCAGCAGAACCACGGGTTCAAGTGTCGAGGGAAACTGTTTTGTAAAACCCAACAAACAGCAGTGAGGAAGACCAGCAATCACAAGCTAAACCAAATCACAGGAAGCATGACACACATACCATGCTGTTCATAATATATAAGGAACTGTCATGCAACCAGTGTTTCAACAATAAAACAGGGATTTAGTGATAATAAAGTAAAAGTCAATGATGCTCTTAATATCAGCACTTTATTACAACTTCATCTAAAAAAAGATATTTGTGGAGTTTCAAGCAAATCAAAGATGGATGAGCAGAAGGCCCCTGATGATTTGAGATGGAATAATCCAGTTAGGGATGTATCTGTACGTTCGTGAGGCTGTAAACTGAGAATACTTCCTCTCTCCCACCTACTGTCTCCTCCTTCACCATAGAGACCTGAAACGTCCTTGCTATTTATACCGCAAAGCGCCACAAGGCGAGAATTATGCCCAGGAGAGGCCAACGGCACCTACACCGCCACAAGATGCCTGGCAGCAGAGTGTGACCTGACACCGGTGAATTTATGTGCTCAGATGCACGGCTCTTAGCTGAGGTAGGAAAAAAGTCAAAGTTCAAACAAGGTGAATCCTCAGAATGTGAGGCTGTAACAGTCTCTGAGCCAAAATGGAAGAACGGGATACTAAGGATACTGACTTAGGAGATGTACACAGTAAAATGTTATCTTGTATTATGAACAATTCAACTTTTAATACCAAACACACTTCTGAGCAGTCAGTGGGAGGTAAAATTAAGATGCATCTCCATCTGAAGTTTCGGAGGCACAAAACTTTTTTGGTTAGTGTTTCATAAACGTTCATCTACCTAAAAGCGTTACCGAATGGTGTCTACCTCCTGCAGTGAATACTCCCTTTTCTACTCCTTCATTCCCCTTCAAAGGGCCATTGTTCTGGGTGGCATAATTTGTCAGAAGCAGCCCCTTGTGGCTTCGCTAGACCGGCTTTCACCTCTTAAAATAGGCACTCGGATGGAAGGAGAACAGAGGAGACAGAGAGTACCGGAGCACCCGCAGGCGATAAATGCCTTTAACATCCCAATCTGTGTGGAAGGACCGGACGAAAAGTGCAGGATGAAGAGGGGAGGGGACTGAAACATGAATGTTATGTTGCTGATTCTGTCCCACAAGTGTAGTCAGACAGAGAGGGGAGCTTGGTGAGGATGGTGTAAACAACAAATATTTAAACAGTTGGTGAGTCTGCCTATGTGTTATCTCTTTGACTGGTCCAATAATTGTTTAGTGTAGGATATTACATAAAATACACAGAAAAAAGTTGCATTGTTTCGTGTAATGACTAAGAAATTTGCAAGACAGTACTGCCTTTTTTTTTTTAAATCAAAAAGAAAACAAGTGCATAAAGCTGCATTTCACTCATGTAAGTCGGAGGAACCCAAAGGTGAAGCTAAACTGCACAAAGACACCACTCTTAAGATACATCCACTATAATATGTTTAATTTTAAAAACACAGAACTTCTGCTACATTTACGCACTTTTGGAAACACCATTAACCCCATTTTTGGGTAAAAAAAACAAAAACAACAAAATAACTCAGGGTTGAGGTTTGGTCTGGATGGACAGAAACAGACACTTTTGGAAAGAACTACTCAGACACCCATATTTGCTTTCTGATTTCATCTCAACTGTTACTATACGCTCTGTCCTGATTCGTCATGCCCCTATCACATGATTGTTTTCTGGCTTGGACAAAACAAAGACACCAGCTTATATTACCAGCTAATAATTTTACATGGATAACAAATTAAAGTTAAAGAAATCTTACTTTTTGAAACTTCTGCCATAGTGTTTTCTAAACCTAAGCAACCACTTTCACGTTTATGTGAGCACTTACATGCCCAGTGTTTGTGAATGGCTGATTAGTAAACACGGAGACTAGGGATGTGGATGATTACTTGTTAACTGATTAAAAATATATGAACCAATAAGACAGAGGATGAGGGATATACAATTCAAGAGTCAGAAAATGTTGTGCAGTTTTGCTGTAGTACCTGGCCTCCTGCTTTTTATGGAGATGGAGTTACAGGTGTGTTTACTGACCGCCAGTAAGGGTCCATAAAACAAGCGCACCTCCCTGTTGTCTAATTGCTAACTGTTGCAGTCATAATGACGAACTCTGAAGTGCAGCTGCCGGCTTTAGCTAGCTAACCTGATGCTAATGCTAATCTAGAATTTTCATGTTAACACAAGCCAGGAGCTGAGTGCTTCATCAGCACAAGAAAACTGTATTTCAATCATTTTGACGATTAATCAATTATTGACTGTTAATATGGCCGAGAATTGATAAGGAAATTGTTTCAAAATTTGCATCCCTGATGGAAATTATTTCTGAAATGTACTTACGTTTCTCATCTGCACCAAGGCAGTTTAAAAAGGCCATTTTAAACTAAAAAAGTATTAGTGTAGATGAGGATTTATATCCAGCAATCCTCTGTTGTGATGCTTTATTTTGAAGGCATAAGAGAGGCAACAGTTCAGCCTTCTCTGGAGATAACTCTTATCGATATTAGAAAGAATTTATACCGTTTCTCACCAATGTAAATACCCAGCACCAAATTAGAATCAAGGCAAAACTACACTCTGCTCTTTAAGAGACATGAAAAGACATATTTACTAGATATTGTATCTTGGACAGCCTTTTCCCTGTATTATATGGTTGTCTACACCCATCCTACCATGTGAGGTCTGTGAAGGGGAACAAGGAAGGAAGGAAATGACTTTAGAATGGTAAAACAACAGACTCCTATGTTATGCCCCAATACAGGACTACATACTCGTGGTGAGCATAAACTGAGTATGTTGTGGGATTATACTGAAATTGGCAGTTCCTTCCCTAAATTGCTGTTTTGGGCCATGATTTTTCTATTTGTGCCTTTCACATGTCAGCTGGGATAGGCTACAAATATCAGTGTATAATGTATACTTAATGATATCACTACACAGAGTGGGAACACAAAGCCCTGGTGAAAGTGATGAAAGATTTACATCCACAAGGGTATTTTACCTTTGAATCCTTCCTCGTCAAGGACGACAGTGTAGTTCTCTGGTGTCTCTGTCAGACTGAAAAACTTGCATCTGAAACAGGAGAGGAAGTGCAGATGAAGAGAGGTTGGAAATTGAGAAAACATGACAGACAGGAGATAAGAGAGAAAGAGGAAAGACGGGGACAGAACAGTGTTATTAATCTGCAACCAACAAAAGGCAGCTCAGATTTTCAGAACAACAGTTACCAGGAAGCAAACGGGGTTCTCCGAAATGTAAATGAGGTTCGGGACCAGCTGTCACTCAATTAGCACAAACCCAAAGCTCAGCATTATGACTGCATCACTCTTTTGTCTACAGTAAGTGGTGGGTAACGCAGCAAACTGGGGCACTGCATTGGTTACCAGCTGACCCATTCAATTCTGGGCAACACAGTTTTAAATGACATAATACGTCAGCTTGGAATTCTCTGGATCATACTGCATATAAGCACAAGTGTAGGCTACTATGAAAGCCATGTTTAAAGCTTGATGAAATGTGTGTATATTGTTTCTAGGCAACAATGCAAATTTGCTCTAAAAAAGAGCCACTTTCATTAAATATTTGAATAGAAGGATCAGTTTGTCCAGCTGATATGTCCTAATGAGGAGAAAAAGGCACAATAACAAAAAAAAGACCAGTTGTAATTTCTGTTACTGCAAGTTCTTCATCACATTTGGAACTAAACACATTTACTTTCAAAGGCTGTGGCTTGGTCTGGCCAGTCTTCAGTCCTAAAGAATGCTGGCATTGTGAAATGTTAAAAAAAGAGGGAAGGGAGTGATGGGAAAATAAAGGAGTAAAAACAGGCCAATGGGATTTGTTACGGTTTGTAGAAACAACTGGGCAGAGAATACACATTTTCTTGGACTACATCAGCTTTCACGGAAAATGTACTTCTCTGAATGGGAGAAATACCTCTTTATTGACAACGACAGACATTTCTTGGAAGCAGAACAGAAAAAAACTATTAGATTGGGAACTGGATTGAGTGAGATGAGCTTCAAACAGAGAACTGATTAGTAACTCAGGAGATGGACTCTCTTGTTTACTTGGACAATAGTGGGAACTTTGACAAGGCAAACAAGTGTTTAATGTGCAGTGGGGAGTTCAGTTCACTTAAGGTTTTCACCCTCTGTTCAAACTCCTGGGGCCTTGATGTGGTTATTTCACTGTCTGGGGGAAATTTCAAATGTCATTCTCCCTACTGAACAAAATGGACAAAACACTTCAAAGACTCCTAGTTCTGCTTCTTGTTCTGGTCCAAACACAAGTATAAAAATGCAACAACTTCAACTTCAGATGAGTTTAAGTTGGAAATAGAAAAAGATCTCACTTGGTAGGAAGATGATAAAACATTTAGCAGTTTAGATGAGTTCTTTTGGATGCTGGCTGAATTTTAAATGATTTTAACAACTATGGCACCACTTGGGATCTAGCTATGATATGCTCCTCTGACAAGCTTCGTCTCTGTAGCAGTGACAGATTAAATACACTGTTTTGGTTTCTTATAGAGAGATAAATGAGATGATTCATACTGTCCTCATGTGTGTCTGTTCAGATGGAATCCAGAGCCAGGAGACAAATAGCTTAGCTTAGCAGAGATACTGACAGTTTGTAACATGCTCTTATATCTCTGATTTTCTCATTTAACTGTTGGTAAAAAAGCCGATTTCCCAAGTTATTGCTCTATTTTTTCACATAACTAAAAGGCCCTTCTCAGTATAACATCAATTCTCATATTTAGGCAGATAAAATAAATATTAATGCTTCAAAAACAACATTTTTTGGACATACATCTCGGTGAAGTGACAAATTAAGGCTTCTTGAGGTGACGTCCACTAACAGTCTGATGACTGAAGAGGGTGGCTAAGGATTATTCATTATTTGATTACCAATTTAGATATATTAACTTATAGGACAAGACAAAGGACATGCATGTCAAAAAATGTATTGTAGATGAGCTGTAATATCTGGTTGTGCCACCAGGTAGAGCTTCTTACTGTTTGAACACTGTAGTAACCCAAGTAGGCAGTCACTCAGACTACCAGAAGTTTTATATTGGCAAAAAGAGAACATTGTAGCTAGTAAAGTACCACCATGATAAAGTCTACTGTGACACTTAATGTCCACTGGCCAAAGCTCTTGGTTTGTAAGCGGACTAACGTGCACTGTTACAGCATCACTGTGGTCCAGTGATTGTCTTTGCTTATGTCAGTACAATGACATCAGGATACAGAGTGATGTCCAATGCATTAATTTCGTGTTAGCAATCAATAAGGTTTAAAGTTTAAAATTTGCTTTCCTAGAGATTTACAAATACCACCTGCGTAATGGCTGAAAGGAGCCAAAAGTAAACTTTTCCCTTTCAAAGGCCTTGTTACTGAGTTAGTAAGGCATGGACAGAAGTAGTTTCGACTTGGATGAGCTCTCTTTGTTTTCTTTAAATCCCTGAAAAGGAAGTGCATGTGTTACATATTCCTGTTTTCTTAGAACATCTCCATGAATATATACCTTCCTCTTCCTCAGCTTATCAGTCAGCTGAGGCTATTAGAGCCCGAGTGAGACCGGCAAACTCCTGACTCAGCAAAAAGTAATCCCTGCCACGAAACGGGACAATCACACCACCGAGAGACAAAGAGAGAGACAGAGAGAGAGAGAGAACACTGTAACATCAACTGCCAGCTGTGCAAGCGAGCTCAGCCAGCCCATTGTGTTATAATACCCCTCTCACTTCCCGTTGACCCTTCACCTTCCTCAGCTTCCGGTTTCCTGCAGGTAGTGCATGTTTAACCCTCCGAACCGCCAAGCAGTTTCTGTGTTTTTTACTTGCTGTGGGCTAATTTTTTTAATTCAATATAAAGTCCTGCACCTCTGTGGAAGCATTACTGTCATGGCTGAAGGTAGACAGACACTCAAATTGTTATATTGTTATAGTTCTATAGTTATATAGCTATTGTGCCATAAATCAACATTAAAAAATAAAAAAATAAATAAAACTTAGATTTCTCTGATCAGTTATTTTACAAAAAATTAAAAAACTGGAATCAACGTGTTCAATTTTCCAAGTAGCCATAGTTACCAATACTGTAAAAAATATGACTCTACCTAGTATAGATATTAGACTACTTACATTTTTAATTTGTTTCCATATTTACTCTTATCTGCTTTAAGCACAGCCCAAAGTTCGGCTCAGTTTACTGAAAAAGTCCCTGATTTTTTTTTACTTCACTATTGGTTGTAACTGAGTCAGTCATGGCTTCTCAATTATGCAGAGGAGCCCAGAATTTTAGTTTAATTATTATTAACGCAAAACATGATCATGTTAAAAATACAGCTACTACTGCTGCTGGTTCTGGCTGTGATAAACAGTGTCATTTTAGAGATTTCTAAAAAGATAACATGACTTTTAAAGCTGCCACCGGGTTTTGGGGTTCAGAGAGTTAAGCAGCTGGCCTACAAGTGAGAACAAAGTGTGGGACTTTACACGTGTTGTGTTTTAGGAGAAGAGGGTGAAAGCTGACATTACGCCTGCAACACCATTTGCTGCTAAACAACCTGATGGAAATCTACGTGTGAAACAACTTTGCATATTTGGTTTCCTGTTTGAAGCACAGAGACCACAGATAAGATGCCTCGGCAAAGCATCAACACACAAGAAAATACTCACACCAACACTTGGAAGCCCTATTCCAACATTGTTTTTACAATCAGTATGCAAACCTCCTCATCACTTTCACAGACTCGGGAAAGCTGCATTTACCTTCAATCAGCACATGTCTATTGTTGCAGACATACAAAGGCATTTCTACCTGTATTTCTTCAATACTCCTGCTCAACAAAAGGAAGACTTAGTGGACCTTTATAGAGCAGATGCATTTGCTGCCATGACAAAAATATAGTTCTGAGAACCTGCCAAATATCTGCCACCGGCAAAGCTTAATCAGAGTATTTCAGGGTTGAATGCTTGAGCAGAGAAAGTAAAGAAAACAGGTTTTCTGTTCTTGGAAATCCAAAATGTTGAGGCAGATTGACAAAGTGCATATATTGAGGGAGGTATATGTAATGAAAGGGATTATTGCATGTGTTTTTAGACAGCTGGAAGGCACTTTGGCATCGTCAGAGAGGATCAAACCCCAGTCTTCTAATCAAGGCGTGAAGTGGGGTCACACCGCGATTTCAACACTCATCACCCTGCATAATCTCCAGAAAAAGTCAGTAATCAGTAAGGACAAAATGATCATCACCAACACTCCCCATTGCATAAAATTAAATCTGCAATAATTGGATATTATACATATTTTTGGACATTTCATAGATCAGGGAATAGTAGACTAATGAAACCCTTTTGTGCAGCGCTTGTAGCAGTGATACTTGGGCTCTTTGTGATCACTGGTTAACAAAATAAACTCCTTTTACAGTAGGAACACGAACGGGAGGGGACGGAAAACAACCCAAACAGACGAGGAAGTAACAGGTAGCGAGGGAGCGGCCAAGTAGGGAAGATGAAAACCAAACACACAACCGTCTGGACTTTGATTCGACTGCACAGAACAGCGGGTGGTACCGGCGGTTAGAGAGCGTGGGGTTGTGGTGGTGGGGTGTCTGCAACTGATGCTCCAGCTGAGGAAACATGATAAGAAAATGGAGAAAGCTGATGCTTGAGGCTTGAGGAATGAGCCCGCAGCTACCACGGCCCCATCATCACAGGAAGTTGCCTGCTACATTTTGCAACTCGATAAAAAATAAGTTCAGTTTTCTCACAGACTCCTGTTTCTTCAGAACAATCGGTGAGGTTTGCTTTTTTCTTGAAATCCCTGCTAGAGGGGAGTTAGCAGGGGTGTAGACAAGTGGAGCACGAGCCCCAACCTTGACAGATCACTGAAGCAGACAAGTGGAAAACTCCCAACTGGGTTTCTGGCTCAGCTGAGGCTTTGTTCCGACCCCTGATTCTCGTTAGTGAGCCGCTGAAGAGAAGAAAGGAGGACTGTAGGGTCTGCAGGGCTGCATCAACAACACAGTAACACCAAAATATTGGGCCGATTCTGGGATTTTCATTATTACCAGACCAATGAACTCTGAACAACAACTAAGGACAACACCAGGCGACAAACCAACAACATCCTTAAGTGTTTAATCGACGCTTTTAATAGATCTGAGCACAAAACTGATCCTAAATCAAATGTCCTCACTTTTAAGGTCATTTAACTTTCAACACATCATTAAAGAGCCCATATCATGCACAATTAATGGTTTATAATTATACTTTGGGGTCTAATATAATACATTTACATGCTTTAATGTTCAGAAAACACGTTGATTTTCTCATACTGTCGCACTTCTTCTCAAGCTCTGTCTGAAATGCTCCTGTCTCTTTAAGAGCTTCCTCCTGAAAAGTCCAGTCTGCTCTGATTGGTCAGCTCACACGATGTGAACGTTTTAGATAGATAGATAGATATAAAGATAAATACTTTATTTATCCCAGAGGGAAATTCAATTATTCCCTCTGGGATGAATAAAGTATTTATCTATCAACCTGACATGTGTTGCTTCTCCTAATGTTAACTACTTTTTGTATTCAGCATCACTACATAGTTGCCATGTCAAGATATTAGCTGTGTTTTTAGCTCACTGGTCAGCTACAGGTTTACACTTTGGCACCGGCTGCAGCAAAGTCCGACTCGGTTAAATGTGAAAGCTTATAAAAGGCTTCAGGAGCATGCTTGTACTTCAAGTGTTATCATAGAAGAAAAATGTGGTTTGTACACTGTGTAGAGTTTCACTGGCATACCACAGCTCTATGCACGAGCACCTGGAGAGAGGCACTACTTACAAATGATGTATTTTATAACAGACAAATTCTCAATAAAGTTGCTCCCATTTGTATATTTTTTCTGTTTCTGTTGCTAGAAAACAGAACGAGTATGAAATAATAGCTCGTTAAGGCTAAATGTTAACCACGCTGCTGTTTCGTGCTGCTAAAATACAGATTTCTTAAATGTGAAATCACCATAGCCAAGTTAAAGACGACGGCTGTGTGGTGAGTTTGGCTTGATTTATTACAGAATTCAAAGCTACAAACAAAGTCAGAGAACACAATAAGGAGGAAAAGGAGTTGCTTTAGCTGGTCCGTGTTTGTAAAATAGGCACCGTGTCCACTTGTCTGATATACAGACTGAACTTTTTCTTTTTTAGGGGTTTGAAGTTGCACTGCTGACTTTTGTCTTCTGTTGCCAGTCTAACCCTGCAGTTTTGCATTTAAATGTGAAAGCCTTTGTTTTACATTTCTATCTGTGCTGCATCATACAATGACATACAGTTTGTCAAAATAAAATGAACTGAAATTAAGGTGTTATTTTGCTCTCTAGGAAAAAAAATTTAGCACCACTTCGAGTACATATGCAGACATGTAGAAGCAGCTCTAGGGAGGAAATAGCAGAAAACTGTGAGGCAGCTGCTCATTATTTGCGGGAGAAGCTGCCAGACTAGTAGCTAGGACCTTGTTATGCAAATATGTTACATTATGACGTAGATGAGCAACAACAGATCATCGAACGAGGGGATTCAGACATTTTGGGAGCAGTAATTTCAATGGGAATCAGAAAATCCCTTTGGGTTCTGTAGGTTTGGAAACCTTTAACTTGGCACAAAATACCATTAAAACACACTAAAAACCAATAAAGCATAATATGGGCTCTTTAAGTTGCTCATTACATGCTGCCTTAATAACTGAGAATAGCTAAACCATCACAGATTAACAGTGTAGCTTATAGTAGACATGCTAAACTCCTTCTCATATAGGTTCATATCTGTAGACACTCTAGAGATACTTTAATCCTCTGCTCCACAGTAGTTATAGTAGCTGTTGAAGGAAAATCTACCATCTAACAATCTGCACAAGTGATCACCTCCTTAAAATTCTGCTCAGAGCTGCTTTCAAACCACTCGGCGCTGGGATGTTGTTCTCTAATGAATAGCAGAGGCCTGACAGAGGGAGATGGCTCAAACCATCCGGACCAATCAGGCTTGTTTTTTTCACTCCCCCGATTGTTCCGAGTTGCCGTGAACTCAAGTCTTCTCCACCACTCCCAATTCTATATCACCTATAGTTTGACTGAAGGGAAGGGGAAGAAAAGCAACAAAAAAAACAAACAAACTCCGGCTCCAGAAAAAGAACAGGAAAAACAAGGCAAAACACATCCACACCACAGCGGGACGACACAACCCAAAGCACGAACAACAACACACTAAAAACAGCCTATCGAGGAAGTGGGGCCTACTTAGTTGGAGTTGTTTTCTTCAGATTTTCAGACAATGAATGCTTTAGGGAGCCTGTGCAAATGCAAACGTGGGCTCATACCTTTAAAATATGGAGACATGATATGATTAACCTGTCACAATGCACACAATGACACTTAGGTGTCATTCAAAGAGACTGGTAATTTAGTTTGCACAATTCAGCAGTTTATAGGCTGTGCATGTCACCGTGACACAGGGCGTCTGGTATGGACATGTCAAAACCTACTTATTGCACAATACACTGAGCCGAATGATGGAGGCAGCCAGGTGTGAAGAGAAAAGAAGCATTTGACAGGTGAATTAACTTTTGATTTCTCATTCAGGTGACAAGAAATAGGCATACAAATATCTGCGGAGGTGATCCACTCAGTCCTGCTGCCTTTAAAGCTGAATATTAGGGTTTCTCTGTTGCAAAGCGTCAAGGACAGTGAGATGACAAAGGGTGCTGAGAGATCCTTCACGGACACCATTTCTGCTTATCATGAGAGCTGTAGCCGAGCCCCTGCCTGGCCTACATCCCGGTGGCTTGAAGACAGATGTTGAGCTCTTCTTCTAGCTAATGCATATGTGGGGCAAAGCCGGAGCAGTAAACAATTACATAACAATGAGAGGATATCCAGGGATTAAAAGGAAAACTGGCACTAATGCCAATAGGAGGCAACTTGGCAAGCTGGTTTTTGGTTAAAGGAGGTCAAATGTCAACCTTATGCTGGAGACACAGGGTGCAATCATAACACATAAGGGGAATGCATGCCTCTTTTTTGATTGTGTGCTCAGTGGAAGCAGGAATTATTGAAATGCATGCATGCATTTTACACAGGATCAAAAAATAAAAGCATATTAATACATCAGAAGCTGCAGGATTTTGGACAGATTAGTGAAAAGCAGCTACATGCACCGCAGTGCATCCCTCATAGAGGCACAGCAAGGCATGCTCAGGCAGATAGCCCCAATAAAGGCTCGGTCACCCAGTGAATGAAGCAGTTCATCTCCTAATGGAGTCGATCTGCTTACCGTGTCCGGTTCCGGAGAAAGATCAGCTTGATCAGGGGGTGTGTGAAATTCACGAGCCCGTTCTTGGAAATGCTGGTGACCCGCAGCCTGTGGTCCAATATGTGCAAGTCCATATTCCTGGTTTGGCTTTTGCAGCGTCTCTCCACTCGTGTGTTCGTTCCTGCAGCGGAGAGAGAAGAGAAAAACGCGATCTCATTCAAATGTTTAAATTTAGGCCCCGCTGCTCGAGCGTTTGCCGACGACCAACAGCTCCACGTCCCGCTGCGATCGTCTCGCAAGACGAAAAAAACATCCGACGCAATCCGATTCCAGCCTCGCTGAACTACTGTATATTCAAATAACAGGGACAGCCCCGGACACGACACGCCCCCTCCTCTTAAAGCCGCAGCCTCACAGTTAAATAGCTCCCACATGGAGGCTGGTGGTCAAGTAGGCAAGTGAGAGCATGCACATCACTTCCGGTTGTGTTCAAAACTAAAAGCATGCAGTCCAAACAAAAACTGCAAGGAGTCATTCCATCTCAAATTATCAGTAGCATTTTTACATAATAAACTATAGTTGTTTAAGCTGGTATCTGTGTAATTTTAGATTAAAGTACTTTCAGGGATTTAAAAAAAACCCTGCTGACTCAGACATGCAAACAAGTTGTCTCCTGTTGGCATCTCTGAGTCAATGGGCTGGACTCAGTGCAAATTAATTTTTCAGTTCATGTCACTTCTTGAGCTAACACTCAGTAATGTGCAATAGCTACGTATCTATGTGCAATAACCCGCTATTTACTACCTCTTTGCGATAACACACCACTTACTTTGTTGTACATTACACTTATTTTCCAGGAAAGCACTTTTTTACATTAATGTTTATACTTTTTCTACTTAAGTTGATATTTTTAGGACATATTTTTCTAATCATGTTGCATTTTAGGTCATAATTAGGGCCTGAGCACTGACAGTGTGTAGGTCCCTATTTGAATGCAAGGAATTATTTTCTGCCCAACAGAATCGCATTTTTGAGGGCCTAAACATGCTCAGAAACTCACGAAAATCTGCACACATCAGAACTACCAAAAAAATTGATATTTTATGGGATTTATACCCTACATGTATGAAATTTGGTAGGCATATGGAGCACGTCAGGGCGCAAAAAAATGCCAGTGGCACCTGTACCCTAAACCCAACAGGAAGTCTGCCATTTTGAATTTATTGTGAGATTTTTGGTGATTTTTGATCGTTTTCAAGAGCGAACTCCTCATAGGGGCAACTCAATGACACCTCAAATTTGGCCAGTATACACAACAGCATATACGACAGCAAATCAGGACCAAACATGAAAACGTATGTGAAAACGTACGTTATGTGATTTCTGCCTCACCAACCGAATACATGTCAGGTTCCCATGGCAGCACGATGCATACAGTGTGTGATGTTGTAACTGCACGGCTTCATTCAGAGGTTTTAGCGACTTACAGCTCAACAGGTTAACAGATAAAACATATTCCCTCAGCTAAGAATCTGTATCACTAATAAAAGATCAGGAAACAATTTGGTTAAAGGGAGATGTTTCTTACGGCCGATTTTAAATCTATCTTCAAATAAAACTCTAAACATAAGCTGCACCAGACCAGGGTAGCTCCACAGCATCAGTTACCATGGTGATCTGGCAGGTTAAAAGAGAGCCACTTTGGTGATACTGAACACTCTGACTGTTGGCTCAACATGCCTCGCTAACCCAGTATTCCCAATTCATAGTACAGCACTCAGGTGGACAAAGAAATTATCTGCACCAGAGACTGAGTCCAGCTTTTCCGTCAACCATCTACAGTGGGAGAACATTCTTGTAGCCACACATCAGCATTTTGTAGAAAACAACTGTCATTGTTCACGGTTTTAAAATTACAGTTTTTCTCACGTGTCTTTGGTTCATTTCTCACATCACTATTAACATTTGCACAACAGTTAGTGCATTTCTCAAAACAATTAGTACAAATTGCAAAACCCAGTTGATAACCTGCAAAAGTGTGTCACTTGCTCCAAATGGACAGTTCATTCCTCAACAGCAAGTATTCATGACAGTGGAAGTGTCATCAAGATGAAAAGTCCTGACACCACTGATTATGAACAAGATAGTCAAATGGTTTTATCATGTTTTCATTGTGACAGTTTACTCTGGAAGTGTTTTCAAGTGCAGAAAAGTCAGATCTTGGTGACACTACCTGAAAATTCTCCAGACAGCTACATTAAAGAAGACTACATTAAAGTTACACATGACTGTGTTTAGTGAGGTAAATGAGTACAAGACACTGAATGTGAGCTGTGCACAACTGTGAACAATATGTCAGTACATACTGGAACTGAACATACAACATACACAGTACTGTAAATCATTCATCCAGACGTTCCTGTGTGTCTGGTCACATGTTTTCATCTACATCACAGCGAATATCATCCCTTTTGACAACTAGTTCAGCATTTTTGTGTGTAATGACTCAAGCAATCAAATGAGGTCTATTAGTTTTATAGGGAATGACTATTCAGCATCATAAGTAGAGTTCAATTAGATTGACATGACATAAGCAAATGATAACGTTATAAAACAGCAGAGAATCGTATGAAAGCAACTGATGCATGTCCAAAAGCATTTGCAATTTGTTGGAAGGAATGACAAACTGCTACTATGATGTGCACAAATGACTAAATGTTGTGGAGGTTAAACCAGCAGTTATGAGAATTTTATTTCTGATCAGAGAAATGCACCAAAGCCACTGAGAGACACTGTAAATATATAGTTTAATATGAAGGCCAGAATACTGCTTCTGGAACATAGTCTGAATCTGCAAATATCCATGCAGAAAAAGATCAATGATATGTTTTATCTATGCCTCCCCTACAATTTGACTGATTATATGAGCATAACTCATCTTTACTGTATTGTAATGTCGATTGTAAATATTACACTGGCCACACTATTGTGAAAGTCAACTTTTATTTTGAAAGTACCGCTCACTTCATAGCAGAAGTCACACATTTGCTGCTGGCAGGCTCTTTACACATCTTACTGTAAATTTTAGTCAGCAAAATAGATGAGGTAATCTGACAACATTTATTTTATCAAACACCTGTTGTTCAGTCATTGCTGTGAAGCTAAGCGTGATCTCATTCAGTGTGATTCACAAATAGTCATAAAAATCTGGGTGGAGATTATGCCTTCATTATGGAAAAAACTATTCTAAGGCAATTACAACAAGTCATGATAAAAACAAAAAGCAGTAAACATACTGCACCTCATTCTGCTTAATCATAATGTAAAATCACTCTGTGGCATAATATTACACACAATAGAAGTTTGCATTTCATTAAGTCATTCTTTTTTTCCCCCACATATTTTGCGTCATTACATTTCATGACTCACTGGCTGCTGTGCAAATACAAAGTCAGAGATCTTGTTAAGACATTTAAAGTAACACAAATCATCCTACAGATTAAAAAAGAATCCTGAATCAGTAAGAACAAGCAGGTCAGTAAATTGCAGTCACTAAGCTGTTTGTGGTTTCAGCCATCATCTCACTGTAAAGGTGAACTCTTGGTGGGAATCATTATTCTAGACTCCATACTTCTGATCAAAGGCACTGAGGAAAGAGAGAAAGAAACATGTTTTAAAAATTCTGCTTTGTTAAAGCAACATGGACAGAGTGGAAAAAAACATTTTAAACCACTGTAGAACTTTTCAAATTGTAGTTTTACTCTATTGTATGATCTGTAAATACCTCTCAGGACAGTAGTATTGACAGTTTGACATAGGTCAGTACAGCTTTTGTTAAACAAAATTAATCTAATCAATGCATTTACTGTTCTTAATAAGCTTACCATGTTTGACAAGACCTGATAACATACGTTCATGTTGTAGAAACATCTATCTATCTATCTATCTATCTATCTATCTATCTATCTATCTATCTATCTATCTATCTATCTATCTATCTATCTATCTATCTATCTATCTATCTATCTATCTAAACTACTAACATGTATTGCTATGCTCACCTGCTCACTCTGCTGCACCAAACTGCTCTCCATCAAACAATTGCTTTGTCTGTCTTCACCTCCTAAAAATCCATCTGCGAGTTCTGTTTCCTACAATATCTGAAGGAAATCTGAATTAATCTGTCCCTGCGCTCTCAGATTTACTTTTATTGCTCCACAAGAACAACAAACTTAGTGTTTAACTATACTAGCTGTTGTCTGTTATCATCATAATTACTGGAAAAATGTGTAACTGATATGAATGCTCTCGTTTTACTGTAAACATTGTGTCAGAAATAAACTCAAAATTAGTCGAAAGAAACATTTTCATGATTAAATGAACCGTAAAACACTAAGTCTCAACTTCAGACACTAATTTGACCTGAAATGCAAAATACTTGTGATAAAAAATACAAAAAATATTGCACTGCATGCTGCAATGTTGCACATAAAGGTAATTTATTGAGGCATGAAGTAGTTTTGGCTCGGTGGCAGTTTTTTTTTTTTTAGGAGTATTTGTGTGGGAAGAGTCCTCACCTGTATAAAACACATTTGCATCCCAACCTTCCTTCAGCCAGGCAGAGTTTCTGGTCTCCTCTCGGGACTGGAGGTTTTCATACGCTATAAAAACACACACAATAATTTATGTGAGTCTAATAAAACATCCTGCATCACTGTGGATCCAAAAATAATGTAATGGATCAGGTTAATCTAAGTGAGCAGAGCCAAAAAAGTAAGTAATGTGATTTTAATATCTGTTTTCCTACTTGTTACGGTTATATTTGATATATTTGTGATCAAAGTCAGGCATCTACATTTTACCAGGAATGGCTTGTCACAAGACAAACTTTATTAATGTGTACATTTGAATGGGTGCATCTGTTAAAACATCTGAGCCAGTTATTTTGCCCTTCTTGTAATAAACACAGTTCAGACCACAAGGATTTGGCCAGTTACACTAGGCTGACCATATTTTGATCACCAAAAACCAGGACACTCGGCCCGACAGTGAGCTACTCAAATGATACTCGAAGTTTGATGCCTTATAATTTCAATACATTGAAATTATTCCCCCTTCTATATGAATAGAAAATTGTTATATTACTAAGTACTATCTATAACCACAGACACAAATTCACATAGGCTTCTCAGAGGTTACTCAACATGTTTTATTATGACAAGTTTCAAAAATAACAAATGAAATAATGAAAAAAATGATGTCTGTTCTCTATTATTAATTGTATTATCAGACACATCCTCTCCCCTTCTGACCTCGAACTCCTCATTCACACCTTCACCTTCTCCCGTCTAGATTACTGTAACTCACTCTTCACCTGCCTCAGTCAATCCACTCTTAATCGCCTACAATTGGTTCAAAATTCAGCCGCCAGATTATTAACTCAAACCAGTCGCCGGTCCCACATCACACCAGTACTCGCATCCCTGCATTGGCTTCCAATAAAATTCCCCATTCACTTCAAAATACTTCTAATTACATTTCTGACCTCCTAGTTCTATACTCAACCTTACGGCCACTCTGTTCATCAAATTTTAACCTCCTATCCATCCCCCGCTGCAACTTCTCAACAAAAGGTGACCATGCCTTCGCTATCCTGGCTCCAACCCTCTGGAACAGTCTTCCTCATTTCATCAGATCATCAGATTCTATTGACAGCTTCAAGCAGCTCACTTATTAAAAAAAAAAAAACTTATACAGACAAGCCTTTAGCTAAAACAGGAATGTGTAGTGTGTGTACGGTTTTCTGTTTATAACTATGATGTGTATGAACTAATGGTTATGTGTCTGCCTAAGGGGTTGTTGTGATATATGTGTGTTGTGTGTGTGCCACTTGTTGAAACTTCAGCATGCAGATAGAAGAGTTTCACTTGAAAGTTTTCCATCTGCATGTTGAAATTGTTTCCTTGTTCGTGTTGTTTACACTTATTTGTTCATATTTATTTCTCTTGTGAAACACTTTGTAACCATATGTTTTAAAAAGCGCTGTATAAATAGAGATGTACTTACTTACTTACTATTAGAAAAAAATAACTTAAAAATACCTCTGCTATATTAGCAATCCAACTTTAACAAAAGTAACTCTCACAAACTTACAGAAACTAACAAAAAGTATCCGTATGTTTAATTTTCTTCTTTATCCTTCTTCAAAACAATGAAAACCAGGACATTTTCATCACTTTATAAAAAACAGCCAGGACGGCCAGGACAGGACAGGACGTGAAAACAGGACATTTCCTGGAAAAACAGGATGTTTAGTCACCCTAAGTTACACACTTTTTGAGTTTTCTTGGCTCAGTCCCAGCTCAAAGCAGCCATTTTTTTGGTAAAAGAATAACTTTTTAAAACATGGTGCGTACATGGCAGGGGGTCAAAAGCTATTTAACACTTGGTTAATAAATGTTTCTTGGGGAGCTGTGTGTTATGTCAGTGTTAACTCATGCACAGATGAGCTCACACATGGATCAGAGTTGGTTAAGAGTGGCCATTTTGATTATTTGATTAATAACTGCAAGGTTATCAATGCACAGGGGAATTATTGGATGCTTTAGCCAGCCTCAAAGGAAAATGACCAGCATCAAAGTGATAAGAATTGAGAATAAAAAGAGCATTTCAATGTTTTTAATCTATTATGTTATCAGGGTTTCATTTACTGAAGCGTAAAATACATTTTTGTTAATCAAACGGTCAGAAACAGCAAAAAACCACATAGATTTCTGCCAAATAAGGTAGCAGACTCATTGAATTTACTGTACGCAGACTGATCATGTTTACTGTTGTGGGTAGTCACACCCCAAAGGTCACTTCTGAGTCAGGAAGAGCCCTGAGTAGACTCAAGCTGTTGTCTGTCAATATGAAGGAATAAAGAAGTGAACATACAAGTTATAAGGAAAATAATGAGGCTGAAACATATATCAGAAATGTTCAAATCAGCAGCTGATTTGTTCTGTGAAAGGAGGTGCACACAGGATGATTAGAAAACAATAAAACTAGCCTGAAGAACACAGGCCTTCAGTATCAAGAGATTTACATCTTACCCCTGGGCAAACCTCAGAAACCAAAAGGCCACATTGGGGTTTGTAAAAACATGCAAAGTTTTAAGGACTGAAAAAACAACCTTTAAAAATTATGGAGAAAAGAACATGTGCAGAAAAAAAAGCTCCACCTCCTCTGGCAAATATGGATATGTGTTTTTTTATGGCTTGGGCACACATGGCTGCCAGTGGAGCTGTCACACTGACATTTATTGATGATTTTACTGCAGCAAAACTCACCGGATGACATGTCATCATTCAGCGGAACAACAATCCTGATCCAGCCAGAGCAGCCATAGAACTTTTCAGACTGGCCCATGTGTTCTACTTGTTTAGACTTGCTCACTTCCCAAAAAAACCGAAACAACACCTTTTATTTATGTACAGTGTTTTGTATTACTCACCCCACAAGTGATGAACAACATACAGGTCACCAATCTGTGAGAAGAATCCGCCTACTGCCTCGTTGTTTTCCTGTCTGTACTTGATCGCCCTCGCCCTGTTGTAAAACATGATATTTTCAGGACCTCTGGAACACCTCTATTACTAAATGCTTAAAGGCAACTGATAAGATTCAGATAATAAACAAATTAAACTTTCCTTACCAGTGGTTGCCCCATTCAATCATGGTTCCTGGCTGCAACACAGGTGGAAGAACATTAACATGGCTTAAAACATGACACAACACAGCTCCATCATACTTTCACACAGGACAGTTGTTTCAAATACACTCCACACAACCTAAACAGTAAAAGCTATTTATGTATTATTTATAGCTTGTTTATTTTAAACAGACCAGGGAACTCTGCGCCACATGAGCTCTCATGCAGGCAAAACTTGAGCATTGGTTCCACACAGAATATTCAGTGAACTCAGTTCAGTTCGTCAGTTAAAAATGAGTGTTAATTAAACTTAGTAGGGCCAAATAGTAGAATGAGGCCAGAAGTGAAAATAGTATGATGATTCCAGACACAGTGAGCCATCTACTTCTGCACTGCAGTGACTTCTTTACTGGAAATGTAGCAGAGCACAGTAATGGCTGATCTTGGAGCTACAAGTTGCTCTGCTGACAACAAGAGAAATCACAGAATTGTATTACGTGTTTAAGACTTTAGGCAGCTCAAAAACATGCAAATAATAAACTTTTGAGACAAAGCATACTGTATGCATAAAGTATGTATATTAATAAACGTGGCAAGGATAAGTTTGGAGCATTACCGCAACAGGAATACTATTTTTAATTTCTGGAATACTGTTAGAATACAGGTACATCATGCAGTTTTTATATAAGTAATACATGGGTTTACCTTGAGGTTATAGCTGCGTAATTCATAGATGTTTGGTCCTTGTCTTGGCACTGGTTCATTCCAGAAACTGAACTCCAGGAGAAGCTGGTTTCGCCTCGAAATCAACATTTTTGCCCTCTCTTTTCGAAACTCTAAATACTCCTAAAAAGAGATTTTAAAAAGTTTTCTTTATTTTTAAAAGGAATATGAAAAGAAAAATTAAATGTTAGTATTCTACTGCTTGAGTGTGAACTAAGATTCTTCCTTCTGCATTGAATGTCCTATGTACAGTATCTTTCACAAGCAGAAGAGTGTCCTCAGTTAATGAAAGAAATTAACATTCGGCAAAAAGGCTCACTTTAATGTCATTTGTTGCATTTATACCGTTTCAGTCGCAAAATAAACTAAATGTACAAATTGCCCAGGGGTGCAAAAGGTTGTAACTGTATGTAACAAAGAAAACAGCCCGCAGCAAACCTTGTTAGTTTTCAGCTTCTGCAGGCATTCAGTCAAAGCTGGGTATCCTCCTCTGTAGCGCCACAGATGCACTGCAAAGAACAAACAGCAGGTGTCACTGCAGCACTGCGTAAGGACTGATGCCACCCACATAACCAAGAAATACACAACCTCCATCACCGTGTAGTCACTTTTTGTTGTCACTGAATGCTCTTAATGTATACTATACACTGTAAATTATCATATGTAGAAGGGGAGGTGTTGGTGGTGAGTCACTGTGCGTGCCTACAGGTTTCTGTGAAGCTCTGCCAAAGCATTAATAGTCAAACTGCAGTCACTCACAATAAACACTGTTATGATCAAGTGTTTATGAGGCTGTAAAACACATAAATCATTGCAATCTTCTGCACACGGCAACTGTGATCAATCAAAGGTGACACTCTTTATCATTGTTGTGTAATATATTTTTTTTATTATTCACTGCTTGCTTACCAGCTTGATCCTGTTCTCCATACCAGGTATTCCAGCTTCCAACCACCTCACACGGGTAGTCCTGGTCCTGATGGAGCCTGTTTTGCACCTCAGTCCTAAAGTCGTCACAAAATAAATAAATACACACAGAGATGTTGCAAAGGTTCACACAGTTATGATACAGTGTCACTTCAGCCTAATAACCAACTAGAGGGCACTCAGGCAGCATAAAGGATAAAACTAAAAGTCCATCATAAAAAATCCATCCAACTTGGCATTATACTCAGAGATATTATTCCTATTACCTCAGTAGTTTGCTCAATTAACCTTATAATTCTGAAATACCATTCCATTGTTAATGGGCAAAACCCCAAACTTTTATCATCATGAAAATCTAATTAGCTGGTCCTTGTCTCAAGGAACATCTACCTTTATCTGCCCATCAAACTATTATAGAAATATGTTCAATCAATGTAAGTTTTTAAAGAATGAACTATGGGGGTGGGGAGGGGGGGAAACGATAAAACACGGGAAGCACTGAAAATACAACTTAATAAGAGGAGTTAATGCAGGGAATGTTTCCAAGCAGTGAACACACTCACTGTAGACTGTTGTATGCTTCCAGGCACTCTGGTTTGACGTTGTGAACTGAAAAAAAAGAGAAAGAGAGCCAGACTAATCAGAAATGGGTGTTTTTTTTTTTGTTAAATACAAGCAACAATCAAATTTTTCAACAAAGTAATTTCACACTCCGATTCAGCAAAGATTTTATACACAAAACTGATCCACTTGCAATAGGTTATAGGCTACGGCTGATAGAGTGTTCAAATTGAAATCCCTACATAGTGTGATGTACGCCACATAAAAGATCAAAGCCCGGTGAGAATGATGGATTTCTCTTCAAGAGACAGACACAGTTATCACGACAGACTCAGAAGAAAGCCAGACAAATTATTCTGATGTAAGAAAAGACTTTACAGTCCTGATACATCATGCTATTGTAGAATAACTTGTTGCTGCCTGAATGCTATAATAATAAATAACTTGCTACAGTGGAGTCCTGTGTTTGTCTCTTGTGCTACTTTCACTTTTCTCTGAGGTCGCTCAGGCCAGTGTGGAGTGAATTGAATTAACATGATTTATTTAGCTGTTTTCTGCAGAGAAAAAATGGATGAAAGACTGTTGAGACACAAACCAGAATCCATTTCATTATAATACGATGTAAGTGAATTAGATTCACTTTGACCCTCTGCAACTCTGCACTTAAAGAAGATCAACCTTCGCTTGTATGCAAGTAAAAAGCTGTTGGCCTACACTGAATTTTGTACAGGTTGCTGGTCTCCCTCTTTGACAGCAGGTTGGAGTGAGCATCTTTCCTGGCATCGACTTTGTGCTCAAATAAAGACCGGAACCAGCCTTTGTTGCTGCTCTCCGACAACCTCCTACACACACACAAGATGAAAGAAAGTTTCACAAAGGCTCAAAGAGAAAACATAAACCGCAGAAGTCATCGATATAAAAAAGACAAAACTTAAAAAGGAACGTGGGGATGTGCGTGACATATGGGCTAAAAGATAATCATGCTAATATCCTTTGATTTGAAAAATATGCATACTGTATGAGTGAGTGGGTTGAATGCCGCAGCTCGTGTCTTCACTGTAAAACCTCTTTTCACCCAGTTTGGGGTGACTAAAAACAACAATATCACTCATTTAAGAATTACTGTCTAAATCTAAGGGGTTTCAATCAATATTTGAACATTAATAACCGTCCAAAGAAGCAACACTTGAATGGGTCATATGTTCAAGCAGTACTTTTAGAAGGCATGCCAAAGAAAATAAATTGACAATGAGTGCCGAAATGAGTAGTGCCACACAAGCGAGGAGTATATTCCAGTTGGTTAATACTACAACTTTAATGTTTATTGCTCAAAATTACAACAAGAAGTATTCTGTGAAAGTAAAACTGTGAAAAGATTACAAATACCACCATAAATACGTACATAAAAAAACTATAAATCTGAAGCAAAATGAGCTAATAAAATCTGTTAACAAAATCAGGAGGATAAACATCAGCTGTTTCACCAGCTGCACAAAACCAGACTATTCATATCCAGTGTTCAGCAGAGCTCCCACTCTCAGCTAGACATCAAATTCAAGGACTTTCATAGCTTTTTATAAACTCATGATTTTTAAACCTTTTTAAAGCCGCTTCAATGGCACATTAACCTCAATTTCTGGATTTTTTTTTTCACAGGACGTGGAGTGTCAGTCACAGGCAGCCTAGCTGTTGTATCCCCGCATGGATTAGGCAGCTATACTGTGTAAATGTCAGTGAAATTTAGCACTTTCAAAGCCATCTGTTAACTCACAAATCCTTTCTAAGGCGTCATTTTGTTACTCTAAAGTCCTCAAACTTTCAAGGTCAGTGGGAGATCTCTTTTAATAAACTCATGGGCCAATAGCTTTAATTGGGAGCTATAATTAAAAACGAATTTCCCATGGCACCATTTCAAAAATAGCTATAAGCCCAAAAAAAATTCTTGCTAGAGTCAGCCACAGAGGAAATGCATACTGGATTGGAGGCACAAACAAAGTGTTGAGTATTTTCCTTGTAGTGTAGCTTCACAGGACAAAGTTCAGAGGTCCTGCAAATGATTAAAGCTGCTTTGGAAAACTGCCTCGTCTTATATAATTAAAGTATTACTAGAACATAATATGAATACATATACACACTGATTATTCTAGCTAAATGACCTTATAAATAGTTACACCTGAGTGAATCAGTAAAACATATGGAGTCACAGACATAACACAACGCTGACAGAAGAATAACGGTTAAATAGTGATACAACATTACATTAGGAAACGTGTAGCAAACATAGAAGTGTCTTGTTTTAGTTTTACAGCTAAATTAAGCTAAATTTAGTTAAATATAGCTCTGTGACTGCTAATTTTGTGTCCAATTTTAGGCAAGCAGACCCCAATATTTGTTGCTAACAGCACGTTACTCAACCGTTATTAAGCTAGTTATTAAGTTATTAAGCTAAGCTAGCAGTTAATTAAAGTAACAAACGTTTGTTTACCTGCTAGCTTGATTCAGGCTGACAGAGAACCTGTAAAACTTTTGTCCTTTCCTCCACACAGAACTAGTCGCCGCCATGTTCCTCTGTACAGTAAAAACTTTCTTTGACAGATAAACACGCTCTGCTGGTTAATGTTTACCTGCCTGTCTGTGAGGTATTGACAGCTAATCATGTTGACTCTGCTCGGTCATCCCCGCCAGAGGTTTAAATACACACGTAACGACGTAGTACGCACTGATGATACATGCACAATCAATCAGACCTGATTAAGTGACTGTAAATAAAGAGTTTCCATTGAATAAAACACATTAAATTCATTATATTATATTATATTATATTATATTATTAGGCACTGCTCTTGCACAATTTACATTTATTGCAAAATATTAAATTTCACTTTAATTTCATGTGACCTGAGTAACTGAAGGACCATATACAAAGAGTTTCTAATGATTAAAACACATGAAATTCATTACTATATACTAATATTTATATATTATATTATATTATTGAGATTTTATTGGGCACTGCTCCTACACTTTATATTTACTTTAAATTTCACTTTAATTTCAGGTGGCACATGTTATTATCATGCACAATCTTGCTTTATTTACTTCAGTATAATTGTCAGGATTCCAGCATGATTCAGCTGAATCTATCTATCAATCTATCTATCAATCTATCTATCTGTCTGTCTGTCTGTCTGTCTATCTATCTATCTTTTCTTTAAAGATGACTAAAAAGAAAGGCCCAACTAAGTTTTAAAATGTAAAATTTATTTAAGGTATATATCTAAAGTAATTTGAACTAAACTGACCAGGTTGGAGATCATTTTGGGGAATGTGTAGGAGGTGTACATGCATCCAAATGACAGCTTGCTTGCTGTATCTAACACAGTTTGAGTTGTCCTGCAGCAGTAAACAGGTCTCTTATCTAATAGTGGACCGTTCTTTCAAAGCTGCTTTTTCTATTAGACTAGTCATGCAGTACTTAAATCCTTTTTGTGCAACCCACTTTCACTTCTTTTCATACACAATGCAGCGCTCTCTGATCCTCTCCATCATTCTACCCACTGACATTATATAACATCAAATCAGATCATATCTAAAAAGAATCATACTCAATACCTGTATTGTATGCCCGTTTTGAGTGACTTTACCAACACTATGTTCCAAGCACTTCACACATGCTGGATCTTTTGGGAAATGAGTAGTCTACCTCTGAATTGCCTTTATTTTTCCACTGATTGGGTATTTAACAAGTTTTATGTATTCTAAGTACATTTTATTCAGCAGGATATGCTCTCACGGCTCTTTAAAAAAAAGACGTGTTTTTTATTTTAAAAAATGTATTTTCGCAGGCATCTATGCTTTGGTTCATCTGATGCTGAAAACGTCCGCAGGGCTTTGAGAAGATTTCTTCCATCTTTGCTGGCATAAAAGTACAGCAATTACAGTAACACTTTTCAAGCTTTCACTTTTCTGAATGTGCCAATTCGGCCCCCATGATTTACTCGAAGCTCAGGCAATATTTCTTTCACTGCTGTATACAAGTCTTCAAAATCCTGGTTCACTGTGATGTCCTGAAGAGAGTGGCACACAGAGGAAGAGAGCGAGTAAGTTTGCCTCCTGCACAAAGAGAAGGACTTGCAGAAATTCTTGCGCAGGTGAAACCTGTGACTTACTGAAAAGTCTAAAGCCTCCATGGCTGAATCTGGGTTTTCCTGCACAGACTGAAGGATCCCATAGCAGCCAGCATTCTGGATGGGGTTCTTTCCAATCTGTCCACAGACACACATTAAAATGTTTATTAAATTCTGGTTATGCAGGTGGTGAAATGATAAATGACTTTTAAAAACTACATCCCATTTCATAAGTCATTTTACACTTTAGAAATATTTAGCATTTTGGGAAATAGAGTTTTTATTCTGGCAGAGAGCTGGATGACAAAACTGATATCATTCCTACATTTGTGCATCTCCTATGAAACTTAAATCTAACTTAAATCTAATTTAGAGTCTTTTTAGCTGATGACAACTACTTAAAGTCAAGACATAGCTGTAATTATACAAGCTCCAATGACAGGTTTTCTTACGCTTCCCTTTTTCTACAGATCAAACAAATAAAATATGACATGTTAATGAATGAGTTTTGCAAGTTCTACCAGGCAGGTTGTGAAGCCACACAATAGTTCTACTGATTTATGCAAAACTAAATCAATCACCTGTCTGTAATACCTCTGTATTTATTCTACAGACATGAAAGTGGCTTCTGTGTCCTCATCTAACTCTCTGCCCTGAGGCAAATTTCCCAAAATGCAATTTTTTTCTGTCTGGGGTGCTTTTGCCCTATTACAGTTTCTCTCAGTCTCTTTGGTGCATTTCTCTGATCAGAATTAAAATCCTCATAACTGCTGGTTCAGCCTCCACAACATTTAGTCATTTGTGCACATCATAGTAGCACTTTCTAATTCCTTCCTACAAGCTGCAAATGCTTTTGGACATGCATCAGTTGCTTTCATACAATTCTCTGCTGTTTTATAACATTATCGTTTGCTTATGTCATGTCAGTCAAAATGAACTCTACTTATGATGCTGAATAGTCGTTCCCTATAAAACTAACAGTCCTCATTTCATTGTTTGAGTCATTACATACAAAAATGTTGAACTAGTTGTCAAAATCTGTCCAGCTCCTCCTCGCTGCTCTACAAGGGATGATATTTACTGTGATGTAGATGAAAACATGTGACCAGACACACAGGAAGGTCTGGATGAATGATTTACAGTACTGTGTATGTTGTATGTTCAGTTCCAGTATGTACTGACATATTGTTCACAGTTGTGCACAGCTCTACCCAAAGGGTGTTTCTAATGTTTGTTGTAAATAAGTGTGTACTTTTCTTTTGCACAATGCTGTGAACTAATTAGAATTGCAAAGATCACATGCAGTAAAATGTGAAACATACGTATTCAGTGTCTTGTACTCAGTTACCTCACTAAACACAGTCATGTGTAACTTTAATTTAGTCTTCTTTAATGTAGCTGCCTGGGGCATTTTCAGGTAGTGTCACCAAGATCTGACTTTTCTGCATTTGAAAACACTTCCAGAGTAAACTGTCACAATAAAAACATGACAGAGCCATTTGACTTGTCTTGTTCATATCAGTGGTGTCAGGACTTTTCATCTTGATGACACTGACACTGACATGAATACTTGCTGTTGAGGAATGAACTGTCCATTTGGAGCAAGTGACACACTTTTGCAGGTTATCAACTGGGTTTTGTAGTTTGTACTAATTGTTTTGAGAAACTGTTGTGTAAATGTTGATAGTGATGTGAGAAATGCACCAAAGCCACTGAGAAAAACTGTAACTTGTTGGTGCAATTCATTGTTTCCTGTCCATTTAAAATCAACAAAACCATTTTCAAAAAAATAGGCTCTGCAGAATTTAGAAAACAAAAAACAGCCAATGCTTAGTCACCATTAAAGCAGATGCAAACTAGATTGTGTCTCCTTTTGCAGTCATATTTCATTTTCACTCGCCACATGTCAATGCAGTATGAAATGTTTCATTAATAATCTGGTCTAATATTCCAATTTCCAGTTTGTGTAATATTTCAATTCAATGTGCAATATGTATTTATCTATGTGTAATTCTTTAATTTGTGGCACAATATTTCATTACCATGTGTGATGCATCACTAAATGAGTATCATTATCAATAGCAGGCGGTATTATTTATTACTTTTAGTATTACTGTAATCTTATTATAGCTCTCTTATTGTTATTTTCAGCAGTGTATCCTGCTTGCATCTTATTTTTTTTCTCATGTTGTGAAATTTTGTTTCTCCTGAGCAAGATCTGGCAAAAGAAATAAACTTTTATCTTATCATATCTTATCTTACAATCACAACAAAAGTATGGAAGCCTTTCGTTTACTGGACGCTTATGGTGAAAACAGTGTGCAGCACATGGTGATCCAACACTAAGTACCTCTAAAGATGACAGGCAAGTTAAGAAACTACAGATTTGCTGTGCACACATTTGTATTACAATGTAAGGCCCATTTTCCAACCAGTGAAACTTAGTTAATGTGACTAACTGATTATATGTTTAGATCTGGATCTGCACAGATTTTCCTGCTCATACTAACTTTTCAGCCTTGCATACGCAGCAAAACTCTTTCAATCAATCAGTATCAAGTGCTCAGACTTTAACGCAATTTAGTCCCCCCTCCCTCCCCATAACTTTTTTAATCAGTTAAGACCATCCAGGACATTAAAAGAAATTACAGTGGTCCATTTGTTTATCCCATTTTATCCACTGATGCCCCCCATTGCTTGTGAAGCTGGATCCAATCTCTTTCCAACAGCTTACATTCAGGGATTTCATTGTCTTGTTTACTTTGAGGCCCATGGCGAGGTGGATGGCTCCTTCAGGGGGGATTCGGTTGTTGCTGTGGTGAGAAACAAATGCAGAAAAAAAACAACAACAAAAAAAAAAGTGTGTTGGAGCGTGAGGGAAGCAATCATGAAGTGATATTTTTTAAGTGGTAGTATTCATCCACTCCCCCAAAAGAAAATGCCTGGAAATTTGTGAAGGGAATTTCACTCTACTAGAAAGGTTAAACAAGAGGCAGAAGTAATTGGATTACTTTTTGGTTTATGGCTGCAAGGCTCAGGGGTGAGCATCATCTCAGCTCTATTAGTAAAGCTGCAAATCACCAGGAGGCTCATAAACTACGTAACTCCACAAACAAGTGAAAAAGTCTCAGATCTCTGATTTATGAAAGTATGATCTAAATCAAAGGTTCAACCTCTGGCCCTTTTAACTCGATCTGATCATCAGATATGAAGAAACCAAAGGCTCATACCTCACATTCAGCTCCTCCAAAACGCTGTTCTCTTTAAGAGCTTCTCCTAAAGCGACGGCTCCTTCTTTCCCAAAGCCATTAAACGACAGATCCACTGTTCTCAGGAAAACATTTCCCTTTAAGCACAGAAAAGAAGGAGCCTCGGTAGATAGAAGACTTTCAAAAGCAACAACAAGAAAACTCGAGCAAGTTCTCAAACAAGATTAACAAATAAACATCTTGATTTAAAGCGAGGGGGCTGTATGGATTCGGAAGCCTCTCAGGAACTGAATCAATCAAATCAAGGTCTGCTTGACCATCTTGGTCATTAAGACAGACTCCTGCTGTGAGATGCTTGATGAACATTTGACCGGGGGCTGTTTCACAAAGCAGGATAAGCAAGTTAGCCAAGTTATGAAATGTCTTATTCAACTAGCGGTCACTGCATTATTAATCTTAACAGGCAGGTTTTGCTTCCACATTCAAGAAGAATATTACTAGAAAACATCACAGTCTTATTTTTACAATCACTTTTAGACTGCACTCAACCATTTAAATCAGAAAGTACCTTCTGTTATGTACAGCATGTTGCCAAAAGTATATATATATTTTTCCTCATGGGTCGTTTTTCATGGTTTCCAATTAAAGGTAATCTTTAGGTGCGACTTACATCAAAGTTTGTTTACGGGTGTCGGGGAGTGGTACTGCATATGTGAAGGAAGGTGAATAAAACATTACACAGCTCCAGGGAAATCTGAAAAACTCACTTGTCACTTGAGGCACATCAAAATTTTAAAAATGAAAGAGTATGGTGATAGAAAGAAGCGAGCCTTCTAGGCCTTTAAAATAACTGTTTGGGTATCTGGATCATTTGGAGCGTCTGCTATACGACTGATACATGATTTATGCACAACATCAGTATTAAAAAGTATAATATTGATGAGCAAATGAGCAATACTGCAAACTCAATTTGCATAATACTATTATTTGTTGGCTGCATATGATATCAAGAGCTAATGAAAGCGTCCAAGTCTAATCCTTCAGATATTCTTTTGCCTTGTTCAAAAACTGTGGGTTAGTGTTCAAACATTAATTTCCAGGTGTATTACCCCAAGGCCACTGGCCAACATCGCCGCTCCTCTCCCTCGAATGCAATTCCAGGCCAGACTTAATGATCTCAGCCCCGTATTCTCAGACAGACAGTCTCCCAGGTGTTGCCCTTAGGATATGAAACAAACCAAGCAAAACGGAAATAAAGTGTTCAGTTCTACGTAACTGGAAAACAGAGAATGTTGAAAGCTAATCATCATTATCAATCATGTTTTAGATAAAACATCTGAGATGATGAAGATGTTTCAGAATCTGACACTAACTTCTACGCTCTCAGAAACCAACTGATCTCATCTTCCAGTTCATTTTTCTCTGAGATGTTGTGATTACAAGTTTCATAAGCACTCCAGAGTGAGGACCGTAGAGGCAGAGATCGCAAAACATACCCATCATCACCTCATTGGCTTTTTCCATGAGGATAAGAAAGAGCATAATACTCAGCGGGTCCACCAAAAAAAAGAAAAAAAAACGCAAGACTATGTGCTCGCTTCAAAAAGCAATATAGCATGAATGTCAGAGTGTGTGATTGGTAGGCTTTCTCCTAGGCACCCCGTTACATGGGAGAGCGCTCTCAAGACGCATGAGGATGTCCTTTGATATTTTAGGCATTGGGGAATGCAGTATTGCGGGGATGAATCACAGCTGCACACATGGCATAAGGCTTGGGTGGTGTCCCCTTTCCTCACAGACAGATTTATTTTCAATTACCTGTATCAGATGTTTAGTGTTCTGGTCTGCCGTTCTTCTGCCACGAAGCTAATCCACATGATAATTGAAGGAGGTTTTAATGAAGGCGAAATGTTCTTGACCTTTGAATGCCACAGTCTGCTGCTGCCTGCTGTTCGACGGCTGCTTGGAGATGAGGCTCCACCTTTATGGCGAACTGTTTTGTGGGAATAGTTTTCAAAAAATCTAATAAGAGCAGATACCAGTGCTTGCAAAGTCACAGATGGATCTGGACTCTTCAGAGCAATTGATCAGTTTATAGGGGCTTTGTTGCATATTCAATTATCATTTGCCTTCTCTAGTTGTTCATAACACTTCTACAAACTAACCGCCATGTATCAAAGTCGCATATTTAGATGTCTTTTCCATGAATAGAATCTCTTCATGCCTTAAAATGGCTTAGATTTAACTCTGACTTGAAGACTCTGCCTTTTTCTATACCTTTTCCTTCCTACTTGCTTTAGCTCAAGCACACCAGCTCACCAACAACTTTTGTATACTTTTTTATACGTTTATACTTTTTTATATGTTTTTTTCCCATTAAAGTATTCTTTTCATGCCTTAAAATAGCATACATTCAACTCTATTGTGAAGTTCCAGCCTGTCTCTCCCTCCCCTCCCCACTTGCTTCAGCTCAAACACACCAGCTCACCTACAACTTAACTAAACCTTAACTAACCTACTACAACTTTGCTAAAACACTGTAAAACTACTCTGCTGCAGACAATAACAAGTTGTAATATCGAGAATAGATAGATAAATCCCCACCCTGGATGCTGACAGTTTGTTTTGTATAAAACTGTCTGTCATCTGTGTTTCAGAGACCATTATAAATACAGTGTTAAGGTGGAAATCCTAAGCCGTGGTGTTCACTGGTTATTTCACTCAAGATGTATCTTCCAGCATATAAAAATACTATATGGACATGTTTTTAAAAAGCAGATTTTTTTTTTTTTACTGGATTCTGTCTTTTAAAAGGCAGAAAGAGGACTTGCAATGTCAGCAGTAATGCAGACGTTGAGTTACTTGAGTTTATTCTCACCTGTTTTCTGGTGTTCTTATTCTGTTTGTTAGTTCAAGTTATTCCTTTGTTTTAGTAGTTTCGGCCTTTTTCTGTATTAAGTCTGGTTTCCCCATTCTGTTCTCCTTCTTCAGTTTAGTTTTATTTCTCTGTAGTGGTTTTAGTGTGTTGTCTATGTATCCGTTCTGTTAGTTTTGTTTAGTTAAGTCATCTGTGGCTTTCTTAGATGAGGTTTGGTTCAGCTTGCTCCTGAGTTTAGTTCTTTATTCTGCATAGGTTTCAGTTTTAGTCTTGTTTCTGTTTTCCCTGTCTTGTTAGTTAAGTTTAGTGTTTGAGTTAGTCCTTGGATCCCTCCTGTTATTATTTGAGTAGTTCTTGGTTTTGTAGTTTCCCCACATGATTATGTTGGTTCTTGCTTGGTTTTCATTTAATAAATCACCTTGAAAACTCTGCCTGCCTCTGCCTGTTCTGTGTCTGCACTTGGGTTCAAACCCCACCCCTCGTAACACGTTGTAGTGGACCATAATGGTGAAGATGGAGCTTAACCCAAAGGCTCTCAGTTTACAAGTTAATCTACGTTTCAACTCTAAACCATTAGCTCTGAGTGGTTGAGAGTTGGAAGAGATTGAGTTTACAGATACAAGCAGCAGAAAGGAGTTTCATCCGTAGAGAGACAGGGTGAGAAGTTTGAACACCCAGAAGGAGATCAGAATAGAAATGCTGCTTCTTTGCGTCAAAAGGAGACAGTTAAGGTGGTTTGGAGATCTGCCTCCAGGGCAATTTCCTCTGGCAAGACCCTGGGATGGATCCAGAACTCGCTGGAGGGATTATATATCTCATCTAGCCTGGGAGAGTCTCAGGATTCCCCAGGAGGAGCTGGAAAATGTTGTTGGGGAGAGGGATATCTGGAATGACCTTCTTCACCTTCTTCCTGACCCGACCCCGGAGAAGTAGAAAAAACTGAGCTCTGGGTGGTGTCCAAAAGAATTAGGTTACGGATACAAGCAGCCCAAAGGAGTTTAATTCGTAGGGTGGGCTCAGCCTTAGAGATAAAGTAATAAGCTCAAACATCAAGAAGGAGATCAGAGTAAAGATGCTGCTTTTTTGCATCAAAAGAAGCCAGTTAAGGTGGTTTGGAGGTCTGCCTCCTGGGCGACTTCCTCTGGCAAGATCCCAGGGTAGACCCAGAGCTCGCTGGAGAGATTACATATCTCATCTGGCCTGGGAGAGCCTCAGGATTCCCCAGGAGGAACTGGAAAGTGTTGCTGAGGAGAGGCACGACTCCACCCTGGGTTAGCGAAAAAATTGGATGGATGGATGGATGGATGGATGTACCTACTGTATACAGCAGTGTTCAACAAGTACTTGCAGATTAAAAATGGTCAGTCATTCATTCATGTGCAAATGAAAGAAGAACAAAGAAAAGAATCTTTGATTTTAAGCAATCATAACACTAACAGCTATTAAAAGATGATGCTATTCTGAAATGTACTGTTTTTCAAGTCTTTAAACAACTGAGTTCAATGGTTCGGGCCTTTTAAGGGGAATTAAGGGACATCTCTAAGCAGCAGCGCACAGTGATATTTCTAGTCAGTGAGCTTCCAAAATTGTCACAACAGTCAACCCCTCCATCTCATCCTACTAACCAAACTGCCAACTGTGAGCCACACCTTATCATTAGTCAGTGTTGGACTAATAGCCTTGTGACTGAATGGCTGCAGATCTGTGCAGCTGTTCCAAAATCTGGTGGAAATCATGTAACCAGAAGAGCGGAGGCTGTTCTAGCAGCATCTCGATTCCAATTGTTTTGGAATCAGATGTTCAACAATTATATGAGTGTTTGCGTGCCCACATGCTACATGTATTACATTGATTTTTTTTTTACATGGCTAAAATTAAACTGAAAATTGAAAAACTAATTGTTAAAAATCGTTAAGAGCAAGAATGAGCTCTGGCCAGAGAAACTGGACTCACACCGCTTTAATGTCTTTTGCTATTTATTGATGCAACATATAATTAATGGGTCCTGAAGGTTAATCTTGTGCTGCTGCTAATGGAAAATATGTGGAAAAAAGGATTATCTCTGGTGCAAATCTTTAATATAAACCTAATAAAAAAAAGGGAGCAGCGTTTCATTATATGAGAGGCTACAGTCTCAAGGCCTTTACTTTACTATGCAAAACCATCCGCTCTGCTACCTGCACGGTCTCCCAGGGAATTGTAGCTGAGGTCGAGGTGCCAAAGCCTGGTGTTTGTGATCAACGCCGGTCCGAGGTGTTCAGCTGACCAGTCTGTGAAGTGGTTTCCTGACAGATTGAGGCTCAACAGAGTGCTATTCTCCTTAAGCATAGTAGATATGGCTCTGGCCCCGCAGTCCCCAAGATTGTTGTCTGACAGGTCCACCTCTGGGATTGACACAGAAAATGAAACATTAGAGATCATGTATGATGGGAAAAGGCCAGTAAAAAGTGCAATATGTGACAGGAAAACAAGAAAGTTCCAAAGACAAGAAGCAGAGATATGAAGAAAATAGTGGAGGTTTTGTATTTTATATTCATACCAACTGTTGAACATTTGCTAATTGTCATAATTGCAGTTAGTTTTGGTCGTCTGCCTACTGCTGAACACTGTTTTACAAAGCAGATAAGAAAACATCCAAAATTATTGCTCAGTCTTCCTCTTTCCTTTCCTCAGAATCTCAGAATATTTTTAGTCCCAATTCTCACATCCCATCTCCCCATTCTGGAGGAAGTCCCCTCTGGGAGGACATGGGACATTTTCATTTCAGATGTGAGCCGCTCTGTTGGGGAGTACATTCTATGAGGCTCTTGAATCTTCAGCGGTGAATCATTGGAATTTTAAAGCCACACCTGCTGTTTCGAAACACTCTGTTGCTAGACTGATGATCAGTTGGTCCACCAGTTGGGTCCAGCAACTTTTGGCGAGATTGCCTTTTTTTTAAAATAGATATCCATGACTGCCTGAGGATGATTCATACTGACTTTTCTGAACACTGCCAGCACGTTGACATTTTTGGCTTGAACTGAACTATCTGGACAACAGTTGGATAAACTGCATTGTTCCCAGATAATAAATCCTGTTTATTCTCAGAGTTTTCATCCCTAGAATTCTTCTTAATAAAAGCAGGATTACACTAAAACAACAAGGCCAAATTCCACGAAACTTGGCAGAGAGGTAGAATATGGCCCAAAAGAGAAGTAACTGTGTTTTGGTGCAAATCTGGATCACTTTCTTTCAAATTGCACAAATGGGCATTGACCTTGGCAACAAGACTACGCTCTCCAAGTTGGCCTTCTGGTTAGTAAATGCTAGCATGCTAATGACTAAACAAAGTGAATAAGTTACACATTGTTTACATCAGCATGTTAGTACTGTCACTGAGCATCTTTTAGCTTAAACTGGTGCTGCTAGTAAGGCTTTAGGCTTGCTCTATTATTACCTCAGTCAAGGAGGTTATGTGATGGCCGGCGTTGGTTTGTTTGTTTGTGTGCAAAATAACGCAAAAAGTAATGGACGGATTTGGTTGACATTTTCAGGAAATGTGTGAAATGGGACAAGGAACAAATGATGACATTTAGGGACTGATCTGGATCACAGTCTCCATCCAAGATTTTTTTTAATGTAAGTGTTACCAGGTGGACAATTAAATGTCCAATGGTTTACTCTAAAAGCCGACCAGAGGGCACTCTTGTTTTTAGGGTAACCCCCTCTGACCACATGACATTTTGGGTCTCCACGCAACAAACAGCGCAATGGCGGAGTTGTCTTTCCTTCCTGAGCGACATACGCATGGTTGGGCTGGCATTCTTATCTCCGGTTGTCTAAGAAGCTGGGAGGCTGTTAGGAGCTGTCGCGCTAGAGGCCGCGCCTGTTCATTAGGTTGGATGGGGTGAAGGCTGCATTGTCGGTAGGACTTTCGAACTGTGTGTAATTACATTTGTATCTGTAACGTTCCATACAAAATATGTGAACTGGGAGATTGTGTTGGGGGTGGACTGAAGTTCCTGGCGGAGGTATGCACTCTCTGAGTGCTTTTCTAGTTGCTTAAGTTATCTTCACAGCTGAACAGCTAAGTTCTTGACAACTTTTGCTGCAATGGTAACACACTTTGAACCATTTTGAGCTCTCATTTGTTGCATGTTTAGTTATCCAAAAACAGTAAAAATGTTAACATCTGTTGCAGAATCTGCAAAATATACTTTGCGACTATACATACAATTGGATTACCACTCAGTGTTGAATAACTCATAGGAGTCATTCTATACAGATCCTCCCTTAGGTTCATGAACCGCACATGTGACTCTTGCAATCTGACATTTAGCAAATATAAAAAAGGGACCCCAGATGTTAAATTGTGTGCTGTTAATATAATTGGGGTGACAATGTCGCACAAGTGGGAGTCTGGGGGTGGTGAGAATAAAGTGTTAGCAGAGTGAAAAGAGAAAGAAAAGACGGTGTGCATGCTTGAGTGCCCAGTAAAACCACCTGTAATGTAACAATTTTCCTTTAACATCTCGGCTATAGCAGCTCCGCCCATTCCTTCCATCCAATTATCTCGCAGGTTTAGCCGCAGTATTGAAGTGTTGGTTACCAGGGGAACCGCCAGTGCTTTGGTGCCCTGCAAATACACAAGCAACCCCCCACCGCCGCCGCGCCACCCTCAAAGTGAAATTCTTCTGTTTGTTCACTGCAGTACATTTTCTTATCCGTGTTCCAGTTAAAAGAGTAGATGTGCTGATGCAGGTGGGCAGAGAAAGAGAGAGAGGAATACTAAACCTGTGTGAGACAAACGAAGCAGAAGGGGGCCGTGTGGAGGCGTGGGTCAGGAATGAAGCTCACAGTACATGAAAATTATAGTTTCAAGCATGGCTAATGAAAAAGTTGAGTGCATGGAGCCTTATGTTAACTTGATCTTTAAAAACAATGGGGGGGCAGAAACAGCCCCTTAAGAGGACGGTGCGTTGAAATGCAGTATATTTTTCTAAGCTTTGCAAAGAACCCCATCTATGTGTGAGACATTAAATTGATAACCTTTGGAAGCTGCACTTTAATTCTCTGCTCTCTGTGACTGACAGGTGAAGACTTATTTAAAACTCAATTTAACTGTTTGAATGATGCTACTGAAGCCGAAAACCTCGGGAAAAGGGGGTTTGTTGAGGGACAGATTTATTTTTATAACTTTCATTTACAGCGTTGTGGACCAGTGCAGGCCTGTAGAAATGTCAAACTGTGCTGCTGAGAGCTTGAAGCGATGTGTTCTCACATTTGCAAGAGGATGTACTCTTCCCTCGGAGGGGATGTGCAACCGCAGGGCTTTTTTTTTTTTTTTTACATTGAATAACCACTTAAAATGTATGTAACTGTTACTGACTGGCAGGACTATGGAATTTAGGTGTGAAAAGTCAATATTTCTGTTTTGTTGTGTTCATGTTTTCTGTTTTTTTTCTGGCTAAAATAGATAAAGTATTGTGTTGCTAGTTAAATACAGCATATAATACGGAAGTTTAATTGATTATGTGTAGCTCTGTGCATATTTTGGGTTGTATGGCAGCTCAAGAGGGGAGAAGCTCTATTTACAATGTGTCTAACACTGAACAAAACAATATATAAAGTGACTTTTTCATTGGTTAAAGGTGAAAACCTGTCCTCAGTAGTAAATTAAAGCCAGCAGGTTCCCTTCTCTTCAAAGCGATGACAGACTCTCCAGTTCAATATGTACCGATCAGATTAAAATAATGGACAAGACTTATGCAATTTCTATGTAAACTAAGCTTGACAGTCATGTATGTACATGTTCTATTTCCTTGTAAAGGGCTGAAATCTCTTTGAAGCTTGGCAGCATCGTCTAACCACTCTTTTCTCCTGATCAGTGCAGTTGCCCCGCAGGAGGATGTGCCTTTGAATTAATGAGTCATTCGCTGAGTAAAGGTCTGGTCTGATCTAAAATAGCATTACAGTATAATCTTATTGAACATGTCTAGGGTTTGCTCAGACCCACATGGACCTTTAAATCACATGTGGTATGTGAGCACATTTTCCACGGGAGCATTACAAACACTAGTGGATTCTTTACAGAGGAGGCATGTTCGGTTTGAGCACCTTTCCCTCAGGTGAAACTGAGCCGACCAGTGAAACAGGTGAAGAAAAAAAAAGCCTCTTCTGAGCTTTACAGCTGAAACTGTGTGAGGGGCTGGACAAAAATGATTTGGGTTTTGGGGGCGGCTGAAATACTTCCAAAACTGTCACACTCTATAGTTTGCCAGAAAATTAGTAAGCGTGTCCAAAAGCATGCTAAAAATACCAGGATGTCTTACTGCATCCAGTTGCATTTGCAGTCTTTGCAGCTTTTCTTGACCCACAATCCTTTGCACACCAGAAGATACGTCACAGTGTCTTGCTCAAGGAACAAACAAGCGCACTGAAAGATTGTTTCACGCTGCAAACTGCAATGAATACAAACTGATCAGGCATAACTTTATGACCGCCTGCCTAACATTGTGTTGGTCCCCCTTATGTGCTCAAAAATGTTCTGAACCATTGGGCATGGACAAGAGGACCTCTCAGGGTGTCCTATGGGGTCTGAAACCAGGACACTGGCAGTGGATCCTTTGGGTACTCTGGCTTGTACAGTGGGGCCTCTGTCAATCAAACTTGTTCCACTGCGTCCTGTTGATGCTTGATCACAATGGGGTGTAGGAAGTTTGGAGGTCACATCAACATGTTGGGCCATTGTCATGTTCTTCTACATGTTCCTGATGGTTTGATGTTTTTTCCATGTGGTGGGGTGCATTTTCCTGCTGGGGGAGGTCAGTGAAATTTAGGATTTTCATTTGCATGAGGGAGTGTGTTTGTTGTGGGACAATGTTTATTTGGGTGTCTAAGTCTCATCAACACGGATGTTAAAATCCAAGGCTTTCCATCAGAACAGCACATAGTACCAATATAATCAGTATTATTTACTTCAACTCTGAGTGGCCATAATGTTGTGGCTGATCGGTGCTTGAGCAAGACAGTCAAAGCTTAAGGTGCAATATTATGCGGACAGCATATGTAGCCCTTGCATGAATACTGCACTCAACAGTTTATAAGTACAGCGGTGTTGTGCACTGAAAAGACAAAGAAAAAGTGATTTGGAATGCAGGAATAGTCTTGTCTCATCCTTTGTCTGGATGCCAGTTCATCTGTTTACCTGCCTGTTTGCCAAATGTTTGTTCGGCTCCCAGTGTCCCAGTGTTTCTGTATTCCGTTTCCTTGGATTTGTTTTATTATTTATGGAATTCATCAGCGTTTGTTCCTGAATGTTTTTTCACCTGCCTCATTATCACACATACTCAAGCAAGTTTTTCTGGATTAAAATTCACTGTCTGTCTGTTTGACTCTCAGTGGTGTTATTGATGTGTTTCTTGAAGCCCTCAATAAAACATAATGTCTTCTCTGTAGCACCTAATAGCACCTCAATAACTCAACCAAATTCGAAAACTGACATATCATTACTTTTGGTAAAACATCATTTTAATGGATTTTTCTGGCCACCTGGTGAACGTAAATCTTACATCAAGTACTCTTTCAGCTCTGTTTTTTGGCCTCTAACAACTAGAGCAACAATGAATGATTATTTTTACTGAATAAGAAAATATTCTCGCAATTAACTGATTAGTTGTAAAATGTCAGAAAATATAGATAGATAGATAGATAGATAGATAGATAGATAGATAGATAGATAGATAGATAGATAGATAGATAGATAGATAGATAGATAGATAGATAGATAGATAGATAGATAGATAGATAGATGGATGGATGGATGGATGGATGGATGGAAGGAATGTCAAATGTACCTCAACCTAAACTCTAATAAATATGGTAATTATACACAATTAGCCACAACATTCTGACCACTGACAGGTGAAGTGAATAACATTGATCATATTGGTACTATGTGGTGTTCTGCTGGAAAACCTTGGATTTTAACATCCATGTTGATGAGACTTAGACACCCAAATAAACATTGTCCCACAACAAACACACTCCCTCATGCAAATGGAAATCCCAAATGTCACTGGCCTACCCCTGCAGGAAAATGCACCCCACCACATGGAAAAAACATCAAACAATCAGGAACATGTTGAGGAACATGACAATGGCCCAACATGTTGATTTGACCTCCAAACTTCCTACACCCCATTGTGATCAAGCATCAACAGGATGTAGTGGAACAAGTTTGATTGACAGAGACCCCACTGCACAAGCCAGAGTACCCAAAGGATCCAGTGCCAACGTTCTGGTTCCAGACCCCATAGGACACCCTGAGAGGTCCTCTTGTCCATGCCCAATGGTTCAGAGCATTTTTGAGCACATAAGGGGACCAACACGATATTAGGCAGGCGGTCATGATGTTATACCTGATCGGTGTACAGCAGCTATGGAGACCAATATGTTAGAAGTGGACCTGTAAATTGGTCAGGTCTTAAAGGAAAAACAGCGATATGATACAGTGATGATGTTAATAAATATAAATAAAAATACTACAAAATATTACTGGCACTACAGTTTTCTAATAAATAGTTTTTCTTCTAAATAAACAGTTGTAACTGTCACTGAAGGAAGAACCTTGGAACAGATGGCGGCTCAGTGGCTGCTGAGAAACTCGAGCAACAGAATATTTTTGCCCCTCTCTTGGATTCAAGTCATAAATATAATAAACCAGACTTGCAATAACATTTAAGCTCTGACTGAGAATCATTTTCTCTATGAACTAAACCCCTTTCCTGCATGATCATTTCCACAAAGTCCCTGACTTCTGATCCAAGTACCTGCGGCCCCAGACCACGATGCATCATCCTCAGCTCGCTATCTTGCATGTGCTGCAGGAAATGCGAAGCCGGCGCCACCTGTAACACTTCACACGCCTTCACATAGCTCGTCCTCCCCGTTGGATCATATGCCTCCTCTTTACCTGCAACATAAACAAAGACCCTGGTGTGTCTCTGAATCGTTGGCTATCAGTGCCTCTCTGACAAAGCAGAGATGTGACACTTCCCCCCCTGTGATGGACCTTTTTTTGAGTTTGATATTGAAAACTCCCCCTTGACCGATTTCACCCCATCAGGAGAAGCTCATTCATACCAGATGGTTTTCACTTGTGGTGAAAAGGAAGCCTGACACAAAGACCGAGATGAAAATCATTAACATGCAGAACAGGCCTCCACATGTGTGGGCGGGCGCATGTAGGAGTTTCTGTTTTGCCTTTTTTCTTGTCTGAAATCGTTTAGCGATTGAGAACAAATGGAGGGAAAAAGATTAGCAGATGGGGGGTGACAGGGGCTGTATCAGCGCATGTTCTGACCCAGATCAAATTAAAATACTTTATATTGTTGGGGCCTGAAGTTACATATGGCTTCTCACGGATAAAATCGTTAATCTGAAACATATGACACCACATCACATCCACACCTTTTTTCCACGAGGGAACATCACACCCTTTATCCACTCATTCCCACCCTATTATCTCCTTTTGTTGTTCAGAACCGGCTCTACCTTCGAGCTCCAAATCTGTGCCATAGTCCTCATCAGAGACCGCACACTTCTTCCCCTCCTCTTCTTCCTCATCCTCCTCTTCCTCCCCTCTGCCTCCGTCTAGCATGTTCCCGCCGGGGCTGCAGCATTGGTCTTTTGGCCCACGCACATCAACCTCTGTCTGGCTCGATCTCTGCTGGATGGAGGATGACAAAACATGACATCGTGACTCGTCAAACTGGCCTGCTGTTGGCAGTCAGACTGAGGAGATTTGATGGATTTGCTGCCAGCAGAATAAAACTGATACCTACACTTTGGACATGTGAGTCCATCACTGTGGATGGACCGCTTTAACTCGCCACTTTAAACTTGAGTATTCCTAGTCTTCGTAAGTATGCTTCCCCATCCTCCCACTCCATTCTTCCCACCTCCTGTTAACCTCTTGAACCAGAGGCTGTTTTAGTCGTCGTTCACTCGCTTTACTTCTACGCTTGTGGCATATGCCTCAGTCAGCCTTGCCGTCCATACATTGTTATTTTCAGGATTAAATAGGATGCACAAAAATAGCATTTATATGAACATGTGAGCTCTCCTGCACATGTTCTACGTGCACTTTTTTTGTGGGGAAGTTTTTGCATTTGAAAATGTGATGCTTTCACTGCTCACCACAAAGTGCACAGCCCTCGACGTGAAAATGTAATTAAAACAGACTTTAAGGGTTCAGACTCTGAGCTCTCCCTGTTTAATAAATTCATGCGAGTACACAGGTCAAAAGAGCAATCCATAAAAAGGAAATAGCAGGTCTTTAGCCTGTATTTTTGGGCTTGTATTTCCTTGCCCCGTGCGAGGAAAGTGCTAAGTCGTGCCTTGAGATGCAGCTTTCTAGAACCTATTATACTCCTGCAGCTCTTTAGCATGCTCTGAATGCTCACCCAAAAATGCCTCTCCTGTGTCTTATTTAATCTCAGGCCTCATAAAAAATCTGCCTCCCTCTTCTTGCCTACCTGCTTGTTCACACTTCCCTTGCTCGAGAGTTTGCAGACTTGGCTGGACGGCGAAGCTTCCTACCTCCCCCAGCTGCAGCTTCTCGCTTTCTGCGTCATCGTCTTCCAGCACAGAAGGCAGCAGCACCTCCTTGGCCAACTTCTCCCCATGAACCATGACTTCGATGCTGAGTAACTGTGATATTGATGCTGAGAGAAATATATTTTTGCCGCCTGTATGCAGCAAATCACTTGCTAATTTTTTTTTTTCCCTGCTTGTTTGTTTTTAGATCCGACGTGCTGGTAAAATATTTGTGCTGTAAGTGAAATCACTGCACTGGATTTGTGGTATGTGCTCATGCAACCTATCCTGCCCCAAAGGGAGGGCCTAAGTCTGCTGGGTTAAATAGAAGGGCTTCACAAGCTGGCAGTCTGTCACCAATCAGAGCCACTGTGCAAAGTTTGGATGGCTTGTTTTGTTGACGGGTTGCCATGGAGTGACATCTCAGTTCTCTGAGTGCAAACTCTTAGAGCCATGACGACCAGCACTTACAGAAACACGAGGAGGAGGAGGAGGAAGAGGAGGAGGAGGGGAGGCAAAGTGCTTGTTTGCTGTAACTCTGTTTTTCCAGGGGAAAAAAAAAAATTCTTCATAAACTCCAAATCTGACCTTCAAGCTAAAACGCTTCAACCTTAAACAACTGCTGCCGCCTGAATAAACCTCTCCAGTCGGGTTTCTGTCACACGTAAACAAGAAACAGACAACAAACCAAGCCAGTGTGTTGACATATTCTGTAAATGTTTCTCTTTATTCGTAAGTAAATGCAAAGTCCTTGCAGTTGATGCATTAAAATGGAATATCCTCAATCAAGTACACAACAAAGGTCATTATAGCAGAGGCTGATTGGATCAGAGTTGTTTGTAGCAGCAGCGATATGCAAACACAGAAAGAGAAAACCCCCCTCGAGAATGTTGTTACCAATCCAAAGCCCAGTGAGAAAGGCCGGACAACCTCACGACACAGTCTCACCGACCGACACAGTGCTGGTAAATAGACAGAGCTTCGTAAATATGAACAGGAGACAGAAGATCACCATGCATTTATTTAATGCCGCTGTTTTATCCTCATACCTAAAGGATATGAGTGACACCATATAGAATAGGCTTTCCTTTTTTTATTCTTTTTAAATCAAGCAGAATCATAGTGCTCATTTACATAATCAAAATACATTCTTAGAAAAGATCGAAGTGGTACTCTTTATAGTTTATACTTTGTCTTTTAATATATATATATATTTATATATATAGAAGCTATATATAGAAGCTATATCTTGTATCAACTCTTTTTCTTGTTGCACATTTTACATCACAGACATGTTTTTTCTCGACGACTCTCATTCCATTTAAAAATGAAAACCAAGTTTGAACAAATCATACAGAGGAGACATTCATCCAGAATGAACAACAGCGGGGGGGACAACGGGAATCGCCCCGTTTTTACCCCGATAATAAGAAAAGCAACGCACGAAAAACATACCCCTCGGCAACCGTTAGGGACGTTTAAAAACCACATTGAAATAATTGAATCATGCTGACAGCTATCTTTAATTTGACAAAAAGAAGGGAATAAACAGGACTCGGAAGCTGACGAGAAAAAAAGCGCTAATGTGGGGTTGGCTATCCAAAAAAAAAAAAAAAGAAAAACAACAAAAAAAACGCGCAAATATTTTCAAATTACAACCCTGACTCATTGGAAAGCAGCAAACGGCCAAAGCAGCAGTCACCGTCGCCTCTGGATGAAGAATTTGACAACTGAGCTGCTAAAGGTCCAAAAAAATTAAAGCCACGTGGGCCTGTCACCGTCCGTAAGGTGAAATTTGCAGGCTTGTGCGACTTGAAATCCATGCTTAGCTTAAAATCCGACCAGTTCGACGAGGTAACGGACGACGAGCAGAGTAGCTAATGTAAAAACACACACACACCTGAGATCATGCATGTTCTCACCCACTCATGTGGAGATGGTTTTCTAGGGCACACGTTTGCATGCACACACACACACACACACACACACACACACACTCATACACACACACAGTCCTGATGCCACTGAGCAGGTGTCAGGTCACAGTGAAGAGGTGGCACATGAGCCACACGGAAACACACACATAAAAAAAATAAACATGCAGAGAGACAGCAGAAAGAACGAATGTAGGCAAATAGTTAATGTAAGGCAAGAGGCAGAGGATGCTGCTGATGAATAGGACGAGCTGACAGCTGTCGGATATGATCTGGGCAGTGTCTTTTTTTGTTCTCCTTAACAATGTTTTGTTACAGAGATACTTCACGTCTAAGGGGAGAAGATGCTTACTTTCTCGACCGATATCACCATCATGCTTGCAGTAAATATGATGAAACAGCCAGGAGCCAATTAGTCAGCTGGAAACAGGGGGGTACACTAGCAGCCTGGCTCTTTAAACAGGTAGCAAATTCTCCCTGCAAGCGCAATTTAAAGCTCACCGGCTAGCGTTTTGCATTAACTGTGCAGAAACTAGAGCATAAAAATTGTAGATTGCAGGTTCATGTGGAGGGTTCGGGGATGAAAAGCCTGTTTGTGCAACTTAAATAATTAATGGTGCACGATATTGTTGAATTTGTTCGCTGTTTTCAGTTCTTATGTTAAGCTAAAGTCGCGTGGACGACAAAAATGCAGCCTTTTCACGATGTCTGTGGCAAAAACAAGAATGTGCATCAGGAAAAAAAAAAGCTGAATTTGTCTTAACACAACAAAAATCAGGAAACAAAGCCTGATAACTTCCCAGATTTGTGAAATCCTGAAGAAAGTAAGCACAACACCCACAAATATCAAACAATCCTTTTAAATTAACTACTGACTGAACCGTGGATTAGTCGTCTATTATTCAAGAAACTGCATGATTATATGATCTGGCAGCACATTTTACCGCACTGTGAACGCATCAAGGCTGAGATACTGAAAATGTGAGAGTCGTGAAGAAATATTTTTTGAGTTTATTTAAAAATGCACTGACGTCAGGCTCCCTGGCAGCTGCTGCGGGTTCGGCCAAGCAGCAGCTGGGACACACAAGATTATGATGTTGTGACAAAACAGACAGGCCACTGAGAAGAGCGCTGGCACAGAGGCTGATGCACTTTGATGGATCCCCACTGAGGAGCTAGATAATACATTTATTAAGAGTGGAACAGAACTGCTGTTTTCATAATTCAGGGTGACCTGTCAACACACCAGGTTTCATTTGCGACACATCTGTCAGTCGGTGTTTCTGTCTGCATGCCTGTACATCTTTCTGCCTCTGATATCAATAAAAAACAAACAGCCCAAATAGATCTGACCGGTCCTGATTCCTTCCCGACTAGCAAAGTGAACAGAAATGTCAGTTTGTCATCAATGCCACACATTTCCTTGCAAATATAAAAACCTCAATAAAAGCCTTTTAACAATAACACAGAGTACATTATATATATTTTTTTCTCGAGTATATTCGTGTCTTGGTCATGCATTCACAATGAGGCAGGTCATTACACTAGGTGCACACATTATGAATCAAAAATGATCAATTTATAATTTTTGGAAGTACCATCGACAAGCAAAACAGATTCTCAGAAAACAGAACATTTCCAACTTGCTACAGACAAAATCGCAGAGCCCAACAGAAACATTAAAGTGGTATAAAAAAGAAAGAAAGAAACCCCCTTTGTTTTTTCGTTTTTTTTTTTTTTTACAGTATAAAAATTGGCACAGTATTCTTTAACCAGCGTCGCTGTGTCGTCTTGACTGGTTGTTGTCAGAAAGCCTCCTGATTCATCGACCTACGAGCAGAAAACCCTGAGAGAGAAAAGACAGAAGGAGGGACAGTTAGACAGACAGACAGACAGCGAGAGCAGCGGAGACATAGAAATAGAGATGTTACAGTCATTACTCATTCAGCGAGCAGCGGCTTTGATGGCCAAATGTGAAATTCAAGTGACAATCCACCCAGGAACCATCGTCTGTGATGCATTATGTTGGTACTTAATGAGCCATAGTGGCTATGTAGGGCCCTTGTTTCGCTCTCGTGGCAAGGGTATATGAAGTATCTAATCTTGAATATGCACAAATAACGTCGGAAACAAAAACAGAAATGGAACAGAGCCACTCGCTTTCACTCTAATCCTGTTAGTTTAAAGGCCCTTCTCTGTAGGTTTCTATGGTTACCCACTCTGTTTTCATCCGAAACTAGGGGTTTTAACACGCCGGCGTCGCCAACAACCACAGGTTGCAGATTCAAGTTGACTTGCAAACGTCTATCGGAGAAAGAGCTGCTCTGGTGATCTCACTGGTTGAGATGAATCTTACCAGGACCTGCCAATTTTCTTCTTCTTTATTTAAAATCAAAATATGAACTGACCAGCTGGCAAATCTGAAGAAGAATCTCTGGTAGAATCAAGAAAAAATAAGAAAACATGATCCTGGTTGTACACTGTGCTCTGTGTGGCCTCCTAAAATCCACTACAAGACACATACAGTAACAATCAGTGAATGAGTGAGTAACCCCCATGAGGAAATGAATGAATGCGAGTTCCTTTCCGGTTTCACTTGGTGCACGAGATGCTATTTTCAAACATGATTCATGCCTTTGAGTCAGCAAGGGTCCCTAAATGGCTTAACGAATTAGCCAAATGCTTGTACGGCTACTTGAACAGATCTAGGACTCAAACTCAAACCGCCTGGAGGCCACTGGCCAGGCTGCTGTTTGTGTGCAAGAAAATTATATTTACACCTGAAATTATTTCAGTCAAGACAAACAATGCTGTCATATGAGTAAAATATGAAGATTGTGAAGCTTGTAAAATTATCGAACCAAAAATGGGACTGTCTTAAAATATTTGTTGCACAGAACAGAGCGTTAAATGCAATTTTCCTTGTTAAATTACATGATTACTACAAAATAAAAGCATGAGGAAAATGAAAAAATGCCCTGAAAACAACAAGACTGAAATTTCTTTTGCACTTTTGTCAGCGGCATATATATCTCCAGAACTGCAGGACAAATTTCCAGTAGATTCATCATTATTTATTGATTTAACCCTCATGCGAACATTTTTTTCATGATTTTTACATTATTTTGGCTGCATTAATGCATTTTGCATAAAATTTGGTGTGTCAAATTTTAACCTCAGCCTCCATAATACATTAATAACACTCTGTGTGCGCAAAATTGTCACACTCAGGACCCTAAAGACAAAAATGTCTCCATTGAAACCCATTTAAAATGCTATTTTTGATCCCTCTGCCTTGACATCATTAAACCATGCATTTTGTGTTGTTAAGCTTTCATTTTGGAGCTTTGGCTTCAAAATTGCCATTTATATTAGACTATTTTTGATGAGTATTTATTTTTTATCCAGACTGATGCAAAAATAATATTAATACATAAAGTTTTTCTGACATTGTTTTTGATGTTTTTGTCCTGAAGGACCTCAGCGTAAAGTTTTCAAAGTGACGCCCAAGGGTTAAGAGCACAATTCTTACTAATTCTTGTGCCTTTTGTATTACTTTCCTATAAAAATATCTCCTCAATTTGAATTTAACAGCAGTTTTCTCTCTATGAAATATGTTCCCAAACCACTTACTCATCTGAGTCCTTTTTGCTCTCCTCTATGTAGGCGATGGACTCCGAACGAAGCCGGTTGGTGACCTCGTAGGTGCGCAGGGTGACGCCGAAGATGTCCTCATGGTAGCGGTTCTCGTCCTGGCAACAACAGGACACATGAAGGCGGAGAAAACGAGGGCAAACAGATGTTGTGTAGATGTAGTGAATGATGAATTAAACAGCGCTGACAGTTCATCTATTCATGTGTTTACTGCACAGGTAATTGTGTAGTAGTAAGTGTGGTGATGTGCGTCATCATTCTTTGTCTTTTTTTTTTAGCCTTTTTTACCCTCGAGTTCACTGATGAAAGTAATCCAGTGGGTGGTGGTTTTAACCTGTTTGGATAATAATGACTCATTGCTGTTCCATACTTGGCACTCAGTTACATACACCTTTCATCTGCTTCATGTAGGGCTCTAATTAAAATCAATGTCCTCCTTGATGGGTTAATAGAGAACATAATGTTGACAGTGTTGCACATCTCTTACCCGGAGCTTGCTGATGAAGAAGCCGGCATCCTCCAGGCTCATGCTGCCCTGCTGCTTGATGATTTGCTGGACAGTCTTGAGAACATCTCCGGCCATCGTGACGTCGCCGCACACATAGATGTGTCCACCTTCCTCCCTCAGGCACTGGTACACCGTCTCCGACAGATGCTCGCGCAGTACATCCTGTACGTATTTCTGACAGAGAGGCAGGGAAGAAGCGATGAGTGTGCACCAAGAGAAGTCGAAAGTTGAAAAACTGGTGCACACAGGAAGAAAATAGTCCTAGAGTATTGTAGGTTCTGTTTTTCTTCCTAAGCCCTGCTACTGACTGTGATTTCTAATAGTAACAAGAATCATTCAGTACAACAAAGCAAGCAGAGTCATAAGGAAGACAGAAAAAACTACAGTGGAAAGTGTTAAAATGAAAAGACACAGTGTCAATGGGAGTGATGACACTTCAGAATATAACCACAGCCGTTTTTAGTCAGCCTTTTCTCTACTCTGTGAATTCATTTCAAACCCACACAGCAGTTTCGCGGTTGCACCTTTGGTTTGCCGGGTTCTCTGGAATAGGCCGTGTAGAGCTCCTTGAACACCTCTTTGTTCTTGGCCTGGATGGTCTCCTCCTTGTAGATGTGGTCCATCTCAGACTGCCGACAGCCAAACACCAGGATCATGGGGCATGACTCAATCCCTTGGAGACGACAGGCAGAGTTACTGTGTCGTTCACAACAGGAGAATCTGAAGTGATAGTGTATTATCTAAGCCTCTGACGGGGATTATGGTCTAAATTCCATTATTACACCTGAGACGCATGCGATAGCATTTTAACAGGAAGGATAAATCCATCGGCTTGTCCCGGATATTTTCACAATGAGACATCAAATTGAAGATTTTATCTACGGGTTCTTTTACAGCAGTAAAAATCCACCACAAAGCCTCTCTACAAGTTGGTGACAAATAAATCTCTAAGGAATGAAGGGGGAAAAAAGAGAAGTCCAACCGGTGTTCTCAAGGTCGTATAGTCTCTGCTGCCAGAAGCTTCTGAATGGGGCGATGCCTGTTCCTGGACCCACCAGGATACACGGTGCCTGGTTGTCTCTGGGAAGCTGGAATGATGGTGCACTAAAGCAATGCAACAGACAAAAAAATACATGAAAAATATACTAAAAGTGACCACAAACCTATGAAATTTGGATCTTTTCATATCCTTCTTGACAAGAGTTATACGAGAAGACTAATAGCTCTGTCATATCTCTACGCTAAATATAAAGCTAGTTCCAGAAGCTAGTTTGGTTAGCTCATGCTAAGATCTTCAGTATTAGGCAATTGGACTTCTACTTTAGGTTTTTGAAGACATCTCACTTCTCTTTCAACAGACTATGATGGATGGGAAGTCATCTGGAACAACCACAGTTAAGAGAGGAGGGGATGCAGTCTTGAGGAACCTCCCAAGAAGGTTTAACCCCCATTAACATCTTGAGTCATCCCAGAGCAGTTGCATAAAAAGTCACACTTTGCTTGATTGTTAATGAGCCCATAGCCTTGTAAGTTGGGGGTGGGAATGTATATCTGAGTCTCTGTATCCTTCAGAACTGAAGAAGCCTCTTGAATGAGAGACGAAACGTCTTCAAGAACCAAAAATATAAGTTCAGTTTCCTTTACTGAAGCTGTTTGGATCACCATGGCTTGGATGACCAAGAATCTACACAGACTTTTGTAGTTTACCATAAAATGTTACCCTAACTCTGTCACCAATTAACACATTTATCTTGTTTAGTTAGTGTCAAACCATGCATTTTTCTAACAAATAACCTCTGGAAAAATGGTGATTTGCCATTTTCATGCTTAAGCCCTTGCACAAATTAAACAGACAAGGTAAAGCATCCTAATTAGTGAGTTTCAGTGGCACAGATTTTGTGATGTTTAGACATATTTTTATATTTTTCTGTCTTGTTTTCCAGGGAGCTGATTGTAGCCATTTAGTATATGGAGAAGAATGTGCTTTTAATTTTAAGTGTTGACAAGGAAGCAAATTAGATTATTTCCCCAAATGTCAAACTACTCTTTTGACTTGTCACGATACAAATTTATCTGCAATTCTGCAAAATTTCTCAGAATAAAAAAAGGTTTTGATATTTACCCTCGGACGAAACATGGCACCATCTCCCCCTTCTCTATCCTGTTGAGCCACGATGAACACACTCCATGGTGGATAGGTCCCTCTCCATCTGAAAGGGATGATTACCAGGCGAGCACTTTACCTTTTTTTCCCTCCCCTCTGCCTCCCACTCTTTTAAAGTGTGCAAACTAACAGGAGAGGAGTGGCCCTAACGCACTCGCAAGGCTAGGGCCATTTCTCTTGCGATCTCTCAAAAGGGAAATTGCAGTAATTCAGCTGTTGCTTAGACAATCACAGTAATATGCCCGCACAAGTGTGCATTACATGTGAGAGAAAAATAGCAGTGAGCTGCTACAGTAATGTTTACTGACTACTTCAAAGACTGAGATTATGGAAGCTGACTCCAAAGGTTGTGCTATAAGAGCCTTGTGATATACTAGGCAGAAAAGCTTGCTCTAAACCTGGATATCTAATGCAGTTTTCTATACCATCACTTGGACTGCTGTACCTGCACCAGTTTGTCTTATTTGTGTCTGTGCTCATATCTCTAAATTGAATCCATTTACAGGTATATAATCTTCCTCTAAACTTACGTTTCTTGTAATTACAATTGTGGTCCGGCTGCCCTGTGAAGCTTTCTGAAATAAATACTAATCAGTTTTTATCAGAGTGTTTTCAGAGATGCTGAGTCATTTGACTTTTTGAGCCTTTGCAGCAGCCTTGAAGTGGCCGCGGCACAGTGCCTTTTATCCGCGGCATAAACTGACCATGCACAGGAAAACTTGCTGCACTATTTCCTTCAAACCCCAGCATGTGATTAGAATGTTGAGGAAAAATTGCAGAAGACCAATTTTCGGACCCTCAAAAGCCTCACAGGACCACTAAAGTTTGCCTTTCTAGGCAGCAGGGAAGACCACAGTAACTGAAGCTGAAGCTGCACCTACACCGCTTTAAAATGATTTGAGAGGCCTAACAGCAGTGCTTGAACTGAAAAAAATAACCCTACTCCGAGAAGTGGCTCCTTACCTCTGGCCCGATAGGAGACCACGGCCACAGTGAGGTGGATCTCTCCTGGGTGCAGGTCTGGAGAGGAGCTGATGGAGTAGTAGCGAGGCTGGAGCAGGGGCAGCTGGGTGAGCAGGAGAGTGGAGGGCATCTGGATGGAGGGAAACTCCTCCAGCACTTCCACCAGTGTGGAGTTGTTGTACCACTTCCATTCCTCATACTCCTGCAAGCCCTGGGGTGTGAAGAAGAAAGACAAGGTGGGAAAAAGTGTCAGTGGATGTTCCCATAACGTTGTTCGGACATGAGATACGTACAGTAGCAGTGCTGGCTTCATTAGTCAGTAGTTAGTACTTTAACGCTAATGTTCCTTGTGGCTTCATTCAATAGTCTCCACCACAGCGACAGAGAGAACCACAATGCAAAATTTGTCATTGACACAAGATTGGACAGCACATAATGCGATGTTTAATACATAATAATGAACTAATAAACAAAAGAGTAGCAAACTGTCCAAATAGGTTTATCTATGAGTTCCCAGTTACTGAAAATTCTGTCTACGTGTGATAATAAAGTAAATAATACTTTAAAAACAGTAAAATTAAAGGTCCCAACAGCTGTGATGGAACCCTGGACCCAATCAGATAACAAATGATTTAATTACAGCCTCTGAACTGTGACTCTGAAGTGACGTACACAGTGAGACGTGTCATGAGATCCTCATTGATCCTGGCTCCACGCCGGGGGTAATTTATAATTCTAAGCATCTAATGAAGTTAACCGGTGCCATTGTTCCACATCCGTAAATGCATGCAACTTTTTTTTAAAACTCTGGAGACGCTCATATAGATCCTGCTGCTGTTTGACGCTGCATTGATTAAATCAGAGGAGAGATTCCTACAAGCAACCGGAAGCAACAAATTAAACTGCAGCTCCTGTGAATGATTTGTCAAAAAACAAAGCAAAACAAAACACGGATTACATGAACTGTTGGTGAATCTCATTAGTCTGAGCTGTTGGTATCCGTTTTCATCGCAATAAAGTTTTATTTGTAGGGTAATTTCCCTATACGAAGAGTTACCGATGTGAAACTGAAGAGCAAAGACAATGCGAAAGGTGTGTTGTAATTTTGGCACACAAGCTGTATCTTTGGTGCTCTCTGGGATGTTTTTGGACCAAAATTAGTGCTTGAATGTGAAGAAAAGGCTCCCACAAATCACTTCATACAACTCAAAGTGTGTTGGTTTTGTATTTAGTAATGTGAATTCATGTAGCACAGAATTGTGCCTTGTTGAAAAAGAAGCAGAAATTAATCTCACTAGGTCAACACTACGCTGTAGACCTAGTGAGATTACGGAAAAGTGACCGGGGTGTTCATTCATTCATAAACTCGGCATGTTCAGGTTAATGGAAAGGGCCTTTAGATATAGTTTTAGCCGTGGTAAGCTATTAAATTGTCCTGATTAAGAAGCCAGTGTAACCGCCACGATCACAGAACAAACAGAAGGTGGGTTCTTCTTTTAGTTTTGTAAATATTTGTGACTTGAGACAAGGAGGCAGCCGCAAGAGGAGCCATTCGCCATTCACTCCCCAACTGTTTCTGTGTCATCGCTGACATTTGGACGTGATAAATTTAGAGCGCTGCCACCAGGCTAAAGAAACTTTGATATGTTACCGACTTCTGCTTTGTTCTCAAGCCGCTAATGAGCGACTCAGCGCCCATTAGGAAGCCCGGTGTGGCCTCCATTCTCAGCCTAAAACACAGTTGGAAGCACCTTATCTGCAATTAGCAACAATATAAGAGCGAAAGTACTTTGGCGCCTGCGATTTTCAGCCTTGATAAACAGACAGGGAGTTGGGACTTTCCACATATCAGGAGTCGATTTATTTCTCTTTAATGAATTCCTTCTTTCATTCCTTTGAAAACAGACACTACAACTTGTTTGCTTTCTAATGCATTCCTATGTTAAAAAGAAGGTTAAAAAAAGTCAGAAAACTCTGCGTTAGTCCTGAAATGGGGTCGAGATTGAACGCGTACAAAAATACAAAATGATCCGCAGTGCTGATTCTACTGTACAGCCTCTTATTCCGAATGCAGAAGCCTTCCATCTTTCCCTCTTGCTTTGGTGACAATGATTCTGTGTATGAGCATATGAGTCACTGCTTGGCCTCATCCAGCCTTTCTCCACACATTGACAAAAATGGAGAGTGAATTGTGGGAGGCACTGCAAGGGGGAATGGCTCTGGGTTAGAACGATCAACCGCTTTAATTTGGCGCCAGCTAACTCCTACTGTACGCATTTCCATCAGTGCAAAGTGCATCAAATCGGCCCGCAGACACAGAAACCATCTCCCATGTTTTCAGAGCAAACATGATGAATGTGTTGGTTGCTGCTGAGCCTTAAACACATGGTGACTTTTTATAGACTCGTGCTTTAAAAAGAGTTCTAATAAAAAAAAGAGTGAATAATGTCTGCATATATTTGGCTGTCAGATGGAAAACAGGAGAGGATATCTTTGGATTTAACCTACGCACATATTTCACAAATCCCTTACGTGTCTGGTCACGACCCAGGCTAAGCACTCGGCACTGCAGCGGCTCAATAATTCTAAAGGTCAGTGTTGATGGTAACGCAGAAGACTAAGTGAATTTACCTTACTGAGGATCTCTAGTTTCTTTTTCTGTTTTTCATTGGTTGCCAGAGCAGCAAACTGCTGCAGCAGCACGGGGCTCGGTGGAGTGGTGATGTCCAGGAAGTACTGGAAAGCCTGGTAGATGGTGCAGGGAGGGATACGAGTCTCATTGGTCCAGTTACTGATCACACCTGCAGACAAGGAAAATGTTAAAGCTGCGTTCATTTACATATATATTAGCAGTGGATCAGATGATCTGTGGAACATTAAAGGCGTAATAAACCCACAGATAACTATCACCCGAACTCTGCAGCTCCTTTCACCTCAATGACAAGTTTTTGCTTCTTTAAGGTCTTTTTTTTCTTTCAATTTCTTGCAGGTAGTCTTATTAATACTGCTTCACTGCATCAGGCAACCAAAGACATCTCTTAGGGGTTAGTTGAGACCAAAACAGAGGTACAAACAGAATTGCTTCTCCAAATGGAAGCTAATTGTTTGCTAACATGATCTCCACAACAGCCATATAACGTCGCATACTGTCAACAGTCTAGTCTGCTGCCCCCAAGTGGCCAAAATAAAAGTTACATGCAACATTTTTTTTTAATTGTTAAATCTACAACTGCCATTTTAGCTTAGAACTAAATTCACCAAATTTGCAGCATGCAACCTGAATTACAGGACATGAAATCATGATGTTTATTCCTCTCAAATCCAAAACTCATCAGCAGGTTTCAAAGGTATGTTGTCTCTTTTGAAAAAAGGGTAAAAATCACACAATTTATCTTGGCTACAAACTGCAAAAACCTTGCCAATCCCAAGCCTAAAGTTGTGATATCCTGTCAAAATTACTTAATTATACGTGTCTATTTTTTTAAAAAGCCAAAAAATACATCATTTGTCATTTGCACTAACCAGATTCCACGCAAAAATTAAAATTCAGTGGTCCACAGCACAACTAGAAGCCATTAGTGACTCAGCTGTTACCAACAGTCATGTAGCAACAGTTTGGGGATTTTAAAGCTGAACTGCAGGCAGCTTTTACACAGAGCAGACAGGAGACAAGAACGGAAACAAATTCAAAATGTAAGTAAGTAGTAAATTATCTATAATATGCAGAGTCATTCTTTAGGTTTTTGTCTAATTTTGGTAGCACATGTGGGCACTTGAGAAATGCTGATTTCAGTTTTTCAATTTTTGTCAAATAAAAAATCTAAAAAAAATAATCCTTCGCTTTCTTATGATTAATGGCATTATAACTTTGTCACACTGCACAAAAGACATGTCAGAGTTCTCTCTATTTCTAGCCATGGAGGTGCAAGATTTTATACAGCAATGAAAATGAGCTAACAAAATGTGACAAGAGCAAAGAAAGGCCCCCAAACTGTTGGGTTCCAAGGGGTTAAAAAAAAAAGAAGATAGCTCCAGCGACATTACAGTTGTTGCCTCTTATAGCCTTTTGGTGTTTTCTTCTGGGATTTTAAACACGTGTGAGTGTATAGAGTCTAATTATTCCTAAACAGTTTAGTCTCTCTTGCAAATATTGTAAACCTTTTGTATTTATTCAACCCTATTTTAAGGAGGAAATCTCTTGGCATAAGTGAAGCAGTATATAAACACTTAAATGGTTTACATTACACTATAACAGTACTCTGTAGCTGTAAGCTGACATCAGGGATTTCATTAAATTCATTGATGCATCCGTCTACAGCTGTAACTACTCATATGAAGTAAATGATGATAATGACTTCTGCTTGTGTAGGTGTATAAACACTTTAATTAAGTCCTTACGGCTTGAAAATGCTAAATTGCAGGGTTGAAATAAAGAGTTATTCTTAAAACAGTCTAGTGTTCTCGCCTAGTATGGTTGCTGTTGGAAACAGGAGAAAGCATTTCACAGAAGACGGCTGGAAGTTTAATAAGCTATTATCAAGAGTGTTTAATTGTCAAGGTAAATTTTAATCAATTCTGTGTTTAAGAAACACCTTCCCTCACAGTCGCAGTGAAAATCACAGTTAAGTCACCCAGTGTCGCCACAACTGTTTGCCAATACACAGCTTCACTGAAAGATTTCTGGGCATAGATACCTTGCTGAAGTGTGACTTCGTGGTGTCTGCTGAGGCAAGAGCGACCGTTTCTTACTGCAACCCTCCTGATTTCACGCCTACTGTGTTTCGCGGAGTAGCGTGACGTCGCTGATAACATCACCCACCTAGAGCCGTGTTCCTCTCCTCCAGGAACTCCACTTTGACGATTTGATTGACAGGTGGAGCGTCCTCCAGCTTATCTATGAGAGCCGTCACCAGGTCCTCATGGTTGCCGGGAAAGATGCCCAGATGGTCGCCGGGCCTGTAGCTCAGGCTGTCGTGGTTATTTGTGTGGAGCCGCACAAATATGGTGGAACGACTATAAAAGAGAGCAGAGATTTAGGGAACAACACGGCACCACTTTCAGTCTGTTCCATGTACTTCACACACCACTAGAAACAGAATGAACGGTTTGGACACCAGAGGAATTAGATCAATTAAACATGATTTTACAAGTTAAACAAAACAGGATACAAATTATCCTTTTTGTGAGAAGTGCTACTTACTTGGATTTGGGACTTTGCAAGTTTTGCGATTCAAGCATCTTTGCTCCGTAAACTCTCTTCTTGTGAATATTATACAGTGCTGTTGGCAGACAGAAACAATATTAGATTACATACTTAACATTTACATTACTTATGGATTCATTAGACCTGGTCTGCTCGGAAAATGAACTTGTGTGATTTCTTGCCGAGAGTTAGATGAAAAGATCGATACCAGTCTTGTGTCTATACATGAAATACAATTGCAGGTCAGGACCCAAACTCAGCTCAACTTCGTACAAAGAATGGAAACAGGAGGTGGTTTAGTGGTTTTCAAGGTTACAATGTGGGGTAACTACTGTAGAGTTACTGCATAATAATGGATTCAAACACAATTATATACCACAGCACTCATATCAGGCAACTATATATTCAAATCATATTGATTGTAACCTTTTCAGGGCATATTACTAATAGGAAATGAAAAAGTAAGTTTTTGTGACTTATGAAATTGTTATACTAATTTCTAGATGTAGCTTGGAGGTATAACCCTGCTATTTCCTCTATGTGCATATTTCTGTTTTTAAAATTCCCTTTGCTACAAGAAACAACAACAGCAACCTCCAATCTAGCAACCTACCACACTGAAAATTCTACGTTTTCCAGAAGATTTGAATCATTCAGTAAGGAACCTGGTGAATAACAATGACAGCGCTCGCTTGTGTGCAGCAAAACAGTTTCTCCTACACTATTTTTCCTCCTGGGCTTAGCAGCACCCAAAACGACAGTGACTGGTTAGAAATAATACAAACTATCTAGCGCCTTTGCTTCCCCCTTATAACAGGATGATAATGAGGTGCAGCCAGACCATTCTCTATGGCTGACACAGCACTGAAGAATGGTCTGGCTATGTGAGACATTATTAACTGGCAAGGATTCCTTTGTTTTGATCACGCATTGATCCCTTAATATTACTGTCTTGGTAGCCAATATTTACCAGCATTGCACGTAGCCCAGCTTCCTGCCTACTGAACAGTCTTCCTACCTTTTAAAGTCTCTCTGGTCATTGATTTAACACATAAAACTAATTTCTGTGGATCAAAGTTAGACATTTAGGGACTGGTTCCACAGACAGGGCTTAGATTAAGCCAGGATTAGTCCTTAAGCCATACTAGTTAAACTGGGATGTTTAAGTAGGTTTTGTGAATGTGGCTTAAATTTAGTTTAGTTAGTCAGAGACTATGGAGTCCTGGAGTAAGGTACGTGAGCCTAAATGAGGGCACCTGGGTTAGACCTCATCAGGTTAAGTATGAGGACATGCTGTTGGTCTAATGGTGCTCATAAAAACCCGGAGTGGGATTGAAAACACCATTTAATGGTGTGAATCCTGAGACAAAACAATGGCAGAGGCTAAAAGTATTCATTCAAAGAACTTTAGTAAGTATTTAGTGAGTATGAAAAAATGTTACTAAAACAAACTGTGTCAAACCATCCAGTTATTGAAAGTAAAAGCCATACTACTGCTACTGAGCAAAAGAAAAAGAGTGGTTGGGCTGCAATTTGCAGTGAATTCAATGCCAATGAAAATGTAACCACAAGAACAGTACAACAACTTCAGGTAAGATATCTGCACTATTATTGCATCAGTATCCACAAGTATCATATTCATGTCTTTGTGATATCACTAATATTTAATATCTGCCTATAGACTCTGTGGAAGAACATTAAACTGGCTTTCAAAAAAAGAGAATGCAGAGATGAGATGAGAGAGATTTAATACTGGTGGTGGACCATCAAAAAAGACAAGACTGATGAATTGAGTGATGGGCTGTCTGGAATTACCGAACACCAGCAGCCTCTGGATGGAGTACCAGACCTTGACCATTTGGACAGTACAGACAAAGAACTGAGATAAAATGTTAACCGTGTCAATCTTTATTCTTCTTTCATTCTACGTACCATGTAGCTTTATTTGTACTCCTAAAGGTGTTATTTTTCTAGAGGAAAGGAATCTGAAGAGGGCAGAAGAGCCTGCAGTGCCAGGCTTAAGCCTTGTCTGTGAAATTGGCCCTAGAAGTTTTGTCCATGAAACTAGTCCCCTACTGTCTTAAGATGCCATAATCTGGCTCTAACTGTGGAATCTTCTACTGTGTTCCATCTGCAATGTGCCCACCCTACTTGCTGCACCTGGAGCACACCAGCTCACCTATAACTCTGCTCAAACGCTGTAAAACTACTCTACACTACACAATGGCAAGTTGAAATATGAAGGCATTCAGCTCGGAGGAATAATGATACAGAAAGTTTCACCATGCAAGATGTCAGGACTGGTTATTTGGGTTGTTACGTATGAAACCCCGAAAGTCTGAATCCTTGTTTTGCAGTCTTTCATCTGTACACTGCAGTCTACAGGCAGAAATGTCCTACTATGATGTTTACTGTCTATTTCACTCCTTTAGCATCTAAAAAAACATCATATGGACAAGCTCACAAGATAAAATATGTGAGTTTACAAGTTCTAGTACTATATTTTGAACTCTGGGCCTCTACAGTAAAAAAAAAAAAGATCTTGAAATCACATCATATTGCAATCTTTAACTCTACAGCAGAGCCACAGGTGTCAGCTCCAGGTGATGTAATGGCTGAGTCACTGGTCCTGATCAGTAACCCTTCCATCCCTCTACAGATACATTATGATTATTTTATGCTGCAGTACTTACTAGCACTTACAGCTTCTCTTAATACCAGGAAACCATCAGCAGCTCATTTGTTAGTTCCTTCGGGATCACCTACCTTCGGTGAGGGCCGGGGCCTCGGCCGTGTACGTTAGGCGGAACTTGCTCTTCTTCCAGCTGCGATCGTTGCTGATCAAGGAGTCGTTGGCCTTCTCAATGTTCACGTCGTCGCCAACACAGAACACGTCACAGGCAGCCTTGATGCGCAGCAGCAACAACAACAACAACAACAAGCACAGGAGAGAATATGTGCATTTTACAAAGTGTCTCTTCACATTGGGATAACAAAGGGTTGTTTAAAATACCTTGGACTGCCTCTGCAAGGTCTCAAGGTTGCGTATCTCTAAACAACTTCAAAGTACCACCTTGACTATTGGGTGGTTTAAAAAGAGTGAGATGGCTTTTTGATTTCATTTAAATTGTTGTTGCTCAGAAAGCAGGGGATCACATTAGCATCCAAACCTTGACAAGCAACCATCATATTCATCTTGAAATAAAGGCCAGAAAAACAACCCTGTCCGAGCGCCCCACACTTAACCAAGCCCAAAGGGTCTCAGCCCATGAAACCAACCTTAAAAACTTTCTTGGCCCATGTTCTGAATGACTCCTCCTGGCCACACAACTCATCTCCTTCTCCCATGCGTAGGATGCGCTCACCCCCCAGCTCTTCAAACAGTGTGTCCACAGCGTGGGCAAAGGCGCAGAAGTGTGGGTAGGCCCTGGAGCCAAGGCCAAACACTGAGAACCTAAACAAAGGCACATGAAGAAGAAAAAAAAAAGATGGAGATGGAAGAGAGGCAGGTAGAGAAAAATAAAAAAAGCAGAACTGAAACATACACAAGCCCATGCTAGAAAACTGTGGAAATGCAGTTGAAAACAGCTGACGTATTTACAAATACTTGTCCTGTCGGGGTTTGGATAGATGCAAACATGAAATAGATTTCACTGAGAAGAAGTCAGTCGACATCAGATTCACGTTTGAGCAAAATTCCTGTTGTCTCCTCGTCTTTAACAGATCAGCAAACTGTCCACTGCAATAAGATTTGTCCTCCCAAAGGAGCTTTACAGCCGCTCTCCTGTGGAGCGGCCACTGAGGCAAGATTCTAATGAAAAAGCTAAATTTAGAGGAATACTGTGGTTAAGTGCGATAATGGCATATTAGAAAGCTGGCAGAAGTTGCAGCTTGTGCATTTTTAATTATTGCATTGCTAGAAACAAGATTACCCCGGTGGCCTTTCTTAATTAATGACTACAAATACAGTCCATGTGTTTTGTACTCAATCAGTGAGAGTGTTTTGTCAATAGCTGTTTGCTAATTTAAGACAAAGCTGTGACTCGGTTTTTAAAAAACATTCACATCTAGCAGACAATAGTGGTGCAGAAATATTTTCCTGTGTCATGCCTGTGCAAAAACAGGCAAGAAATGGGCATATAATGATATTCTTAAAGCTGCTAGTTGATCTATGACATTGGTTATATACGTGTAGAGACAGCCAAATGTTTGATTTTCCTTAAATATGCTGACCTTCTGTGGACATTAATTCTGAATAATTATGCAGTATATCAAAATTCTAATTGCTTATTAGCCCTCACACTGTGTTTGAAAGTCCTCTTATCTCAAAAAAATCATTAAAATTCCTCAATTTTAAAAACAAAAAGAATCATCAGACTTTCAACCTGCTCATCTATGATGTGCAGCTCTGTCAGAAAACTGCCAAAATTACAACATTTAAACTGCAATAAGAGAAAGAGCAGTTAGACTTTCAACTTTCCGGTGGTCGTGAACTACTCATCTGTGACACGTCATCAGTTGAACATAACCAGATCTAAGCTTGAACTTGTGATATTTCATCAAAATCACTTTATTCTGCTTTTTAATATTTAAAAATGTGACAAAAAATCAAATGCTAGCTCTAACCAGACTCTGTTCTAAATAAAAAATTCTGCATTTTTCAGTGCAACTGTGAAGCCATTAGTGACTCAGCTGTGATCAACACTCATTTAATAAAAATTCAGTGACCCCTTGTGCTGAACTGGGTTGAACTGCAGGCAGTGTTTACATAGATAGTAGACAAATATGGCAACACATTAAAAGCCTACATAGCAAAATATCTGTAGTATGTAGAGTCAGGATTTTTCCCCCCAGTTTTTTTTAATTTTCATGCAGTCAATGATCAAAGAAACTTTTTTCTAAGATTCATGGCATTATAACTGTGTCATACTGCACAGAAGACAATTTTTAGTTCTCTCTCTACTTCGAGCCATCATTGCTCTGTTTCCATGGAGGTGCAGGACTTTACACTGCAGTGAAAAATGAGACCAAGTAAGAAGAAATGTGACAGGAGGAAAAAAATAACCTTACTTGAAGTTCAAAAAGGTTAAGCTTAGAAATAAACACTTGTATGAAAGCATTTCATTGTCTATAGATTCCAGTGTGAGGCATGTTAGTAAATGGTGATCGAGTTGACTTGACCGTGTTTTGTTTTATCTTGATGTCTGCATCTCTCTTGTTCTGCAAATCACCACACTGTTATTTACCTGAATACTTAGTATTTTTCAGACTACTGAAGTCACACAGAGTCCTGTTATGGCTGTTTGATTTAATCCGGTTCAGTTTGTTTACCTGACATTAGCGAGAGGTCCAGTGCTCTCAAAGTTAATCCTGGCCTCCGGTTCATCGCTGGAGGACTTCCGAGTATCAGAGTAAGAGGACACGCTGTTGAAACGGACCTTGTAGCTCCTTCCCAGCGGGGGGGCAAAAGCAAAGAGATGAAACAAATCGATGTTTATCTCACTTAAATTTAAAAAAAAAAGATGAAAACTGGCATCAATAAATGCAAACACAGGTGGGCTGAAAGACTGAACTCACTTTCTGTCCTCTGTGTTGGATGTTGGGTGGCGCATTTCCATTAAGGCAGCTCCAAATTTCTGCAGCAACAAATCAGAGGCGGTTAGCAACCTGTGTTAGCTAACTAGAGTTGTTCAATGTTACATACATATATATACACATACCTCTCCATTCTCAGGTGGATCTCCGTTTCCAAATGTGCTGGTCACCACTAAAACCAGCGTCTCGTGCTCCAGATCCACCACATCATACTCATCCATGGACATGACCTGCATGAAGAAAAGAGCATTATGCAGGGAGATTCTTATACATGGTTGCAGTCTTTATCTTGCTCTTGTCTCCTACACACACACACACTCCAAATGACAGATGACTTGAGCGTGTAAATTAAGGCCGAACACACAGCCGTTGGCAGAGGAGGAGGCTGTAATGACCACTCTGTCCTCGCCTCTAACGAGATGATAATATGCTGCTGCCACACAACGAGCAGCCATGATGCACACCACTCAGCGTGATGGTGTTTGTCTGCCACGGGTCGCACTCGCATACACGCACAACCACACATACACACACGACCAAAGGCGTGAAGAGAAAACAGGCTTTAGCCCCACAACAACGGCGATTTGCCCCTCGGCGTTCAGCATCTGCCCTGTGATCCATCTACAGCACACCCACTCGCAGTCAGTGACACACACATTTGCACACTTGCATGCGTCTTCTTGTGTGATTGATCACACTGGGGAAGCAGGAAAGGGGAAAATAAGACATGACCTGGAGGTAAAAGCACATAGTATGATTGTATGTATGATTGAGCACAGCATCTTTCTTTCTTTTTTTTTTGTAAACAGATTTGTACAGCCAGAGGTGCTTCGGGATCTCGTCTCAAAACTACTGCACTGCTCAACGCTTGGATGGTTAAATCTTGCCTTTGACCCTGCGGCGCTTTTTGCTGCATGAGAGATGTGAGAAAAAAAAATATGACAAAAGACACACTTTCTCCTCCAACCCTCTCCTCGGCCTCTGTACTCAGCTGGCATCTGCTCGGCTTCATCATCCGGAGAGCGTGGAGGGGAGGAGGGGAGGAGGGAAGGGAGGGCGGCATCTTTGAATTCCTCCGTTTTCAATTAGACATCGGTACAATGACGCACAAGCTCAAACTTTGGGGGGGGGGAAACGATGATGCAAGGTGGGAGCAAGCGTACCTTCGCGTCAAAGGCGTGCTTGAAGATTTCACACAGAGTATTGGCATAATCTTGCGATTTGCCCGTCTCCGTGGCGAACAGCATGGTGGCTTTAACCCTCTTGGCCATGGCTTGGCCCATGAGCTTCGCCGAAAACTTCACAGCCCTGCAGAGGTGAGGAGACACAGATACAGATCAAAACGACATCGATGCGATTTGGGTGCACAGTTTGCAACCTTTCTGGAACTCCCTGACGCCGATATGTCCGATAAAACATTTCCTTCGGAGCTAGCGATGGAAGGTAGTGTGGTTCACTGTAGCAGGCAGTCAGGGATGGATGACAATTGTGATTACCTAGCTTGTCATATCCCCGAGGCGATTATATTAATAGCACAACATACACGCGCACAAGTGCATGCAAACACAGACAAAACTCTGATTACTCCCCGAGGGGTTGATTGGATGAATTTCACTGCTGAGTACACCAGCTTCCCTCTCGTGTGTCTAACTTTTTGTCAGGAAAATGATTACTCGCGTGGCCTTAAATTAACATACACACATCATTATTAAATCTGACATTTAGGGTCACAGTTTGCCCTTGAGTCTGTCAATGAGCCAAAGAAGGAAAACAAATCTGACAAAACCAAGCGTACATACTTGGCGAGCTTCTTGAATCCGATGGCTCTTTTCTTAGTGGGCGTCCCGTTGACTCCTTTCCACACATGGGTATTCCAAGGATCAGGCTTTTGTAGTTGGAAAAAAAACATTAAAGTGATCTTTTATGATATACAGGGTTATATTCTGTGGTAGCCAAGAGTTTTCTGGGTATTCTGACTGTGATTTCCCCTAATGTTCTCCTGGGATCCTGCAATGAAGCTAATGTAAAGCTGATATTGACACCTCTGCTTGTTTTATAGCAAATTCATCATGTCAGAAGATTTGAAGCTGATAAATACACCACAAGTTGATGTTAAGGAGTCACAGGAAACTCTTACCTGGTACTCAAAGGACGGGGTGAGGCGGTAGTTGAGCATTTCTTGGTGAAAAACCGGCGTGATGCTTCCCGACATGGGAGGAACTATCCACACCCAGTCTCCGGGACAACCTCCTCGAACCCGGTACTCGTTTTCCATGTGCTTCATGAAGGACTCTGTGGCCGAATGATGGTCGACTATGGTCACTTTGCACGTCTGAAAACAGGAAGCATACATAGAAAGGGTCGTGTCACAATGAAATGATTGCTTTTAAAGTTATAATCCGCTTTAAATCTATCTATGCATGTGTCTGTTGGGTGTGATTCACAAGTGACAAACACAAACAGCCAGACCTGAACAGAAGCATGTGCATTTAGCTTAATTTTGGCAAAACTATGAGTGCCCGCTACATATTGAGCATAAAGCTGAGAAGTCTATTAAGTTCTAGGAGCAATTTAAGATCTTTATATATATAGAGGGTTTTACTTTTTTTACTATAAAATTTATTGACTGTAGCAGCTGTAAATCCTAGAAACAAGACAACCTTTCAGGACCTTAAAGCTGGTGTAGGCAGTATTTTTGAGGCATCATTGCAGAAAAACTTCAAATATTCAAGTGGTCTGAGATGAAACTGGACTTCTGCACCTCTTGGCTCCATTTTCTGTCAGTAACAGGGTTTTCCACCCTGATCAGGTGAGATAGTATAACAAGCTGCAAAGTTTCATGCAGTGGGATTAAAAAAGGATTTACCCGAAGAGAGTGGGGCTTGAATCCTGTGCGAACTCACAAATTAATGGTGGATTAAACTTGACTTTTTCCCCCTTGTGGGAGGGGCTTAAGACAAATAAAGAAGAGCTACAGGAGGACGGCTGTAGATTTCTGCCTACTCCAGATTTAACACCTGTTTGCTTATGTTTTATTACCTTAAATGAAAGATGCACGTACCTGGAAGCTGTAGAGAACAGCAATGTTGATCTCCACAAGTGCCTGGTCTTTCCAAAGGGATGAAGTCTTCCTGGTGTCTAAGGCCATCTTGCTAGCTACTTCCTACATAACACAGAAAGAAAAGATCCTGAGCTTCGGTTATGTTAAAGGTTTGCCACGTTACTGCAGAAAGCAAAAGGACAGTACATTTGTTGGGGGCTGCTATGCTCTTGTTTTGAAACTTTTATTGATATGGTTTAGTTTTTTCTAAATCAAATGTAATTTTCAAATATGTTTCATGCATCTAGCAGGTGCTCACTCATGAACATTTTCTACATGTTCCTCAACATCCTTGACTGCGTACCATTAAAGACACCTACAATCTTTCTTTTCTTTTACTGTAACTGCTTGTTTTCTTTGTTTTCTTCTTCATTACCAAATAATTTATGCACAATATGCTACAGGAAAAAAACATGTAGTACAGTGCAAAAGCCAAAAGAACTCTTTCTTTTTTTTTTTAAACTTCAAGCACAGTTTCCGTACTTCATTTATAAGACAAATCCACCAAAGCTGGCACCCATGCGTCCTCGAGTGCTCTTCATAATTGGACCGCTCTGGTTTGGTCTGAGATTTTTGGATGGGAAACACTCTCTTTCACTCGTCTGAGTAATGTGATACATGCAAAGATAGCAGACAGTCTGGTAGCCTAATGATATGCCTTATCGCAAACAGATTTATACTGCATGCTGTCCACAAAAACAGAGATTTAAGCTGGTAAAGAACAGCTTGTAATCACGTTTGCCCCTCTAAGTGCATATATACATACGCGAGCACATATAGAAATATAAATCACATTCTACATTATATCAGGCAGATTTTTTGACGTTAAGCGAGTCTGCAACAAACCACAGCAAGGATTATCGACAAGCGTTATTATTCAGCTTCCTCCTTAGCATGCACAATTAGAAGAAGAATGGCGCTCTGATTGGATCATTTGGTGACACAACACATGCTCATCTCTGCACAAGGCTTCAGTCAATCTGTGCCTCCAATTCTTTCCCCCCCCTCCTCCTCGACTCTCCCGCGGATCATGAGTCTGTGTTTTGGCACAGAACGCTACCTCCAGAATGTTGTAGCGTGAGCTGTCGCAGAAGTCCCTCACGCCAATCTCTGTGCCCATGTACCAGCCGCTGAAGGGGCAGCCGGTGAACTCCAGACCACCGATCTCCAGCAACATGTTGGAAACTGCCGGGAGTCCGTACCACTTCAGGTCCAGCTCTTTGAACCACTCATACCTGAGCAGAACAAACAAGGAGGGATGACAGTGAAGGACTGCAGCTATTTCACATAATTTAATTCATCGCATTCCCTACTGAGGTCAGGAAATTGTCAATTTCCATATTTGTAATACACACAGAGCACAGATAATTACCCCAGAGACCCATAATATAAAAAAGAAGTGCAGCCAAAACAAACATTAACACAAAGAAAAACCACTTCTGACAGCCTTTTATTGCTGGACAGAACCACTGGACCCCAATCTACCTCCCACCACTCGGTCCTTCCAGCCTCTAGGGGGATTGATAACATTGCTTTCAGTGTATTATTTGCAGCGCTGGGTCTAATCTCATGTAATGATGAGACACTGTTGGTGGCGGCGGCCTGTGCCAAGCTGCTGCCAGAGATGAGGGCCAGCTGATGCTGGGTTCGGAGCAAGAGTTGCCAGTTTTTTTTGGGGGGGGTGAGTCTGGCAGAGAGATTCTTTGTGTCGAGGGATTCTAAAACGCTCTCTGTGGCGTGCAGCGATGTGACGATAGCTCGGCATGCATCTTTGTGTGCACGAGCGATAATACCCAATTCTTTGCTGTGATTATGGAAATTGCAGTGCAGCAGCGGCTTAATGCTGAACATCTCAAGGGCATTATGGCTTCTGTACAGCGGCGACCACCGTTAAAAAAAAAAAGTTTTCTTGAAAGTAAAGTATACGCATAACAATGAAAAACAGGACGAAGCTTGAAATCTCACTAACAAGCCCCATGGTTACCACAAAAAGCTGGCATAGCAACAGATAGAGCGCGGCTCGCTGTGTTTTCTGGGAATAATCAGCACAGTTGGAATGCGACGATAACCGAATCAGACTTCTTGGCTTAAAAATACTCCATTGTTTGAGAAGTGTTGTTTAAAGATGTGCAAGTGGGTGGATGTCTTTTTTGTGCGGCCGCCCTCTGTTCTTGTTTTTTTTTTTTTTGCTAGATCCTGTGGATTATGTGCAATAACTCACTTTGGGTGTGTGATCGGCACCTCCAGAATGAGGTCTTCGGGAATCTCGAACAGCTCGGGGTCATTTCCGTTGGCCTGCAGCAGGAGGGGCAAGACATCGAAACGACCCTTCGGAGCCTTCCATCCGAGCTGCATGCAGATCTGGTGAACCAAAGAGCGACACGTGAGCTGAATGCAAACAGCAATAAGGGTGCTGAAAGCGACAATATAGCAGGTTTGGATTTTTAAAAAGCACAGCTCCTCCCACGTACCTCTGTGAATTCAACATTAGCAGGGTCTCCCAGGATCTGTCCGTCGGGCTGCTTGTAGCCGGCGTAACGAATCAGCTGACTGTTCCACACTCGAAAGTCGTGTTTGCCATCTGTCCTCGCAGGGAATATGGTGATGGCCGACCTGCGGGAAAAATACAAAAAGGACGACAAAAACTAAAGTTAAAGTCAGGATTGTTGACTGCAGATACTAAGAGCATTTCCATATTTGAGATTTTTACCTGCTTTGGTAATTTTTTCTTTGAAAAACATTAGATATCTGAACGGTTCAACAACACATCAATAGTAAGATGATGACACTGTTTATCTAGTTAGAGGCTCTGCAATAAAGCATTAGATGATGTATATGGATGTATGTAGATTAATGAAAAAGGCATGGTAGCACTGTGAACGTAATCTGCCCAAAGGCGTTTTTAATTATGTTATGCCAAAGGACTCGTAGCAGTGTCAAAGCTTAGCTACCTTCGATTTGATCTGCGTCCCAGTGGTGTTTTAATGCTACAACCGGGTAAAAATGTTAATGCTGCTAAGCTGGTTGTAAGTCGCTGAGGAGGCAAAGCACTGAGCAGCTGGTGTGAATCTGGGACAGTGTCAACAGTCCACATGTGAAGGAAACCAAAGCTTTGCATCATAACCTGACGAAGTAGATAGTTAGAGCCACTATGACCCGACTTTACGCACAGAAATGTGTTGCCTTTTGGCTGATCTGCAATGTAATAACTGGTTGTTAGGTTATCGATTAAAAAAGAAATATAAATATGCACTCAGTCAGTCAAAATCACATTTTTATATGTACTTTTGTCTGATTAATTATGGTAACATGGAAAAATGACAAAATGGGAAGCTGAGTTATAATAATGAACATTATTAGTGTTATTATTTAACACTCTAACACTCCAAAACACACCAAAAAGCACAATTTATCACTACCAGAAACAGAAACAATCACTGGATTTTTCAACTTTCCAACAGTCCTTGAACTAATCCGGTTCAAACCCTAACCCTAACCCTAACTAATCCTCAGTGACGTGCCGCTGCATTGAAAAATAAAATCTAAATCTAAGCTTCATGTTTTGATATTTAATCAAAAATTAATTTATTCTGCTCATCTCATTTAAAAATTCACCAAAAACAAACTGCTTGCACTCATGAGATTCTGTAAAAAAAAACTAAAAATTCTGTGTTCCTCAGCAGAACCGAGAAGCCATTAGTGACTCAGCTGTGACTAACGGTGACTTGACAGAAACTCAGGGAAAATTCAGCTAAACAGCAGGCTGTGCTTACACAGAGCAGAGAGGAGACGAATATGATTAAACTAAGCAGTATAACATGCATAACGTGTAGAGCCACCATTTTTTATTTCATCCAGCATCAGTAACTCTTGGGCACTTGGAAAAATATTGTACATGTTGACTGTAAAAAAAAAAATTTTTCCCTTTTTCTATCTTTCCCTTTTTCTTTCTTTCTAACTCTATTTTGCTGCACAAAAGACATTTCTGAGTTCTCTTCACTTCTCGCCATAGTTTTGCCGTTTCCATAGAGATACAAGACTTCTATTGCAGTGGAAAAACATGAGCCCACAGAGAGTAAAAATATGACCGAAGCAAAAGGGTTTAACCCTATTTTTTTAATCAGTCAAACACTTTATGAATTAATAATTGCATTCTTGTGCAACAACAGTGTGATATAGATACGGATTCTGAATGTGGGACACTTTGAAAATGACCAACAAGCAATAATTAATGGCTCTCTAATGATTAATGAAGCCTTTACTATTGCTTAAGAAGAGCAAATAATAAGAAGAAAGAGGAGAGAACTAATTTTCACTGTTTAAGTATGTTGCTTGGCCATTTAGTTATAGAAAGGAGCTGCAGACAATGTGTAATCAGTCGAATACTTTCAACTGCAAACCTGATTATTTAAACCCATAAGTCATAACCTATGAGCATATATACCCTCAGCATGACCATCATTTAAAAAAAAAACAAATCAATCATCAGTAATTGCTTAAAACAAATGGAACCTGCATAATTATCGAAGACAAATGATCAAAAAAAATAAACAGCTAATGAGATTTTTCATCTGATCTCATTAATCATGTATGACTGATTACTTCCTACTGCTTAGCTGCAGCTTATATAAACTCATGTTATCCAGCAATGTGCAACATGCATTATTTTTTAGTTCACTTGTAAACTTTCAATAACATTGTGATATATTCTTGCATAATAATCTCCTTGTTCTGCTGCAGGAAAAGCACAATTTTCCCACTAAAACTCTTATAATCTTGGTTTTATGACCCATTTATGTTCTTCTATCGTTTTTCTAACACTAGCAGGTGATTAAATGAACTAAGCTACTCCAGAATTATCACAGCAACACGATATTGTCATTTAAATGTCTGTTTATTTATGTTAAAACAAACCAGGCCAAGAAAAGCCGCGGCCTGGATGCCGTTCTGGCTCTTTTCAACATGTGTATCCCGAGCTGTCTTCTGAAGGCCAGGCTAAGTGTAGTAATGAGTCAGAAGCTATCCATCATCCAAGAAGTAAATAGGAGGTGTCACATGTGATTAGGACTTGGCAGAAAGTGAGTGAGTGCTGCGCAGGTCTGACAAATGACTGCTTGTTAGCAAGGTCTGCCGCCTCGCCGGCAGGGCAGCGATTGGTGCTGAGACGCTGACGGATAGATAGACGGGCAGCAGATAGTGTCAGATACAGCGTTGGGAGACTGACAGATGGGACAGTGGGTCAAGTCAGGGTAGTCGGAGATGGTGAGGGATGATGGGGTGCATGGAGCGACAGATGGAGCGAGGAACAAGTGTAGTGGGAGGAAAAATACAAGCAGAGTTGAACCAGACAACAAAGGAAAACAAGACTTGGATGGAAGAGATGAGCAGTGCTTGTATATATGTGTGTTGTTTTTACCTCAGGTTGCCTTTGTTGGTGGCGTACTTGATGTGGTTGCAGATGTAGTTGTACATTCCATGGGCTGTTGTGCAGTCTCTGGCATCAAAAACCTGGAAAGCAAACACAAAAACCAAGAAATCAGAACCAGATTTACGTGCATACATACACCAATCAGTCACAACGTTAGGACCACTGACAGGTGAAGTGAATAACATTGATCATATTGGTACTATGTGGGTTAGAGTTAGGGTTAGGGTTAACAAGCACACTCCCTCATACAAATGGAAATCCCAAATGCCACTGGCCTACCCCCACAGGAAAATGGACCCACCACATGGAAAACACATCAAACAATCAGGAACATGTTGAGGAACATGACAATGGCCCAACATGTTGATTTGACCTCCAAACTTCCTACACCCCATTCTGATCAAGCATCAACAGGATGCAGTGGAACAAATTGGATTGACAGAGGCCCCACTGCACAAACCACAGTACCCAAAGGATCCAGTGCCAACGTCCTGGTTCCAGAACCCTGAGAGGTCCTCTTGTCCATGCCCAATGGTTCAGAGCATTTATGACCACATAAGGAGGACCAACACAATATTAGGCAGGTGGTCATAATGTTATGCCTGATCAGTGAAAGTGTGAACTAATGCTAGCATCTTTAGACAATGTGCAAAAGCGCAAATCTAAGTAGAAACGCATCCCTACATTTAATTTAATGGTCACAAACAGCATGCAAACAGCGCAAAGCTTTAACAAAAGGACGCATTCATTTCAGGTAAACTGGATTCTACCTGTAGTTTGGACCACTGGATCCTCCCCACACATCGGGCAGCGTTCCTCCAGGCATGCTTGGCTCCATAAATCAGCTCAGTGTCTTTCAGCTGGTAAGTTCCCGAAGCTTCGATCTCCTTGGTCACCTCCTCTCGCCTGTCCACATGAGCCTTAGAGCCATACCTGTGGGTCGACAGGCACAATGTAATAAAAGGCCAAACGGTGGAGCACAATACAAGAGGTGCTGCTTGTAAAAATGTGCAGTCTGGTAGGGATCACTTCAGGTCCATGAGCAAATGTAAGCTTGTTTTACTGATTTCATTATTCAACTCTCTGAACCTTAAAACCCACCAGCAAGTTTAAAAGGCATGTTAGTGTTGTCAAGAAAATGTCAAGATTACAACATTTAAACTGTAATAACAGAAAGACAAGTTAACTTAAACCAGGTAACTGTGACACACCATCAGATAAATGTAACCAAATTTAAGCCTAAAGTCATGACATTTAATCAAAATCACTTTTTTTCAACATGACTCAGTAAAAAATAAAAAAATTCTGCACTTCTAGGTTCAATCGTAAAGTTTTTCGTGACTCAGCTGCAACTAACAATCTCATGACAAAAACTGAGAGTTTTCACCTGGACTAGGCCGAACTGCAGGCTGTGTTTACACAGAGCAAACAGCAGAAAAGCATGTGAATGAATTAACAATGGACATAGCAAAATATCTATAGTATGTAGGGCCACCAAGTATTTATAACACCTGTGAGGAATTGGAAAAATTTTGTTCATGTTGAAGACGGTTTCTTGCAATATTTGTTAACTAAATGTTGTGATTTGTGGTATAATAACTTGCACTAATGAGATTTTTGAGTTCTCTGTACTTTCAGCCATGGTTTGTGTCATTTCCATACCAGTGCAGAACGTTATACTGCAGTGCAAAATGATCAAACAGTGAGTTAAAAACGTGACAGGAGCAAAAGGCGCCCAGAAACGACTTGAGGTTCTTTCAAAAAGCAAACACAAACTTAGTTGGCACATTGATGGCATAACAACCACAAGTGTGTTGTGTACAGACAACAAAAATCAACCACTGAAAATTAAGAACAAGTAAATAAATACATATCTACAATCTAAAAATCTGTGCTTATACGACAACAAATGACCATTCGAGGCAGAAATGCGCTTGTATGCTTGTATGTGTAGATGCTGGAGAGCCAGTATTAAAATATGTTTTTACTGACACACATAAAATGGGAAAGAACTGTCTTAATATTTATAATTAAACAGTTTTTAAAGCAAAAAATCCCTCCGCCCCAAAAAACCCAAAAGTTTAGGAAAAAAGCTATAATTTGAATTGACTACAATAACTTTTTAGCCTTAAATGTCAAAGAAGGAACTGCTTTCCACATAAAAATTCCTTTAAGTGTCAGTGACAGACTCTATGACTTGGAGCCAACTAGATTATCTGATGGTGCCAGAGGTAACGACTACACAGACTTGCATAGTGGACCAGTGTAACAAGGTAACATATGTAAGAACCACACAGCCAATCTCATATCAGCGATACTTGCTCCGTCTTAAAGTCTGTCTTTGCATTTCATCGAGCTGCAAGAACATCTGAGGTTTATCTTTTCACTCTATCTGCTATCTGCAGATAGAGGTATCTGCTCTTGCCTTTTGATGGAGGTGTAGTACTGGTCTATGAAGTCAGCGGCCAGTGGCAGAAGCTCCTCTTTGGTTCTGACCTCGTCTGGCTTGCGGACGTGCTGGTTGGGCATCATCACGGAGCCGATGCACACGTTCTCTGTGCACATTGGCATCTAAAGAGGCAAACAGACGACAGATGAGGGGAGGGTTTTCGGGTGGATGAATTCTGCTTGTTTTTTCTTCCTCGGCGCCAACATGCAACTCCGGAGCCAGGTGATGATGACATATGGTGCGATTCTCTGGTAATATATCAGCAAATATCAACAAAACTCACTTCCCAGCATTGAGTAACAGTAACAGAAGCTGCCACTCCATGGTTAAATAATTGTGCATTTTGAAAAAGGGACATTAATTTGTTTTCTTCCAGTAGCCTTCAGGATTCTTGTTTACTCACAGGAGACGTTTTCTGCCTCTATCTGTGATTTGTCATTGAATACAACATGAGCGCATCCTTTTAATTAACCAAAGACAGAGCTATCGCATTACATTCCCTCTCTATTCATTTCAACCTGCCAGATCTTCATTCTGCTTGATATGAAACAGACCAGCTTGAATGATCATATCTGTAAGAAAATGAGCCCTTTTTTAAAATTCTGAAACTGTTTTACTTGTTGTTCTTTTAACTTGACTCTAATAAGGGCGCCTCTATGAGGGAAGAAGTCTTGAAGTGCCAACCCTGTTTATATTTTTTTGCTCAAGAACGCTATCAGGCATCAAATTAAGAGCCACTCTTCACCCCTGACAGAGAGACTTCTCAATCGTTCCATCTTTCACTGAGGATGGAAGACAAATAGCAGCATTTCAATATGCAAGGCCAGCCGGCGTTTGATAAATTACAGCCACTTGCACTGAAAGATTTTGAAATTTACTGACTAAGTTCCTTTTTTTTTTTAGTAAATCCTGGTCGCTTAATGCATGGAGGGAAGGTAACTGTTGGATTTTCTTTCACTATATCACTCGCACATGGCTGGCACACTTCTTAATGAATGAGTAAGTGAATGAGTCATAGATTGGTATCCATCCATTAAGCGGAGACAGGAAGATGGAAATAGGAAGGAGGAAAGACAAAAAACAGCAACAAGAATATAGACAGATGCAAAGAGAAAATTGCTCATAGCTCAGAGCAGCCCTGTGTGGTCAGTTTAATATGATTAGAGTTGAAGTCGGCTGTCGCTTCGGTTTGCCTTCACCAGCTTGGACAACGAACGAATGAGTGAGCAGAAGCGGACGACAGCAACGATCGCACAGGCAAATCTGACAATGACCCCGGCGGTGCTAAAACTGGCTCATTACACTGAACCGCACACTTGCACTGTCCAAACAGTCGGGTGTGGGCCAAAAAAAAAAAAAACTTCCCTCTATGAGCCTTCCAACGAATCCAACCCTCACACAAACAGAGTGAAAAAAATCTGCTAAACAAGACAACAAACACACCACAGTCAATCAAAACAGAGGAAAAATAGGAACGGAAATTTCAAAAAGTACTCAAATATATATATTTATATAAAGTGATATGTAGTTATATATATATATATATATATATATATATATATATATATATATATTATTTATTTATTTGAACAGGGGCAGTGTACAATATACATTAACCTCAGAAAGGAGAGATGCATTATACCAGGTTATAGCACTAGTGCTAATTTCCACCTGTAGTCCCTGGGCAAGCTGATGTCAGCAAACATAGATGGAAAGAAAAAACATTACATTAATTAATAAATTTGTTCTTTCTGTGGATGTCTCTGGATCTGGAGCTCAACGTCCCTGATCTGCAGCCGCTGGCCTCACCCCCTCCCATCCCCACCCCAACCTCTCCTACTATCCCTCCCTCCCTCCTCTTCCCCACTCCCAACCCAACCGGTCGAGGCAGTTGGCCGTCCTCCCTGAGCCTGGTTCTGTTGGAGGCTTTTTTCCCCCCTTCCCTACCATAGGGGGTTTTTGGTTCCTTCCCACCGTCGCTGACTGCTTGCTCATAGGGAATCCAAAAGCAACTTTGGATTGTTGGGTTTTCTGTTTCCTGTTTTTCTGTTTCCTGTTCTTTCTTACAATGTTTAGCGCTATGTGACGACTTATGTTGTAAATATACACTATATAAATAAAACTGAATTGAATTGAATTGAATAAATATCCCCCAAACAACATAGACTGGCGACGTGTCCAGGGTGTCCCCTGCCTTCGCCCGAGTCGGCTGGGATAGGCTCCAGCCACTTGCGACCATTCAGAGGATTAAGTGGTGTAAAGATAATGGATGGATGGATGGATGGATGGATGGATGGATGGATGGATGGATGGATGGATGGATGGATGTGCATATTTCAATTTAATGTGCAGTATTACATTTTCATGTGCAATATTTCGATTTCATGTGCAATATTTCATTTTCATGGTGTGACATTACTTTACTTCTTGAGAATCATTGCCAGTACTTTTTATTTGTCTTTTCTCTAGTCCTAATTTAGCTTACTTAGTGTTTTTAGTTTAATTTTTAGTAATGTATGTCTTATATCAAATTGCTCTTCCGTTAGGCACTCGTTTCTTACAACGTTAGGTCATTTTTTTATGCACAATATTTCAGAAATAATTGCCTTTAGGATTCACAAAGTTCTGTCTTTTTTATCTACACACACACATATATATGTATGTATATATATATAGCTAAAAAGAGAAAAACAAGCCAAGAGATGATAATTGCCAACGAGCGAGAACAAGAGAACAACAAAGATGAGATAGAAAAACAAGTTGAGTAAGAGGTGATGGACTAAAAGAGGGGAAATGGATGAGTAGAGCAGGGAGTGTTAAAAATAAAACAAAGGAATCACTCGTGCTCCAGCACGTCCGCTCATCATACTGCTCTGGGCATTCATGCCAGCCAGCTGTCCTTTTCGAAAAAGACGGATCATCCTCGAATACAGCAGCGTCTGTGATATATAATAAATCTGAAGATGCTATTACAGGCCATTCATTGAGATGCACACAACAGCCCGTCTGATAAGTCACCAAAGTAATTAGGCTGCTGTTTGCTGTTTACAAATGGCTGCAGTGTTTTGGAGGATGAATGCTTAAACAGTGGGGCTCACCTTGTGCTGGGTAGACTGGCTTACTAACTAGAGGAAGAAACTTTGGCTGCATGATAAAATGGGTGAAAATGGATGGATGGAGCAGTCAAGGAATGGAAATGTATCATTATCACTTTTTTTATGATAATGTCTTTGCAAGTAGCTGAGACTTTTGTTCTTTTCCTCAGAGAATGAGTCAGGAGGGTCGAAAAGTCTGAGACCATGAGTGAGGATACTTCTATTCTGCATTAATTCTAAACTTAATACTAAATACTTTAAATTGTAAATTACACCAGCTTAAGAATCTGAGTGAAAAGTTGGATCTCTGAAGCTGTACATGAATTTCAGAACATTTGTTTGAGTCTTTGAGCTCCCCCGTCAATGTTCGACAGAGTCAGGTGACTGTGGAGGAAAATCCATGACATTCCCTACATTTTAATGTGTGTTTAGTCTCATTATCCTGCTGCAGAATGAATTATTTGCCAAAAATGGAAACCAGGGGCTGTAGAATGCCTCTGAAGAGTGTAATGTGAACGCAATAATTCTCACAGTCATGTTTCGTTGTGGGTTTGATTCACTGCGGCATCGTCCTCTCTCTTGTTTGTCTCCTTACATACGTCTTTCTGTCACAGCAACAAATCAGACTGGGATTCTTCAGTAAATAAGACATTTTCCAGGTATCCACTGTGAAATGCTGCTTCGTCCCCAAGCATTCAGCACTAGTCTCCCTACTGAGAAGTGGTTTGGAGATGCTCCTCATTCTTTGAGATCACCACTTGACAGCTTTTGTTTGACTGTACTTTTGCAGATTGGAGTCTTGCTTTATTTAGTAAATTCTGTCATGAACTTTCCTCATCTATCTTTCAGCGAACAAAGTTGCATGTATTAATCGACTGATTTTCACTGCCCCATTGAAGGCCTATTCATGATTTCCAGATGTGCATGCAGTTGTGTTTTTTTATAGACCTACAGTAGTATAGGTACGGATAGGCCTGCTATGCATTGCCACTCATATCAAACACAGAAAAACACACAAGGCTGATGTGGATGTTTCTGAAAGTCTGCCTGTGACTTTGCACTTTTTACCAGATCTAGCAACTGGTTACAGATTAAGCTGTAGCACCGGGTCAATGACGCAGCACAGGACTTCTGGAGATTTTAGAACATCCTGCTTTGTTTTGACGAAAAACAAATGCAAAACAAAGTGTCTCCAAAGTTCAGCATCAACTACTTCAAACTTTTTTAATGAGAAATTATAAAGGTGTGGATGATGAAGTATCTCCTCGCACAGTCTCTCCTATAAACAAGCATTTATTTTGAATTACACCAATCAGGCATAACATTATGACCACCTGCCTAATATTGTGTTGGTTCCCCTGATGTGATCAAAAATGCTCTGAACCATTGGTCATGGACAAGAGGACCTCTCAGGGTGTCCTATGGGGTCTGGAACCAGGACATTGGCACTGGATCCTTCAGGTACTCTGGCTTGTGCAGTGGGGTCTCTGTCAATCAAACTTGTTCCACTGCATCCTGTTGATGCTTGATCAGAATGGGGTGTAGGAAGTTTGGAGGTCAAATCAACATGTTGGGCCATTGTCATGTTCCTCAACATGTTCCTGATTGGTTGATGTTTTTTTCCATGTGGTGGGGTGCATTTTCCTGTGGGGGTAGACCAGACATTTCGGATTTCCAATTGCATGAGGGAGTGTGTTTGTTGTGGAACAGTGTTTATTTGGGTATCTGAGTCTCATCAACGTGGTTGTTTTCCATCAGAACAGCACATAGTGCCAATATGATCAATGTTATTCACTTCATCTGTCGGTGGTCAAAGTTGTGGCTGATTGGTGTATATTGTTTTCTTGGCACATGGTTAGTCGGTACACTTTACAGTCTCCAAATTTTAGGCTGTGAGAGGATTTCCACAGAGGGGATACATAAACATATGTTACATTTAAACTTGCAGACATTTGGACACAGAAGGAATCAAATGGGCTTCAGAAACCTTGAGTTTTGGCATTAAGTGATGCTGAGAAAGCATCACTTAATGCCATCACTATTCACTTCGAATAACAGTCTGAGTTCTACACTTAGTTCTGATGTTTCTGCAACTACTTTCACACTGCTATATTAACTTTCTTTAACAAAGTTCTCTTAACCCTCATTATCTTGTGATTTTGACCCAAACCCAACTATTTTCCTAACGTTAACCAAATTTAGACCAATTAATATACAATCTGAAAGTTTTACTTCTTTGTGCAATTCGGAAAACATTCAGTGAGGGTGACATGAATTGGAACAAAATTGTCTCAGCAACCAGTGCTAACAACCTAAAGTATGATCATGGACATTGAGAACAGAATATCAACATTTTCATTGTGGGCAAGTTAGCATAGCGACTTTAGCATTTCATAGCTGAAAGAAGAAAGTCATAAACTACCGAGTAAACTGTTCCATCGAGCAGGATTTTGGACACAAACTCTGATTCTCTGACAACAAAATGTGGGAGAGAATGCCATTATTCTGTAATGGTTATGAAATCGTCTGCTGCTGAGACAGATCTTGGATGGAGGGTTGGATGAATTGGTTCTGTTGTTACAGATTCATGAATGCATCAGGCATTTTGGGCAAAAAATATCCACTGAACGTCACCTACTTGATTTCTCATCTCTGTTTTCTGAAAAAATGCTGAGTCACTGTGTGACCGTGTGAGCTGTCCCCATACGGCATGTCACTGATATGCTGTTTTGTATTCTGAAGGATTCATTGTTTCATAAGCTTTACCCAGATTTATCCAACCCTCCCCTCCCCCCTCACACAAACGCACACACACACTTACTTTCTGGCTAAATAGTAATAAGCTGAATCACCAACAGTTCAGGCAAGAGTCTTCTAATGATTGAGTAGTTAGCGCGAAGCAGGGAAAAGGCACGCCACACTGTGCTTTTATCCTTCAATCTACTTGACTTGCAAATTACGTGTTGGTAAGTCTGCAGGCTAAATGTTTGTTCAGTCATCCAGAGACACTGTATTCGATGCTCATCGGCACCTTTAAGGTACTGTTACAGTCACAGATATCATATGTGTCACCTTTGTTTTCTGACCTACAGTAAGACAACTGTGCACATCTGTGACGTACGAAAGCTGACACGCAGGACTTTCCTGCGTTTGTCCTGGTAACCTGTGATTTCTTGTGTTATAATGGCAATCTGGTGTCATATGTACCCCTTTGTGATATGTCAACAAATGGCATATTACTTTTCTGAATCAAATGTAGTATTATACACTTAAGGTAATTTACTACACAGCCAATTCCAATGTCTTTCCAAAATTTTACTTCGGGGCAGCGACAATGAAAACCTGCGTCTATTGTACACTCTGATTGTTTTTCTGGTTGTAGTATTTGATCTCGTTGGCCTGTGTCACTGCCCGATGTGAGTCACGCATGCGCCAGTGTAAACTGTTTACGGCACGTAAGATCCACCATCTGTACTGGATTAAATAAAAGCCAGAGTCTATGGTAAAAGGCATTGACCAAATTCTCACGGTCTGCAACATATGCTGCGAGTTGACTAAGTTCAATGCTGATCTCAGCAGAGGAGAACTGGAGGAGCAGTGGATGAACCAAATATAGAAACCTCTGTTTTATTCATAGTATAATAAAGCTCAGAAAGTGCACATTATAGTAGTAATTACATACAACAACCAGGCATAACATTATGACCACCTGCCTAATATTGTGTTGGTCCCCCTTATGTGGTCAGAAATGCTCTGAACCATTGGACATGGACCAGAGGACCTGTCAGGGTGTCCTATGGGGTCTGGAACCAGGACGTGACACTGGATCCTTTGGGTACTCTGGATTGTGCAGTGGGGCCTCTGTCAATCAAACTTGTTCCACTGCATCCTGTTGATGCTTGATCACAATGGGGTGTAGGAAGTTTGGAGGTCAAATCAACATGTTGGGTCATTGTCATGTTCCTCAACATGTTCCTGATTGATGTTGTTTCCATGTGGTGGGGTGCATTCTCCTGTGGGGGTAGGCCAGTGACATTTAGGATTTCCATTTGCATGAGGGAGTGTGTTTGTTGTGGGACAATGTTTATTTGGGTGTCTAAGTCTCATCAACATGGATGTCAAAATTCAAGGTTTTCCATCAGAACAGCACGTAGTACCAATATGATTAATGATATTCACTTAACCTGTCAGTGGTCATAGTGTTGTGGCTGATCAGTGTCTATTTCTATGAGCCAAGAGTAATTTACTATTTCACAAAAACACAAAAAAAGCTAGGTATAATATACATCAGAAGTGAGTACGCCTCTGTGCAGTGTCACTGAAAAATCAAAATGATTCAAAGTTGTACCGTCTCTAAATAACTGAATTACTTCTAAGTTGAGAAGCAGAGTAGAGAATGTTCATGAACAACAAAAACACATACTTTAGAAATGCTATACTGTATATCTGCATGCCTACATCATGGCTTCACTAGGAAAAGAATTGCCAGATGAATTAAAAAATCTGATTTTAGACTTCACGAAGATGGAGAAGGACACAGTAAATTGGAGACCATCTAAACATCAGTGGAAACACAGTTGCAGCAGTAATCAGCAGGACAGAATGAGCCATAGTACCACTAATCAGACCTGAAATGACACCGTGTGCAGTGCACAGCTTGTACAATCTAGCACTAAAAAACAGGTGACCAAGTGCTTCAGACTTGACACAGTAATTATCAATAGAAAATAGAGTTCCTGTGAAGCTCAGGCATCTGTATAACATCAGCTTCTATAAACAGAGATCAAAACTGTAAGATTCAAAAATGCAAGATTAAACTTGGCTCAGGACATGAAAAGAAGCCTACTGAATATTGGGAACACATATTTTGGTCATACCAAGATGCATTTGTTCGGCTCAGACGGGGTCCTGCATGTTTGGCGTAACCCTGCCAGGACTACCACAGTCAATGCATACTCCTCACAGTGAAGAACACAGACAGGAGTGTGATGATACAGGGCTGCATGAGTGCAAAAGGTGTTGACGATTCTGGCATTTATAGATGGCACCATGAATTCCTGTGGATATACTAAAAATGCTGGCGAACACGATGACTCGCAGTCTGCAGAGAGGAATATTTACGCATGATAGCCTTCCAAAGCACACTGTCAAAAATCGCACAAGAGTCCAAACTATGACCTGGACAAATATGCTGCCTGACTTTAAAGAGAAAGGTAGGGAGACACAACCCCTCCAGCAAAGACAGTAAACTATCTCAAAAGAATGGCAGAACATCCCTCCAGAAATTAGTGCTACACTGATATCTTGAATGTCAACGGAGGATGGAGTCTGACTTTAGAAATAAAGTGGGACATAGGAAGTACTGAAAAAAAATAAAAGATTTGAATCTCAGTCCTGACTTTCATTGCATTAAGCTCCTACTGTGGGGTCTGCATTTTTAATATAGTAAATCTAAACTGTTAAGTTTTCACATAATGCAATTACTGTAAGGTGAATTATTTAACATGCAAGTGGTTTGCACATGGGTCGTAGTAACATCTGCTCTACACTGTACTTACACACTTTCTACTGTATAAGCTCCTCATTTGCGATGCTTTGCTGTTTTTCTTTGTCTTTAATGTGATGTAATTTGTAAACTGAACATTTTTGGGTTTGGAGCTGTTGGTTGGCAGAGTCTGAAGATTTGACGTTTTAGTAAGCTGTGATTTTGAGAAATTGTTTTTTTTCTGACATTGTGTAGACTGACCAAGAAAAAAATCATCATATCAATCAGTTAGGAAAAATAATCATTACTTGTAGCCCTAGAGAGCCCTGAAGAGACTTCTGGGGGTAAATATCACCAAACTAAATCACTAACAGTTCAAGCAAGAGTCCTCTAATGTACGTATGAATAGTTAGTGAGAGGCAGAGAGAAGGCACGCCATGCTGTGCTATTATTCTTCAATCTACTTGACTTGCAAATTAAGTGTTGGTAAGTCTGCAGGCTAAATGATTGCTCAGTCAACCGAGACACTGTATTTGATGTACATCAGTGCCTTTAAGATACTGTTAAAGCCACAGCACAAAGAGCAGCCCCAGCAAGTTGCAATTTTGAGGAATTGTGCTTTTTCTTTTTTTTAACAAAGTGAAGTAAACACAGAAATGTAAAGATTTGTTTTCACTGCACGGCTGGATATCGGGGCATTGCATTACAATTGCATCATACAGGTCACTTGGTGCCAATTTAAGTGCAGTGAAGGGCGTCAAGAAGTGAAGAAGCAATAGCACCTCTGAGCCTTCATTCTGGTTCAACAGTGGCAAATAAACCCTAAGATGACTTGAATCATAACATCAAAACTGTCTTTTTCCATGCTGCAAATGTAAATCCAGCAGCAGCCTGCACTATCCAACTATTATTTGGACTAGCTTCCATGTGTCTTACCTTGCCGGAGTTGTGGTGGAGTGTGTCGCTGTAGACGGTGCCAGTCTCCCAGTTCTTGATCTTTATAAAGCGGGGGCATTTGGAGGGGCTGCCATTCTGCAGCGACTTAATGGGTGAGGTCCTGCCCTGGGCCGGAGGCTGCAGAGAGCACACACACATTTACACATGAGTCATTACTTCATGCCTTTGTGCTGCATCTGGCTAATAGGTTCTGACCCGTGCGACACTTTTGGTGCAAGCTGGATAAGTTGTTTATGACTGGGAGTCACACTAAAGTCAGCTGAAAAGTGACGCAGTCCGCCCACTGCAAAGATGAAGTGGATTTGAGTGCAACGACCGGACGTGGAAAGGAGAGTTTAAGATCAGAACAAAATGAGTTTCAGCTGTGCTTTCTCTGTGGACTCACGGTGGGAAAATAGGCTTGTCACTGTGCTTAAGCCCCTCTCACATAGATCTTATGCACAGAAACCCTTTCGCAATCTCTCCCACCTCCATTGCTGTTTTATTTTCCACCGCAGGATAAAGGCAATCAGCGTTTAACAGTGGGCTGATGGGGAGCTAACTCTTGGCTCACTGGATTTTCCAATGCATTCGCTATTGACTGATGAATGCTTGCAATTTAACCCCAAAGCCAAACTGTAAGCTCTCCTAGAGAAAGGCCGGAGTGATTGCCAAAGATCACAGCAATCAATCGCACACCTTGGAAGCTCTTTCATCATCTCCCTCTGCATTGTTAATCATACCATGGAACGACTTCTGAACAACAGCGGCACAATCATCGCGCTCGCCGGGGAGATGAATACCAACGGTGTCGCACCAGTGGAGCCTTGGTGCCATTTCGTGTTCTCTCAGACAGCACAAAGAAATGAGGAGGTTTCAATCGAATTTGATTTTTGCACACACAAAGAGCTCAGTTCCTGTGTGTTCATGCTCCAACAGCAGCAAGCCCCCGCTGTGCCGCTCAGATATGACACACGGTTAACGCCGAGGTTGTGGACAGGAAGAAAGATCACTGTTCCGTTAAGAGGCTCTCAGTCAGACAGGCAAAGAGAATCATGGAATTAAGGCTTCTTGACATAAAGAGTGGAGCGGTTGTGTGTTATGCAAGTATACGGCTGGCCGCTCACTGACCAGAAGATGACTTTGGCATTTAGATTTAAGACATTTTTTTATATTAATGCCACATTCAGACAATCCTGAATGTGAATAACTTGTAAATGTCAGTGTATTTCCTTATTTATACGGATGGAATTACTGGATTTTTGCAGGAAGCGAAACAGCTTTGGTTGTAATAAACACAACAGACGGAGACTAGGATGAACAAATAGTGTAATAAAGTAGCTGTATGTGGAATTTGGTCTGTGTTAACCAAACTAACTGAAACACAAAAGCATAACTGTAATATTTGGCTTACACTTTATGTTTTATTGCAGTTTTTAAGTTACAATTACTGACACACCCTACTTTTTTAGCTTAGTAAATATAAAAATGACTGCACTTTACCTCCGACTAATATTTTGTTGGGTTTCATTTTAAAGAAAGTCCCATCTCTAACTCGAACATTTAAAGAGAATTTGCCATGAATGCAGCTTTCTGTTGGATTAGGGGATATTTAAACTGAAAAAGTCAGGTGGAAACTGCATTTTCTGGAAAGTATATATAAGTGTAAGTATTGCTCTCCAGGAGTCAAAGCAGTTTTTGTTGTAATAAACACAACAGACAGGTACAAGGACAAATTAAGAGCATAAAAATAACTGTACACGTGATTTGGTTTGTGTTAACTTCACCAAACTAAAACAAAAACACAAAAGCATAACCATAATAATTGGCTTAAACTGTATGGTTCTTTGCGCTTATCTAAGTTACAATTGCTAGCACGCCCTGTTTTTCAGCTCACTACATATAAAAGTGACTAAGCCTCACCACAGACTAATATTTTGTTGGGCTTCATGTAACATTTTAAGAAAGTCCCATCTCTAGCTAGAACATTCAAAGGGAGTTTGTCATAGATGCTGCATTGTAATTCTAATTCAGACTGATAAATATGTCAGATCTCAAAACGGTGTCAAGAGAAATATTAGAATGAGAATGAAAGACAGAAAATAGATGATTCATTTGGCTTTTCTGGCCTTTTTCTACATTAACTAAGCGTGAAATTGTGATATTTTACCAAAACTGGTTGCTGTAATCAGATTCTGTCAAAAAATAAAAAATTCGGAGCCCCTCAGTCCAACTGATTCTTCATGAATGACTCAGCTGTGAAAACTCTGATATTTAAAGCAAAAAAAGTCATCTGGAAACTGCTTTTTCTTTAATGCATTTACAGTATAAAGTAATTCTCTCCAGATATGTCCGATCATCGACATACTTCTTTTTCACCCATGCATCCAGTCAGGACACGATGGCAGCAGACTAAGCAGGTTATTCCAGACATTCCTCTCCTCAGCATCCTCCTGGGGGATCCTGAGGCACTCGGCGGCCAGATAAGATATGTAATCACTCCAGAGAGTTCTATATATCCCCCGGGGTCTCCTCCTAGTTGGACGTGCCCGGAAAACCTCCAAAAGGCAGGCACCCTGGAGGCATCCTAATCAGCTGCCCGAACCACCTCAACTGTCTCCTTTTGACACCAAGGAGCAGCGACTCAACTCCCAGTGAGTAGCTCATGTCTGAGCTACTCACTTCAACTCGCCGGCCTTAGTTGGGGATTTTTTTTTTTAAAGGCCACCAATAGTATTCGCAACGGATACTTCTTCCAGTCAAGTTTCTCCAAAAACCAAACCTGGAGGCTCAGGGTATTTTTTGTTGAAAAAGACAACCAAAATGGGATCACAGCTGGGCACATCGAAAATGTATGAAAATGATTTGCTTCTTTGTCCCCACAAGCTCCACGGCGATCTATGTGTTCTGAATTTCTTTTGGGAGGCAGCACAGAAATAGTAGATTGCATTTTTTCATCTCCAAGAACTTTTTCCACTGTTGATCAAATATCTTATCCCATTTTTAGCCACGTTGTCCCTTGTTTCCCATTTTTGTTTGGATTTAATGTACTTTTTTTAATAGAAACAGATAAATAGATAGATACTTTATTCATCCCCTTTGGGAAATTTCGTAGACGAAAAAAAAAAAAAAAACTAATGTGTTAAGGAACATTCAAGCAATGGGCAAATCATGCTGATAGAAGAAATAAGGTGAATATTTGTCTTTCTTTAAGTGACTGAACACTGAAATATAATTTTTAAATGGCTTTTATACAAGGTTTGTCAATGTAAGCGTTCACAAGTACTTACTCCTACAAATTTTTCCCAATATATTTTAAATTTCTAAATATGCCATATATGTAGAAAATGGTCTTGATTCTGTAGGCCAGACTTAAAACTCTAAGATCCTGAAAGCTCCTAATTGTACCTTGGCATATAGGGTTTATGATTATGCTGTTACTGGGTGATTATGCAGCAAAGGTCCAATCATTAAATTCTTGCTTTTTATGTGTAAAACTCAGAAGATATGTGAACCATTTTAAAATGCCAACTGCTTTCCTCGAGTTTAATAACTTAACTAGTTTAGAAGCGATCAGGTAGTAATGGGTTTTCAAATTATTACATTGATACATTGATTTTTCCTTTGCTTCTTCAAGTGTATACCAGCCTATTAAAGGCCTATGTTGTGCTACCTTATAATAGTATTTCTAAATTGGAAGAGTTAGACTGCCTTTACTCTTTGACAGATGTAAAAATCCTGGCCCATATTTATCCTGATAGTTGTGTGTTTCAGTCTGATAAGGGTTTATCTGGTGCTTCTATGGCTATTAACTGAAAAGGACATATTCATCTTGACTGATGGACTCCATAAGCTAAGACATAAGTATTGTACCAAAGTCCACAATTTCTTTGTTAAAAGGGTCAATAACCAGTTTCTACTAATCTTGATAAGTCTTCGGGGATACATATTTCACCAGCTTTTCATCCCAGCATAATTGAAATTTCAGGGAAGATCCTGGCGACAGCTGAAACCAAGAATCTGTGTCTTTTGGACCTGAGCTCTATTTTTTCGGACACCAGCAGGGATTGTGTCGGGCTTGAATACACAAGTACACAACTACATCATCTGCAAACAGAGCCGGTTTCTGTTTGTCTGCCAGTTTCTGTCCCTTAATTGCATCATTCTGTCGTGTTCCTTGAGCTAATGGCTCAAAAAAATGGCAAAGAGACAGAGACTCAATAGGCAGCGTCGCCCAGTTGGTCACTCGAGTATAAAAGATTCTTAGAGTTCCTCATTAAATCCTTCAATATAGTCTTTCCACTGTTTGGATTATTGCTTCGTTGGAGCCAGAATTTTTTCATAACCTTCATAAGAAACCTCAGCCTCACAGAGTCAAATGCTTTTTCAGTGTCTAGGCTCTTATTAGCTCTGGGTTATAGATCTGATTACCAGCAGGGTTCTTCTAATATTGTCTTGCGTTTGTCCAAATAAATCCTGTTTTATCCACAGATAAAATCTGTTTCTATACTTGTAGCCGAGATGGAAACAAACAATTCATGACTTACATGTAGTACACTTATAGTTCCATAACTTATCTTTTTCAGTTTTGCTATGACTGATACTGTTGCCTTGCTCTATTTCGTTTCTCTTTCAAACAACAACAAAGCCCAATTAAAGGTTTTCAGTAGAACAGGTGTCAGAGCATCTCTTGTGGTTTAATAGCACTCTCTCTAAATCCATTTGAGCTGGGGATTTATTTGATTTAATTCTTGTTTTTGCAGAGTAAATTCCTCCTTTGGTTATTGCTCATGTTTTTTCTATAAGTGAAGGCAGGTTTAATGACTTTAAAAAAGTTTACCTTCAAGTTTTCATTAATTTTTTTCAAAGTAAATTTCAACATCAGCAGCACCTTGATATATATGTTGAATTATCAGATCTCTCATGGAGTAAATTAGGTTTTTCGCCTGTTGCTTCATGTTTTTGTTGGTATACATTAACAGTCTTTTTTTTAATTTCGGGGAATATGTCGTTCTTTTTCAACTTTATTTCTGTTTTTTCTGGTCATATTTCATGATTTCACTTTCTCATGTTTACCCAGTGTTTTTTCTTTAGTTTTTTTAGCCAATTTATTACAGAAATCAATTTAATCCTCATTACCACACATCTTAAAGCACAGTTGGGGGCACCTCAGTTGTCTTTATACTCCAAATAGCCATCAATACCCTTAGCTTGCTCAACCAGTGTTTATTTAGGATCCTTGAGTTGAACTTTAAGAATGTTTCTTTGATTTTTTCTAAGTATATATGAGATACAGATTAACAAGAACTTTCTTCACAATGTATTACCAAACTTGCATAACTATTATGCCCTCATAGTCGATTTATATTTAATTGTTTGTTCTCCTGTTCTTGTAATTTTATCTATTCTGTAGAGGCCAAGTAGCCTCATGGGACCAAACAAGTCCCAAACACCCTTAGAAATAGATCTGACTTTAACGAAAAGTACAGCTTAACAGTTGCTGATTTAATGGAATGCTATAAATCTCCCAAACTTTAGGGCTTAATGCCCTCATGTGTCTTTTTATTAGACTTTCACCAAATAAAATACTCTGCTTTGTTACTGATCCGTCCCTTTGTTGCCGTTTTTCACCCCTGACCACCTCGCATGCATCACCATCCTCTGTCTCTAGTTGCCACCTGTTGCCATGGGAATGCTTTCCTTACATTTTCCTCCACGCTAGTATCTGACAAGACCTTAGGGATTTCCACATTGATTTCATGCCTTCTCATCTCCTGTGCAACCTCTTGAATGTTTGCATAGGTCCTGGTATTCCAATGGACGCAGATACTGGAAGCGTATTTACTTTACATTTAATGCTCCCTTGATTCTTTTGTAGGCTCAGTGTTTGCGCATCACCTCGTTTGCATAATTGTAGTCAAAAACTACCAGTTTGTTGGGAATGTGGATCTTTTGTTTCCAGGTTTTAGCCATACGTGTTTGATTTTCAGCTGAAGAAAGTTCATAACAGTAGCTCTCAGAGGAGAATTAGTGCCATGTTTTGCTATGTGGCCTCTGTGAATTTTTTAGGTTTACTAAGTCTGGCAGAGTGAATTCATTGTTAAGTTCTCCTAGATCTAGTTACTAAATTTTGCTTCGATGTTGTTTTAGAAGAAGCAAAGGGCGTCTTTAGTTATTGTGCTGCTGGTTTTAGTTTCTTAAACAGCCATGTTTTGTGTTGGTAGGGTTCCATTAGCGCAAGGGTATCCAAACTTTTACCCCTAAGGGCCACTTACAGAAAAATATAAGAAGGACTGGGCCACTTACTAGAAGGTATACTGCCTCACTTCTAATGCATAAATGTTTGTAAAATCAATAAAATGCAGGTAAATTACGTTTGAGCAAGCTAGCTATCATTTGCTTAACCTTCTCTTCCTGCTCGACGCCAGTGTAGGACGTGAAGGCCTGATATTTCATTTCATAATGCCATTGTACATTGTACTCTTTCATCACTGCAACAGCTACATTGCAAATCAAACAGGCACATTTCCCACTAGTTTCAATGAAAAAATATTCATTTTGAGTCTGAAATTTTCTGCACTCACTTGCGATCTTGCGTCTCTTGTTCCGCCATTTCTGGTGACCCTCAGCAATTTTTTTGCTTTGATTGCTAGCTTGTAGAGACGCTACCTTGTTCAAGACAGATGCTCCACCTAGTGCTGTAACTAAGAACTACAATACAGTTAAGCGCAAATATTATGTGCGGGCCATAATCCCCTATAGTTTTAGTATTTGATACAGTCCAATTAAAAATGGGTGGTGGGCTGTAGTTTGGACACCCCTGCTTTTGCGGTCTGCTAATGTCTTGTTTTAGTGCAGTTAGATATTATATCTCTACCATGATAATGGAAATCTAAAAATGCCTCATGCATGCTGTGCTTAAATTCCCATAGATATTTTGTAACGAAAGTCATTTCCTGAAATAAGTCACCTGAGTTTTCTGGTTCAAGTCCATTAGTATCTCATCACCATCTTTTTTCCTCCTTCGTCTTTTCCTCATCCTCTACTTCAGGTTGTTCAGCCGATAAAATTTTCATCCATTTTGTATCGTTTCCTGTCTCGTAGTTATTGAACGCCGCCACTGAATTGTCAGTAATTTGAGTGTAAGATGGTGTTGGAGCTCATAACTGCAGCTGCATTCAGTATTTCAGTCTAAAAAAAATGCCAGTACTGCCAATACCTTTTAAGAAAAGCTGCACAAATTTCCAAGGGGTAAATCTCCCACCGGTAAAATAGTCTGATGTATAACTGCATTGCATGAATGGAAAGCTTGCTGGTGAAAGACAATACACTGGCTGAAATATAACTAAAGCTAAACTTAAGGTTTAAGAATGAATTTCCTGGTGCATTGTGGATGTCCCACTCTATTAGATGGCTCAGTCCTTCACCACGCTTTGCATACTACTGAGGGAAGCAGCTGAACTACACCTACGCAAAGTGTAAATCTCATCACGCGTCAATCAACAGCCCTCAATGTCAAGAACAAGGTGTGGACTTAACAGAAGCGAGGATCTGTGGTGGTAGAATTGAAGAAAAGTGATGCTAGTCGAGTGAATGATGTAGTTTAGTCACCAATGTCTGTCTGGTAAATGCAGTTACACAGCTCCTCATCCGCTTGTCAATTAAAACTTCTGTTGGGAAATTGAGATGACGAGCGCAAGACGGGGAGTAAACGTTAAAAGAGGAAGAGGAAGAAAGTGAGACTGACAGCCTGAGAAATGGAAAGAGATGTTATGCATTAAATATTTTTACGGTTCAGTCATGGTTTTCGAAAGACAAGTAAATTTCTGGTTTGACAATTGACACCTTATTCACTGATTATTAAACCACAGCGCGCGAAAAAAAAAGGAGGCACAGAAAGAGGCATGGAGGCATATTTTCTGCCTGCAGTGGATCATCAAAGGTGGTGTTTCCAGAGCTCACTAGCTGGTGGAATTTGACAGAACATTCTGCCACCTTTCCTTTGCAATAGGCTTATTAAACATTAAATTATGCAGAAGCAGAAACTCAAGCTGGAGGCACACGGACAATCTTTCACCAAAGTGAGAAAACTAATTTGCAGGCCATCAGTGTGTCACTTGGAATCCTTGTCGTTAAAAAAAAATGACTTCCATTTTCTGAAACCATCTTACTTGTAGCTTTATTTATTTTTTTTAATGAACTTGGTGTCTGACTCGAGTCTGTCAAATTAAACGCTTAGGAATGAGCCATCGAAGTTCGCATCAGTGTCTTGCGAAGCATGCCTGCAGGGGAACTTCTTGCTGCATGAGTCAGTGCTCATGCAAATGCTGGACACAAACTGATTTCACTTCCCAAACACACCTTCTCGCAAACAGATAAGTCTGAGCAGCTACACACAACAGGGACTGACATATGGCTTCCCACCACATTATACATGCATATCTACTCCAACTGCCGTCAAGCATGCATCACCCATATCTCCCCGCTCTCTTACCCAACACTCTCACACATATATTCTCACAAGCATGCACATTAACACCCTGTTCCTTGCAGGTCTGAGAGGCTGGATCAATTTAAGAGGGGCCGCATTTGATGGAGAGAGATGGATCAGCAGCTGCATGCATTCATTAGGAATCATTTCGCCCCATCCGGTCCCATTGATGGGGGGGGGGGCTTGAGCAAACGTCAGAAGTGGGTGGATAACGCCGACCATGTGCAGATTACGACACTATCCCCGTCACAGACACTCAGACCTGCGACCAGACCCTTCTGTGTGGAATGCATAAGCTGGATTTAATGCTGCGCCAGCTTGCCAGCGGAAGGATCTAATGCCTAGGTGATAGGATCTTAAGCAAATGCTTTAGCACTATGTGCAAAGAAGCAACACGGATGTGCGTGCTCAATTTCCGAAAGCACGGAATGGTGTGGATTATTGTACGAGGCTAAAGAGTCAGGCAGGCAAAGGCAGCCATGGATGCACATGCATTATACAGCTGCAGGGATTCACTGAGCGAGCCCACTCATGAACACTTGCACACACAAGAAGAAGGAGGAAAAAAAAAGGGCTTCAAGTTATTGATCCAGCGGAGAAGAGATGTACAAACTTATCTGATTTTACATATGATCTTTTGCACTCTAAATTATCTCAAGGGTTGAGCGTTCGTTTCGTTTTTACCTTGTCACTGTCAGCTTTGTTGAGCACCACCGGCATGTTTTCCAGCATTCTGTCGTTATCTGCCGCCAGCTGGGGGGATGTGCCGTTTCCCACGCCGAGGTCCCTGCAAGTCATATACAATTTTCTGTCAGGTGTGTGAACTCCAGCATTTTGCTCAAGCTAGTCTCTCATTTCAATTTAAAAAAAAAAAAACAGCCAAAGCATGCACACACAAACACAGACACACACAGAGTAAACAAGCCTCAGTTCGTCCATTTCTGTCTTTTTTTTTCCCAGCAAATAAATAAAACATGGACTTGTACACTCTCCAAAATGCTGTTAAATCAGGAAACCCTGCACAATTTCTGAAGGCTCTGCACACCCACATAGGGATTTCTCTGTTCAAGACTCAGTGGGTGCACAGAGACCGCCATGGTTCGATGCAGCAGTGGGACTACTTGTACCTGACTACATAGGTCGGGAAATTCTCATCACAGCTAAGTGAGAAAAGTAAAAAAAAAAAAACCCTGCAAGGTTGGGATGTAAAAAAGTGAATTCTAGAACATGTACGTCATTGCATTTGTGATTTAAACCGCTTTAGACTGAGTTTTGTGCCTTAATTTCTGATATTTCTGACCTAAAGATACACATCTATAGTGAATAATTTGGCTTAAATATATATTTTAGTTCAACAGAGGATGCAGCACAAAGTAAATATGCTACCAGTAGGATCAAATATGCCATAATCATGTGTGTCAAGACTAAGGTGATGCATACATTTATGACTTAGTCCACTGGCAGATGGTGTAAAAAAAAAAATAGAAGTAAGAGAGTGTAGTTCTGGTGACATTTATCATGGACTGTGTAGGGAAAAAGAAGCTGCCACTTCTCTGAAAACTACAGAATGCCATTTTATTCATGCTGATACAAAGAAATATGCCAGAAAAGTAAGTAAAAATGGTTATGAAGAAAGCAGTGAAATAAACAAATGCCGCTTGGAGGGAGATTCACATCCCTGGGATCTTCTCACATCAATTTAGTAAAATATACCTCAGTTGTATTATTCTCAAAATGGCCGTTTGCTGCCAGCATTCTGTAATTTTCAATGATACAACTGACAGATTATTTAAAAATGTAGGAACTGCCACACACAGACTTTATTTTCTGTATGTGTATCGTCCACATGTTTAAAGTTCTGATCTGAATAATTCTACATTAAACAGCAAGACTATGACACCTGTTGATTCCTCTCCTCTCCTGTTCTGAGTGGCTGCATACATGAAAAATTAGCATACAGTATCTCGGTAAATCGGTTTGCCCTGTGTGTTTGTAGTGGTTGTCAGTGTTTCTCCAAGAGCAGCAACACTCATCAGATGCCTGGGAATTTAAATTGGCATATCTTTAGACCACAAGTGGATTTAAGAGGAGACCACTTGTGGTAATCAACTACAAAATAGCCCAATATAAGCTTTTCTAGGCATGCATTAGTAGATGACATTTGTTAATCCCAAAGGAAATTCTTCAAAACAACTATATTGCGCAATTCCTGTGCAAATTGCAGGTGTGATTGCAGAAAGCTGCTGCAGTCGCTATGCAACCTTATGATTAGCTGACAACTCCTCTAACAGCTAAACTGGTGGTCAATCTGTGTTTCATTTGGAGTCCGATCATCAGGAAATCAATAGTATTGCACATTAATACCAATTACATCCAGGCTTTTTTTCCCCCAAGATCACTAATTTGCAAACGATAACCCATTTCTTCTGATGGTATGTTCCTAGATCATTAGTGGTGTTATCACAAAAACACTTTATTACCCTGAAGTGGACACTGAAGATCTGTGTCTCCTCTCAAGTCGTTAATCTAAACAGGTATAAGGTTGTGTCAGTAAAGAGTGAACCAAGATGTCCGACTTGCTTTCCGTCTTTCTTAGAATAAATCACAACCACCATTCACAAAAAAAGACAAATACAAAAGAAACCAGATATGGACAGCGAGAGGTGAGACCATACCATCCTGAGACATTGAATGATTACGGGGGGAGGGGACATCCCTGAGCAATAGAGACAACTCATCTCTTATTCAAGTTTACATTCCTGCAACCGAAGAAACACCCACACACACTTTGCCTCCCACTGTCTTTCACACTCCCTTCCCCCCTCAACAACAGCCCCACCTCCACCAGCAATGCTAATTGTAAATCCTCAAAGGCATTTCTCTCAATTGCATTCCTCATCTCACTGTACCTCTTCTTCCCCACAATTTGTGCAATAGATTCCACAAATTCAGAGGTGGAGTTTAAACCGGCAGAAACAGCTAGAGAAGTTGTGTCACTTGTCAATAGCTGACGTGGCGCGTCATCAGCTGGATGACGAAATTGTAACCGCTTGTCCGCTGTAAACAAGCGACATTATTATAATGTGCCTTTCTATTCCTGGCAAACAGTCATCAGGACATAATTTGAAGTGTTATTGCAAAGAGATATTGACTATTCTCTTCACAAGAACCTTCCTCTTGAGGTTCTCTCCAGAAACTAAAACTGATGATAAAATGAAGCTAATCTTCTAATCTAATCTTTCCCAGTACAAAAAAAATGTGTTTTCAGGTTGTCCATGCACTCACAAATATTCAAAAAACCCCATTCTGTGCAACTCAGGTGGCTTCATTACTTTAACAAGACTTCTCTGTCCATGTGTCTCTCTACAAAACAATGAATCACTCAGTGGGCATGTATGAGGGAGAGGGGGATGTGCATGGCTTGGTCAGGAATGAGATATTGATTCAAGGAGACTGTAGCGTCAATTTGATTTCAATTGGTCGTGGGAGTACAATGGCAGAAAACCGAGATGTCCAATAACAGAGACGCACACTGTGTGGACCATTCAAACAGAGTCGAATGTTGATTCTGACTCTGAGAAAATGCGCCTGACTGAACACTTAAAGAAACTTCAAGCAACATTTGCAACTCCTCCTCATCAAAACCTGTTAAATGTACAGAACTGCTGCCAGGTTCACACTTTAGAGCTACTTTCTTGCTGCGCCTGACCTCCAAACCCAAGAGAGAAGTGTTTGAAAGAAATCTGTCTCTCATGCATAAAGAATGACAACTTTATGACAAGTTCTCTGTTGCAGAATGCTAATGGGAATTTCAGATCAGCATAAGGGCCAACATCCAGTACTGATGACGCACATTCGGAAAAGCTAAATAAATATGAATTACAGCGAGATTTCCTTCCTTTGACTTCCTCAAATGGCCTATTCTGAATATTATTCTTGTTTTTTTTCAGACAAATAATTGTAGGTAATGTTTCTTTACCTTGATGTGTTTCTTTCGATTGTCATCTGCAGTCTTCTTCAGAAGTGTCAGCTGTCGCTCTGATGTGTTCTTATGTGTTGTTTATCCTAAGCGTGATTAACCTGAGACAGGTCTATCAGGTCTGTCAGATTGACCACGCCTAGCAAAAACAACAGATAAGGAAATATGCGCTAATCGCTGTGATGCGTCCTTATGTGTTGTTTTTCCTAGGCATGAATAAATCTGACAGGTCTATCAGGTATATCAGGTTGACCACGCCTAGGAAAAACAAATAAGGACATGCCACAGCAATTAGCTCATGCCTCTGAGGAAGACTGCAGATGACAATCCAAACATGTCAAGGTAAACAAGCATCTCCTACAATTATTTGTCTGAAGAAAAAGAAACCCAAGAATAATATTCAGAATAAGAAGACAAAATGAACTTGCTGGATTTAAATGGCATATTCACTGCTAAGAACTGTCTTAATACCATGAAATAAAACTAGACAGAGGTTTTATAAGAAAGAAAAATGTGGAAAACTGCTTTTACCTACATAAAGCAGCAGGATCAGTGACTGCAGAGGAACAACTGAAAGGGTTATGACGAATGTTGTGAGCAAAATCACCAGGTCTGCCGGAGACCAGCATGCAGACAGTAATTACTTGGCACTGTACACTGAGTCATATTAAGCAAATGAGAGGCTGTCTGTAGCTGCTAATGTAACACAGATGCGTCAGGTAGCTCAGAGACTGCAGTGAATAGGGATACTTTCAATAACAGGACCAGGTGCAAGTTCTTCTATCAGCCAATAATCATCTTGAAGAGTCCTTGACCTAAATCGTGATTCCCATCCTGTCTGGGCTCTAACTGCTACCCTCCCTGTGCAGGAGGACAGAGGACAAAGACACTTTAACTAAGGGATCAATAAGGTAGTATCACATCGCAAATTACCAGGCCACTTGAATCTCGGCATCTCTCCTCCCAGCATTCCTCTGGCCTTCACCATTGATCTCCTTTTTGCTGTTTTTGATGAGGCGCAGCACCGGCTCGATCTCCTTCAGCAGCTCATTGTTCTCCTCCAGCCCATTGCACAGGAGACCTCCGCGGCCGCTGTCCCTCATCAGCAGGGGGTCCTGGCCCGGCACGCCTCCCCTCTGCAGGAGGGACTGGGTGATGGACGGAGAGGACAGGTTCTCGATGGCCCTGAGCTGGGGCTCCTTGTTGACCTGCTGCTGCTGCCCAGGGCTGAGTGCGCTCAGGGGGGACCAGTGCTCGTAGGACTTGGAGGCCGGGAAGGCAGGGCGCGTCACCCTCACTGTGCGCTGGCGGCCGTCTCCAGACAGGGTGGTCTCCAGGTGGGTGGTGAAGCCCTCGGGCCCACGGAGGATTAGCACGGCGTGGCTCTCAGGCAGCACATTCTTCAGCGTCTCCAGGGCTCGCTCGTAGGACAGGTCCACCAGGGGCTTGTTGTTGACAGCCAGCACGATGTCGCCCACCTGCACCAGGCCACACTCCTCCGCCGCTCCGCCTCGGATCAGATCTGACACGATGACAGGTGGCTTGGACACCCTCTGCTTTACCAGGAAGCCCAGACCGCCGACCTTTCTCTTGAAAAGGCGCACAGAGATGATGTTGGGCTGCAGCTGGCACACTGTGGGCTCCGATTCCTGCATGTTGCCTGTGTGTGATTATGTGTGCTTGCAAGTGCCGGCGTTTGTGTCCCCAGGGAGGTTTCTGAAAAGCAGCAGAAGGGCAGGAAACACAAGTTCTGTTACTTTTTTTGGAGGAAAATTACCATTAGGGCATGATTTGTTTACAGTGAGTCGATTTAACATCAGTGAAAGAGAGTATATGAGTCATTAAAGCAGAAGGTAACAGATCATTAGGTTGTGTTGAGCTACAGATGCAAAACATTGTTGTAAACTTGAAAAATCCATCTGATCAAACCTGCCCGAACATCTGTGATCCTCAGTGTCGGCATCACAGAGACTAAACACCATATAAGACTAAAGGAAATACTTCAGAATAAATACAGAGCTGTTTGTTTTCTCACGTGCAGAAAAATGACTTTTCTGCACGTGATCTTTGCACGCCCAGGGTGCAATTCTGTGGTTTTAGGAGGAAGCATTCCACTTTTATGCAACAGATTAAAACTCTGAACAGGAAAAAAAATAAAAGGGAACACATGATCAGTTTTTGTTTTGTTTTTTTTTTAAGTGAGATGCATTTCATAGATCAAACCACCCAACAGCTAACATGTTAATGCATCAGTGATAATGATCCAATAACAACCTAATGTCACTGACTGGGGGCATTCAGCATAATGAGCAATTTGCATACATTTAGAGTGCGAGATTGGAGCGTTTTTACGCAGTAGGGTTGCTGTTTGTTACTTTAAGCTGGTTTTATCCAACTCAAGGAGAAGCACAAAGTTTTGTTTTGATTTTTAACTCTGTTCAAGTTTCTAAAACATGTCGGAAATCACAGACTTATTCATGCAGTTTTCTGTCTCTGATACTGAGCTTGAGAAGAAACTGAGGGTATTGTCGGGTGCAGTCGGAGGAAATGCTACCACGTTGCGTTTAGGTGTCCAAATCTCTATCTGTTTCCACGTCTTCTTTTAACGACAATCTAGCTAAACACAAAAAAGGCATTAAAGCCGATCATCCTGCCGCATGTGCTGCTCGACTCCTCTTCTTCCAGCCCGTGCGTCATTGTTTCTGCACTCGAACTGAACTTTACCAGACGCGTACATGAATGCTTCTTTTGATGCAAAAGACACTACGAGAGTGTTAGTTGATCTTCGGAGGGAAAATCTGGTCGCGTGGGTGGCGTTCGCCTTGAACGTACAGTATGTCAAAGAAAAAGAAAAAGAGAAGCAACGCAAGTGAAGCTGCTCTGTGCGCTCCGAAGCAAAGGCAGCGCGGCGCATAGCAGGAATACTTCAGCACCAAGGTCAGAGCTCTGCCTTCACAGCAACACGACGGCATCCGACCGTCTCCAACAGCTCGGAGAGGCTGTCTGAACTCCGTCCCGCAGACAGAAATCACAGGGAAAATGTGCGATGTAACAACAAACTTCTCCAGAGTCCAATAAGCAGCGAGGCTTCACAAGAATGCAAATTTATCCTCGTCTTCGCCACAAGTCTTTGCGCAGCAGTGAAATTACGCACTCAAGAGGTCAGATCCCCAGTCAGTTCATGGCTTTAGCAGGAGAGAAAAAAGGTGGTTCATAAATGCTGCCTGAACTGTCCTGGGGCGCAGGAATAACTTACATAGCGGCCCTTTAATCCTCCCTCTCTGTAGCTGCACCCTACGAAGATAAGAAATTGGCAATGACGGGTGAGGAAACTAGTGGAAATGTGCTCTGAATATGAAGATTAAAATCTGTTTTTTTAAAAGAATGCTACACCATCTGGGTTAGTATCCATTATTGGTAAAGTCTAAATAATAACTGCAATGCTTTTACCCGAAGCCAGCATTGGTTATGTACCACGTGGTGACTGATTCACATCAAAAATGGACGTTTCATTAAGAAAACTGTGCAAATACAGACTCACAGATGCATCATCACCTCCAGTCACACTCCAGATTATTCAGAAAAAAGTCTGAAACTCTTGATTCCTGAATGGTTGCTACTCTCCTTTGCAAAAAAAAAAAAATACGAATCACTGGTTTTAGTTTGTGCTCTGAGCTTGTGATTTTTTGTTAAGATAAGATAATTTTAAGAAAACATGAAACTTCTTGCAAGGTTGGCTTCTCTTTATTTTCTGGCCTGTCTTGTTTACAAGAAGCACATGTAAATGCTACAAGATGTCATAAATCAAGTGGGCGTCAGGCTGTATTATTCCAACAGGTTGGTCTTCATACCTCAGAGCATTGGAGTTAATGGCAACTTGGAGGGTTACATAAACAATCCCCATAGCGCACAATGTGTGGGTGATAACAGTGGCTGGATATCTGCTTTTACGCACAAACGGTTAATCCAGTCGTGCGTCAAGCAAGCAGAAAAAGGTGAGTTTAGTTATTTTGCTCATCGCTCAGCCTGCAGCAGCGACAACAACAAATGCCAAGTTTCACATCTCCAAACATCTCCACTGCTGCAGCGCAACAACAGCACCAGCACACATTTCTCCTCAAACTCCCTGCCTGCAAGACAAGGATGTCCTTTCCCTCTCATTTCTGCTGTCAAGACGAGTCCAAAGCAAAAATCATTTATCATTCTTTTTTTTAAGATAAATTTACAAAGAGGGAAAACTGATGATTATTTAGGTTTCTGCAAAGCACGAAGAGGGCTTAACGAGCATGCAATGACCAGAAATTAAAACCCATTTCTTTTGCACTGCTCTCAAGCACGAATGCACTCGACAAAAACAAAACTGCACAAGATGTTCTCACCCAGCATGAATTTAGTGTGCATTTCTCTCAGCAACAAGTTCTGGCGACTCTTTTGCAAGCAAATAATTTTTTTTTTTTTAAAAAAAACACCAAACAGAGGTTGCAAACTCCAACAATCTGTGCGTCTAAGAGATTTCTCTCTCTCTCTCTCTCCAAATGAAGCAGGTTTGCACAACAGTTGAGGGACGCTCCGTTTATTCTCAAGCTCTCCATCCTTCATCCATCCATCCATCCACCACCACCAGCGGAATGCGCAGCCCGATTTTTCCCACAGGAACAAATAAAGCAAGAAAAAAAAAAGAAAACTGATGGAGCACAGTGGATTAAAACTACAACTCACCCCCTGAGAACGAGGTCGCTGTCACAACGACCTGCTGCGGTGAACTTGGGATAAAACTCCTGCGCTCCCCCCCTGCGTCTCTTTCCTTCAGCAGCGGCCGCACAGATCTTTCATCCAAACGGGAAAAAAAGAAGAAAGAAAAAAAAACGTCTCCAAGTCGCAGCAGCAGCAGCAGCAGCAGCGCTCTGCCTCTCTAGAGACGAGGCATGCTTGTGCCTTTTCCGCGCACCGGGGCGCCTTATAAATACAGAGCAACGGGAGACACGGTGACGAGCTGGGAGAGAGCCGTGCGCGGGCATTTAAATGAACTGGAGGTGGGTTTAGTTATCTCGGCTATCGTCATCACTCAGCATGCAGCAGCAGACTCCCCTCACGCTCCTCCTGGACCCACTGTAGGCCTTCAGAGGGAGCAGAGGAGGGAGAAGGTGAGGTGGCTTTTCACTGGGAGACGCTGGGACTCGCAGTTAAGTCGGATTAATCGAGGGGAGGATGAAGATCTTTGCGCAGATTTGTAATGAAAACAAGATGGGAAAGGCAGGACTTGGTACAGAGCATGCAGCTGGAGGGTTTTTAAAGAATCCACACTTGGTTTTTAAGACATCAAAGTGGTCAAACATGCCATAAAATGCACCTTTAATGAAAGGAATCCATTTTTTGTGCAAAATTCCTGTTGTACAGTAAACATCAAAACAACTTTAACCAACCATGCAGAGAGGCTGAACACAAACTAAAGATGGAATTATCTATATTTAACCGTCATCTATTCAAAGATCCCATCAGAATTAAATCGATTTTTAAAAGACAAAGTGCAGAGTTCCCTTTGGATTCCCTTTGAGCAAACACTGTACTCACTGCTCGCTCAAAGTGAATCCAAAAGGAACTTTGGATTGTTGGTTTCTCTCTTTAAAATATGTAAAGTCCTCACCTTACTATGTGAAATGCTATGAGATGAGATATGTTGTGAATTGGCGCTACATAAATATGAAATTTAATGGGTGGTAAATAAAACCAGCTCATGTCCAAATACAGGTTTACTTTTCCAAGGTTTTTGAATTGCATCAGGGGATTCCTTGTAAGTGATGACACAGGGAGCTTTAGGTAGAAAGAGGCAGAAGCTGAATGGTTTATTTCTTCTGCTGCATTCTCTGCATAAATGAAGAAATCAAAATCGTCATAGCAGTTCTACCAGACCTTTAAAATGGATCCGCAGCAGGAGAAAGAGGGAAGTGACGTCAAGTCCAAAAGACTGCAGTTTACAAAAGTCACTTCTGAAGTCAAGTTCTTACGTGAATTAAAGAGCTAACGGAATAAAATTGAGACATTTATCAATTGTCAGATGTTATTTCCAAAACAGAAGCTCCTTTCTTTAATTTATGTTTGGCAAAGTCACCTGTTTGAGTTGAGAAATGGAATAAAGCCACATCAGACGACATGGGAGGGACTGTTGTTCCGGTTTTTCAGGAAGCTGGCTCGCTTTATAGTTTTCTTTCCTTCGCATGAACAGACGATGAGGATCTAAAGTTTTTAAATACCTTTTTGACAGTTTTGATGGATCTCTTCTGTCTTCCTCAGAACGTCATCCAGATGTCGGGGATGATGTGTCTTATCAACTGGTGTTACTGAGGTGTGGTCGACCTGTCAAACTTGAGAAGGCGGCACTCCAGGTGTGGGACAGGTTCTTCTGGTGTGTGGTTTTGTGGTTCCTTTCTCGCACTCCTTTTAAAAGAGGAGTGCAAAAAAGGTTCTCACGCTCCTTTTAAAAGGAGTGCAAGAAAGGAACCACAAAACATCACGCCAGAACAGACAAAGCTAAAGCCGAAAAAGAGGACTTGAAATCAGCAATAGCCGATCACTGCCGGAGGGAGAGCCACATCATAAACCGGGAAGAGGCCAGAGTCATCCGTGTAGAAAAGAATCGGTTCCGATGACAGGTTGACCATGCCTCAGTAACATCAGCTGATAAGACACGCCATCGCTGACATCTGGATGATGTTCTGAGGAAGACGGAAGAGATACATTGAAACTGTCAAAAGGTATTTAAAAACTTTAACTCCTCATTGTCTGATACATATGAATGAAAGAAAGCTCATTAGTACAATGGAAGGCAAAATGAACACTTTACATCGTTTTATAGTGTTTCTGTTCGACATCAAAAAGGGATGACCAGTTTTACAATTCCCAGCAATGTCACAATGGACCTGGTCAACAGGAATCACAGGTTTGTAGAGGTCATTTAATAACTGGTCATGTTAGGATTGACCAGTTAAACACTAAACGGTTGGTCAAACTTCACATGCGTGCCACTATAAAGTAACAATGTAAAAAAAAAAAAAAGTAAAAATGCCATAATACACATGGCATGAGTTCATTTTATCCAAACTGGAAATGATCATAATGGCCTTTGAATTAGATCAGGGGTTCATCTAAATCTATGGCTCACAACAAACCACATCTCCTACTAAATGTAGTGCAAATTTCTAGCACAACTACATAAAGAAAAGGTGCATTACTATGTTTTTCCATCCAATATGTGAATTTTGTGACATGTACACATCTACATGAGCCGGTTGAAGAAAATCAGACACCAGTAAATCACTGCAGAGAGCACAGTGAGATCATTAATTAACAGTCATTAAACTTTATGCGGAAAACATGACGGAAACACGGCAGTCATGGTTCTGATAATGGATTAACTGGTTCGCACAGGTTTGACGTCTTATCCGCTTTTACCTTTCCGGTGACGCAGGAGTCACATGGTGCATGCACGTCATCATTTATTGGCTAAATCTGGTATTGCACTGTGCATTTACCAACACGCTACCATCTTAGCTATGAGTAAAAACCCTTCTTCTGCACTTCTACTTGATTTTTAAAGCAAAAAAAATGCATAAAAGTAGACGTGTAGGAGCCGATGGACACTTCAGTCACAACACATGACATAGTGTCTGCAGAATAACTACAGTATAGGTCACCCAGCCTCCCTCTTGACATAAATTAAGCATGAATATTTGTCCGAACCCCGCTTCTGCCTACCCCACTTTGGTATCCGAGTGATAACAAATGGTGTCACTCCAGACATTATAGCCCCGCTTCTCTGCATGAGTCTTTTTTTTCTTAAGGTTCTCCCCAGAATAGAAGAAAATAATTACCTCCATTCATCATAACGGACTAAAAGAGACACCAATGAAGTCCTCCTCCCCGTATTCTCTCTGTTATCTTTCAGATGACATACAGATTATTTAGGTAGATAAAGTGGCAAGAAGAGGGTGTGAATGCCGGAAATATTTGTTTTATGAGTCATAAAATGTGAAATGATTCTCATAATACAGCTGGTTGAACCTCTCTCGGCAGGGCTAACCTCTAACAAGTGCTTCTAGTAGTTACAGATCAAACCTGCACAAAGTTTAGGAGGACTTTTGGATTCTTCTTACAGCTGCATCTGCTCAGCAATACTCTTCAGATGTCTGTGTTTCTACTGGGATAAGGTTTGGACTTTTTTATTTACTTTGTCATCCAACTTTTCCAGCCACCCTGACATTGTCTTTTAAGATACCTTGACAAACTCGGGAGTTCATTTCCCCCTCATTGGTGGCAAGTAAATCCAGGCCCAGAGGCAGCAAAGCAGCCCTGCCACTGATCCTCTCCTTTGGGACAATGCTTTCATGTTTCTTACACCATACATAGTGCTGCATGTTCCTTCCAAATAACTCAATCCTCTTCTCACCAGTTCACCAAATCTTTTCCCAGCCGGTCGAGGAGTGTGCTGCTAGGCAAACTTCAGGCAAGTATGGATGTTTTTTTTTTTTTCTAATTTCCTAGGGAGCAGACATGGACACTATGCCCAAAGATTTGCTTCTGGCAGAATTATGAACAGAAATGTTAAGCAGCTCCAGAAAGTCCTTTGAGCCTTTCGCTCTTTCTCGGGCCTTTCATTTTGACCGTCATGCTTTTTAATCTGTGAGCCATTTGTTCAGAACTGTAACTTAAATGCAGATCAGGCCATATTTCAACCACATTTTTAAGGCTATTTATGCATAAATGTAAAGATTTTTTGAAGGGTTTTCTTGTCATACGTAAACTCTGCCGTGATTAGAGACATAACTGATCCTGAAAAGTGATGCATTTAAAAAAGAAAAAATCGTTCTAAAATGCTTCAAATGTTTTTTCTTCTTTACCACTACGTTGCTGCATCATGACATCAGCTGTCTCTGGCTCCAGTCATTGATCGGCTGCACCCATCGCTACAGTGCTAGAAAGCTCAGTTCAGGGGCATCAGTTTGTGCACGATGCAAAGTTTTCAAGGCAGACAGCAGCAGCAGAGCACAAGCACCTTCAAAGCAAGACACACAGGTGATATTCTGGAAGATGCACCACCAGAAAAAGCCAAACCACCTTCAGCGTTGTGTTCATTCATAGAAAGAGCTTCTTTATATGTATTAGTCTTTGTAGCTGCGTAAATACACCCATAAAGTCCTCAAGACATCTCCCTGCTACCTTAGAGTTCCATTAAATAAGGATTTGAGAAAATATTGGGGGTACAATCTATTTTTATTCTGCTTTCTACGTTGGGACATTAGCAGCATTGAAACAACAGACAACCTTTGAATGACTGTGACCAATGTGATTAGAGGTATTAGTTAAAGGAACCTCACTACATGCAGACCTTTTGTGCAGAAAAGGTGAACATGAACCCCCCACCATTTTGGTTTTCCGTTTATTTTATTTTTTTTCACAACTCCAGAGGATACAGAGAGAATTAAACTTCTAAGAGCTAAGTTTTACTGTCTGATTAAAGTGAGCAGCCTGTTAAAAAGACATGAAGTTTAAAGGAGGCATCACCCGTCTGAGCTTCCTCCTTGCGGCGGCCATCTTGTCCTGGAGCTTGAAGAAGGCAGAGCCACTCCTCCAGAGCAGCTTTTACTGGTTCACTGAGTAGGTGGGATCTCAAACATACCTGGATAGAAGATGTGTCCTGATTGGTCAGCTGAAACTGGAAAGACATGGCCCATTCCCTTTATATATGAGTGTACTGGGACAGAAGTGGGGAAATGGTTTGTTCTAAAGGCAGCACAAAACTTTTTTTTCCGACTTTTTGCTATTTTTTTTCTTCCATGTGCTGTTTGTTTAAAAAAATACAAATAAACAACTTTGTCTTTACTAGCACTTATTTTTGGGACCTTCGTGATGCTTGTCATCCACATGCCTTGGAAGTCTTCCTACATCCCCCTTGCAACATGTACATAGAGAATATTATATACTCGTATGTTTATCTATGTATCATATCTCTTGCTATATAAATATATGTTTAGAAGAAAAGCAGATTAATCGTTTTACTTTAAAGGGGTTATTAAAGGCCTAACTTTTTTTGGCGTTGCACTACTGGCCACAAAAGCCCCTTTTTAATTTATTTTGTCACTTCAGACTTTGGCCTTTAATGCCCCAGATGATGAAATTCCATTTGTACTGTGTTTTGTGGTTGTTGTGAACTTAGAGGTGTAAAATAAGAGCTAGTTGGCCTACCAGCTTTACAAGCCAGGAAGAATTTGATTCAGGTGCTATTTAACACCCAATCAATCCAGCTCAAACTGTGATTGACAGAAAGAGACAGTTTTCTTCCTGAAGGGGGCGGCAACAACTGCAGCTCACTGTTGTTTTTTTTTTAAAGCAAAACAGCCCTAAAACCAGCGTTTATACACTTATGAAGTGAACTGCAGTATTTTGAGGTAAAAACTGAAAGATACACTGTAAAATTTTGATTAACTGGCAAAAAAGTGGCAAAAAATGGGAGTTTATATATGTAAACCTTTGTTTACATTTTGTTTTGTGCCTGAAATGGTAAATTTGAATTTTTGGGGGAGAAATTCATCATTTAGATTAGTTGTTTAATCGAAAAAATAGTAGATAAATTAATGGATATAGAGAGCCGAGTCTGTTTTCACAAGTGAATTGAAAATTTTCACTTATTTAGCTGTGCAGTAGGTTAAAGTCACGGCAGTGTTACAGCTGTTTCTGGTTGTTCGTGGACGAACAGCGAAGCAAGCGCCGCCTTTGTCTCGTAGCAGTCGCCGAATGGAGCGCACTTCCTGGAAATCGCACAACAAGCACACACAGCAACAGTGGAGTTTAATGAAAGAAATGAGCGATGCCTTTGAATCCACTTTAAGGGTGTATCTTTAGAAACACACAGACACGCATTCAGCACTCACATATACCCACATTCCACGGTCGGCCATGTCATTATGTCAATCACTTCCTGCTTGAGTGCTACCATCTGCCCTCTCATAAAGCCACACACCATGTGGATCACTGTGCAAAGCCCCTGCTTAGCTGCCCAGAGTTAAGACTCCCCGGTTAAAATTACATTTGTTTCTTTTAATACATCCTCCCCTCTTCCTGCTTGTCCTTTGAACCTTAGTCTTTTTTTCCCCCCATTTGTGCATGTGTGTTTGGCAACAGGAAATGCTTTCTTTGCATGACTGTATTTTTATGCCTGCATGAAAGCATGTACAAATGATTTACTCAGCACACGTAGTCCAGAATTCACATCTTTTAGTTTTACTTCAGTTCTTTCCATGACATGATGATACTTTATCAACCTGTTGAACCAACAACCAGCCATTTACCAGATTTAGAAATGATACAGCAGCGCATTCATCCCTTGAACTTCAGGTTTGATCCGTTGGGCAAGTTCTAGCATTATAGTGGAAAGAGTGCAAGCACTTCTGTGGCTGTAGAGTGAATACACACCAATCAGTCACAGCATTCTGACCACTAACAGGTGAAGTGAATAACATTGATCATATTGGTACTATGTGGTGTTCTGCTGGAAAACTTTGGATTTTGACATCTGTGTTGATGAGACTTAGACACCCAAATAAACATTGTCCCACAACAAGAACCCTCCCTCATGCAAATGGAAATCCCAAATGTCACTGGCCTACCCCCACAGGAAAATGCACCACACCACATGGAAAAACAACAAACAATCAGGAACATGTTGAGGAACATGACAATGGCCCAACATGTTGATTTGACCTCAAAACTTCCTACACCCCATTGTGATCAAGCATCAACAGGATGCAGTGGAACAAGTTTGATTGACAGAGGCCCCACTGCACAAGCCAGAGCACCCAAAGGATCCAGTGGCAACATCCTGGTTCCAGACCCCATAGGACACCCTGAGAGGTCCTGTTGTCCATGATCAATGATTCAGAGCACTTTTGAGCACATAAGAGGACCGACACAATATTAGGCAGGTGGTCATAATGTTCCATTCAGATCCATTCAGAGTATTTAACTGCATTTTAAAAACCTGGCTGATCAATAAATGCATCCTAAATGAAATAATTCTGTTTTCAGTAAATGTTTGCACAGTTTAATTAGAAAGTTTCCATCTGCAGTGTCACCTGAGTAATGTAAATAAGGGATGATATAAGATATAAAGCCTTATATATATATATATATATATACACACATATGAATTGTCATTTTTGTTTAAATATTATTGTATTTTATCTGTCTGTAATCTGTCTAATGGATAGTTTTGAGCTGTATGATTTTTAAGCAGGACCCCAGGAAGATTAGCTGGCTGTAAAGCACAGTAAATGGGGATCCTAATAAACTAAACTAAACTAAAGTAAAATAAACCTTAACTGACAGCATGGTTAGAGACTTGTCCACAAACTGGTTCAAAGAATGCAACAAGTAATGAGTCCACGCAAGAGTTTTGCTTCAATTAAATGTCATTTATTAAATTAAACAACAATGGAACTGTCAACTAGGGCGGAACAATAGATTGATAACCTGATTTGCACGTGCAGAATAGTCACAAGTGCAAAGCGAAGTCGGACAAATGAACTCAGACACGTCACGCTACTACACTTTTTGCTCACAAGGTTCCCATTTTGCATGACTAATCTGCAAACAAAGCCTGTCTGTTGGAACATAATCTACTCCAATTTAAGGGTTCTTGGATACACTGGGTGGTTTTTTGTTTTCGTTTAATCACAAGACAAGGAGTTTGTTGAAATTCTGGCTCCGCATGAAACACTGAGAGGAAAGATTCAGTTGCGAAAGAAACACAACGTCCTTGGCTATAAAGAGGATGATGTTGTCCAAAAACAGGTAGCAGCGTGTTGCAATTGTTGCTGCTACACAAAACAACACAACTTATTTGTTTGATCGTTTAAATCAGCACGACAAAGCTCTGCATGAGGAGTGCAAAGTCAGATGTGAATGCAGGTTCCTAATAGCTTATTTCAGCTTTTTTAAATGTTTTTTTTTTTTTTTTTACCGATATACACTTTGTATTATAACATATATGTCACAGAAAAACAACATATGTACAGTGTTTTTTTCTAATATACTACTAATACTAACAATATGCAAGTAGTGAGTGGATATATGTGCTGTGGAGCTGTCAAAGGTGCAAATACAAGGAAAAAGAAGAAGCTTTTATAGTCCAGATGAGCTGCATTAGCTAACTACCCTCCCATGTGAACTAGTTGCCCTCAGGGGTAGATTATTACGGCCTAGTCTATAGGAGGGGCGTCATCGCTAATGGACAGCATTGAAAAACCCTTATGGAGTCCTGTTCACATGTTTTTAGAATGTTTATTAATTTTGTCGTTGTATAATTTTCTTTTTGTGAATAGATATTGGTAAAAACTAGTATTTTCTACTCTTTTGACATAAATGAATACTCTGATTCTCTTGTTCTTTACAGGATATTCAAAGAAGCCCATCGCTTCGGCTGCTTCTTCTCCTCTAGTTCCTCATTTCGTTTCATTTCATTCCTGTCGTCGCCTTTAATGTTCTTCAAGGTTTGAGTTCTCATTCACTTTTTTTTTCATTATTTTTACTTTCAATATCTATTTCTACACAACTTCTTTTTTGAGAGGCACGACTGAGAGAACTTCAGATGATGTCAATTTGAAAGCTCCGGAAACGTCTGCCAAGAAAGGCGGTTTTGCGTCTGTCGTTTCGAGATATACGGCTACCCCCCAGCTCGTAAGTGGAAGGGAAATCACGGGTTCATTCAATTTTTTCCAGACTTGCTAGGATTTTTGCTCCAGGCGGATGTACCTCGCTCTCTCTCTACACTTTAGGTCTGTGGGCTTATCAATGTTAAATTGCATTACGAACCGAAGAGACCGACAGCGCAGATGGCTTCTTTAATGTATATCTGCTTTCTAACCAATCCCATGATTTAGCCTTAAGCTGCTTCCCCCAAAACAGGAATCGGCGAAAGAGTGTAAAAAATAGTTCATGACTCTTAATGCTCTGCACCAATCTGGCTAGCTAGAAAGGGGATTATTTCACTAAACATGGGAAAGGAAAAGTTGCTGAAAATTAGGATTGGGGTTTATGAAATCACAGGAAAATAGATGGCTGGGAAAAGGATTTTGTCTTTGAGCAGTCAACAGTTTTAACCGACTTTAGAGCTGTTTTGAAAGCTAAAAGTAAAAGTAAAAAGTCAATAGTCAATAATTTTACACATGTATAAATGAATTTTCTGCAAAAAAAACTGCATGTCCATCATTTTAATTAGTGTTTTGGTTCATGTTTGCAAGATAAATATGTAAAAAAGTGTATTGAAGTGAACATTTTTTGGAATACATATAAATATTCTTCATTTCTTAAAATCATCCAAACTGAAAATGCACATTTTTAACAAACTAAAGTTCTGTTTCAATGGATTATGGATTATAATTCCTGTGCTTTGACTGCGATGCATGCAAACTGACACTTTGCAAGTAAGTAACTCTGCTCATTACACACAGACTGCATGTTTTAGCTATAAAATAATTAATAATTAAAGCTGATACCTTGATCCCTGAAGCTCGATCTGTAATACACGTATCTGGAAAAACTGCAGTGTGTTTTTGTTTAGTGCTGTGGAAAGCTTTTAATTTGGCGTCACCTGACATAATCTTCAGAAAACAACAGACGTGGACAATATAGTAAAGTCTACATCCATACAAACGTGACTGCAACAGGTGCAAATGCAATAATTCTTCGGCAGATTTCCAGTAATTTAGGGTCCGAGTTCGTTGTCTGTGATGTATTTCCTTCCCGAACTAACCTTTGCTCTAAACCAGATTCTCCTCCCAAAAATGATTTCAGTGAAACAGGTGGGAAATTCCCATTTGCACAAAGTAAGAGGGATTTTTTTGACACTACCAAACGTCAGAGAAGATCTGTAACACATTTCCTTCTCAGCAGGAACGTTAGACGATCAGAAGTCGCCAGCTTGCGAAGCAGTGCTATGGAATCCAAAATGAAGTGGGCAGTGCAGGCAAAATGGTGATAAAAGTGAGATTGTCTGAACATTTGTGAGATGATTCTGAGGGTCCCCCGCTGGCTACCATGTGGAGCCCTCGATTCTTTTGATGTGATCTGCAACGTAAAATCCGAGTCGATTCCCCGTAGCTTCTGGGTGAAGCTAGAAATCCGTAAAGACCAGTGGGCCTGACAGAGGCAGGAACCCAGCCGGGACTTGTCATGCAAAATCTCTGACTTGAAAAGAAAACACCCACTCTTTGTTGGCTTCCAGATCGTCTTGTAAGCAACAAAATTGAGCACAGCTAAAAGGGTCAAAGCTGCAGAAGAAAAAGGAGGATTTGAAAAGAGCCAAGGGCGACGCTGCGCGCTGGATATCTGCTGTGTGCACTTTGTCAAGGTCATTGGGCAAAATCATTATCGGCACCGATGAGTTCCACTTTATGTCGTGTTTGTCAGCTTCACAACAGACTGGCGAGGGTGATAACAGCGGCCTATGGTGTCAGCCCCCGAAATGCTGGTGGGTGGTGTGCAAAAGCTTACAGTGTTTTAGATGTGGGAAGTCTTTTATCCAAACCATATCGTATTTGATTGTACTGTTGGCATTTTTGAATATTTTGCCATGTTCAGTATGTGTCTAAGTCTAAAATCTTCTGTGTTTTAGAGGCCGGTCATACACTGTTTTCCAAAAACTTTATCAAATATAAAAATAATAATTAATAAGCTACACTTGATTGATCCCCTTGGGGAAATTCCTTCTCTGCATTTGACTCATCCTATTCATAGTTAACCTTAACTATACATACTAGGAGCAGTGGGCTGCTGTAGTACAGCGCCTGGGGAGCAGTCAGGGGTCAAGGGCCTTGCTCAGGGGCCCAACAGTGGCCCCTGAGCAAGTACTGCTTTTGGGTCATCAAACTACATGACCCAAAAGCAGTACCATCCAGTATTGTGTTGGACACGTGGGCCAGGTGTTTACGTTAAGATAGAGTCACAGCTGGTCAGTGTATTAAAATGTGCATTGAAAAACAAAAAGCATCTAGCACAACCTTTCAGAAGAACACATTTAGGACCCCAGCTGTTACTAGTCAAGTTGTTTTCACCTTGTTAATGTGTCCATATGGTGTTTTTTATATGCTGGAAGACACATCACGAACGAAATATTAGCAAAGCCAATGCCATGACTCCACTTTATACCAATGACAATCTCAAAAACACAGGTTTCGGGGGTTTCATATGTAAAAAACTTAAGGAACTAGTCCTGTCAACTTGCACAGTGTAACTTTCTGCGTCATTATTCTTCTTCAGAATCAGTTTCAACATGTATGGCTGAAAATATTCCACCACTGCAACTTGCTATTGTGTACAACAGAGTAGTTTTGTAGTGTTTGAGTGGAGCCATAGGTGAGCGCATATAGATTTGCTAAAAGAAGCAACAGTGTAGAGTTGCATTGAAGCAATTTAAAGCAGGAATGGATTGTTTTCTTTGGAAAAAAAAAACCCAAACTTTTTAGGGGTTTAATTGTGATCGTAGAGAAACTTTAAAAAAATAAGGTGAAGTGGCCATCACTGGCCTCTTGAGTGCTTCCAATTGTTTCGTAGCAAATTCAAAAGCAATAGTCTGAGCAAAGACTGTGAAATCTCACATTTGCAGGATGTGATGAAAATTCCAGGAAGGGCACATTTCACTGTGGTCTCAGATGAAAGATGAGATCAAGGTGCATGTCCGGTTTTAAACCTTTTTCAAATCTTCCTCCTGAGGCTCCGACACTGAGCTCAATACGGCCAGATACATTATAGTCCACACGAGGCTGCTTTGACCCATTACAGGTTTGAAACTAATCTGAATGAGGTGTTGAAATTACTTCGCCAAATTCCAGCAAAGCACAATGATGGGCTCCATGGGAGTGGCAAACAGTTTCAAATTCATAATCTATAAGTCTGTGGACGAGCCCACTGGTGCTATTGATCTCTGGAACTTTAAATTAGCTTTGCAGAAACTTCCTCCAAATGAGACGAGGGTATGAATTGTGTTGCAGATGTCTGAGCAAACAACCATAATGGTTCCTGCAAACATCTATTAACATGTTAGAATCTCTGCAGGAAAACAACAATAGTGTGTATTATTTATACATAAGCTGGCCAATGTCATTATCTAGTAAACGGCTAACATTATCATCACATTTAGACTCCTACTTCTTTGAGTCACGTCTATATTCACTCTTCCAACATCCCCTTGTTTAAAGGGAATCCCACAGCAACATCTTTCCGTGTTAATGTAGACAATGAAAGGTGGGTTTTATGTGTGTCTGTGTGTTTCAGCATCCTCCCATCTGCTTCAGAAATGCTGCCAGGTAGGAGTCTATCCTTTTCTCACCCCGAAAGGTCAAACCTGTCATTAGCCACGAGGCTCTTCATTGCTTCACCTCGCACACTTCAGACGCCCTCTGCAAAGCAATTTCTGCAGGGATTCACCACAGGCTCAGTAAGATGTGCAATGTCATTCAGCAGAAAAAGAAACCTCTGCATTTTGTGTTTCGAAAATTTGGGGCAACTTTAAATAAGCTTTGTGTTTAAACAACTCACACTCTGTATGTCAGGCATTACTTAGATATATACACCACAATTTACTGACTGCTGATCGAACATGTTGCTCCTCCACTGCATAGTGAGGCTGGAGTTTTCTCTTTAGGGCACAAGAAGCCTGGGTGTATGGAGGGGCTGCTCTTTAAGCCTCCCTGACATGATTTAAAAGAAAGGTGACCTGATACGATAATGGTAAATAGTCTGCACTTACGTGGTGCTTTTCTACTTTAGTGGTGCTCAAAGTGCTTCTTTGGGAGCAACTTCGGGTTCAGCGTCTTGCCCAAGGACGTGTGAACTTTGAAATGTGGAGGGGTGGGGGATCGAACCACCAACCTTGCAATTAGTACACAGCCATCCAATACATACATACATCCTGTCACCAGAGGTACGAAAGGATGTATGACTCGTGGCTGGAGTAAAAGTAAAGAATTTGTTGTACACTGATGCACAATCAGGCAGAAGTATCCGAGATGCATAGGCAAGAATCAGTGGTCAAAATAAAAAGCACTAGGAATCACATGAAATGGCTGGGACACTGACACGAAGGTACAAGAGGAACTGCCGAGAAACAAGATGAAAAGGAATGAGTATATACTGTGCACTGATCAGACATAACATCATGACCACCTACCTAATATTGTGTTGGTCCCCTTATGTGCTCAAAAATGCTCTGAACCATTGGACATGGACAAGAGGACCTCTCAGGGTGTCCTATGGGGTCTGGAACCAGGACACTGTCACTGGGTCCTTTGGGTTCTCTGGCTTGTGCAGTGGGGCCTCTGTCAATCAGACTTGTTCCACTGCATCCTGTTGATGCTTGATCACAATGGGGTGTAGGAAGTTTAGAGGTCAAATCAACATGTTGGGTGATTGTCATGTTCCTCAACATGTTTGTTGTTGTTTCCATGTGGTGGGGTGCATTTTCCTGCAGGGGTAGACCAGTGACATTTAGGATTTCCATTTGCATGAGGGAGTGTGTTTGTAGTGGGACGATGTTTATTTGGGTGTCTAAGTCTCATCAACACGGATGTTGAAATCCAAGGTTTTCCATCAGAACACCACATAGTACCAATATGATCAATGTTATTCACTTCGCCTGTCAATGGTCATGATGTTGTGACTAATCAGTGTATATACAGACAATGATGCACAGGTTAGGTTATACACATTAGGGCGGGACAGGAAATCACACAGGTGGGAAAGCAGACAAAAACTTGGAGTGTAAAGACACCTGAAACAAGACAGAAGGTGAATATGGACACAGAACAGGAAGTGTTAAGAATAAAACAGGAAGAACAAAAACATGACCTGAACATGACACATCCCATGCCATTCCACATGACACCACAAGGCAGTTGGGGGTTAAATTTGACCCACAGATGGGGTAGTTGGTGAACACCAGGGCAAATCCACCCACCACTGGGCCTGTGCATCATGCTTCCTGGACTGCTCTGCTATCCCCATGCAGTTAAACCAGTGCCGCTCACAGCTATTCTACAAGGATACCTGCAAGCAAGACCTCGACTCCTTCAAAATCAACTTTGCAAACCTGAAAGATTCCACTCAAGATGGTCTTAAATGGCAACAGGCATTCTGCAGTCGACTGCTGACCTGCAAAACCTCCTGAAAAGTAAAGAGAGGGTAGAGGACACACTGTCAGCACCATCAGGGTCAGTCTACAAATGTAACTTCTCTTGGATTAAACTGCACAGTGTTAAGGCGTGTTTTTTAATTGCTACCGAGGTGTCACCACAAGGCAATGAAGACCCCAAGACAATATATTCATTTAAGAATATTTAGTAGCATTGGATGATCAGAATGTATGCATACAGGTTCTCACTTGATCTAGCTCAACATCTACATCAAGCTCGTCACAAGGAAGAGAGACAAAGAGACCCTAACTTTACCACTATACATAGTTCTTCATATGGAAATGTGCTTCTATCTGATTGGTCTATAGTTGGGAGGATTCGCGGTTTAGACTTGAACCTCCAATCAGCCAGGAGTTCTTCATCAATCCAGAGTCGTCTTCTTCCTGGAATCTGGTTACTTCATGCATATTCAACTCTAAGTGTGACTCCCTGCTCTGTGGAGAGAGTCTCTTTCTGTGCCAAAGGTTAAACTTCTATTTAGGATGAATAAAGTATGAATTATTTAATTATCTAATTGCCAGTATCTATAAAGCAGATTTGTTTAGCTTATTTATTTAACTGTCAATGTAAAGGGTCCTCACTAATTAATTTATAAACTCTTGCTGCTGTATCATTTATCTAATTTTAGTATATTGTTCAAATTAGTATTTTCAAATGTTATTTATCAATGTCTTATGATCATATATTTTTGGTTTCAATACTCCTTCTTCTAAGGTATTTAATATTAAACATTGCCTATGCTTAAGCATGTTCATGAGTCTGATCATTGAACTTTTAACCTTATGTTCTACAGGACTTGTGCTGGTCCATGCTTTAGTTTTCTAAAAAAATACAAAGACCCTTCTCTTCTGCTAAATGAACCGCTGCTTATCTTTAAGTAAGAATTACAACACCAGACGTGAGCAACCTCCCTGCTAGAATATATGGCTTGTCCAAACAACATCCATCCTGAGTCTCGTAAACTCCCCTCATGGTTTTGTTGGTAAGGGTTAATGCTTGGTCAACTCTCCATATGCACACTCCTGGATTTTGTCTGTGATGGTCAACATAAATCCATTATTGGTGATAGCAATTTAATATAGGTATTGTAAGCGTGATTTTAATAAAGCAAGCTATGACTAAATATGTCTAAATGATGATTATATAAATTGTGATTAATATAGTTAGTAAATTAAATGTAATAATGGTTAAAGAAACAAAATATTCCCAACAACAGCCACAAACCTGTCTCTTTAAAATTACACTCTTACACACCTAAAACTGCATTCTCATTTAAGCTTTAAAATAAATGTAGATTTTCTTGGAAATAAATATATTTTTACAGCTGTTATGATGCAGCAAAGGCTTCCGGCTGTGCTTAGATTCATTAAAATATCATAATTTAGGTTAAAATACAACCTTTAACGATGTTTTTTGAAGCTTTTCTTCCATTTTTGGTGGTTATCAGGGTGGCAAATCCTACTAATTCTAATTTGTGATTGGTTGGCTGAAATGGAGCAACAGTTAAGTATAGAATAAACAGCAAAGATATGCTGGACATCACAAACTGATCTGGCAGAAAATGTTTCCTTTAAAATGTAAGTGACAATGCAGTTTAATTGTATAGAAATGTATTTAATGGCACGTGTAAAAAAATTAATTTGTGTGATTACAATATTTTAATTATCATCATTATATTGTTCCAACAGTCTTTTTCCAAGTTTGAATTTATGTGGTTTTCTTCTACACATGTACCTGTTATTATAGAATAAACAATACGGTGTTTTTTCAGCGTCACATTTGCAGAAAAGTTGTTTTCAAGTCTGATCCAAGACTTCGGAGTCGTGCTGGTTCTCACTCAAGCCATCTCATCAGGGATTGATGTACACGAGGTGACTGCAAGGTGAACCTGAATTACTGTAATTAACTGTAATTAACTGTAATTAAGTGTGTGGTAGGATAGAAACCAGCATTAATCAGAGATGGGATTGGGGGCTGCTGGTTTCCTCTATTTGAATTGCGGCGACAATAGCACAATAAAATGTTTCTTTTTACTTCTATGTGCTTGATCAAAACACAGATATGCGTAAATTACCTTGTTCCCCCAAATCTTTAAATATTTTTTTAAATTGTATTTTGCCCTCATGTGGTTTCCAGCAAACATGCACACGGGAGGTATTTTACAATATTGTTTAGTCAAGAATCATAAGAAAATTGAAGCTTATTTTACACAAACATGCTTTTATTCTCAAAGTAAAAAGCCTAGTGATGGCATGAATGCAGTGTAATCAGTTCAGTTTTAATATTTGGGATTTTGCTTGCCTTTATAGAGTTAACAATAGAGAGATGAGTGGAAATAAAGAGGGACAGATGTAAAATAGTCTATCCTTTACCTCATAAAACAGAGGAGAGACATACTTTATATAAATGATTGCTCATTCAGATCTTCTTACAAATTCAGTTAATATTATAGTTTGCACAAAATGCCCAGTTTCTTTAAAATGAGATCAAGGATCCATTTTCAAGTAAAAAGCAGATGAAAGTTTATTACAGAGACAATATAGCCCTCCGCACTCGCCTCTACAGAGTATCAGCTGAAGCATCAGTCGGTCCGAAGGCAAATGGATGTTTACTTATGGTAATATTAAGTTGGGAGTCCACACAGGCGGCGAGGTAATTTCAGCTCCCCCCCCCCTTCCTTTTATGTCCGCTGATTTGCATTTCCCCTCTGAAGTCTGAAATTACTGATTGTATCCAACAGGGAGGCTCATGAGCCAAAACACACCTCCAGCTGACACAGCTCGTGCCGTTCCCATGAGTGTGACGGCTACGTGCCTTTCAGGGTTCCAGTTTCTAGCTGAGGTGAAATGTGTTGCATCGCAATGGATGAGAAACCTGCAGACGGGAGCTCTGGAGATCATTAAGGAGGTCCTGAAGGGATTTTAATACTGGAGATGAGGTTAAAAAGGTGGTGATTGATGTCAGAGGTTATCATCGCACTGATGTCAAAGTGGTTATTTCTTAATTGTCAAGTCATGCTTGTTCTAGATTCCTCAGTTTTTCATCCAGACTGTACCCCCAATCCATCTGAGAGTTCTGCACGGAAGCAGCTACATAGAATATAGTTACTCATCACATAAAATGTACAAATTAGCAGGCACAAACTTGTCACATTGCTTTGCTTTTTAAAGGTGATTAAAGTCAATCAGATCCATCCATCCATCCATCTTTAGCTTTACCTGGCTGAAACCCATCCCAGCTGACGTTGGGCTAAAGCTGGGCTACTTCCTGTATAGGTCACCAATCCATCACAATACTAATGTCTGGAACTGAGTTCCTACGAGTAGTTCATTCATCCATCCATCATCTATACACCACTTAATCCTCTGTAGGGTCGCAGGGGGGCTGGAGCCTATCCCAGTTAACTTGGGCAAAGTCGGCTGAGATAGGCGACCCTGGACAGGTCACTAGTCTGTCGCAGGGCTACACATAAACACAGACAACCAAGCACACTCTCACTCACACCTACGGACAATTTAGAATCACCAGTTAACTTCAGCATGTTTTTGGACTGTGGGAGGAAGCTGGAGTACCCGGTGAGAACCCATGCATGTACAGGGAGAACATGCAAACTCCACACAGAAAAATCCCAGGTGTCCTAACCGGGACGCGAACTGGGGATCTTCTAGATGTGAGGCGGCGCTTCTAACCACGGATCCACTGTGCAGCCCACTAGCAGTTCAACTCAATATTATTTAATCCACACACTGTTACAGAATCTGGAAATGTCTACTCCATACTGTTAACCCAGAAGTTGTTTAGTTGGATGATGCATCTAAGTTCTTCAAAAGCAGCTCAGTGAGTATAAAAACTGTTTCTTCTATTGCTATTGTGATCCCACAACTAAAAGTTTGTTGAAGATCTGTTTTTCTGCAGTGCTGTAAGGATAGCTAACTGTACAGCTCTTTTCAGAAAAAAATTCTAACTGACATGAATATCTGTGTTTGGTCTTGTCTCTCAAATTCTGTAGGATCTTCATGACAGAGACAGTAGCAGTGGGTATCCTCTGCTTTGAAGAAAGTGGCGCCCAAAACTCATCACTGCTGTTGTTCAAAATACAAAGATGCTTTAAATTGGCATATTTTCCATCTACAGAGAGGTTGTAAAAGCTTTGTTAGACTGTGCAGGAGCAAGCACCACAAAACATTTCATGTGATGTTTTTTGGGCTGTTGCTACTTAGCTGCATTTTTGGCAAGTTTAAATAAAGTTTTTTTCTTTTTAAATCTCTGCATTTTGTGTTCATTAAATGTTTTTATTAACACAAATAACTATTTTGGTCAGGGATATAATTTTGAGTCCAATTAACTTAAAAAGAAGTTGTGTAATCAATGATAAATTAATCTGATTGCAACTGAGAAAATGAATCACTGTAACCTAAAATGCTGAGTTGAATGGTTGGATAGTGAGGTTGATTTTACAACAGATTTAAGGTGCAAATAACTTGTCTTTTAGTGTTCTCTACTTAATAGTTTAATTCCATATTGTAGCATTAAAGCTGAACAAATTTAAACCAATTAATTAGTCAATCATTCCTCAAATCATTTAAGTGCAATCACTTGCCTCAAATGTTTAAGTAAACTCTACTTATCCAGGCTTACAGTGTGTTATGCACCTTCCCTCCCTTACACACCTTGTATTTATTTACCAAACCTACACATGTTCACATACTGTATGTTTGCATACAGCTGCACCTTGTATGTATGTTTATTTTTGGACATTTCAAAATCTGTTACACTGCTGTGCAAGCTGTCTAACTGTTTTCATAGATACACCTGTAAATCGGATTTTTCTACTAGATTTTCATATTTGCACATCTCCTACTGTACTTTCTGATTTTGTGAATTCACTGACAGGACTGCTGCTAAATTTCATCGTACATTGTGCAATGGCAGTGAAGGAATTCTACTATTCTACTGCTCACACAAAGAGACAGACAACCATGCACATTCACACTGACACCTAAAGCCAGTTTACAACCAAGTATTAAAGACTTAGACTTTGGATGGAAGACTGAGTACTCATATATTTTATGATTTATTAGTCTACTGATGTTTCTTAAATGTTTGCACTATCAACTTTGCTGCTGTAACAATGCAAATTTCCCCGTTATGAGATTAATTAAAGACTTATCATACCAGATTTTTATTTTATTAAATAGGACACAAGCCAGCCAACATCCATGCTAGTGGCTCTATCCTTGAGCTAACATGGTTGCAGTGAATGTTTGGAGGATATCATGCTTGCTACACCCACCATCTTAGCGTGGTGGCATTTACCAATGAGTACAAAATGCTAAGTGCAGCTGCAGCTAACAGGAATGTCATTAGCTGAGCACACACCTGGTCATAATTCAAAGACAAACTGAAATTTTTTGACCACATGATGGCTCTAAATCAAAAGGTTAGGGATTCCCAAAGGTGTTTAAATTCATCCTCACGGGGACTGGACTGTTTGCACAGCTTCACTGGAGAAGTTCATGTTAAAGCTGCCCGTCTTTGCATGTGAGCTCTTCAACAGGTAATGCTGGAGGGAGAAGTTCATGTCCGGTTGAACACAGCACATTGACACCTGTAGCAAAATTTGTTCAACCTTCCTGCACAGCTGTTTGCAGTGTAGACTGGTAGCCTGTCAGCTAACCTTAAAAAAAGACTTTAAAACTAACTAGACAGGTGGAAACAGTTCACTTCAAAAGTATGGTCCTTAAAAGTAATTGCAACGTAACACAACATGTTTGTGGATTAATTTCTAGTAGAAAGCACTTACAGTATGTTGTTGTGTGCTGTAGCAAAAATCAGTATCCAATCGTAAGTTCCACTGAATATCTACCTGAGTCACAGTGTGAAGCAAACAAATGCACAAAGATTAAATTACCCTATTACCCAAATTAATTTTTTTTACGGTTAAATTTTTATTTATTTATCCTTTATTTAACGAGTAAGTCTCTTGTTATTAAAAATCTCTTTGTAATAGCACGCCATTACAAGGATTATAAACTGGTCACAGTATAAAAACATAAAACATTCAAGATATACAGCCGGCTGTGCGGCAAGTGCACAGGGACCGTCTGCAAATTGCAAACCGCTGAAACAGCGGAGTGAGACACCACACAAATATTCGGTAACGTCACCGTGATACATTGTAGTGACACCTGAATCACTGCAGCCATCAACTGACTCCTGTTGATCAGACCACAACACTGGGTTTGAGATATATGTATCTATAAAAATAATACTATCTGCAAAATTGCAATTTGCAGACGGTTCCTGTGAACTGAGCAAGCTGCACATAGACACCAATGTTATTTCTGCAGCCTGAAAGACAGCTACTGTTGATAAAACTGGGCTTGTAGCACATTGTCTACCTGACAACGATAGAAAAGAGGCATCGATTGCGTTTTGACAACATATTGCTAATGAGTTATTGATGCCAGAAGTTCGAGTGTGCACCAGAAACTTACATTTTAATTTTCTTCTGCCCATGTCCCTTTAGGGGATCTGTATATTTTACTTATTAACTATTATTGTTTTAAGCCTTCTGTTTTTGTTTTTAAACTCCTTTTCCCCACTGGTTCTTTCCCTTATTTGGATGTAGCATTTTATAATTTAATCTTGTGTCATTGGGCTCATTCATTTTGGGAATCTTCCACCATGTTTGGACTGACCAGTTCTATGTTCTCAAGTGTTCTTCCTGAGTATCCTTCTTTTCTTTTTTTTCCGCCATCTGTAAGTCATAATAATAATAATAACAATAATAATAATAATAACTATAATAATTTTTTTATTACATCACATCTTAACAGCACTGCATTGATGTGAATTTTTGTGCATAAATTCATGGTCCCATAGGAAGAACCCTAATAACACAGAGATACTGCTTGAGGATCCCAGTTGCATATCATACTGCTCTCTTTACCCCCATTGTTTTCTGTCCATGTCTTCTCTTTCTGCTGAATAGAAACAAAATGCAAACAAAACAAAAAAAAATCCCTAATCAAATCAAAAATGTGTTTTCATCATTGATACTCCTCTTAGACGTTTGAGCTTTACAGTGTGGCGAATGATGTGTATTCAGAATAAGGTTTTATCCTGCAAACATGATGTGAAACCACGATATTCTGAGCTTTTAAAGGGCCGCCTATCTCCTGCTAGAGGTCATCTTTATTGTGATACTGCCTCACAAATGATTTAACATCATCACTGATTAACGCAGGTGTCGTTACAATCACCCAACCTCCCGCGAGAGAAATAAATTCAGACCACATCTAAATCAAATTTCATACAGAAAGTCATTGCTTAGCTGTTATTAAACGTTGCCTCACAGCAGCAGAATCATGGACTCAATACTGCTTTGTGTAAAGGGCCTTTTATTGTGTGGATTTTAAGTGTGAATATGACCTAGTAGTTATAGATGAGGGAAGGATAAATGGAAAATCATGTATATATATTTTGTCAAAGTTTAACTGATGATTAACAGGCACAAATGCCAGTGATCAGGTTTCAGAACGCCCTATTTGAGATTTAAAATGCAGCATGTGCGTGTGCGCGCGTATGTGTGTGTGTGTGTGCGTGTGTGTATCCTCCAAATTACTGCCATGAGCTATAATAAAATAGCATCAAATGAGTTGCATTGGCCTTCTTTGGTCAATATCAAGAGAATAATAAATTAGCTTTCTAAATTTAATGTCAAGGCAACATAAGCTGCATTAATAGCAACATTAATGATGTCTCGGGGCATAATGTGAGTCATACTGTGCTTTTTTTAAAAAAAAAAAAACATCAATCTTGTCTCACAGAACAAACAAACAGAGACAAAGTGGTAAACCAGGACTCTGAGTGAAGTCCACTGTACGAGGTAAGTTATTTTTAAAGGAAACATATGTTCTAGACGTTTCTAGCTTCCAGCTACGGAACATAAACTTCACACAGATTGCATCACTTGAAGTTTTTATTGACATGTTTGTTTGTTGTTGTTGTTTTTTTCTCTCTTCTGGACAGTAAAACAAACCCAAATGTTGCACAAAAAACACAAACTTTATAACAAGGCTTGCAAATTTTAATTCATTGACATTCAGTTGAACAGCAGAAACTAAATCATTTCTGGAAGGGTAGAAAACTTTTATAAACTTCTTCACTGTACAAATTATACAAAGAATGGAGATCCATTACAAGCTTGAATGGTCGATATGCTCTCTTGACGGCGTTGTGTGGTGTCATGACGATGAGGATGCTGATGGCGAACGTGACTTTTGCAGATGGCGAATTTGCCACGGTTTTTGTGGTGATCAAAGTCAGGAGTCTGGAGGGGAAGAAGCATCGTGGCGTTGCATTGTGACTCTGTTGCAGCGAAAGCATTTTAGGTGCATAACACAAACAAAAAATGACAGAGGGATGAGCCCCGGACAAAAATAATTCTCCTACACAGCAGACGGCATCCATTCAAAGGGATGAAAGCAGATTCAGAGCACAGTTGAATCAGCAATATGAGCGGTTGTCATCAGAAAGGAGGTGATTCTGTATATTCAGGCTAATCTGTTCGTATATTGGAGCAGCTCCTCCCTTTTGTGAAAAAGCTGCTTGTGTTTGACATCATCCTGTACGTGCTCAAGTTTAGCTTTGATTCGAGATAGTCAACTCTTTTTTTTTTAAATGTTTCCGAACCAAACCTGGGAAACAAAAAAAAACAAAAACGAAAGAAATTATTGTAAGAAGCCCTTTTTCAGTGCGCTCCCTTATTTAACAGTCAAATTGAGAAGAATTTCAAGGTGTTTCTTCCTCATCAGTAAAAGGTGGTAGATTCTCTGAAAAGCCGTTAACTATAGGAAAATAAGCCTGTGCACCTAGCTCCTAAGTCATGTTTGTCCGTCATTGTCGACAGCGTAGGAAAATAAACATCCACGCAGCTGCATGTACTCATGTGCGTTTGCCACGGAGAGCTAGATGACTGTGCTCTGCGTCACCTGTAAATATTTTCTAGAGGGAATTAGGCGAGCAACGGGGGAAGCTGAGAACACTTCATTTTTCAGTCTGCCTTTCTTCTTCTGTGAATTATGTTTTGTGTGTGTGTGTCTTTCACTTTTATCTTTTTTATTTTTGTTTGTTTTGATGTCCTGCCACTGTGTTTGATCTCCACGGGGCCCTATTAGCCGAGCACATGTAGGAAGGTTAAGAGGAAATTGCAGAGGAACAGGCCTAACGGCGCTCCCACAGCCGTGTGCGGAGCGCTGTTGTTTGAAAAAAACAAAACACTGTAGGGCCTAGTTAGGACTTTCAAGCTTTAGAAACCAGTGAATTCATTTTGTTGGCAAAATTATTCAACTTAGTATTCCTTCCTTTCTGCCACAAAACACCGCGGAAACTGTGGTCAGCTTTTAAAGATGGGAGCCAGTGTGCACGGGGCTGCAGACAATGTACTCATAAAGTAGAATAGTTGTTCAGGTTTAAAACGAAGGCAGTTTGCAGCAGGGAGTCACAAAACAGACTTTTCTCATATTTGTAATGTGTCTAGAGCTTTTAAACATGGGGCATACTGAAAAAAACACAAGTACTTTAGTAAAATATTCACCTTTTTAAAATATTAACCTGTATGTTGCATAGCCTTTGCATCTATGTGTGTGTGTGTGTGTGGTGGTGGGGGGGTGTTAGTATATTCTATGCCTGCACTTTCTCTCACAAATATAAAAACTGTGTCCAAATATCTGCATTTTTGCGTAATTTGCTTCAACAGTATGCACACACACACGCCAAAAAAAATCACCCGGAGATTTAACATTTTCGAACCAAACTCACACACATTCCACTGGATGAATGTCAACGGAGGTGTTTTAACATTCGTCGGGTGGTGCTTCTGAAATTCATTCCATTCTTCTTCACTCACATGGAAGAGATTAATTTGTCACCCCACACAAATGGGTGTGCCGATTTCCAAGTTGGCAGACCATGTAATAGAATCAATTACACTGAGATATTCACACTGGAAAGTCTGATTCCCTCCACCGGCACGAGGTACTCTCTTTATCGCCTTTAAAAAAAATCATTTTCACAAGCGATGACTTGCTTGATTTTGCAAAGTAAAGTGGATTTAAATGGATAACTTTCCTCCTGTTTACAATTTCTCTGTCAAAAAATAGAGGAACGGACCTATGAGTAGGGATGCATATCGTTAGGATTTTATCGATACCGATACCAATACAATACTCTTTATCGATACCGATATTTACCGATAGTACTATATGTAATTTGGTGTAAATAAATATGTGAAAAGATGTTAAAAGATTCATCTTTTATTACCATTTTTGTTACACAAGAGGGGGTAACACCAGCAACATCATGTAACATCTCACAGCAGGGAAGTCTTTTCTCAACACCTGCCTTTTAAGTCTGAAGCAAGTCAGCTCGTTTTGCAGTGCAGGTACTGTCAAACAAACTAGCAGCACACCATGCACACAGTGATGCTGATAAAGAGCCTTAAAAGGAACGGTCCATGTAATGCTTCAACAGAAGCTAAACAGAAACTAAATGCTATGGTAAAGGGGGATTCCTGCATTACCGGACTTGCAGAGGCTACTGCTGAGTTCACATTCCCTTAAGGATAAATGTTACTTACAATTAGAGACGTAACAGTAACTTATATTAGAGGAGTTAATAACTACAAACTTAACAAGTCTGCTCACCATGACTTGCCGTTGTTGAAGCAGTGTCAGATATTAAGCTGGGAAGTCGCACTGAAGAGGACGCAGCATTCACGTTAGCTGCTTGGCTTAATAAGCAGTCAAACACGTCGCTGTCCTTCAGCTTTATTCCAGGAGTACCTTGCAAGTGTTTCATTAAGTTGCTGGTGCCCCCCCCCCCCCTCTTGGATGCAACCACTTTGGGACAAATATTGCATCCAGTTGAGTTTTCAGTCTTTTTGTTAAAGTGAGCCCACACCTTCGAATGTTTAGCTCTCAAGGCTGACATGATGACTAAAGGTAAGTAGGCGCTACATCATCACCTGCTGTCGAAGGTGGCTGTGTCATGATTATGCGATGGTTAGCTGGAGCAAAAATAACAATAACAGTATCACTTGTCCAGAATCTTAGCGGTACTCCTGTACTGACCCAATTAGAAACCAGGACCAAAAAAAATACCGGTTCTCGGTATGCATCCCTACCTATGAGTGGCTAAAATGTTGCAGAAAAGTTGGCTTTTGGGAGCATTTTGCAGCCAGTAAAATGAAATGTTGGAATCAACATGTCAATTCTGGGTGAGAAAAATAAAGAATCAGTTTTTCCGGCTGCTGAGATGCCCTCGAACAAGGCACTTAACCTCTTGACTGCGCAGATGCATCTGCAGTAGTAGTTTGTGGATGAATGCGCAGCTGTGCGTGACGTGTCGCATTCACACAGCTGCACAATGTTCAAACAGTTCATGTCAAGTGTCACTTCTTCCTGCCTCCTAGAAATGACTTTCATCCACCACTAATTTGTTTTTTCATATATCAATGTGGTATAAAATCACTGCCTTGGCTAGTTTTGAGTGCACAAGCAGTGTGTTTTTTGGGAGTAAATAAAGCAGTGCATTTCTTGTTCTGCACAGAATCCATGGGGAGGTGGCCGGGGTTGATGGTGGGTGTATAAAACACAGAGCTGCATGTGGTTCGGTTTAGAAAACAAAAGCACTTTGGTTAAGTATGTGGAAAGATTATGGAATTGTTCTTGTGTTTCAATCCATTTTTGACTTTAACATTCAAATGCATTCATAATTCTTTAGTTAATATGAAAGGATATTGTAGGAAAAACCAATTAAATGAATTTACACATTCGATATGAATATTTCTTGACTTTTTTTCATTGTGCTTGATAGATTTTTACCAAAAATGCGCTGTGATGTTCTGCTGTTGCAAATTAGAGGTGCATTACAGTAATTTCTGGAGGCTAGGTTTGCATGCTCAGGTGTGGGACTGTTTTTTGGTTATAAGCACAGTAAAAATAAAAAATAAAAACAAAATGCAGAGGTGCAAGTGAAACTATGCATAAGCAATGCATTAACTGGTAATGTTAGAATTGCAGAAATACACATTTTGGAGCAATATAATTGGTGAATTAGAAGTTTTTTTAATAAACTACAAAGAAAAGATAAATATTTATTCCAAGATTGAATGAAACAGTCCAAAATAAGCCCTGTCATGTCAATATTCCAAATACATTATGTAACATTGTGGAAAAGTATGGTCTTTGAAGAATGGTCACCAAAATTACTTCAAAATGTGCAAAATAACTCACTTACATGTGGTATTTACCAGTTCTGTAGGGTGAGCTGTCGTGGAAAAGTCTCTCAGGGGCTAAGCTAAAAATGCTAACAATGATGTGTTGCACAATCATGGCAGTAAAAAACACATCTGCAGCTGAAGATGAGTCGCAACATGGCATGAATGGCATCTGTTTGCACGTTGAAAACTCCTCAACAGAAAGACAGGGGTGCAGTCTTTAGGGGAAGGGCTTCAGGCATAGAGTGGAGAAAGGCCTCTCTGTTTGAAAGTCTGCGGCGCATTTTGTCACCCACTCTGGCAAAAGTGGGCCAATACTGACCGCTAAAGGGTCCAATCAGGCATGAGTGGGGTGGGGTGGGGGATATGTATGCGTCACAGGTGGAGCGAGAAGGAGGAGGAGCAGGAAGAAGTGGAGAGGGGGGTTGTGGAAGCAGGGCGGGGCAGGAGAGGGTGAGAGGGTGGGTGGCGAGGCAGGCAGGCAGGCGGGCGGGCGGTGGAGCAGATGTGAGCAGAGCTGAGGACGAGCTTCACGCAAAGACACAGTCCCATCGATGCCTCCGTTACAGCCTGGAGCAGGGAGGGGGAGGGAGGGAGAACAGAGACAACAGTAAATCGGAAGCCGTCTTAACACACAGGCCTGCAGGACACCACACTGTTAGCATGTTCACAACCAACAACTGCATGAGTCCTCCCCTTTCTGCAGGAAATGACAGCTAAAAGACCGGACCCTTAGCATTAGCATTGTAATATTGCGTTTCAATAGTTTGTGCAATCTCAGTTTCTGCATCATGTGTAGCATTTTATATCATGTGCAATATTTCACATTTCCATTTCTCTGGTGCATTATTTAGATTACATGTGCAATGTTTATTTCCATTTCATTTTTCACATGCAATATATATTGTTATTATCATTTGTATAATTGCCAGCATTTCTTTTTGTTCTTTTCTAGCCTTATTTTAGCTCATTTATTTTATTTTAATGGATCGTACTTATATTATTGCTTTTTATTGCTTTTTTTTATATTACTGCATTTCTTATGTTATGTCAGTTGTTTTTTTTTCTTAGCAATACCTGGCATAAGAATTTAGAATTTAAGGTTTTATCTAATCCTATTTTATCTTATCCTATTCAAAATGTAATTTGTTAACATTTGCAGCGTTTTTCATTTAACAATTTTATTATAATTAAACAGTCTTAAAATTCATGCAGTCATACTTTGTATTGTGCGAATCGTGTCTTAATTAGCACGTGAACTATTACGATATGATCAAAACCATGTTTGTTAAGGTCACAATGACCTTTGACCTTTGAGTCTCATCTCATCTTAACCATACCGAACAGTGAAATCAGTTGTAAAACACAAACTCAAATCTGTATTTCATGTGTGTGTGTGTGTTTTTTTAAATTTGGCCAATATAAGAATGACAGAAACAGCAGAAAAGAGAAAAGCTACAGTCTGGTAATGATGCGTGAATAAATGTTCAGATGCATGAATAAATGTTTGTTTTGTGATTCATCACAAAACAAAACTTCTGCATGTCTATGTTAGTGTCTTGCTTGTTGAAGCATATCATCATAGAAAATAATACTTTCTTTCTCAGACTGTTTAAATTGAACCCTCCAAGAATAAATGCCCAACTTTTGTACATCTTTGGTTATTTATATTTATTTATTCAAGTAGGGGTTGTTGTTGTTGTTGTCTGGCGATACTCTTCTCACTGGTCTGAAGTTGCTGGGCTTAGCTGGGAAAAAGCCACATATTTCTGGACCCCAATCACAATTTACCAACATTTGAATCAAAGTTTGATGACAGTTGTGTTGGTGGCGGTGACGGCGGCAGGGTGAGGGAGGTGGAGCTGGCTGTTTACTTATATTGATAGCGCTGTCAGTCAAAGCTACCTGGAGTCTCTGCTGGTTGCCTGGCAACCTCCACAGTGATGACAAGACAAGATGGGAAGTGACTTTAGTGAAGACAAGAAATCATAAAGCCATAACTTAACTGTCATTTTTACATTCTGCTTTTTGTACAGACTAAAAATATGATGTATAACTTTGGAATTAGTTAGCTTTGGAGGCGCTGGTTGACAGATGGGCAAAGCTAGGCTAGCTGTTTCCCCTTGTTTCCAGTCTTTGTGCTAAGCTAAGGCAGCTGCAACATTAACAATGCATTTAAAATCTTCAAAATTAAAAAAAAAATCTTCTTCAGATTGTTTTTTTTCTTGCAGATTTTTAAAATAATAAATGCATGAATACTTAATGTTTTAGTTTTTTAAGTTTTTGAGATCATACTTTAAAAGCACATTTTATGAGCTTGCAATTTCCCCATAGATCTAAATCACTCAAATGACTTTCCTTCAAATAAAAAAAGGAGAAGATATTCTACTATAAACAAAATTGATTACCAAAATTAGAAAAAGACAAGCTCCAGACAAGCCTTGAAGATTTGTCACTGCATGCTGTGCAGGTCAGAAACCCAAACTTTGCACCCAGGAGAAGCCATAATGGATCTTAGCAAGTCTGAGTGGCACTGTAGTTGCACATTATCTGCCAGATGGGCCAGCATAGGGCCTGCTGGAGGGGAAGACAGGGTCACATCCTCCATCCTCTTGCATTATGTAAGATTTATTTTTGGGTTGTACAGTTCAAACCAGTGTGGGTTTGCCAAGTGGTTGTCAGACAGTCAACCACTCTCAGGCTCTCGAGCAGGATGTGAAATCACCAGTTTAGCCGTCAAAAAAACTTCTTCCCCAAATCTATCAGACGGGCCGCCTCGCCAGTTGTAATTACTCAGCCAGTAAGACGTTTCCACCTGATCTGAGAAGAAGAATATTTATGGCATTAGCCGTTAGATCTATTCGCTCGCCGAATGAGGCCAACAGCTGCGTGGGATTCGCTGCCATGTACATACAGGTGTTGCCAGCGTGTTTTCTTCGCTCCGAGGCTCAACAAGCGTTTCCCAACTGGCACGACTTTGGGCTCGGTAAAGCTGAACCTTTAGGACATCCCTCGTATATGGCTCACTTTGTAGCGTCTCTGCTCTCTCTCTTTCTTTCTGTCTGTCTTCCAAACCCCTAATGAAATAACATCTCCAGCATAATAAGCCACGTGGGTGTCTTTAAATGAATAAAGCGAACCTCAGAGTCCTTGGAGGCTATGTGGCAGAGCTAATCTGTGGCTCTAAATTTGCTATATTCAAATATGTATACTGCGTGTTGTTGTAGACCTATACCATGTCATTGAAGGTGAGCTCAGAGTAGGTATAATTAGCCTCATTAATCCTGTCGAGTGCGAAAAAGAGGAAGAGACTTATTTTTTATTATGTCTACTCACAGTTTTGACGTAACTATTATATTTAGGTGCAATTTAATTCCTGGCTGAAGTGAGATTAACAGGTAAGCGAAGTATGTTGAGCCTAAAGAGATTTCAGTGTCACAAATTTGGCTCTCTTTTAACCTGCTAGATCACCATGGTAACTGATGCTGCACCGCTAACCTGCTCCGGTTATGTTCTGCGTTTAGGGATTTAAATTCCCTGTTAGAAACCTCCTCCTAGACGGATAGATGCTCAACTGAGGGTATACTTTACATCTGCAAACCCATTGAGTCATACATTCTGTAATGCCTCTGAACGAAGCTGTTTCTTCTTCATTGCTCTCCATTATAAAAATCCTCTTGACTGAAGTATGACTGGCCCATTATGTGAAAAAGAAGACTCAAGTGATGCATCAAACATCCCCTTTTTATGGTAGTGTGAACAGTCTGATGAAGAAAATCTGGGTTAAAAAAAGAATGATGTGATACCCATTATCTCTGCTTGGAGTTTTGGGCCTTTGTTGAGCCAGTTAGCACAAAGAAAGCCTGGCTACAGTATGCCCGACATGCTTCGTACTATACCGCTGAGGTTTTCCATGAGGAGGGTTGGAGTACAACTCTCACATGAGACCCGGGTTCACATCTGACTACTGCCTAGCGAAAGCAATTTGGTTGTAGTTTTCAGTAACTATAAATAATCACGTTTTGTCTCAAGTCACTGTGGGCTTTTTCTGTATTAAGCCAGATTACTGCAGTGAGTGGCAAGTAAGTCAACCATTAAACTTGCAGTATAGAACTGCTGTCTGCCTATTCTGGCAGTGAGAGTAATTACACAAAACAGTAAAAATTGCTTCTTGGGTTTTTGCTGTTGTTGCTACTCAGTAGGAAGCCACAGCTAAAGTCTACAAGCCTGGTTTTACTCCTTTGCAAAAGGGCGGAGACAGCTACAGACTACTACTACTTATACTACTTTCTAGTTTACTTGGAGTCTGCATGTGGAGTAGATTGGTATCTATGCCTTAAAGCACAGGCGGAGTTGGTGCCATTGTAGCATTGTCACAAAAAATTCCACTAAGAGCCTCACGTATACCCTCCCATAGCTAAATTTACATAACTAGGGCCCTCGTCTGGGGTAATCTGATGTTGGCTGCAGGTATAAGATTAGCCTTATTATTGACAGTGCTTCCCTCCAAAAGAATTTCCTTGTCGCTTTTTGTAGGGCACCGTTGCTGCATCCTGGGCTCAGGCTGGCACAAGACAATTGGTTAAAAGAAATATGAATGAGAGTTTTTTCACCTATAGCAGAATGACAATGAGGTGCGGACCGCTCTGTACAGCACCAGAGAATGGTCTGGCTATACGAGACAACTTAGACCCTGGTGGACCTTCACGTATGAAGACTTATGAAAAGTATAAAGTTGATCATACTGCCCTGCTGACATGAACACGGACAGCTACAAACACCGCGTATGTATATGTTATATTACTTTGTTGTCTGTTGTTTTGGAATCCAGAAGACTGGCATCTACATACTCCATTTCACTTGCTACATAGTGGCCATGTGGGCTCACAGACTTGGGGGGTACCAGCAAAACTCATCTTACAGGGACCTGAGTGGACCAGTCGCATCTTCGTGAATGCAGAACCCTGGCCTAACACTTGCCTACTCCATATCTCTTGCTATTGTTTTCAGCACTGGCAAGTCAGTCTTTGCTAGTTGGCTGGTTAAAATGCACCACTAGATGTGCACTAACGTGGGACTCTCACCCCCAGGTAGGAGATTTAAAACTGCAAAATACAGAGAGATTTACCTGCCACTAATAGGCTTCATCTGCATTGTGTGAACTTTTAATATTACTGATGTCGATTTAACTAAAAGCCCTGCACTCCAGCTTTTGAGAGAAAAAACTTCTAGCTTCTAACAAAAGCACCAAAAGAGCAACTTTCCTAGGAGCAAAGTGCCATCCTGGAACTTATCCGGTTCTCATAACAGATCTATGTTTACACCCTTTTAATCAGAGCTGAAGATTTTCTGCTTGAATGTTGTTCTGCGGGGAATTTTGTGTATAATTTTCTCCTTCTTTTATTCTCTTGAGTGCTGTTGCTGTTCGGTGCTGCCACAAGGACAAACTGTTCACAGTTGGTCTATAACAGGAACAGCATTCAGACATTAAGTTTCATTACCTGCAGCCTTGTTGCTCTTACAGTACGTGTCCTTGACAGTCAGCTCAGACAGCACAACAGTTTAAAAAATGGAACAAATAAAAAAAAGACAAAACTCAATATAAAGAACAAAATGTTGATGAAGAAAAAAAATGTGAAGAGGTCAAAAAGGCATCGACCAAATGATCATGTGGAAACATCAGGACAAACATAAAGAAATATCCTCAGGACGATTTTATATGTTTTGTTTTTGTATAAGCTGTTTTCCTTTATGTGATCCCATCAATACTCACAGTCTATTTTTAGTTAAATTTATCCCCTTTCTTCCTTTGTTCATTTCTTTCTCCTTTTGAACAGAGCTGTTTTTTTTAAATTATGGATTTTATCATTCCATCTGCAATTCTTATACCGACATCTACAGCTCTAACTATACCTACCGAGAACTGCAATGATCTCAGCTCAGTTTGTGCCGTTAAGCCATCAAAATCTATTGTTTCTTTGGAATTTATAGGTAAGTTGTGCTTGTTTTTATTGTTATTTGTTTTCATTTTAATTCACATTTTATTATGAACATATATCTCATTTAATTATCTCTTGGATCCCAATTGTTTTTATTGTCCCTCTTTATATCTCTATGCACTGTACCAAGAAATGCACTGAACCTTATCTGGTTTTAACACTTTCATGAATCTCGACAGAAACCAAACATTCATGCTCTGATGGGCTGCGGGCCTTCCTGAGATTGGGTGATGTGGATTTTTTTTCACGCTCCAGCGGCCAAAGGCTGGACTTCAGAGGTGGAGGTACAGACGGGTAGAGCACTCATCTATCTATCTATTTATCTATTGTTCCATTTTCCTGCACCGTGCCCTCACTAACTCACTCTCTCTGTTCAACCAGTGAGTCACAGGTCTGACATTGTATGAAACACACACTCAAACACACGCAAGCCTGCACACACTGTCATCAGTATGCCAGCTCGTTCACAGAGGAGTTGAAACAAATGAGAGGCAGAAACGCACCAAATCTCAGGATTTGTACAGTTTGAATGGCTTTACTGGTGTAGATTCCACCCTACATTTAGAAATTTTAAAGAGATTTTAAAGCTTAAAACGGGTGCATATTCAACATCCTTGGCACCACTATGGAAAACCAAAGTCAATTTGAATGAGCTTCCACCCATGTTACATAAAATAACCATTATACACAGAAATGTGGGAAGTTGAGAGAGTTGGTTGCACCTGGCAACATCTGATCTTATCTGAATATGGAAAATACATGTTAATGTGAGATGCAAATGGATGTGGAATGTTTGTCATTGCAATGCAATCAAATGAGCCAGCTTGATTTCTTGATTTTAGATTGGATCTCAGCCAGGTGGAAATGCAAACAGTACAGCATGACCACATACTAATGACTCCGTCTGGTGAAAATCAAGCCTTTTGCCTTGTTAACGTAATGGCTTATATATATATATATATATATATATATATATATATATATATATATATATATATACACATTTCAGACACATCATGAGCAAAACAAGCAGTCAACACCATGTCTGAGCATCTCTACCTTGAATCTGCGATATAGTAAGGACAAAAAAAATGGATCACATTGCTGATTTCATATGTAAGAAACCAATGCAACCATATACTTGAACAAAATTGGTTTCCAGTTTGAACATGTTTGGGCGAATTACCCCCATATTACGGCTTGCCATTCTGAGCTTGGAATAGCTTTACTGTGCGATAATTTTTTTTTTTTTTTTTTTTTTAAAGGACATATTACTGAGGTCAGTAGTGGAATGCTTTTCTCCTCGTTGTGGAGTTTCTATCTGACTTTGGTAGTAGCTTTAAATTTTAGAAAAATATAGCCAAATACAGTCTTAGTCTTGGCTTTATATCAGGCCTATTGTAAGGTGAAATTTTAGTGGTGCAGAGCAGCAGGTTGGCTAACATGTCATCTTAATGAGTCCCATTTATGTCACTGTTTCATACTTGTTCCGTTGCCTGACAACAGAAACAAAATAACTTGTGAATGAGAACAGCGTAATTAAGAATTCAACTGTAGTAAAATAATGGATTAGTGAGCACAGGGAGCAGGAGAGAAGTGGTTGTCTGTTCTGTGATTATTTGAATTACTTTCACCCTTTGAGTCCTTGAATTTTTGGAAAATTTACTTGGCTTGGACTTCATCATGAAGCCTATCATCTAAAACTGTAGCTTCGACTGCATCGACTGCACCAACAAACCTTCCCACCCTGAGGAGTTCTTACAAAATCCCTTTATGTGAATAAAGATTTGACAGCTGCTTCCAGCTCTTGCTGAACTTGAAGAAAAGGGAGGCGCTACGTGACCTTTTAACTTGCTGCACTGACTTTTTTTCCTACTAATGCGATGACAGTGTACAGGCTGAATTAATACCTGGCTGAGATCTGATCACGATGCAAGGCAGACCACCTCCAAATATAGACCAGTGTGTTTTGCATTGCATTGACGTGATGCAACTTGTACGTGTCAGAATTATCACAATTATGAATTTTTATCTTCCAAGTTGCAGTTACAACTAGAAAAATGGATTTCTATTATGTTATGTCAGTACGAAACCCTCACACAGACCACGTCTGTATTCACACAGCAGCCTCGAGCTGTCAGAAAACGTGAACGCTTGCAACTCGTTAACATTGTAGCCTTTCCCATCTCTACCGTCCGCTCAGAATTATGTAACCATAGCATCATGCCAGGTGTAAATGGGGTCTTAAAGGTCACTTTTTCCAGCCGCACTTTGTTTTGAATTAATCACCCCTCTCAGTTGTGGAGAGCAGCTACAAAAAATGTCCTTTTCAACCACAGAAGAAAGTGGCAAACAGTGTTTATAGCTAATTTAGCATGGTGGTGATACTTATGTTACACTTATTCACTACTGCTGACGCTGCTCTAATCAACTGCATTAGTCATTAGTATTTTACAGTTCACAGAGGTTAATATGTTCATAATTTTCATTACCTAAAGGGATAATTTAGCTTCAGAGGAGTTGTTCTTCTATCTTCTCTGCTTTCAGTAAGATAAACTGGAATCTCTGCAATGCCACTGCGTGCAGCTCGACGCTTCTCTAAATGATGAACCCAGCTACGCTCAGTTTGTGGATGTCATGGAAACAGGTACACTGAAAGGAGGAGTGGAAGTAAATCTGTAAACTTCAACAGATGTCTTTAACCTTAAAATAGCAGTTCAGTTAATTGGGGTGTCGAGGACATGAGGTTGTTTTTCAACCTGTTTCTCTTCGAGTTTAAATTGATTTTTACTCAAAACGACGTGTATCACTGTGCAAGGTTGTTTATGCAGCTGGAAATGTTCTTGAGCAAACAGACCTCACATTTATCTTTCAAGGTTACTGTCTAGCAGAGAACTGCAGAGTGGCTGCTTGCTTTGATTTTTATTCACTGCAAAACTACATTAAACCTTCTTAAATAATGTCAATGTTAAACACTACAATGCCTCTTTATTTACATTTAATTTTCACTTATACATACATTACTTCTGCTTCAAGCTGACTACAGCCATTGTTCTCTGCAAATAATGAATATATAGATTTCGAATAGTCGTCTCCGAAGCCTACAGCTAATAAATGATAAAAAAGAATATTTTGGTGGGAGTATCACTGCTGCTTCAAGTATTTCAAATTTGAGAGTACACCATCCAAAAGTTGCAGTTTTAAACTAAGAACGAAATAAAATGACTTACTTTCGCCTGAAACTAACATTTAGTAAGCAGTGACTCACCACCAAATTTGTTCCGTGGCGACGGGTTTAAAAAAACTTCAACCAAAGTAAAACATGGATAAGGGGTTGACTAAGATAAAAGATGACATAAAAGAAACGGAAAACGTCCAAAATGAAAACATCTTTTTATTGTCATACACTTTGTAAAGGATGAGTGCAAATAAAAGAGCTCGTGATCAAAAAAATCTACTCATCACTAAGCCATGGACCATAAGGCATCATTAAATACAAGCTTTTTTTGGAGCTATCATCTACAATACAAGGACGGAATCAAGGAAAAGAAACAACACAGCATCAATGCTTATGCAATCAGAAGGGAAAAAAATGGAGGGAAAGAAAAAACTTAAATGAACAGAAAACAAAAGGCAACAAAAAAACACAACACAATTTGTACATTCAAAAGGAAAAAAAAGGTCAAAAGATTCACAAGGAATATTGATATTACGGCAAGTGACGATAAAACATAGTCTACAATCTGTTATGTACACTTGGCACTAATGTTATATCTTTGATTGTTGTCCAGTCAGGTTGTTGTCAACTCTAGCATGTGCACAGGTCGTATCTCTTTTTTCTTTTTCTTTTTTTTAAATTTAAATGCTAGTCTAATCATTTATATAATCTATAAATATACTGAAACAATCATTCTCTCAAACAAAGCCGTTGAAAAGTTTTGCAAAGCCTGACGCAAAATTGGAGATCAAACTGCTCAATGGACAACAGTTCATCAGAAAAATGCTCACATACTTTATATATATATATATATATAGATATATATATATAGTGTTGATAGGATTTTTTTCATAACAAGAATCAATCTTTGATAGTCCATCTCATGCACTTGAAAGTTGTAAACAGTACAAATATAAATGATCCACTTACAATATTTGAATCCCAGCAATTCCAAAATAGACAGACAGACTCCAAAAAACAGCAGCAGATTGTTTGTATGCATTTTCCAACACTGGCAGATGTGTATATGATGAGGTGGAAAATGGCTATTTAACATGATTGGATTGTCTCTATCTATTCGACGTGGCTAGAGAGAATCAAAAGCAGTATACAGCTCGAATGGTGCCACAGCTTCCGATTCGTGATATGACTCGTACATTTAAAATATAGTTTGATTTACAGTATGAAGTAGAAAAAATGGCCTGGGGTGGTCTTCAGCATCCTGATATGTCTTTTTCTGATATGTTAAAGGGAAAGTTCAGTCAGATTTTTAAGTTACTTACTTGTTACTTTTACATGTGTGTCGCCTGTAATGCAGGAAGTCAGTAGTTCACACTGGAGGTTTGTGCAAATAAAATATTTCAGGTTTTTTAGAAAAATACAAGATTGGAGGTTATTTTTAAATGTGCTCCACATTCATCCTTACAGCAGTGTTGTACTCAAACTTAACTCTGTCAAGAACGTCACATCAGATGAAACATGAAGGCTGCTATGTCAGATTAAAAATAGGGAAAAATCAATGACAAAGAGGTTAAAATTATGAAAATCTTGTCAGCTGTCGCACTGATTATTGAAAGACATCTGTTTCCTATTCAGTGTAAAAATACAGAGCTGTATCGCTTCACTGGTAATCTATATAAAGTCTGAAAATGATGGATATAATTAAAGCAATTAAGAATCGCTGAATTTAATTTTCATCAGACAGGTAATGGCATATTGTCATCGCCTACTGAACACATTAAACATCCTTTTTAAGGTGTACTCAGACTGAACGTGAGCATATTTTCACCCTATTTGTATAGATATTCACATGTTAGGTGTAGGGTGGAGTACCCCAGAGGATGAGGTTTCCTTAGATCCTGTGCTTCTTCTCTTGTCTGTAAATTTAGGAAATTAAACTGTCTCCCACTGACAAATATTAAGTTGAATATAAAAGCAACCAAAAAATAACCCTTGTACATTATGAAACACTTAAGGCCACTTCATGGTTTCCACATCTACGTGCCTGCAATAGTCTCCATGATGTAAATTTCGTCATCTCGCCAGCACCGTGAGGGTCCATGTGGAATTTCTCATGGAAATCCTCAGTCATTAACACCTTTATAATGCATCAGTTAAAGCATTCAAATTCAAATGCTGAACTTCAAGGTACTTTGATGTCCATCGATGGCGCCCAAACACAGTAGGAAGTTCTAAATTCTCCAGATAGCCTGTGCTATGTTCACCCATTGTGCTCGGGACACCTCAGAAATAATCCCACTGACATACAGCCTAATCTGTAGCATTAAGACCTTCAGTAAAAACAGCTGGACTCTTTTTGTTTTGTCCTGAAGACGTTTTGCCTGTCATCCAAGAAGTTTGTATGTAGCATGTTTCAACCATAGCTAGCTTCTGCATAGTGCTTTACAATGCGTTTCTGTTCACCCATTTGCACATGAATGGCTGCAGAGCTGCCATGCAAGGTGCTCACTTGCCATCAGGAGCAACTTAAGTGTCTTGCTGAAGGACACTTAGTACAGCCAACCTTGCAATTTAAAAGAAAACCAGCTCTACTACCTGCCACGGCTACATTGCTCATGTGGAAACCATGAATTGACCTTTTAAGAGTTTGTGCCGCTCCAGTCTTGCTCAGTTGCTATTGTCGACTAACTCTAATTACATATTCCAGCACAACTTATGTTACTGAGCCAAGTTGCTGACTCTGGGGCTCTAGCACTGCTGCTACAAAAGCTTAGCATCTTAACTAAATGTTAAAGTTAGCAGTAGCATCCTTTAGCATCCTCTCATAGCTGTCTCTTTTAGCATCAGTGCACACAGTCTTGCATTTATTAGCTCAGCTGACATGAATATAACTGTTTGCATCCCATTCCACCTCTGAATGGATCAAGCTGCCTCTGTCAGTCTGAACACTCCCTTATTCAGCTGATTTCAAAATTATGAATTTAAGCAATTTGTCAGTGGTTGGAGTTAGAAATGATTTAGAATAGTAAATCTACAATCGTTTCTACTTCTCCCATTTAAAACTACTTGCAATGTGTTTTTAATGAGATTAAATATTTATGAAATATACAAATTCTCCAAAATCCACAGCACAAAAGTAAACGAAAACAAGTAAAATAGGGTTTTTGAATAAATATCCAAGATGAGGCTGAATCAATCTGAAGAATTCCATTTCAAAGTGACTACAACACTGCTGTTAAACAACTCTCAGTTAACTTTGATAGGCCACAAACAAACTCAGAGTCCATTTTTGACCTTTTGTTTTGTCATTTTAAGGTCATGTTTCTCCCTTTACGCATCCAACAATCACATCACTGCAGAGACGGGAATCTTAAAACTTTTTTTCAGTTTGATACATGACTCAGAAAGCTAATGTGTAATTTGCAATACTTTGTCATTAGGGTCTGGAAAGTTCATTTACTGACTGAATAAAATCACTTACTGCACTGATTATACCAACTTTTTTTTTTTAATCTGTATCTATTATATTGTGTATCTATCATTAGCTATTTAAGGAAAATAATATACATTTATTTCTTGGAAAATGGGGAATGGGGGGCTCAGTGGTAGCATTTCTAAAAGGTAAAATAATTCTGCAACAGTAGACGAGATACATTTCAAGTGTCAGCGATTTCACAGAACAGCATCAAGTGGGGGAGTCCCGGTTCTGACCGTTTTTGTTTTTTTGTTTGTTTTTTTTTTTTTAGTTTTTTTCCAAAGACTGTCATTGTTCAAACATCTTGCTTATGTTCACAGGCAATATTCAAAGCACAGGCTGATCAGAGAACAGTCTCCCATCAAAGAACTGGGCCAACACGTCCCCACACAAACAGGGAAGCTGGCTTCTTCACATTCAAATGGTACGGTGTAAATAAGAGGACATTTTTAAGTTTAAAACACAACTTTTTCAGACAAACATGTCACCTGGACATCCACACATGAAGAGACCATGAGGTACCACTTGACAAATGGTCTACACAGTTGACAGACATAAGGAATGGCAAGACAATGTCATGAAAATATACAATATGTGATGTACAACAGTTACATTCATTCAAAACAAAAACAAAAAAACATGGAAAAACATCTACATTTGTTCTCAAACGTTCTTTTTTGTTGTTGTTTTTTTTTTAAAGTCCAGGATGATGTGATCTGTTGAAAGTTACAAGCAAAGGTACATCCAAGAAATAAAATCAAATATTAATGAAGGGAACAAGTCAATAGTAAAAGACGAAAAAAAGATAAAGGAAAGATATCCAGTATGGTTTAAAATCAAACCAAAGAAAATATGAGTCCCGACTGCTTTTGAGAAACTGGACAGTCAACTTATCTGTACACACACATGCCAACATTCCATGAAAATACACACAGCACGGGCAGTTTTCATCACTGGGCTGGCTTTTGGATTCAGTGCATTCTTTAAGGAGGTGGGTTATTTATGTGGAGTTATGGCGGCTGCTTTTAATAGTTGCTGATTGTTTTGCTGTTTTAATGTCCCTAACTCATTTGACATACTCAGCTGACTTCCAGAAGTGCCCTGGGTGGGAAAGGCGGCGGTTCCTTTTTGGCAACTTTTCCAGTAAATCTACCAGCTTGGAGAAGCTGGGCCGCTCTTCCTGCTTGTAGGCCCAGCAGAGGAGCAGAATGTCCTGGGGAACACACAGACACACGCAAAAAAAAACAAATTGTTAGACGTTTCATTTCATTATCTCCAGATGTACGAGGGGGAGTGCCTGGTTACTGAATGATGCATGTCGTGCAAATAATGGGCCTGTATTGACTCGCTACAATTGGGAGAAATTTACTTTTCTCAAATATTTATTTAGTCTGAAAGGTTTTTAATCTGTGATGCACAAATGTTGAAGTGGAGGAATTGTGGGAGAGATGTGAGGCAAAGGACAAATACATGCAGGTGGTTTGAAAACAAGTTTTTGTAGCTCGGCCAACACTTAACATTCAAACTAAAGCTGTTTAATTAGCGCTTATTTGTGTAGGCGACTTAGCATTAGGTTGAACAGCCAGGCTAAGTGACAAGCATTAGGATACATGCATGCTTCAAATGTTAAGCCAGGTAGACAAATGACAGGCAAATGTTTGACCCCAGAGTTTGCATATCACTTTCTTGGGCTTGTCAATTAACCCTCACACTTTGGATTTCCTGTCCAACATATCTACCTAACAACTGCAAGGACCTGCTGTGTAAATGATTCACTTTGTCCATGACTAATTGAGTGACTAAGTGTTGTCAATTCCTGCAGAGTATGACTGTTTGACCAATGAACCAGTGGAAACGTGCTTGACTAAAACTCTTCATATCAACAACTGGCTGACTATTAGTGGTAGACTTGTTGCTTTTTAACCTTGAATCGTGGCTGATTTAATTTGGCTTTCCTGACAAGAATTTACTGTACAAAGAAGACTCTTTCATGTCAAAGTGAAGACAGATTCCTATACTGTAATGTCAATTCATTAAAATGTAAAACAAGTGATTGCAGAAGTATCTAACTAACCACAGTTAATGAAATTGAGATCATCCAAGTGTGGTAAATATGTCTTAAATTATTGTATAAAAAGACCCCTATATTTGGAAGGTCCAGCCACAGGTGAGTCAGTAGTCCTGGCTTTAACTACACCATGAAGACAATAAAACAGACCGAGAAACTCTGTGAAAGGGTTATTGAAAGGCATAAGTCATGGGATGGGTACAGAAACATTTCCAAGTCAATGAATATCCCATGAAGTACAAAGTATAAAGTGATGAAAGCAACATGGCACATGCATAAAGCAGGCTGTTCTCAGAAACTGAGGGACTGTGCGATAGACAAGTGACATGAGGCCACCAAGACACATATGACTCTTCTGAAGGAGTTACAAGCTCCAATGGCTGAGATATGAGAGACTGTGCATACAGCAACTGCTCTTCACCAGTCAAAGCTTTATGGGACAGTGGCAAAGAGAAATCCCGACTAGAGTTCAGCAGAAGGTATGTGGAAGAATCTGAAGTCAACTGGAAGAAGGTTCTTTGGTCTGAAGAGACCAGAACGGAACATTTTGGCGATCAGACTGTATGCTTTGTTTCCACATCATCACAAATACACCATCCCCACTGTGAAGCATGGTGGTGGCAGCATCATGGTGTCGAGACGCTTCTTAATAGTGGGTTCTGGAAGTCTTCTACAGGTTAAGGGTCAAATGAAATCCTGGAGTACAACTTGATGCAGTCTGCAAAACAACTTTGACTGAGAAGATTTGCTTTCCAGCAAGACAGTGACCCAAAGCAAACATCTGAAGCTACACACAAATGGTTTTAAGACAGCAAGGTGAATGTTCTGTAGTGGTTGAGTCAGAGCCAAGGCCATGTATTTGTGGGTGGACTTAAAAAGGGGCTGTTCACTCACAATCTCTGTGCATCCTGACAGAGCTTGACCAGGTTTGCAAACAAGACTGGGGTGAAATTGTGCAAGGCTGATTGAGACCTATCCACACAGGCTCAGTGCTGTATTTGTGGCCTCAGGTGCGTCTACTAAATGCTGACCTAAAGGGGGTGAGTTCTTCTGGATTTATTCTACATTTTACATTTTTAACTAATTGATATTACTAAGTAGAAACTGGTTTCACAAAGTCTATATACCTGCAGCATCAGGCAGCAGCAGGATCTATATGAGCGTCTCCAAAGCAACAGATTTGCGCACATTTACGTGTGAGGTACATCAGTGGCAGCGTCATGAATTAGGCTACTTATATCTATAAATTATTCCTGACGTGGAGACAGGATTGATTAGGATTTCATGGTAAATCATGCTGTGAACTTTTCTTCACATCAAAACAGTGAGCTGTCACACAGAGTCACAGTTTATAAGCTGCAGTTGAATCACTTGATACAAAGACATCATTATCAGGTTGAGTCTTGAGGTTCATCATAGGTGTTGTGATATTTCTATTCTAGTGTTAGTACAAGTCTAAAGGTATGAAGTCATAAGTTGCTGTGCTTAGATAAAATATCACTGTGTATGATTTTTTACCATTTTGGAAATAATAAGCTAATAAAAAATGTCAGTTACACAGTTAGCTGAGCTGAGCTGATTATTGGAATATATATTGTATTTTCTGACTTCATGGGTTCACCTTTTTTCTTAAATATGCAAAGCACCTCTTCTCCTGGCTCACCCAAATGACCATTAAAATAAATCAGTATTGTAGATTAAGTAAAATAAGTATCCAGTACTCCAACTGGTAGCTGAAATATTTTAACTCTGTACATACACACACATCACACAATATACTACACTCAGTTAAAATTCAACTTACATTTTTTTCCTCATGTGTTTTGTTGAATATTTGGCAATCCAAAAGTAACATAAGATAATCAAGTTGCATTACTTCAATATTAAGAAGAAGAAGAGGGAAGCTTTATTGTCACAAATACATTTTTACAGCATCGTGAAATGTTGTTTTCGCATATCCCAGTTGGGTTCAGAGCACAGGGTCAGCCATGGTACGGCGCCCCTGAAGCAGGAAGGGTTAAGGGCCTTGCTCAAGGGCCCAACAATGGCCGCATTGGGGTTTGATCTTCTGACCTAAGGTACTTGAGACTCGCTTTGTAAATATTAGCACATTAATGATGTTTTCCATAAATTAAACATTCAACTCAAGCTACTATCTTTTACCACTACTGCTCACAGCTGTCTGTAAAACTCAGTGATAATCTTTAATTAAAAACTAGGCATTAAAAACAGTTCCTTTCAACACCAAGGTCTTTGAAATACATTTATGCAAAAATTAAATAATGTTGACTTTCTAACTGTCTTCTTTAGAAAGTTTTAACTTGAAATTTCACTTATGAGCATCCTTCAAAAACTTCTTTTGTTCCTCAGTATCGTCTTAAAATCTATATAAATGTCTTTATCATGCAAAGCTTAAGTTTATAGAGTGTGTGGGAGTGAAATGAGTCAAGGAGTGCTTTAACGTGAAAATTATGCAGCAATTAATTTTGAGAGAAAGAGTGACGCATGAATAGCAAGAAGACAAAGAAAAAAGTCCTCACCGATATCTCCTTCCCCATGCCGGTTTGGGCGAGGTTGGGCTTCATCCCGCTGCCAATCTGCCATATGATCACCTCTGCTGGCTGACTCTTGTAAGGCCACTCACGTGCATGTAACTCGTACCAGATGGTGCTGTGAAGGCAGAGGAGCAGAGCGGGTCAATGCTTGGGACTTTCTGGTCATAAGAATAACGCCATTGTCTTCGAAACACACCTATAGAAAGTTCGCATACAGGCCAGAACAAAAGCTACCAGGCGATTTCAGTCACACCAACTATAAAGTCATTGCTGTTAGATTAATGTGCAGCTGTGGATGATGCCTCTGCACAGCTGGATCGTCCACGCAGATGCATTTTGGGGTAGAATTCTGTCTTCAAGTCTCACCCAGAAGTTAAAAAAGCAACACATTTTTAATCGCTACTCATGCTAAATTAGCATACACCACCTCGGCCGTGCAACTAACTTGTTTTTTTACATTCTGCTCCTGCACGCCAAGTTTGAGGAGAATTAAAAATAGCCCCTTTGCCAGGAGTAAGGGAAAAAAAACTGACGGCTGATTGTTGATGAATATGCAAAACCGCCACGGGGGTCACCTCTAGGTAACACAAAGGGCTAACAGAGCAGCTGGACATTGTGCGCCAGTGCTGCACTCTTCTTCCCTTTAGAATAATATAGTGACGAAACCTCCATATGGGGAACCATCTGAAAACGCAATTGTGTTAGGAGTCAACAGAGCAGGGTCCACCCCCACAAATGAAGCAGGATAATGGCAGCGGAGGAAGAACAGGAGCCACGGGGAGTTTTAATCAGCTTAGGACAAATTTTTTAAAAATGGGCTTTAGAGGAGGCGACCGAAGACGTCTTGGCTTGAGAAACTTGAGCGACACTCCGGAAAGCAATCAGTAGGCAGTAAGTGAAGGAATCAGTAAGATGATTTGGATAAAAGTATGTCAAATAAGACTGTTTTTTGAAAAAGGGGTGAGCTTGTGCGGATGGATGGATGATAGATAGATAGATAGATAGATAGATAGATAGATAGATAGATAGATAGATAGATAGATAGATAGATAGATAGATAGATAGATAGATAGATAGATAGATAGATACATAGATAGATAGATAGATAGATAGATAGATAGATAGATAGATAGATAGATAGATAGATAGATAGATAGATGTAATAAACATACAAATCATGCTGGTTGAAGAAACAAGGTGCCGAAATTGCTGGCATTTACAGTAAAGGTTCAAATTGTTGATAATTACCCCCCAAAATGTACAAAATTACTGTATCTAAGTACATTGTAAAAACAGAACAATAATAAGCTTAAGCACAAAGGGAGCTGCTTGGTCCTGGTGGAACAGGATTATTGGTTTTACTGCACAGTAAAGTTACAGTTTGGATAGTTTTGCTGCATAAATATAAGAAAAAGAGCACGTTCCATGTAGTATTTAGACAGTGAGTAATATCATTTACTACTGTATTATTAACCATGACTCAGAATATATGTCACATTTGTATTTATTCATTTTTATAAATGTTTACATTTGCAGCTCTGAAGGGAGAAACCACTGTAATGCACTTTTGCTTTTGCTTTTTTCTTATATCTAGGTAAAAATTGAAATTCCTACACTTGATTTATGCAGATTGCTGGACATGAAAGCAGACCACAAAGATGCATGGAAACCACTCCAAGCATGCCTTCAATCAATAAAACTGCTCCACCTTTCATTCAGTCCATTTCAACCTCTTCCTTCAGTCAGTTTAAAACTCTTAGATGGTAACTCTCTCTTGGTTTGTAACATTCATTCAACTAAGCTTCTGTAGACCTTTTGTTTGCTTTGTTATCGCCCGTTTTCCTGTCTTGTCATCCCAGTCATCTCCAATGTCCCACATGAATCAGAAACTGCCCTGTCTGACAGAAGATCCCAGCCGAAGCTCCTTTTTGCGGGCAGTCGTGATCTTCCACTGGTTTTATAGCCAGTGAGGTTGTATTGTCTGAGGTGGAGAGTGGATTGTGTCCTAGTAGACATCGAGGCCTGTTTTTTCCGAGCATGACGTCCTTTATTATGGTAAATCAGCATCCGGCTCAAAGAACAATTTGTTATAGTGGATTACGCAGTTCCCGACTGTGCTTTAAACGTGGTTAGAATGTCGTCTCACTGCAACAGTCTCTGAGACGTGAGATGACATCTCTGGAATTCAGAATACTTTATTTGTGGCAGCATAGTTTTTTCTGGTTGAGATTTAGAATGTAGTTTGCCTAAATGAAGGCACAATTCTTCCCAGGAGTCCAACAACGTCCAACAGTGGGATTTCTGGACTCCTTAATCGTATCGTTTGAGGCAAAGTTTGCAGTCGAATCATCTGTTTTAGAATTGATGTTTGGTTTAACTGATCACTTTTAAAGCTCGTCAGGGTCTGTCCCTAGGCTATATATCAGAAATGTTGGCCCCATAGGAGCCTGTTTGCAGCCTTAGATCCTCATTTGTGACCCTTCTGGTTTTTCCAAAGTCCAGACTGAAATGTGACCAAGCTTTTTGCCATCAGGCTTTGGCGTGACCTGCCTGAGGAGATAAGGCTGCAGAACCAGTGTTTTCTTATAAATCACTTCTTAAAGCCCACTTTATAGGCTTGCTTTTATGTGATGTTGTCTATTTTTATAGTCTATTTTTTAAAATTATTTGTTCATTTTACTCTCCTTTACCCTTTATTTATTGACTTATTTACATATTTATTCACTATTATTATTAATACTCCTAGCCTCGTCTCTGTAGTTTTACCCTCTATTTTCTTTTTTTCCACTTGTTCTTCGTCCTTACTTGGATATGGGTCTCTTGGTCTCTTATTATTGCATGTGTTGTCGTTTCATTGATTCATTTTGATTATTTATTTATTTATTTATTTATTACTATATTTACTTGTATTTTTCCACTTTTGCCTCTTTGGTCTTTCTCCTTCTGTTTGGACTGACTGGCCTTTTGTTGTTCAATGGTTTTCCTGAGTATCCTTCTTTCCTCCTTTAATCTGTCTGTAGAGCACTTTGTAAGCTGTTTTAAAAGGTGCTATACAAATAAAGGTGTTGTTATCATCAGTATAATAAGTGGCAGCCATGATAAGAGCTTCCTTTAATGCTAGGAAAGGGTGCTTCAGTGCTTCTTTTCTTCTCTCCTTTAGCAAAGGAAGCACTAGTCTACCCTTAAACATAAAGATGGAAGCTGTCTTATAGTTCCTTGTGGCTGCAACATTGTGCGCCGTCACATGAAGAGGTAGCCTTGTATGAACTATGGACCTTCTCTGGTTGTTTTTTCCTTCGTCCTTCTGAATTCTTGTTTACATCATTCCTTGACCCTCTTGATATTTTCTCTCAAGGTGAAGGTAAAGTGTTCTTAAAAAGACTATTTGACCATAAACCAGCATTTTTCTCCCACTATACTGTCTTATTACAACCACTAAAGACAGAAGCTTTGTAAATAAATGACAGCGAGCCATTGCTATTGCCTGCTGACTGAGTTAGAGCTAATGAGAGCGCACGGGCTCATTCGATGGCCTTTTAAACAGCTCCCAGCCCTTCTCTTGCATCCACATGGGGCAACCAATCACTAATCGGTGTGCACTTTATGCACTTCAATCAGCTTCTCCAACATCCCGCTGTCTTCCAGCTGCCGTTGCTTATTTGCGCACCACATCCACGGCCGAGGTTTCATTCATACAGAGCCAAGTCACATGCTTCTAAATCAGGTTTATGGGACCAAGCGGCGTCTATGTCAACATCGTAATTTCTATGTAATTAAGTTTTTCAGTTATTAATCCTGCTCTCGGTAAATGGTTTCAAGTTGGACGTCTAAACCCCGACAAAACCAGTAACCAAATTGCCAAATTTAAAATATCAGATTACTGCATGATCTGTCTTTGTACAGTAAGCAGTGAAAATCTGTATCTATAATGAGATCTGGAAACCTGTTAATGAGAGTTGCCTCTTTGTCACGTGGAAGTTTTTAGGAAGCAGCTCTGTAAAAGTCAGTAGGAATTTACTGAATTCGCACATGTATTTAGGGATTCTTCGTCGGCAGCGTTGTGTAATCAACCCCACGGCTCTGTCTAGACAAACAAACAGGAGGGCATCTGGTAAGAGGACACTCACCCAAAAGCAAAGACATCTGACTGTTTGGAGAACGGAAGCTTGTCCTCCTCTGTGTCCGGAGAGAGCTGCTGGATGATTTCGGGGGCCAGGTGACACAGCCAGCCGTTGGGGATCCTCAGTTTGTCTTCTCTCCGGCTGCACAGAGAGAAAACATAGATATTGTCAGGGTTTACTGACCTGCTGTATAATGCTGCCACGCCTTTACACTGCTGTATTTCACTATAGTCTGCTGTCATTGTAGATACCCATGATAAGTCTGCGATGCTTTTTAGTTTGCATTTCAGCAGCGACATCGGTGGCATGTTCCAGTAATTTCACACCAATTTCACTAACATCATTTATTTTTTCATTTATTAAAACGGCAGTGACAATCTTACAAGTTTGCGAGTCAGGATGCAGGATGGTTCTAATCAAGTGTTGATCACAGTCGGTGTCAAAGTGTACAATATAAACTTCAGGCTTATCAGCGAGTCCACTGAATCGTGGCATTACAATGTAAACAGAAGGAAAAGAGACAAGTAAAGTCGCGCCACAATCTCACTCCATCTGGGCTGCTGTCATGTACTGAAAATGCAACAAGAGTATACACAGCTGGGGCCTTCCTGCTGGCACTTCTGGTCGTGTAAAGCCTACACAACATGATCTTCGGTCCAGTCAGGGGTGCTAAAATACAGGCCATGCCAAGGTTTAGACACAGCCGGTCAGTTGATGTTATGTTGGTTGTTGCTAGTGACCAGATCACTCTGCTAGAGCGCTTCTAAAGCTCAGTTTTATATGCTCTATGTTTAACAATTACAAAAACAGGAATGTAAAGGTTGCTGCTTTTACTGGGCGTTAAGTTCTGTCGCTGTTCCTAGTAAAGTGTAGCTGGATGCCTTGACTTCATGGAGCTTCCAAGGCAGGGAAGCCTAATTACAAAAATGAGATTCTAGACAGAGTCAGGATAGCTTTTTCCAGTCTATAATTCTAACCTAAACTGAGCAGCTGATGATCATAATGTCACTTTTATCATTAAAACGTGGAGATCTTCTCATCTCATAGATAGACATAGAAACGACATAGAAAAGATTCCTCAAGCTGCAAAATGTTGTGAAATTCTGTTAATAATTGGCTTGGCTTTGAAGCCTTAATTTCACCTGTTGGCAGACGATACCTAAAAGTTAGATTGATCTGTTTCTGCAGCTGTTTGGACCATCATATCTTATGGTTTCCATGTTCTCCTACACAGGGTAATACGGATTTTCAGTGAAAATGCACACATTTCCATCCATTTGATGATGGGTATGCATCGATCTGCTCCACAAACAAGTCCTCCATCCATCCATCCATCCATCCATCCATCCATCCATCCATCCATCCATCCATCCATCCATCCATCCATCCATCCATCCATCCATCCATCCATCCATCATCTTCCGCTTATCCGGGGCTGGGTCGCGGGGGCATTAGTCTAAGCAGAGAGGCCCAGACTTCCCTCGCCCCAGACACCTCCTCCAGGTCTTCTGGTGGGACCCCGAGGCGTTCCCAGGCCAGCTCAGAGACATAGTCCCTCCAGCATGTCCTAGGTCTATCCCGAGGCCTTCTCCCGTGGGACATGCCCCCTCTCGATGTGGAGAAGTAGCGGCTCTAGTCCGAGCTCCTCCCTGGTGACCGAGCTCCTCACCCAATCTCATTTCAGCCGCTTGTATCCAGGATCTCATTCTTTCGCTCATGGCCCAAAGTTCATGACCATAGGCGAGAGTCGGAACGTGAACTGACTGGTAAATACAGAGCCTCGCCTTTTGGCTGAGCTCCTTCTTCACCACGACGGACCGGTACAGCGACCGCATGACTGCAGATGCAGCGCCGATCCGCCTGTCAATCTTGCGCTCCATCCTCCCCTCACTCGTGAACAAGACCCCAAGATACTAAAACTCCTCCACTTGGGGCAGGATCTCTCCACTGACCCAGAGAGGGCAAGCCACCTTTTTCCAGTCGAGAACCATGGCCTCGGATTTGGAGGTACTAATCCTCATCCCAGTCGCTTCACACTCGGCTGCAAACAGCCCCAGTGCACGCTGGAGGTCCAGGTTTGATGAAGCCAACAGGACCACATCATCCGCAAAAAGCAGAGACGAGATCCTGCGGTTCCCAAATAAGTCCTGCTGTGACACTTTACAGGATACAGCAGCTAGTTTATAGATTAGGCTGCAGAAACCCTGTGTCGATCAATACTGGAGTGTGTCTAGCAAAGTGGGTGGACATACAGTAGCACAGGATATCTGGAAAATTTAGAAATTTAAACTGTGTTTGGACAAAGTTTTGAGAAAGTATGTAGGATTCAAAACTAGTCCAGCAGCAGCTACTCTGCACAGCCTTTTCTCACAACTAGTGCAAAAAGTGTTTCAAGTGCATACAGTTCACACCATTACAGATTTTGGATTGCAGGCAGAGACATCAACACAGGGGTCCACATGGTCCTTCACAGAGATAACGGAGCATTGTGGACACATGGGCACAGAAAGCATTAACTGGCCTTTATTTATGGTAATATTTAGCAACTCTATCATTCAGACTCCCAAAAAAACTTGCAAATCGTGAGATGCAAAGCTTGTACCAAGCTACTTGCTTGATTAAGTTCCAGCACCAAAATATCGCACGAATAAACGCATCTTTGCAAGTTGGCCAGAGTGTGGGAGTCTGACTGAAACTTTTGGATACGCTCATGAAATAGATGTGCAAAGAGTTTCTTTGGTTTAAATGTTTAGCAACTCACTAGGTTGTGTTCTGGTCTTTATGCTCAGCCAAGCTAATCTTCTAAAGCTTATCATCTAAATCTCAACAGAAAAGCAAATAAAACCTTCATTTATAATGTTAAGCTACTTCTCTTAAAAAGGAACTGAACAACGTTTTGGTGGTAAACACTCGCAAAAGATGTGTTGGATAATCCTATAGACATTCAGATATCTAGAGTAGGTGGACCTGGGAGTTTTGGATAAATATGCGATTATTAAAATATTGTTTAATTTTAATTCAGCGTAGGAATCTCTCCATCAATATTATAATGTTTGTATCGTGTATATTACAGCTAATAAAATCCTATTGTGCATGCAGGTGTAGGTGTATTAAGACATTTCACTGCGCTGCTCTCGTCGGTTTCCAAAAAACCTCCACACATTTTCTGGGACGCTGATGAAAAGCTTTGGTCTCATGAGGTCAATCTTGAGCGGATACAATATGCGGTTAGGGGTGTGCTCGACCATGACACGGCAAATATACTCTATTTATTAGTGGAGTGAGAGCCAGATCCACCGTTTTCTTTGTTCGGTATTTCTGTTTGTGCTGTCTGTACAGAAAAATTCATCCATCTACTGACACCTGACCTGTTTTTTCTCTCTCTCTCTCGAACACCTTTTTTTAAACACTGTTTGTGTTCTCCGGCGGACAAGTGGGAATTTCATCCATGGCAACAGTAAAGAAGACAGAAGACAAACAGTTTCCAACTAATCTCCATCAATTTAAGTTAAATGATGGCACTCGTGTGAAATTCGACGTATTACACTTACAGCACAGACTTGGTTTTGAAGAGCAGGAGGGAGAACTGGGGCTGGAAACAACAGTCAATAAGAGCAAAGATGCGTCTAAGCTGATCTCGACTGTAAAACTCCTCCCCTTTCTGCAGCAATTTACAGCTACAACATCGGACACTCAGATCTAAACAATAACATCAGTATTATTTGCAATAATGCTTCTCAATAGTTTGTGGAATATCAGTTTCTGTTCAATGTGTAGCATTTCATGTGATGTACAATATTTCATATTATCATTTCTCAGGTGTAATATCTCAATTTCATTTGCAACATTTTAAATACGAGTGCAATATGTCACTTCCTTGTAAACGTTGTCAATGTAAAGTGCAATTCATTTTCATTTTCACCTCATTTTTCAGGTGCAATATGTAATTTCATTATTTTATTATCATGTGTTGCATCACCGATTACCTCAGTATAATTGCCACCATTACTTTTATTGTATTTTTTAATATTCTAGCTTACTTATTTTATTTCAGTAATGTATCGTATATAAATCTCTTTACTTTCTACTTTTAGCATTTCTTATGTTTTGTCATTTGTTTTTTCTATGCGGCATCTGGCACAAGAATTTCCTTTGAGATTAATTAAGTTTTATCTTATCCTAACTTAGCTGAGCTTAGCTTAGCTTATCTTACCATATCTTATCTTAACTCATCTTATCTAAAATTTAATTTATAAACATTTGCAGCATTTTTAAGCTGATCATTTATTATAATTAAATAATCTTAAAATTAATGTAGTAATAATTTGTATTTTGCTATATTTTATCTGTCTTGGTCCAAGCCATGTTTTCTGAGGTCACAGTGACTGTTGACCTTTGGCCACCAGAATCGAGTCAATTCATGCCTCAGTAAAAGTGAGCGCATTTTTATGATAACAGGACGTACAAACAACCCAAAAACACAATGCCTCCAACCACAGCTGTCGCCTGCAAGTAGGTATGATAACAAGCAGGTGACAAGACACATAAAAGAGCAAATCTGACACGTTGTTATTATTGTAAACAGAGTCCAATACATCCACTGAAGGTTTTGTTGTCCCTGCACCATATGGGTCAATATTGCCTCAGTAATGGCAGTCTGTCTCCGAGGCTAATTCTCTCACTGCCAAACAAAGCTGATGTGTATTGAACATAATTACCTGCCAGCCTGCAGAACCCCAGATATGGTGAAGAGTCCGAAGTCGGTGATGACGACTTTGCCATTGTCATAAAACACGTTCTTGGACTTCATGTCTTTGTGTAGGATCCCCTTGGCGTGGAGGTAGCCCATCCCCTACAGAACAGAGAGAGAGAGGGAGAATGTGACTGTCCTGTGATATTACCTGTACTGCTGGAGCGTTCAGGGGAATCACTGTTGAGTTATTGTACCTTGACCATCTCCTGTGCGATCTGTCGGGTCTTATTAACATCCAGGACAACCTTGGCATCCCGCACCACGGAATAAAGGGTCCTGCCTTTACACAAGCTGAAAGACAGAGGACAGTTCAGGGCTTAGAAGGCAGTGTTGTCGAAATCTAAAAGCAATTTAATTAAACCTGCATTAATCGAGGAACATTAGATCATTAGATTACAGCTTCTCTTAGTTCCTTTGCCCACCCCTTGGCTATGACGCACTCCTTTTTACTATCACTTTTACCATCACTTACTTCGTCAAAGTGCAGATGCTTATCACATTTATAGTCATAAGTTAAACATGACTTCACAAGGAAATTAAAATTAAATACTCATTTAAGGAAGCATCATATTTTGGGACATCAAATTGATTTTAATTCTTCAGTCCTTTTGTCGATTTGCTCCACGTAATGTCATGTAACCATGGACAGAACTGGTCGAATGCTCCACTGTCACGACCTGCTAGCAGCACCATCCATCCATCTATTAGCCATGCATGCTTCATCCTGCACAGAGGATCACTGGAGGCTGGAGACTCTCCCAGCTGACAGTGGGCGAGAGGCAGAGTGCAACGCTGGACAGGTCGCTGGTCCGTCACGAGGCTAACACAAAGAGACAGACAACCGTGCACGCTCACAATCACACCAGTCGAGAATCGCCAATTAACCTGCTGAGGGACGAAGCCAGAGCACCTGCAGGAAGCCCACGCAGGCAAACGCCAAGCAGAAAGTTCGATTCCAGAAAGTCCCTAATGTGAAGTGACAATGCTAACCGCTGCACCACCCAGGAATGGTTGATGGTTTTTGGGACTAGTTTGGTGACACATTTGTAGTTCTTTTACAATAAATTACAGTTATAGCAGGCTGACATGTTTCTGGTCTTTGCAATAGCATATAAAGCCCACATCCGTCACCTGTCAGCCTCTCTGCACTCAGAATGGTTTTAGTTCGCATCAACTCCAGTCATGCATCTCAATAATCAAACAATTACCGTGGATGTGACTGACATAGAGTGATTTTTTAACATGTTGATGTGTTTCCTGAAGCATTTCAGCATTTATTTTGGATTATGTCTTCCCTGAACTGCCAATAATGGTTTTGGGACAACCTTGGTGACACTTTTGTATTTCTTCTGCAAACAGAATTCCAATATATATGAGGCTGAACACAGTAAATATGATGGAAAATTCTGTTTTTTTAAATACTTTTTTAACATATTGCGATGTTTCCTAAAGCATTTTAGCATTTATTTTGGATTATATCTTGACTGAACTGCCAGTGATGGTTTTCCTTTGCCAAGAAAATCCACTACATCTACAATACATATCAGCTAGAAGCACTGGAAAAATGCCCCTCCCAAAACAAGAAAAAAAACTTATTTCAAGGCACTTTTACCTCAAAATAATTTGTCTTAAAACAAGTCCCTCCATCTTGCTGAAATGCTACTTGTAAGGTGAATTTATCTTACATCAAGTGAGTTGAGAAATTTTGACTTTAAATAAGACGAATAAACTTGGTAAGATGTTGAGTTTTTGCAGACATGTTTATGATTGCAATAACGTGTCATATGTCAGCTCCCCTGCACTCAATTCACAATTTTCAATTTCCAATCATGCATCTCAAAAATCATACAAAAACTTATTTGAACATACAACACAGTGAATATGACGGAAATGGGGTCTTTTATTTTACGTATTGGTGTGTTTCCTACAGCCTTTTAGCATTAGTATTGGATTATATTGTCACTCAGCTGTCAGTGATGGTTTCGGGACTCATTTGGTGACACTTTTGTAGTTCTTTTGCTTAAAAATCCACTATATCTGCAATAAATTACAGCTATAGGAGGCTGCCATGTTGTTGGTCTTTACAATAGTATATAAAGCCCAATCATGTGTCTCAAAAATCATACAAAAACCTATTTTAAACATACAACACAGTAAATATGACGAAAATTGAGCCACTTTTTTTTAAACATATTGCTGTGTTCTTTAAAGCATTGTAGCATTAGTATTGGATTATATTTTCAGTCAACTGCCAACGATGGTTTGGAACGAGTTTGGTGACTCTCTCGTAGTTATTTTTTCTTTTTTTCCACTGTTTATGGTATTTACAATAGGCTATAAAGCACACATCTGTCATCTGTCAGCTCCCCTGCACCACAGCAATTTTCAATTTCCAATCGTGCATCTCAAAAATAATACAAAGTAATAAAGTTTGGTGACACTTTTGTAGTTCTTTTGCTCAAAAAAATCTAATATATCGACAATAAATTACAGCTAGGAGGCTGTCATGTCGGTGGCTTTTACTAGACATAAAGGTAACACACTGTCTTCACTGCATGCATGTTTGGGGTTACACAGTACTCGTAAGATGGGGCTTTTCTGTGTGGAGTTTGCATGTGATTTGGTTTCAACCACAGTCCATAAACATGTATGGAAGGTTAACTGGTGATTCTAAATTGGCTCTAAGGCTACATTCAAACTGCAGGGCTTAATGCTCAATTCAGATTTTTTTGTGAAATCCGATTTTTTTGCGAGTTCATTCACATTTCCAATTGAATGCGACTTGTATGTGATCTCCTGTGTGAACTTAATACAACCCAAAAGTGTCCCGCAAGTGCAGAAGAGGACACAACAATGTCACACGCAGTGAGCGTGCTCAGTGTTTGCGGAAGTAAACATGGATGGTAACGGTGCACCGTATGTTGCAATTTTAAAATTGTTGTCCAACCGGAGCCAGCACATTTACAACCTAATTGTTTTAAGGAGAAAATTGAAAAGGAAGAGAGCCAGGATTTCGGCCGTGGCATTTTGTGGGGCAGTGGCAGCAACGTCTGTCCAGAGAACAACAAAACCCACCCGGTTCTGATAAGGCCTCTTGAGTTTGGCCTGAATAGAGCTGTTCCCTCTAAATATTAATTGACTCCGAAACCCCACTTTCCCTCCAATGACTGGACTCCACATTATCGTCCGCCATGGTTATTGTTTTTGTTACATCTCCCGCATACTTGAACGCAGAATAGAGACGTTTATCGTGTATCAATGGTGTGTAGGTCGGATATATGCGACCCGGCCGTTCAGACAGAAGTCGCATGGCAACAGATCAGATACCTATCAGATTTAGGACCATATATCCAAGTGTCCTGGGTTGCATTTGAAAAAATCAGATCTATTTTGTTCAGACTGTCACGCAAAGATCAGATACAGGTTGCATAAGGGCAAAAAGAAGCGGATTTGGGTCACTTCAGCCTGCTGTCTGGATGTGGCCCAAGTGTACAAGTGAGCGGTGGTTAGTGTCTTTGCGTTGACCTTGTAATGAACCAGGGATCTATCCAGGTTGCAAACCAACAGGCTCCAGTCTCTTGTGACTCTACAACAAGATAAAACAGCTATAGCTAATCAATGGGATCGATGGATGGATGCCCACAAACAGCGCTACAGTTTTTGTTCTCTTCGTGCCTTTATTCAAAAACCAAATATGAACAAATCTATAAGAAATCTGCTCTTGGATTCAGACTAAACCTCCACTTGCAACACTGACAGTCCCTCAAATAAGAAGCGATACGGCTTCTTTTCTCACTTTGCTTTAAAACGGTCAACGTGTTTTACCTCAGTTTTAACCAAAAACACACGAAAAGTTCACGAAGGAGGCCATGTCAGCGTTAGTGCAGTCTGAGATGTTGTTAGAGGATAAAATGTCATCATCCTGGAGTGAAACGTGAGCCCACAGTGTGCCGGGGTGAAGCTGCGTTTCGGCTCGGCGGTGTCACATTTCTGGAAGGGTGCCGTTAATAGACAGGTCTACAGCCACCCCCTGCCTCACTCTCCAAGCCCTCCACCCCAACTGTGCCACGCAGGTGACCAACAAAGCACCCGAAGCCAACAGTTCATGCATATTCATCCCAAACAACAACCTGACAGCAGCTACATTTTCTGTCCTCCCCTGTCCTTTTTTTGTTGCCACCACAGAAATGCAGCCAAGATGATGAAAAATAACGAAACTGCCCGGACATCACCCCTGTGCTTTGAAATGAAGTAATTACGGCATTTACACAGATAGGAACCCGGCAGGAAACATCATAGATGACCCCCGCGCTCGGCAGAATCAATCCACAGTTGGTCGTGTCAAAGGAAACAATCGAAGAACAAAGAAGCAATCAATATTTATGTTTCCACTAATGCAACCCGAAACCCCGTCACCCTTCATAAACCAACAGCGCCTCGTTGGGGTGTAATTTTACGGACGTGTCACGACGCACTTTGCAAGTGTGTGATGAAGAAAGACTGTTTTCCTCGTCTCTTTGATCAAAGCAGGAGACTATTGGAAAAAAAACAAAGACACCTGTTGCACTGACATTTGCCGTCATTTTCAACAATCAGTGTCGAGGATTGCCGAGACGCAGCCAGCTCATCTGTCAGCCCCCCCTGCACTCGCGGCAATTTCAGCCCGGCGTCGACTCCAATCACGCATCTCAAAAATCATACAATCAGTTATTCAGAACATACAACGCGGTAAATGTGAAAAGAATGGAAAAAATGGAGTCATGTTTTATGTATTTCTGTACTTCCTGAAGCATTATTAAAGCTATAAATCCCCCCCATCTTCTCTTTTTAGAACAAAAAAATGAAGAGATAAACAGGAAAATACCAGCGGGAGAGAGGCAAATATACAATCAATTTCCCTTTTAACATTATTAGCTCTGCTGCTTAATGAAATGAGAGTACTCCTTGTGATGCTCTTTAACAACAACGCAGCACTGACTTCTTCGAAACTGAGAAAATATTCACTAAATACTGCAAAAGTGTGAATCCCTGAGATAATTAAAGGTGTTTGCCAGGTGCACGGTTTGTGCCTCATCTGCTGTCAAACTGGAAGTCGAGACAAATGCACCGTCGCTGTGAGGTGTGGGTGGTTGGTCTATTCAGTAACAGTAGCAGCCTGCTCTAATCACAACCTCTTGGTGTTTTATTCTCAGCCGGTCTAAGCACACCGTCCCGTAGGGGGGCAGATCTGTGCAACGGGACGAGGACCGACCGCAGAGACGCAAGAACCACGCAGCGACCGGATCAGAGGCAGAGCAAAGCACGGATTTCAGAGATGTCATGAAAACTTTGCAGGAGGATCAGCAGGAAGAAAGTGATGAACACAAAAAAATGCAGTTTTGTTGACTTTTCATCCATTCCTCTTAATTTACAGCAGATAATTACCTACACAGAAACACTTTTTGAACTGCAATGTGCTATTTTCAACACTTTTGATCAATGCCTGTTTGGTATGTGATGTTGACAATAACTATAAAGTAATAAACTAATAAATTATGACCACTGACAGGTGAAGTGAATAACATTGATCATATTGGTACTATGTGGTGTTCTGCTGATATTTCACGACACATCATGACAGCTTTCATCAACATCATCATCAACACCATAATGCCTTACGAGCTTTCTGGAATAATGCTCACAATGGACAAATTCTTACATCTACAGGCAAGCCAGTCATCATTTATACAGAACATTAAAAACAGCAAACATTCGCCCAAAGTGCTTTCTGATGGAGAAGTAACATTACAATGTAAGGTTATCACCCTACAATTATACACAGATCAGCTACAACAGTCTGACCACTGACAGGTGAAGTGAATAACATTGATCATATTGGTACTATGTGCTGTTCTGATGGAAAACATTGGATTTTAACATCCATGTTGATGATACTTACACACCCAAATTAACATTGTCCCACAACAAACACACTCCCTCATGCAAATGGAAATCCCAAATGTCACTGGCCTACCCCCACAGGAAAATGCACCCCACCACATGGAAAAACATCAAACAATCAGGAACATGTTGAGGAACATGACAATGACCCAACATGTTGATTTGACCTCCAAACTTCCTACACCCCATTGTGATCAAGCATCAACAGGATGCAGTGGAACAAGTTTGATTGACAGAGGCCCCACTGCACAAGCCAGAGCACCCAAAGGATCCAGTGTCAACGTCCTGGTTCCAGACCCCATAGGACACCCTGAGAGGTCCTCTTGACCATGTCCAATGGTTCAGAGCATTTTTGACCACATAAGGGGACCAACACAATATTAGGCAGGTGGTCATAATGTTATACCTGATTGGTGTGCACTTATAATGCAATCTAGTTTTTTATCTGATTTTATACACTTCAAATATGATTATTTAAATTTCTACTGCAATATTTCATACTATACAGATATTTTGGGCTATACAGAACTCTACTTATTCAGATGAAGTGTACAAATCCAGTAAATTCAGTTATTTGACTATATTGAAAAGTAACTATTGGTATACAGAATATAATTTAATGGATTCCTGCAGCATAGTCACCCTTGCATTGGTTAGATCATTTCCCCCTGCAGATGCCTCTGTAAATATCTGTAAATATTCATGCATTCCCTCTGTGCTGCACTGTGGATACGAATTTACCTAAAACCACAATCTACTGCTTTTTTATGGTTGCATTGGATTTTTTAATTTGTTTTACATTATGGTGTTTTGTTTTTATTGCCTTCTTTATATAATATTAGCTGCATGTTCGCACTTCAGAACTGGAAAACTCTACCCCTGAGTCACGATGCATACTAAAATATGCTTCATTTTGGAGTGTGCTGTTGATGGGCACCAATGTCGGTGCAATTATCAAGGGAACTACAGGTGCTTTGAAAAAACATTACATACAGTGCAAATGGAGGAGAGACAGTATTAAATCTCCATTGTGGCACAGTTTGATGAACTCTCTCAACCTCAAAACCTGCTGGTGGATTTATAAAAATTGTCGAATATTACATCACTCATCAAAAGCACAGAAGACAAAAATAGAAAGAATAGTAATATTTTCAGTTTTCTGACAGTCCTTGAACTAATTGTCTGTGATGTTTGGATCTGTCAGAGCCAAATCCAAGGTTAAAATCATGATATTTCATCAAAATCACTTTATTCTAAGTGTCCAAGTATTCTGAATGCCAACATTGTACATTAACTCTAACCAGATTCTGTCAAAACATAAAATTCTGTGCTCCTTGGCACAACCATGAAGTAATTCGTGGCTCAGCTGCAACTAATAGCTGCCACATGACAAAAAGAATGGAGTTTTTGGCTGAACTAGGCTGAACTGCAGGCTGTGTAGTGCAAAACAGATAGGAGAAAAGAATGGAAACAAATAAAACATGTGAGTAGAAACATATTGTTAGTATGTAGAGCCCCTGTTTTTTTTCTAGTATTGGTAACATCTTTGGACACTTGGAAAAACTGTTAACAAAATCAAAGCTTAGAATTGTGCTATTTGGTCAAAACCCCTTTATATGTGTTTCACATAAAATTTAAAAATAAAGCTTTTGCAGAAACATAGAAAAACCAGTAACTGAGCTTTGACCAACAGTGACAGCTCAGGGACTTTTCAGCTAAACTGGGATGAACTGCAGGCTGTGTTTCCACTGAGTATGGGAACAAATTAAAAATGCGAGTCATAAAATATCTATAGTTTGTAAGCCACTGTTTGAACTACATATTAATTAATAAGTTGCACATATTGGGGGACAAAAGTCCACATTTGTTTTTTCTTTTTTCATGGTTAATTACATTTTAACTCTGTTATACTGCATAAGAGACATTTCTGACGTCTTTCTGCTTGTAGACATGATTGTGTTTTCCATAAAGGTGACAGGAGCAAAAAAACGCTCTTTGTTTTTGCTCCTGTCACCTTTATGCTCACTTTAGGCTCATTGTGTTTAGAGTTCAAAGGGCTAAAATGTTTCGGAGTGTGTACTAAATGTGTTTTCTGCTCACTGTGGTCTCATTTTGTGTAGAATTTAGAGCGTTACAGTGTTCTAGAGTGCGTACTAAATATGTTTCAGGCCCTATATGTTTATATCTGTACTAAGCACTAATACTATACTATAAAGATTAGTATAAAGTACATATTGAACAAAGCTCTACCAAAATGTTTAAAATTGACCTGCAGATTGGATGACCAAGCTATCTTGGGCAGCACAATCTGTTAACTCTCACCTGGTGATGATGGCCAGGTGCGGCGGGCTCATGCAGGCGCCCATGAACAGCACCACGTTCTCGTGGCGGGTGTTGCGGTAGGCCATCACCTCGCGCTTGAAGGCCTTCAGCTGGTCCTCGTTGTCGCGCTCGATGTCGATAAGGCGGATGGCCACCTCGCCGTGCCACCGCCCGTGGAAAACCTTGCCGAAGCGGCCCTTGCCGATCATCTCACCGATCTCCAGCTGCTCGAAGGGGATGTCCCACTCCTGCAGGAAGATGCTGGTCTGGCTGGCCTTGCGGGGGAAGTTGCGAGCCGACAGGAGAGACAGGTTCATCTCCTCGAACTCGTCGCCAGAGTCCTCGTCGTTGCCCTCCTCGTTCTGTGACACAGCAGAATTGAACTATACTTTAGCATCTGTAAGCCTGCATCTCACAGATTTGCAGATTTGCAAGTATGGTTATTAAAATCCTCTTATATGCAACAAAGAGGTGGTGTTAAAATATTCTCCCAAGATGTGGAAAGCACATATTTCAACATTCGGCTGCAGTCAGATAATTACAATCCTCTACAGCCTTCTTTAAAATACATTAAGAGGGAGTTCTTCATGCCTTCCAGCATCTTTTTTGCAGAACTTTAGATCCTTTCTGGCATCCAAAGTTGTATAGTAGTGTAGTAATAAGAAAATATGCATCAAATACAGATTTTTACTTTAGATGGAGGATAGTATATGAATTTATGTGTTTGTGGCAACAGTAAATATGTACTTTAATAATAAATATACTCTGATATATATGGAAAATACACATATGTGCAGGTTGCCTCCATATAAAATAGCACATATTGTGTGCACTTGAAATAATGACTGGCTGTTTGGGTGATTACCAATAAAAGATAGAGAGTTATGAAAAGAGAAAACAACCAGAGGCACAAAATAAAAGATTTTTTCTGATTTGATTTTAAATATAATGCACTGCAAGAGTGAAAACGACCTATTCAGAGACGCCTGCTGGAATATCATTCGAGGCAATCTGCATCACATTTTCTCAAGATATATCATTGTTATAGAAACGGCAGTGATGAGCGGCGAAGGCGCTTCTTTCCCCCCCTCCATGCTGCTTTTGACGCATAACTTACCTGGAGGCTCCCCGGAGAGCCGAGGGAAATTAAGCTAAATGAGAGAACGACGCAAATGACTGCGACAAGTGATGGCAGGAGCTGTATTTTGTCTTCATTCAGATTCACAAGTAATTTCACACTGACTGATTACTGACAAAAAAATGTGGAGAAGTAAAGCGACGTGACGAGTGAAAAGTGAAAACACTGAGATGCACTGAAAGCATCAGAGGTTGCAGAAGGACTCACGTCTGATGTAGGTTCGACTTCGATTTGAAGTAAAGGGTTGCCCTCGTTCCTGAAAAGCAGAAAGAACATGTAGAAATGAATCCAAGAGGAAACAAGACAAAGAAAGAAGATCTCCTGTTACACATAACTTGGGTTTTTAAATGGCGTTTAAGTTCTTTATCGTCTTAATGGAGGATAAATGCTAATTTTATGTAGGATTCTAACAACACTTCAGTTTTTAGTGAGATCTCCAGAAAGAGTGATTTAGAATAGCTGTGATGTTTTCCTTCGAAAGCTGCAGAGCTCTCTGGGACTAGTGATTGTGAAATAAAAGATGCTGCTAGTGGTTAATGTAGCCTTCACTTGCCAGCTGAAATGAGGCAGAGATGAGGCGTGGGCTGAGGAGGGTTCCAGGTTTTTTATTTTTTTTTAATTTTAAAACTTGCAGTCTTCAACCCCACCTGACTTATTAGCTTTGTCAAATTTTGAGTATCTCCCTCTGGAGGTTTTTCAGGATGGTTTGCACATACGAGAAATCTGACTTGGTGTTTTAGTGCATAACAGTAATACACTGAATTTTGAGAATAAAAGATTACAAAAGCAAGTGTTGTAAGTGTTACTAGACAAATGAAAGGCAAGGAGGGATGGGAATCGAAAACCGGTTCCTGGTGAGAACCAGTTCCCAGTGTTTCAATTCCTTGGAATCATTTGTCAATTTTGCAAATGATTCCCTTACTGATTCCAGTGGGCGTGAATGATGTCATCATGCATGTTGCGTAGCTTACACAAGCTATGCAACATGCGTGGTGACGTCATTCACCAGTGCAGCCAGCAGGAAACATGATGCCCAAGCAGCACAAACGCTCGAAAGTTTGGTTGCATTTCACGAGAAAGGATGACAACAGGGCAACTTGCAGTACTTGCAAAATGGATATTTCATCAAAGGGAGGAAATATTACCGATATGCAGAAACATTTGCACACAGCATGCGATAACTTTGAATGAATGTCGCATTTTCGATCTGCTATGACTGAATCTGGACCTGTTTGTTCTCCTTTTTTCCAAATGAGAATCGATAAAGAACCGAATTGTTAAGCAGAATTGAAAATCGAATCGGAATTGTAAAAATCTGATCCATTCCCATCCCTAAAGGCAAGTGTAGTAAATTTAAAGAATTATAAGAATTATAAAAATATTAACAATGTGCAGAAATGTGCAAGTTATGTGCCTGAGAACACAGTAAATCATGTAAGTCACTAGAAATATGCAAAGGACAGTAATATATCCTATATAAAAAGCTGTACATTAATGCATCGAGTCAATATCTATGGTTTGCTGCTGTTGAGAAAAAGCACTTTTACATAGTGCATAGTACTGTGAACAGACTTTGACCAAACTCATAAAAGGATGCGTAAAATTGGAAGAGTATCCCTTAAAAATATGTTTTCATCAACTGATCAGCCACAACATCCTGACCATTCTGTGAATAACATTGATCATATTGGTACTATGTGGTGTTCTGATGGAAAACCTTGGATTTTAACATCCGTGTTGATGAGACTTAGACACCCAAATAAACATTGTCCCACAACAAACACACTCCTCATACAAATGGAAATCCCAAATGTCACTGACCTACCCCCGCAGGAAAATGCACCACACCACATATATCTTTGTTATGTTGCACAAAAGACATTGTTGACTTATTTTTATCTTTAGCCCTGTCCATAAAGGTGCAATACAGTGAAAAATGAGTTGACAGAGAAGACCCAGAAACCGCTTGGAGTTCAGAGGTCTACTTGGAACTTTTGTGGTTGCATATTAATTAACTTTAAGGAAGATTTCATATTATGGCTGCATTGAACAAAACAATTTGGAAGCACTGATTTATTGATAGGAAGCTTTGTTCTAGAACAGTTTATTCTCCTGATGCATTATTGCAGTCTTAGATTTAAAATATGATTGAAGCCTTACTGTATTATGTATCGTTATAATGACAGCAGCTACATCAGTAAATGTTTAGTGGATCTTAACGCTGTCAGTTCTCTTGCGTACCTTTCTCCTTCTACCCAACTGAGAACATTCCTCACTGATTGCACCTCAGTCTGATATCTTCAAGAGGTCTGCAACCCCTAATCTGGAAGATGCAGACGAAAACTCTGAGGGACCGAAACATTTGCCGATGAGTTCAGCGATCCTTCTTTTGTGCACGAGAGCACTTTAACACAATAAATACGCTGCAGAGAGTATTTTGACCTTGGCAGCGTGGCTCCATATCAGAGCTGTCTACCACCCTCTTTAGTGAGAGGGGTAACCTCCTCGGTCTGCTTTTACCAAAGAAACCGAAGATGAGACATCTTGTTGATGCCGAATCATCTTGGTTACACATGAGGTCCTTTATTGAGGCCATTTCAGTCACTCGGAGATGAGCCACAACTTCTTGTTTTTGGTATTGCATTTGCTCAGTTTTCCATTGCCAGGCTTGATTTGATTACTTTTAAATATTGTTTAACCTTTTTGTTGATTTTTTATTACAATAGGTTTGGGTATTTTTAGGCATCTTTTCATTTTTCTGCTGCGTTTTATTCCATCAGAATGTGTATTTTGCTTCTTATTTAGTTTCTTGTCCAGAGTACACTGGAAAGAGTCACAGAAAAACAGGCTTTTATTGTGCAAATCACCTGCAACGGCCCAACAGGTGGCAAAAGCACATTGATATGGAGACTAAAATGCTAGCAGGTTAATGTAAGAAGGGCCAGTCCTAATTACAGGCAGCCCTTTCTGATTCTCGTTTTTATTAACATAGATTTTTATGAAATTTCAAGAAGCGTTTGCCCCCTGAGCCCCTATTAATATCTGACCCCAAGAATGAACATAGTCACATAACACAGCGGGGGCCAGCAGCACGACATAAATGAACCCACTTCCCTTATTCAACCCATCCACCTCTGTGCACATAACTGGCTGTGCAACATCAGTGTGTAACCTCTCACAACCTTTCTGTGGTATATTAACACATCTGGACTCCGGTCAGAGACCACAGGTGAGGCAGCGTATAAAATAATGTGATTCCTGTGGCGCCACGGGCCCCGAGCACCGGTTCGATTTCTGCTCTAATGAGGGAATCCTGCAGGGTGTTGGGGTCTGAAACAGGCCCTCATTAACCCTGAGATGAGGTCATTAAAGCTGGAGAAATCTGCCAGCTGCCACCACAAGTGCATACAAAGATGTGAGCAAGGAGGGACAATAGCATTAATTAAATCAGAAGAATATGGGTTGTGTAACTGCGCTAATGTATTCACATTTGTCAAAAGGCCGAGAAATGCGCTTTGAGGGTGAAAAAAGGGAAAAATTGTGAAACAGTGCAATATGTGGAATTTAGAAACACACTGCTTTTTAGAGATTTTCTATATATTTAGCTGCATTTGACGGACCAAAGCAGGAATAAATAGAACTCTATACACCGATCAGCCACAGCATTCTGACCACTGACAGGTGAAGTGAATAACATTGATCATATTGGTACTATGTGCTGTTCTGATGGAAAACCTTGGATTATGACATCAGTATTGATGAGACTTAGACACCCAAATAAACATTGTCCCAGAACAAGCACACTCATTCATGCAAATGGAAATCCCAAATGTCACTGGATGAAAATTCACCCCACCACATGGAAACAACATCAACCAATCAGGAACATGTTGAGGAACATGACAATGGTCCAACATGTTGATTTGACCTCCAAACTTCCTACATCCCATTGTGATCAAGAATCAACAGGATGCAGTGGATCAAGTTTGATTGACAGAGGCTCCACTGCACAAGTCAGAGCACCCAAAGGATCCAGTACCAACGTCCTGGTTCCAGACCCCATAGGACACCCTGAGAGGTCCTCTTGTCCATGACCAGTGGTTCAGAGCATTTTGAGCACATAAGGGGACCAACACAATATTAGGACGGTGGTCATAATGTTATACCTGATCAGTGTATATTTCCTTAGCTCCTCAGAAGCTAAGGTAACTATTGTGATGCCTTTACTGACTGATCCCAGTGAGCAAATTCCTATTTTGCACACTCAGGTCAGATTGCAAAGTCAACTGCCATAAACGTCAGCATTTATTTAACATGTACATTTACTGCAGTAGTTCATCTTTTGCCTTCCTGCAATTTAGTCCTAAATGATATTTCCTCAAGGGATAAACATAATTATAAGACAAAAAGACTGTGTGAAAAATGCTACACAAGGTATCCTTGTACGTCCTTGAACACATAATATGTCAAAATATAAGATACTACCCAAAGAGAAAATACAAGAGGGTGATTCTTTGATCTTTTAATCAAACTCTAAAACACTGTATGACAAATTTGGAGCCTCCGTTCTACACATGTATTCACTTAAAGACTCTTTTAGTCTCCATAATGGCCCAATAAAATGGCAATTAAAACAGCTTAATGTGTAAATCTGCTGTACTAACAATGTTGATAACAGGTTAAACCATGCTTGTTATGTAGGCAAAGAAAAGATTATATTCAAGGTTTTAGCTGCTACAGCCACATGGGAGTTGTAATTGTTAAAGGTTTGACAACAAAATAATCAGTGTTTCATGGTGAGCTGCACAGATTTTACTCCTATTTGGTCAAAATCTGGGCCTCAACCATTTTTTTTAATCTGTCCACCCACTCAGTCATTAGAAATACAGTATATTTAGAAAAGCCTATTACAATATTACAAAAAAATGACAAAGTGATTTACCACCTGCACATCTGCAGCTCAGTCTGCCCCAGATGTGAAGAAGTTTTAAGCCTGTATTGTTCTAAACCTGTGCATTTGTGCATTTACAGTTCAGCGGCTGAACGAGGTCCGAAGATACAGAAAATAATCTTTTGTGTCACATTATAATGATTATGACAATGAATGTAAACCTCAAACGGTCCCGTTCTATTCAGACACATATGGAGCCCACTGTGATGCTTTATTTTCACTCCCGTGTTATCCACTGATTCTTATTATTTCCACAAAATTGCTTCCCTTTTTTTAAATTTATCTCAAAGCTGGCAGCTGCAACAGAAATGTGGCCTGAAGACGTCAGTTTGTATTCAAATGCAGACATGCACAGAGACATGGCCCATACATGAGTTTATAAAGTCATATCACTTGCATTCTCTGTCCTGGAGACTATGTTGATTTAAAAAAAAACAAACAACATAAAATGAACCCTGGCATTATCCGCTATTGATGAATCCATTACAATCCATGGGTATTTCATCACAACTGACCATCTGGCTATAGATGGAGGTTCCTCCTGCGTCTGTTTCTTGTGATAGATTGAGATCCTAATCTAATTAACATCTGGGTCGAAAGGCATCTCATCACTAATCCTCCTCTTCCGGTTGTTTCCCCATGACCACTGGCTCCCTCAAAGAGCCAGTGAAAATCCACTTGGCATCCCAAGTGTAGCGTGAACTAAAGGCCATGCTAACATTAGTCTCTGAGTAATCATCATGTCGTCCCTCGCATTGAAATTGTCACCCAAATATCCGTGCTCCAATAAGTTTGACTTGGCCTCTGACCAGCAGCCACAGATAGAAAGAGAGAAGAGGGAGGAAGGCATGCAGATGAGAGGAAGATGGACAGGCAAGAGAGAGGATCGCAGTACTTCTTACTTTCTTGTAAATGTCGTCATGTGGTTTTATTGAATGTGCTTCTGTGATAGATTCTACTCACCCTGGTTCAGAAAGGACAGGGTGCAGAATGACCTGCGGAGCTCTGCTGGGGGGAGCCTCTGGAGCAACATCTGGAGACATCAAACCAACAGGTTAGTACCAAATTTCTGTAAGTATTAAACCATTTAAAACATTTATATTGCCTTTTGTGTTCGAAAATGGAAGTGGAAGATATTTAACTATGGATAGGACTCATGTTTCTCCAGTAGTTTGGAATTAGAAACTGTGAATGGAAAAAAGAATGTGAATAAGGTGTTTAAATGGCACAATACCCTACTAAATAAAGGAACAAGGTAAATCTTCCCATTCTTGTTCATGTAAGAGACTAAAATAAAAGCAAACACAAACACAGTTACTGTGGGACATGTGATTTAAGCACAGTGCAACCTGACCATGTACCAAACATCTGGATAGTCTTGATACCTGAAGCTGAACTGCAGTAGACAAAAGAAGTGAGTACATCCCAATGAAGTATCACTTGAAGGGTAAAATGATTCAAAACTGTCAGCTTGTGTTACTTTTAAGTTGTGCAAAATTGTATTTGCTTTAATGTAAAATTAAAAACTAACAGTTTAGATTTGCTATATTGAAAATGCAAACCACACAGTAGGAACTGTGTGACAGACTCAATCCTCCTTCGCATGGAGAATAACAAATTTCTAGAAGGATGTTTTATCATTCTTCAGAGACATATTTTTTCTAGCTGCTCTTTTGTAGGTTGTGTTACTTTAACTTTCTCTTTAAAACACCCCTGAGGTGTTCTATTGGATTCCAGTCAGGCGTCACATTTGACCAGGTAATAGTTTTCACTTTTTTCTGTCTTCTTTAGAAACTCTTCATGTGATTTTGGCAGTCTGCTTCAGACTGTTTTCATGCTGGAATATTCCTCTTCTACCAAGCTTCCGCATACTGGGAGTCATCCTGTCAGCCAGTTTTTTGGTAACATCTTTTGCACTCATCCAGCCCCATTTCATCACACTCCCACCTCCGTTCTTCACTGTCAGGACGATGTATTCACTGTGGTGGTCCAGGTCAGCTTCACACCAAACATGCTGGACCCCGTCTAAGCTGATAAACTTATCTTGGTCTCATCTATACAAAGAATGTTCTCCCAATATTAATCTTCTCATGATCTTTAGCAAAGTTTCATCTGACAAGATTTAGCCAAGGACTTTTGTTTGACAACAACCAAAGCATTGGTTGTATAGTATACTGTCAGAACTGTCACAGAAACTCAGGTTTCCATTGATTTTCCCTGTACCAAGTCTGAAGCACCTGTCTGTTTTCAAAGTTAGACTGTAAAAAGTAGTGCTCTGTCTGTACTTCCTGACCACTGAAGCAACAGTGCCTCAAGTGATTTTTAATTGGTCAGTGATCTTCCTGTATTCTTTTGCAGTTTCAAAAACAGATTTTTTAGTTAAATGGCCTTTACATTCACACCCCAATGGTGAAAGAACTGCCATGCAAGGCGCTTGCCTGCTATCAGGGGCAACTTAGAGTTTATTGTCTTCATCACGCGGGTGGGAGATTGAACAACCCACCTTGCAATTAGTGGACAACCCACTTCACCACCTGAGCCACAGCCACCCTTTTTTTCCATGTGGAGCCATGATATAGACATTTATAGGTTCAAAACTGAGACAGTTCTGGTGTTCACAGGTTATTTTGTGACAATTAACCAAGTACAATTATACTCATTGAGAATCACGGGTGTTCTCACTTTTGTTTCAGTGGCCATGGGTTTTCTAACTTGTGTCAGTTATCAAAGGTGAACTCGCTTTTGTTGCACTGAATTTCTACTTTAGTGCCTGTAATTATTTATTATAATTAATTATTATACTATAGTTATCCCAAAGTATTTGTTTTTTTTACATTTATAAGTTGAAAACTCTTGTAAACTTAGAAATATCGCAATTATTGAGAGGTGATACAAATGTGAATGATTTGGCATTTAAATGATATGCCACTGGGGAGGGGGGTACTCACTTCTATTGTACACTTTATGAATTAACTTCCATTATCCCTTGCATCTTGTACAGGATTTGCAAATGTCCAGGCCACCATTGGGTACACCACTTCCCTCTGAAATGTTTAAACTCACGTAATGTAGGAGGCCATGCAAGATCACTGTGGTCTAAAATATTAAAAACATCAATTAGTACACTGTTTGGAACAATGTGAAGAACAAAACTGAGAATCCTGGTAACTAGATGATGCATTTCCAACTTTTACACACAGAAGCCATAATTGATAAAACTTTCCAGTGCTCTGTCCCGACTCTGTGATTTATTTATTTATTTTTTTGGCTCAGATTGTCACACTGGGGGAGGCTTGGTCATGTAATAAAGTACAAAGATCACAAGAAACAAACAAAGAAGCCTGTCAGACAGAAACGTTCTATATAGACATCAAACTGTTCTCTCAGACAGTGATCACTCTCTGTACCCAGACTTTACTGTTCTGCCTTCAGGCTGACACTATAGTCTACCAAAGATCAGCTGTAATCATTGCAAATATTGTTTTTTTTTCCAGTGCAATCAGATCATAAATGGTCAGGTAGGAACCTTTGAAAGTTTAGACTTTTTTTTCCATCTTCTAAGATCTAAATGTGGGGTTTTAATGTATTTATTGTGCATATGTGTTCTATTATCTCCTCTGAAATTGTATTATGTTATATGTTGTTGTCATGGTTTCTTGGATGTTCACATGTCTGGCTTGTATGCTGCAACCAAAGTGCCCATACGGGATCTCAATAAAGACTGGACCGAACTGATATCTCATCTGCTGGCTTTAGAGCACAAAAAGGACTGGACTTTTGTCTGGCATCAAAAGCTTGTACGTAATAATCTGCTACGAATTGAGCGTGGATTTAATGCACAAAAAAGATTTGTGACTGAAATATTGTATGAAGAAAAAAACACTGCCGGAATCCAATATTTTTCTTTTCACCTGGGGTGCCTTTAGGTGATGCTTTGTTTGAACGCAGCGAAGAAAATGTCAGCTGCACAATGGAAATCCCTCCCATTCTCCTGGTCACACTGAACTGCTCTTTTAATGTCTTGCACAGAAATATCAATCAATGTATAATACGTCCCCATGGTGGGAACAGTGGCGCACTCTGTATTGTAGAGTCCTAAAAGCATGTTGAAAAAGGAAATTTAATTTGATCACCATAAACTGACATGCGTATACACACCGCATGTCACATTAGTGGAGAATGAGGAAGAGCGGCTTGAATTCTCTTTGCCGCTCTTATGCATCTTCGCCACGCAGGATGAAGGGAGGTCAGCTGTTGTGTCGTATCTACCTCTGAAAGACATCAGAGGATTCGCTGTGGTGCTCGCCCGCCTGTGTCGGAACGCTTTGACAATTTGTGACACAAAGTGCGAGCCGCAAAAGACATTCCCTCTGCGGCACGGCGCATTAGAGGCTGGCACCGACGCCTCACAGCGAGAAGGACCTGGTTGTGTTTTCTGTGCGGACGTTTTTGTGGATTTGCTCCAAAGACCTGCAAGCCGGGAGGACTGGAAGCTCTGAATTGTCGAACGTTGTGAATCCGAGCCAGTCACATATCGTTAAGCATATGATTCATGTGACAGGATGACAATTTTTTTGCAGTTTATTCCTATGTTTCAGGAAAATGTACACTGGGATAAGCTCAAACCACACCAAAATGAGATGAATGCACGTAAAAACCATACTGTAATTTCGCCTAGGGGGCTTATATATATGCTTTTTTGTGTGCTATCTGCTTTTTCTGAACAAGAGCCAGCAATAAATTCAACATGACATGACTGTGGAATTAGTTCCACTTACAGCATAATGGTTTTCAACTGATGGCACTAACATTAAGTGGTTGGATTTGACCATGTTGTTATGCAGCTCATAAACGTAGCGGATGTAAATTACCTTAAAACCATACAGCAGCATGTGTGACTACAATGACCAGCACCTGCTGCTGCGTGCTGTAAAGTACATTTATGCATTTCCAAAAAAAAAAAGAAAAAAAAACTGCTCAGTTACACCTCACTCTTTTCCAAACACCACTCCAGGTTGTCTCTGCTGTAATAACCTGCCAAATGAGCAAAGATGGCGCGGTACCAGTGTGGGCAAAAAGCACACAGTCTGGGCATTGACAAATCATTAGGAGGCCCAAATGAGACGAGCGTGAGTGGGCGTAGGGGCCGAGAGTCTTCAAGCAGGCCAAGGTGAGGGGATGGAAATCTGCACCAGCATCAAAAGAGCCCTCCTTACTCATCCTTGGCTGGCTGCAGCGCATTATAGGTAGGGGAAATGATCAATTACCAGGTACTTACCGGGGAAGATGAACTGTTGTTTGTATTTGAAATAACTGGAGGCTGTGGAAGGAGACAAAAGAAGAGGTGGAGTTTGATCTAAAGTTGCGTGGTCAGTCTTACATGGCTTGTTTGTTAGTTGAGTATTTAGAATCCAAACAGTTCATATACAGATTATTAAACACGGTTTTGGTTCGCAGCACATATTTCCACTTGGATTTCACTCAGTTTACTTACTGGCTTGCAGCAGAGGCTCTATGTGTCGTGGCATTTACTAATAACTTCAGCTGGGGCACTCAGAAATGCAATTAATTAGTTGTACATGAGACCAGATATCCATTGTGCTAATAGGCATAATGGTAGCACTGAAGAACGCTAGACTAAGAGAGTAAACATGACAAACAGTATGCTTGCCTAACATCAGCATGTTGGCCTTGTTATTGTGAGAAATAACAAGCAGCTAGCATTGCTGTAGACTGTCAGACTCAGGCCACACTGCGTATGTGTGTACACTTTATCCTTGGTTGAAAAAGACAGTATTTACATGGTGTTTTTGTCATGTCTGTGCCATATTCAGATGTATTACATGGTAAAAGGTGCCAGTTATGGTATGTTGCTGTTATTATGTCAATATGTGGATCAACACATCTTGTCATTGTCTGTCTTTAATGGGAACAATGTGTGTCACTTGGAGAAAATAGGCAATGGGCCAATCTACTGCAGCCACATTTATACCCTGCTGGTGATGCAATTTGTGGAACTGTTAAAGCCTATTAACATGGGAGGAAAAATGAAAAGCAGCATTTAGTCTCACTTGTCTGTGTGTTCACAAGGGTTGCACTCTTACTATTATGGGAATTTTTGTTTAATAATTTTATGAGTAGGAAGGCCCCAGACCTGATCCTAAGACCAGGATCGATCAAGGGGATTTCTGAAGTGACAAGTATCAGAAAAAACTACAGCCAGTTCTTTCTTTACATCTGATGTCATGAAGCATTGTGAACATAAAGACACATAAACAGTCATTTCATTTCTACTGCGGTGTAAAATTGCCATTCTGCTGCATACCATCCTAATTTATCACACAGTAGCTGCCCTGAAGTCAGTAAACCTAATAAAGGTCTCTGTCATGATGCTCCTTTACTCACTAAACTCCCGTAATGCTCACTTCTTGCCAATAACAAAGTGCCCAACTCCCAAAGTCACTGTAGTACTAAAGAGTAAGATGTATTGCAGCTAATCTGCAATACTTGAATTGTGAATTATCTAGAAAAATTGTATCAGGTATCAGCAGACACTAAAAGGTAAATGACTCGGATGGGATCGGGAGCAAAAAACTTTTGATCAGACATCCCTAGTTCTACGCTTTGGAACCACATTTCCCAGACTGTTTTGGGGGAGGGAAGCAGGAAGCATATTGGCATCAGCTGGGATGTAAGTCGTGCCAAATTGCATACAAGTTAGTCATTCCTGTTCATTATGGAAACATGAAATCAAAGCTTCAATAAAGAATTATCAGTGAGCTTCTTAATACTGAAGCAGAGTTACAAACGTAGCGATTTGAGGATGATTACAGAAGTGAATTTTATTCCCAAGCTCACTTTTTGGCATTTGAGTCTGAATGAATTCACATCCGGTACATACCTGTCAAGTTGAACTGTTTCTGTTGCCGTGCTGACTGCGGGGAGGGGTGTAGTGGCGACGGAGGCGTGGCACTGCTGGGCAAAGGAGGAGCCGGGGAGGACGGGGTGGAGGAGGTGGTGGATGACGGGTTACTGCTGGAGTCTGGTTGGTATGGGACTGGGATGTGATCCTGAGAGGAGACAGTATAAAACAAGGTTATCAAAAGCTTTACTCAAACTTCAGTCGCAGTGATTCTGAAGTGAAGTTTTCGTCTCTTCATTGTGCTATGCTTTATTACTGTCGGCCTCTTTCTGAATCTAACACGAAATTTCTCGACTGATTTTCTCCCTTCCAGGCAGAGCGGGGTTTTCATTAATTTCAGTACAATAAGAAGATCACCGTGCACAGACTTGAACCTTTCCTGACAGAGGTAATTCATCACAATGAGTAATATGCTGAATTTACTTTCCTGGCAAAATGATGTTGTCCGTGTGCACTGGTGAACAAAAGCATGGTGCATTCAAGGACTCAAGAAAATAAAGTTGAGCAAAATTAAATCAGGAAAACTAACTTGCATTCACACTCTCATTGTGTTTTTGCATGTTTACTTAAATCAACCGTCACTAAGAAATCATGATAATGTAAAACTGTGCTCTATTTGGGCTGATCCGGTCAAGGTCTGGTTCATTGAGCCTCTTAGTTTTGCTGCTCCAGGCCACATCGTGAAGCTGAAAATCTCACAAAACCAGCTTTAAATCTAGATCGCAATCTTTACTTCAACTCCATTCTATTTCAATTTATTAATTGCTAGATAAAATAATTTCATAATGGAGTATAAGAAACCAAAATTGTTTGCATACAGCATTTTCTTTCAGTAATATCTCAGAAACTATCCCTTTTTTGTCTCTCCCTAATAGCATTTTCTTTAATATTATATTAATTACTCAGTCTGAGAATTGAATCTAAATGACAAACAGTAAGCAAAACCTGGCGCTAAATCTCAGATGTCAGCGCGTCCTTGAATGCACCAACAGTTAGAAGTTCCAAATGCCATTATAACACAGCTGACAAAAACTACGGACGGCAGACTTTTCATGTGATGGATTATCTTCCTCAAGCAGGTTTCAACTCTCTGCTACTTGATGTTCGATGTGCACTGGAAAGAGGGGAAATCAATGGCTGCCTGGAAGGTGGGAAATCAATCTGAAGATGTGCGAAACGCTTCGGAAAGTGGCCGGCAATGATGCAGAGTGTATGCAATTTTAAATGAATGAGCTAAAAGCGGTGTACAACCACTGATATCATCCTATGCAATTCTGTCATATCTGCCCGAATAGAATTATGGAGAGTTGGACTTCAAATAAAAGTTATCATCTGCCACAGGAAGTGAGAACTACTTTGACAAATTACACAGTAAAGTTGGGAAAACTGGTTGCATCATTGGGATATTTGTAGTTAGGTTGGATTACAGCAGAGTGTGTGAGATGTACACCCAGATGAAAGTTTTTCTGATGCCTGCTTTTAAAATATTAGCTTTAAGTACATCTTAATGGGGAAGTCAAACTTTTGAACTGTACTGGATGGTCAGAAAACTATAAACGAAAACATGTAAAGACCAAAAAGGATCTGAGCGAGTGAGATAAGCAGCTACGTCTTCTACCTTCTATCTAATGAAGCCAAAAAGATGCACGAAACATCTCTTCTCTTCTTGCTCCTTGATGTGTCTCTGTGTTCTGTGCATTAGCAGGTTTTGGCTCGGATGCTTTAAGCTTCATAATCGTGAAAGCAGGCTCTTTGTTTACAGGTTCACTGAAGCATGATCAAAACGGAGGATTAGAACCTGCGTTCACTGCCGTATTGACTGAGAGATCTGCTAAACACGCCTAAGCACCAGACACCTCAGATAACGATTTTATTTTACTCCAGTGTATTTTCAAATGCAAGGATCAAACAGGGGTGTATTTGCTTTTCTGATCAATGCACAAACTACTATTATTTTTCAGGATTTTACTCGTTAGCTTTCAAGTTGAAAAGACCATGTTTAATCACAAACACATGAACATAATCAAGACTTTAGATGAAGTTTTGTTTGTGTCGTTATGATTCCTGCTTGTGTTCACCTCACAAATTAGAGACGCCACATGGGAGATATCAGAGACCTTGGTCATGCTGACGTTAACATTTTCATCTAGCTGATACTTCTAAATATTACGTTTGAAAATTTAATTTCATAACAAGTATTAAATTTCAGGAACTATACAAACAGGTTCTATTCTAGTCAAGGTAAATACTGTGATTACTCATTGGTAGTCCATGCAACTTAGATTTGCATAAACTGAATTAAACTAAATTGAATTAGGATGTTTTAAACATAATGATCATAAAGTATGAAGATGATGCTCGGGGAAATTATACTGTATGTTCCACACAGAACTAGGATCTTGGTGTCAGTAGGGATTCCAGTTGTAATGTGTTTGATGGCTTTTACAGGTGTGTTATCTTTAAACAAAATCACCTAAAAAACACCATTTGTCACAACAAGAAAATGTAAAAGCAGAAAAAATCTGCAGATTTTCAACTTTCCAACAGTCCTGGAACAACTCATCTGTGACTTGTCCTTTTGTCAGGAAAATTATCCAAATCCAAACTTATAAATGTGATTTTTTATTTATTTATTTTTTGTTAGAGAAATCACTTTATTCTACATGTCCATTTAAAAAGAAAATGGTAAAATATAAACCGCTTGGACTGACCAGATTCTGTAAAAACCTAAAAATTCTATGATTCTCAGCTCAACCGTTGAGCTATTAGTAACTCTGCTACAACCAACAGTCACATGACAAAAATTCAGGGACTTTTGAGCTGAAGTGGGATGAACTGCAGGCAGTGTTTATCCAGAGCAGAGAGGAGACAAGTATCAAAACAAAATAAAAATGTAACTAGTAGAATATCTATAGCATGTAGAGCTAACATTTTCTCCCAGTATTGGGAATGCCTGTGGGCACTTGCAAAAACATTGTACATATTGATTCCAGGCTTTGTCAATATTTGTAGGTTAAATAATAATTTTTTATACCATTTCTGGGACTTTGTCATGAAGAACAAAAGACATTTCTGAGTCCTCTCTATTTCTAGCCATGGTTGCGATGTTTCCATAGAGGTGCAGGACTTTATATTGCAGTGAAAAACAAACCCACAGTGGGGAAAAATGATATAACTGGAGCAAAAATGCACACAGAAACTGCTCAGGGTCCAGGGGGTTAAACCGTCCCGCAGCTCCTCCAAGGTTTGCTTCAAAGCAAAGCATCTGCTGAGTCAAAGACTTTCCAACATAACATATGTACAATGACAAACCGAAACACTTCTTCATTCACATGTTCACACCTGCACATTCTTTCTTAACACGCACATCTGTTTCACACCATTTCCATCACCGTGTTACCTCCACGGGAATCTTGTGATAAACTTTTTATTCCCTCTGGAGCTGAGCAGATATAGTTAGATGTGGGAAAAAAAAAACATTCAGCGTAAGAAAACAAGATCCATTTGTGTAAACATCAATACTGCTGGAGATATTTTCGTAACGGTTTTGCTGATCCCCCGAGAAACACGCGATGACTCACAACCGGCTCCCAAAAAAATGAAGCAATGCGACACGTTACGCTCAGATTGTAATACACTGGTTTATTTTTATTTTGTTTTCCGCTTACCTTGTTGATTTTGTTGGTTTTGGGGAGCGTCTGACTGATGTGCAGGTCTGTGTACCTGAGCGGGTTGTTGATGTCACATGGCACTGATTCAGTCCGTACCAGACGAGCTACTACAGAGAACAAAAGAAAATAAAGCGATGTGGGAGACTGACATGAAACAACATTTGTCTAATAGCTTTGGGAAAAATTAGGTGAAACTCTTTATCAGAACCCCGCTTCTAATGTAAAAAAAAAAACGCACTTGAACGCATCCATTTGTTATCACACACAGACAAAAAAAAGTTTCCTTAAGCAAGCTGTGTCATTAACAAACTGTCACTTTCTCTCACTGAAGCAGAGCAGAGGAAGTCTAATTAGTGCTCTTTACCTTGAGTCGTTCCTTGGTGATCTTGTTTGGAGAGAAATAAGAGGGGAGGAGGGGAAGAGGCAGAGAGAGGACAAAGGAATCTTAATTGTCATAGCAGATAATGGGAACTGGAACAGTATAAACAGTGCAATCGCATTTATCAAACCTAAGTGGCTTAATTCGTCAGCAGATAACCTTCTATCCGCCTAAATCAGCAGGAGCGGTTTGACTTCTTGAAATGAGAAGTGAAAAAAAAACAATCTCCTCGGCAGCTTATTCACATACTTGGAACCCATTCAAGTATGTGAATAATCATGAGGCCATGTAGCAACCAATGACGTAATACCATAGTGCCAATAATGTTATAAGTTATTATGTAAATGGCCTAGCATTAAAAAAATCCTTTGAAAATGTAGTAACTGCAGGTGATAATGTAATAATATAATAATAAATAGGACTGGATTTCTTGGAAATAAAAGATTTTTTTGCAGTTTTTGTGCAGTTTGCTCATCAAAAGTAAGTACAGTGGATGGTATAGTCACATTCATTCATCAAGGATACATCCCATGTAGCTCTCACTCCCCTTAATTATGGCTGTAATTGGACAATTATCTGTTGTACAAAGTCTTTATTTAGAATATTGTTTATTTCCTTAGATATGTAAATTAATAATTTCATGTCAGTGTCTCTGTTGGATGCTGCATTGTTAAATGAATTTACCGCATGTTTTTCTTGGGAAACGTTTCATTAAAACAATTAAACACGATTCAGTCCTCACTTCAAACTGTATTTAAATAACTGGACTGGCTCTATAATTGCACTTAATTCCAATATACAGCATAGAACGCTTATTTACAAATTTAAAAGAAAAACTGAAGAGCATTATGAATATTATTTGATTTATTACATTTAAAATTGCCAAAACTGTTATGTTATTGGTTGCTACAGGGCAACACAGAGATGGGTTCAAAATCTAGTGTTAATCCTAATTAACTGACTTATTAACCCTTTAAACACACCTTATCTTTAAACTACAGACTGAGTTAGCAGGAGTATGTATGTATGTATCTATGGTTTGGGATCATTTCTGATCATTATTTATAATTAATTTACTAGTGAACAGCGGAATGTGTCCCTAAAAACTTAACTTCTCCAGTCTAATTCTGTCAAAAAGCTTCCAAAACCTCCACCATGACACGTCATACATTCTGCATTTAAAATGTGCAGGAATCCTTGTAGGTGAACAAACAGCTCGCCTGTATTTTAGAGATATTTACTGAACATCAATTAGTCATGGTGACGGCACACAGCACTCCAGATTCTGTCCCCAGTGTAAAGATGCATGGTTTTTAAATGGTTTTTAGGCAAAGCTGTGTTGAGCCGGCCAACACGTCCTGTAAATCAGCCAGTTTTGGAATTACTAAGAGGCCTGTTTCTTATTACCAGGAGGCACATTTCTTCATCTGGTGAAAGCCGCACCGCATGAGGCTGCAAATGAATTGCTGTTCTTGGGACAATATAATTGTCTGAATCGGAGGTGCAGTCTTTCAGGATCCTGTGCCAAGCTATCGAGGTGTGTTCACACAGAATCGCTGTCAAATTTCAGACACAGTATGGCTGCATTAAGAAAGACACACATGGTCGTAATTAAACCTGCCTGAGGTGACGCACACTAAGGTAAAGACGCATCCATGCAGGCTGAAAATGTCCCAACTAGCATGAAAAGTTATCCTGAGGGTGGGAATCTTCTTAGTAGTTAGAGAGATGAGGAAAATGACTAAGAGTTGGAGCCTTTGGTGAGTTCTGCAATCAGTGGCTTTCGAAAACTATCTTTTTAGGGGAAATCAACACATACTATGCAGGTAGTCCAAGAAAATGTGGCTGATGCAAGGGGAAAATGTCTAAAAATGTACAATAGTTTTAGTCTGGACTGACTTTTAGTCCACTGAATAAACTTACTTAATAGTTATATTAATAGTTATTAACTATTCAAACTCCTGGTGAGAATGAAAATTGACTCTCCAACTGTTGAAGTCCCCGAGTGTGGTATTAACAACTGTAATAAAACTAATAATGTGTCAAATTGTTATCACGAACACTAGAAATTGCTGCATATTGCAATACCTGCATAAAAAATCATTCAATTCTTCTACCAAAATGCAAAAAAGTACAGACACTTAAGATTTCAATCATGCAAAATTGGACCATTTCATTGACACATTATGTCGCCTGCATCATGAAAACCCAATAAATGACTTTGTGTGCTGTAGAAATTTAAAATCATCCTAGAAAAACATCACCATGAATGCTAATGAAAATACACATGCAGCTGACTTGAGCAGGAAGGAAAACGATACACGGCAAAGCTACCTTTGAGGGATTCTCGTCCGCCTCGCTGTATGATCAGTAAATGGCAAGGTGGGGCTTCTTTGGTGCATTTGTTGTGGCACTTCAGCCTGAGTGCACAGAGACACAGGGAACTTAATTAGTGTTTGTCTTGTCGTTGCTTTTTGTTTGTTTATTTACACGCCGTTAAAAAACCTTTTGCAAAGTGGGAGCATTAGCATCGCAGAGAAAAAAAACGGCAAGGGATGCAAATTGGCAATTTAGGTAAAAACAAAAGGGGTCATCAACACGAAAAACAATCAAAAGAAATACGGAAAAAAACAAGCAAAATGGCACACTAATTCTACTAAATAATACGTGGGCTCAGACGTTAATCGCTACTGCACCTGCTCAGTGAGAGGAATTGAAGACAGACCAGCTTTAATACTCACTTGCAGTTTTTACATTTCAGTCCAAACAACATTCCCTTTCCACATACTATGCATGTCTGGGACATCCAATACTTTGTGGAAAACCTGCAGGCGAAAAGAAGACAGATTAAAAAACACACACACCCAGGCATCCCTTTATACAATCTATACGACATGCGAGAGCTGTGGATTACCATGAGGAGAACATAGGATTTGACCTTTTGCCTTTTGTAACGCTTTCTCATTCTGACAGATGACTTTTGTCAAACGCATCACATTTCCCTGTGTGACCTTTCCGTGAGGATGCTGGACGCTTGAAGACGCTGCTTCTCCAAAACCGTTTACCTTCCTAAACTGCCTCATTCGCTGATTTAATCTTGGGCCCCTGTTACATTTTTATCTTTCGGTAACCCCTGTGCGAAAGAACGTCTAGTAGGGATTGCATCGATATGGCAATCAATCTGAGCGATTGGAGTTCAGAGGCCTGTGACGCTCTTAAAGACTCCAAGACAGCCTCTTCTCCAAGAAACAAATCCACGACGTCAAGAGTGCAAAGACTGACTGAGTGGTCCGAGCACATATGTGACTATTGGCTGTGTTTACTGATGAATGGCAGCAATGAGGCCGACTGGTTAATGGCAGGTGACTAATGTGGTTTGACAGAGTCCAGATCTCTTTATTAGGCTTCTTCGTTGCCTCGACTGAGAGGCACAACTCACTCCAAGAAGCTCCACCTTGCAGATTTATTGATAACATGACACTAAGGGTGGATTTAGAAAGCCAATTTTACATTTATCGTAAAAGACCAACAGTGAGATCAAAGGTGCACGATTGAAATACGCAAATGTGACACTGAAGAGACTGTTGGATGGAATGATGTTGCTTCTTAAGACCAGCCATAATCTTCAGATAACAGATATATGTACCACATGTGTTTGGCTCTGCATGACGAGGCTCACTGACGCCCACATTGTAGAGGTCACAGAGATCCAACGACCACTACGATATTGTTTTACTTTTAAGATCTGGGCGAGACAGAATATCGAACAAAGAGAGGAACAGATCTGACACAAGGCCCTTTCTAATTGGACTGCATTCCATTGCTGATAGAGTGTTTGCACAAACACACTCGCCCACACACACTTTCCTTTAAGGCCTACCTGTGTTTTATTGAGTTTCCCAGATCTCTTCGGGGAATCTGTGGGGACCAGCGAGGCACTGAGAGAGTGTCTGGAGACAAAAAGAAAGGAGAGGAGAGAGCTCATTACGGTTTAATATTTCTGTGTCAGTGAAATGGTAACACTGACAGAACGTCTTTCTGCATTGACTAAATGTCCTACATTAAGCATTCATTTAGCTTATATGGCATTTCAGGGAACGGACTGATTTCTGGAGCAGCAAACTGACATTTGGGTGTCGGACTTAATCAGCTGTTGAGATGACTCACTGTCAACTCATCGCTGTAAATGAGATGTTGTCGTAATAGAATAGGTAGCTGGTTAGTAGGTAGATGGTTTAATATTCAGGCTGTATAAAAACCAGTTCCCTCTGGTTTTTTAGGCTTTTGGGATGAATCAAATAACCGAGGTCCGATCTGAGCCACCTGTTTGAATTGTTCATGTGCAGCTGCAGATCCCTTCATAATCACTTTTGTGCTATCTGTATTCCATTGTGAGGAACTCTGCCTTATAAAGATTTCCACCACAAAAACCCCTTTCGCTCAGTCCATTAGCGCTCGCGGTGACTGAGCAGGCTGATACATTTACACGCCACCTCTGAATGCCAGGTGAGAATGGCAGCCTACACAGCGCTGCCCGTGAAGGCGGCTGGATATGCATTGAGATGATAGCTCACTCTAATGATGTGTGCCGGCTGCCAATAATTCAATAACAAAAGAGCTGGGAAAATGCTGACAAAGTCAGAGGTCGGACTGGGGAGCGCATCACGCAAGATCATTTTCAGTATTTTATTTCGATTTCTGCAGAAACTGCAGATATTACAGGTCCATTTAGGTTATATTCTGCTGCACTTATACCAATTTAGGAATGAATACAGTCAAGATAAACAAAAAAAATGAGACAAGATTGAAATTATTTTCACTATATTTTAATGGCACCCACCAGCGGAGTAAAAGAAAACCCCACCGATTTAACATCACACCTAAGAACATTGTCATATCTGTGATGGACAGCTGAAAATACGGCTCATAATTGATGCAGCAAAGCCAGAGATAGTGTCTTTTTTATTCTATGCCTTCTTCTTGCTTGTTTACATAACCCACAATGCATTTTGACCAACAGTTCATTCAGAGATTTGGGCGTGTTATACTCATAGTAGTTGCCTCAAGCAGAAATAATGAGCAGGCTACAGGATGCATTATCACTTCTTTCTAACCCTAGACTTGGATTTCTCTTTTAAATTTACAAATTTACAGTTCTTTGCCTAAATAATTGATTAAATACAATAGCAACTGGTAAAATAATAACTTATAAGGCAATTTATCAGATTTATGCAGCTTGCTCTGGAGCCACAAAGACATTCATACATGTTTTTTTTTCAAAAATGCAGTGAGATCAGTAAACAGATTTAATTTAAGGTGAGTGTTATGCCTTATATTTGTAAGAAAAATAAAGCATTTTACAAAAACAGACTCACACAGTCTTCATCATCATCAGCAGCATTTCATTAGGCAGGTGTGATTTAAGAAAACAGCTCAATCAACAAACAAATGTGTGGCTTTAAATTGACAACATAAAACCAAAAAGAGAAAGATTAAAAGATGCAATTATCAGAGAAACTGTTCTCAAAGGAGTCGGAATGAGTAATTGTCTGCAGGCCTTTAAGCGGAGTTGTTCATGAGTATTGTGTTACTTTTAAGCTAGAAATGAAAGTCAGGAAGACAAGAGCAGTGGGACACTTGAGTCTTTTGTGTTTGTGTGTAGGTAGATGAGTCAAAAACTTAATCGGGGAATTGTGAGGATAAAGAGTAAACAAAAAATGATTCCTAGAAGTTCTTTCCTCAGTGCATTAAACTGCGGCCAAGGTGTGCAATGAGACGGATCCAAATATGAGAGGACAGAAGTTTACTTCAAAAAGGCTGAAGGGAGAAAGAGATGTGGGCAGGTTTCAGCTGAAAAGCCTGCAATATTACCCAGAAGAATGAATCATCTACGACTCTGAGGATGAATTTTCATATTCGCCGGTCCTTTGGTTTTTGGGTTTTTATTGGAAAGGAATTTATTGTGTAATGTCGATGTTTTCCCCAGAGCACTGCTGAAAACAAAGAGAGATCTCCTCTGGTTGCAGAGGGATTCTGACTGGTTGACTTAAGCCTCACTGGGTAGAATCAAAACACCACAGGCAAACTCATAAATCTGAAATCCAAAGAAAGAACTGAACTAACAGTCTGAAGTCTAACTTAGGGTTCATTTCTTCAAGTTTATGATCTTGACATTCACTGTTTTGAAGCTTGTTGCTGTAAATACTATAGCTTGATAATTATATTCCTGCAGTGTGTAGCAACAAACCACTGTCGTACTTAGACCCTCATACTGCCTTTGAACCAATGAAAATTCTGATATTTCACGACACATCGACATGACAGCTTTCATCAACACCATAATGCCTTGCTAGCTTTCTGGGATAATGCTCACAATGGACAAAATTCTTACATTTACAGGCCAGCCAATCATCAGTTATACAGAACAGTGAAAACAGCAAACATTGGCCCAAAGCATTTTCTGATAGAGAAACATTACAATTTAAGGTTATGACCCTACAATTATACACCGATCAGCCACAACATTCTGACCACTGACAGGTGAAGTGAATGACATTGATCATGTTGGTACTATGTGTTGTTCTGATGGAAAACCTTGGATTTTAACATCCATGTTGATGAGACTTAGACACCCAAATAAATATCGTCCCAGAACAAACACACTCCCTCATGCTAATGGAAATCCCAAATGTCACTGGCCTACCCCTGCAGGAAAATGCACCCCACCACATGGAAACAACATCAACCAATCAGGAACATGTTGAGGAACATGACAATGGCCCAACATGTTGATTTGACCTCCAAACTTCCTACACCCCATTGTGATCAAGCATCAACAGGATGCAGTTGAACAAGTTTGATTGACAGAGGCCCCACTGCACAAGCCAGAGTACCCAAAGGATCCAGTGCCAACATCCTGGTTCCAGACCCCATAGGACACCCTGAGAGGTCCTCTTGTCCATGCCCAATGGTTCAGAGCATTTTTGAGCACATAAGGGGACCAACACAATATTAGGCAGGTGGTCATAATGTTATGCCTGATCGGTGTATTTACAATGCAAATTTACCTGAGTAATTAAAAGATTACAGTTACGACTCAACAGCAGTAGACAGAGAAACCCAACGAATCCAATGATTCCCTTGGAGCAATCAGTCAGAAAGTCAAGTAAAGTTGCTGATAAGCGAAGCCATTAAGCCCAGTTTAGCCACTACATCATGTACTTTAATCGCAAACTTTGAAGGTTTAACACCTCTTTTATGACAATGTTTTATTTTTCTTTCATTAAATGTATTTTCTTTTTTATCAATTGGTTGGAGAAGAAGACAAGGTTAAAGCATGGAAACATGTAGTAAAATGGCTGGGACAGACCTGGGAAATCTGTCTGTACCTTACATAGATAAAGCCATAAAAAAGGCTCCGTCAGGCCTGGCCGACAACAGTCATCCCCTGTTTGGTGACTATAAGTTGCTCCCATGTGGCCACAGATTCAGGCATTTGTCCCTGCTGTCACTGTCCTTTTAAACAGTACTATATGGTTTTGTCAATTTTATTGTCATATTTATTGTATATTTTGTGGTTCTAGAGTGAGATGTGTGGTTCTTTCTCATGCAATGCTGACTGTAGGACATAATGTCCCTCTGGGATAATGAAGACCATCCTGCTCATGTGACGACGCCACATCTCAGAAAGGATGTGAGTCTATCCCAAGACTTAGTTACACAGCTAATGGCCTGAAAATGTTTAAAACCACTTAGATTAAAGACTAACCACATCCAAAAGACATCACTGAACAGTATTCGTCTTACATAAAAATAAAAAACTAAATATATTTTGTCAATCGCATTCAAAAATGTATCATCTAAAGCAGAGCCACAACATGAACAACTGTCCGAACACAAGCCGTCAAAGAAAAACCACTGTGCATCTGGTGCATCTGTTCACCCTGCAAGATCAAAATCAGCTCTTACTTTCAGATTCTGAACAGGAGAGTTAGTCTGCAAGCTGAAGCCTGCAGCAGCAGCGTTGATGCCTGATTAGAGACTTCTGGTTCTCAGTTAATTTAGACTGTCTAAGCTTTCATGGATGCTGGCAGAGAGAAGCTGGCATGAGCGAGAGATCGGAAATAGACGTACCCAAACCCGACACGCATGAATCAACCTGATGCAAATAAATCCAAAGACCAGACCTGAAATGTTTTCATAAAAGTCATAAAAACTCACCCATTACAAGTGATTCTCTAATTTACCTTAAAGACAATATTCATATTTCTACCATGTGTAAAAACTAAATGAGAAACAGAAGGTAGTTTTCTACAGGTCTTTTCATGGGCTAAAACATTTTTTTTCTTGCTCCTGATAATGATATAACATAGATGGATATTGAGCATGTTTGCATTGATTCCGATCCAGTCAGGTATTGAACGTTTTGACACAGAAAGATGAAACCAAAGGCAGAAAAACAAGACCAAACCCAATGCAACTGAGCATAATTCTAATTAGGACTGACTGAACCTGTGAAGTAGTACAACCTGCTGACCAAACCTCACGAATACCAGTGTGCCTCTCTTCATATTAAGCCTGAAAATGTCTTTAGCAAAATGAAAAGAAGAAGTACTCTTTCTTTTAAAGCTTAAAATAACCCTTTTCTTCTTGTATATCACGAAATTAAAGATTTTCTCGAGTTCACTAACAGTGATTGGACTGAAGGAGACTTATGCAGTTCACATCAGTGCAAATTAGAAAGACAACAGATCTTAGCATGATTCAAATTTTTCTTCTCGTAAGGGGCTCTGTCAGTTCTATTAAGTGATTGCGAGGCTGTAAGTAATCACCAGCTGTTGACAATGCTGCTAATGTCGTGCTCCTGGTGCCACACAGCATTTCCTGGTTCCTGAAACACCCTTCCTGTCCTCCTCCTTGTCTCTCCAGAGGCTCGGTGTCTTCTCCCCGCACTCCGATGCATCGCTCAATTACACTCAATCAACCTGGTAACTCAATATAACGGGGGAACTGACATCATCTGCTTCTTGTTGGCCTTGTTGGCGACTGGCAGATGATTGGACTTGTCACCGGCCTGGTCCCGGCGGTTTGTCATCCGGATGAATGTGTGCACGTGTTGCTGTCAGACTTCCACCTCAAAGAGCAGATAGACACACATGCTAAAAGCCAACTAAGTAAAAAATATGGGGTTGAGAAATGACAGAATATTACATATTTTATGTCTGCTCTATAACCAAACCCCATTTTTTATACTTTTTCTGAGTCAGTGTATGTCTGCTGATGATCTCTGAAAGCTGGTAGACAATAGATTCACAGAAGACAGTCTTTTCATGTAATCAAGTGCAATTCCATTTCATTACTGTACTGTTTGCTGTTCAAATCTGTATTAAGTTACTGCTAAAGCAAACAGAACATTAAATCCCCGCTGTCTCACTTTAACAGCAATCAACATGAGGTGGCTATCACTGACTGCAATTACTCATTAAACAAACGAGGCATTTGCAGTTTCGGGACAGTGAATTGTTCTAGCATACAGACCTGCACGCCTTCAACCAGCTTCACTGACCCCTGCTGCTGTGTGGTAACCACTGGTGACACGAGCAGCATGAGATCAGCATGTGGCGGCGAATTACTGCCGTCTAACTTCTCCATTAAAACAACTGGCTGCTCTGTAAACAGGCACAACAGTTGCTCTTCTGCAGCTCAGCGAGAGTTTGCTGTACTATTAGACTGCACTTGCCGTTACCATGGTGACTGCTTGTTACCAAGTCAGTCATCGCCGAAAATCTTCAGGATTGCAAAAATTCTTACATTCTAAACAACTGAGACAACATGAGGCTCAACATTTGTACTGGTTTATACACCGATCAGCCACAACATTCTGACCACTGACAGGTGAAGTGAATAACATTGATCATATTGGTACTATGTGGTGTTCTGATGGAAAACCTTAGATTTTAACATCCATGTTGATGAGACTTAGACACCCAAATAAACATTGTCCCACAACAAACACACTCCCTCATGCTAATGGAAATCCCAAATGTCACTGGCCTACCCCCACAGGAAAATACACCCCACCACATGGAGACAACATCAACCAATCAGGAACATGTTGAGGAACATGACAATGGTCCAACATGTTGATTTGACCTCCAAACTTCCTACACCCCATTGTGATCAAGCATCAACAGGATGCAGTGGAACAAGCTGGATTGACAGAGGCCCCACTGCACAAGCCAGAGTAGCAGGTGATCATAATGTTATGCCTGATCGGTGTATTTCAGTGTTACCTTTACAAATACCTAAAAGCATGAGACTTTTCGCATGTTGCTGAATTTTTCTTCCAGAAACTTGCACTAACAAAAGCAGGACTCGGGGTTAGCTGGACAACTTCAGGTTGAACTTTTAGGTTTACAGGACTACAACGATGATTCACTTCTTGTTTCTTGCCGTGGTAACTTATGCCGCACAGGTAAAGCAGATTATGTTGGAGAAAAATGGATCAGTGTGTGCAAAAACACTACCTGACCAATCAATTCCCACCACTCGTTGTAGAGACCGCCTAAACCTTTTGGCTTTTCCTGATGAGCTTAGATAAGAAATATAGCCCAGTATATTCTCAGTCTACCTTGTATTATTTTTATCTGTTGGCTGCAAACAAACTGAAAACAACAGTTCTACATGCCTTATAGTGGTTTAATAATAAAACAGAGGTCGATACATTTTTTGTCTGGTTTGCAGTAAGTTTGAATTATGTTTTATATTTGTTTTCAGCGTGGTCTAATGATTGTTTAACTCTGTGAGGGTTGCAACGATAAGCAAAGGGCTATAACTGTCTTACACATCATAGGAAAAGGCTACACCTAAACAGCACGATCATTTAATGTAACACATAAAGGTAACTTTAGTCAGATCTACCTAATGATAGGGCAATGATGTCGATAGGGTTGTTAACTTTCACACAGTCTGTATTGTTTTTGCCAGATTTTCCCCACGATTTTGCTGCAGACTCTGCTGCTTTTGGCCTGTATTGTATTTCACATTTCCTCATGTTAGTTTATAGTTTGTTTTTTTTTTGTGAGAAATATGCAGCTCTGGACCTGTCTATGGTTTCAGTTGGCCAATACTGACCCGCATACAGGTTTAGAAACCCCCGGCTGACTTACAGAGTTCATAACCAGTTTCAGGTGTGTGGCTGTTCAGCTTAGAAAGGCCAGATAAAAAAAAAAAAAAAAAAAAAAAACACATCCTGATATGTTGCTTCACACTACAGGCCCTGGGTGTAACAGTTATGAAAAATACTTGATTATTATGTTCAGATTTAGCAGTTGTAACTCATGAAGCAAAAAGACCAAATCAATGCACACCAGCTTCAAGCATTTGTACACAAACTGAAATAAAACTTCCATTGAGAAAACAGAAAACTGACTTCAAATTCGGCATCCCCAGAGGGAACACCGTGGCAGCTTGTACAGTCCAGTGAGGAAAAACCAAACTGAATAAAACATGAAGGTTAATAAAAGCGCGTGTTTGTATGTTTGTATACATGCTCACACATAGTGTAAAGCATAGAAACCTAATCTTATCATGAAAACAACATACGAAGACAAACTAGTGAGTTCCTATGTGCATGTATGCATGCGTGCACTCATGTGTCTGTGATAGATGAGCCTGCAGGATCTGAGAAACCCCAAAGGCGCCAGACAACAGTGTCCTCCTCCATCTTCTCTTATTGGCCTCAGCCTAATTAAGCTGAGGCCTTCCTTCCCCCTCCTCCACGGGCTCGTCAGATGACACATATCAGGCCATGGGGTTGAGAACGTATACGTGTGTGTGGGTTAAAACGAGAAATGTAACTACACCGAAAGACGAAGGGATGCGTGTTTGTGTCTGTGTGTGGGTTTAACAGAGTGGGGCGGGCGTGTGTGTGTGTGTGTGTGTGTGTGTGTGTGTGTGTGCGTGTGTGTGCAGAGATAAAGAGACTACTCGAGTCTAGGAGCCTATTTAGAGCCAAATATAGTTTATTTGACGTTAGACTGAGATGCCTCTCCAGCTGATTGACTTAGCGCTAAACACCGCTATTCCCCACGGAGGATAGCATTTTTTCGGTAAAAGAGAAAAGAGTGAAGCGTGTGACAATTAACGAAAAACAATCCACAAGATACAAACAACCTGCAACATCACACACACACAAATCATTCTCATTGTCACCCACACCTACTCTCATCATTATCAGAACCATCAAGGTCGCGTGGCTCAATGGGTGCTTTGGATTGAAGCAGTTTGGCAGTTTTGGATAAAAGCTTCAATCAAATGGTTGAATGCGATCCACATAACTGGCACAGCACAATCAAGAGATAATCAATAGCTAAAGGCTGGAATATTAAACACTAAGAGACACAGTTTCAACAAGAAGCTGAAGCCTGTTTGAGCAGATAAGAGTCAGGCGTGATGGTTTCCATACAGTGGACTGTGCAGAGCAGCAGAAAAAGTCTACAGGACTGTAAAATCGTGTGGGCGTCTGCTGCACAATGTGCTGCATTATTGTACATGAGTGTTATATGAGCGATGTGTTGCAGGCTGCCACGCACCACATACCCATCGCTCCTCATCTGTGTGTTTTAATGCATCTTTCCGGGAGGTGAAAGTCCGTGACTGAACTGGGTATTTATTTGGAGTGGCAGCAAGAAAACCAAGTAAGAGAAAGGGTTTGAAATCTACATTTATTTTCTTTCTGTCCCTGGGTGAGAAAAAAAACTCTTCTGATGAACAAGAGACAAAGCCAGGTTGCACAGTTGCCATGGCAACAACTACACGCTGATCAGCCTTTTTTTTTTTTTTTGCAGAATATTGTGCTGTCATCTTTGACAAGCAAGAACACACACACGCATTTTTTACAAATAACACACGAAAATCCCTGTGATAAACTGACAGCAGCAATCACCGGCGCCGGAAAAATAGCAATTATCTCGGATGAAACAAGTATCTCTGTGCAGCCATATAGATAGTGGGAGTCTTTTAAGACTGGCGGTTAAAGTGTGCCAGTGAGACAGAGGGAGGAGGGATGGGAGAACAGATGATGCCTGGAGGCCTTATGGCTCGGTGGAGACTTCCTCAGTTGGAGAACTCAAATGGCTCGGAGCATGCAGACGAGTAAAGCGACCAACAGGCGGAGCAGGGTTTTTTTTGTGGTGCGGTCAATCTTATGCTGCAGAGGACTTTCAGGTGACACAACGCACCCTCTGGCAGCCATATTAGAAGGTCCATAGGTTCTGGACAACACTGATGATGAACAGCTAATTGTTTTAGTAAATATACACATTTGCTGTCTCATGAGAAATAAATACTCAGCTGTGTTCTTATGTTGTCTACGAGCTGTTCTTTCTTATATTAAATTTTAAAAAATAGCAAGATATAGCTCCTAAATGGAACTGGGTGGACGCCTGAGTAGTACAAGTTCTGTAGCTCAAAGAAGATTAGTGGCTTGTTGTAATTTATAACCGTCTGAACCACAAAACCCTTTGGTGGGTTTGAAAGTCATGTTAACTGAAAATCACCATAATTACAGCATTTATGGTATTTATTTACCATTTATTTATTACACCGTATATACAGTACAATTTGTACAAAAATTCAGGTAATTTTCGGCTGAACTGCAGGCTGTGTTTACACAGAGCAGATAGGAGAAAAGCACGGAAATAATTTTAAAATATATGCAGTAAAATATGCTGTCTTTTTTTTTCTCAAACTGTGAGACCTGTGGGCACTTGGAAAAAATGTTGCTCATATTGATTCCAGTTTTTTTTTTTTCCATTTTTGCAAAATAAATAATTAACGAAACTAGACTTTTTAATGATTTCTGGCATTCTAACTAGCCACAGTTTTATTGTTTCTAGAAGTGCAGGAGTTTATATTGCAGTGACAAATGTTATATAAAGAACTGCTTTGGGTTCAGAGGGTGAAACCAGTTCATTTAGATTTGCTGTACTGACAGACGGATCGTTGAGATTGTTTGTCACACAAACACCAGCGTAGTGTAGATGCAGTAGCAGTAGTGCTCACAAAGACTCCCCTGACTTGTGACATTACTTCTACCACCTGACCTGCTTTCCTTGGAACCAACATAGTAACTATTGACCAGTCCACCTCTTAATTGACTGGTGCTTATGACCTCGTCTGCAGGGTTTCATTAGTGGGAGTGAGAGCTTGATGGGAGAGCTCTGCGCCAGAGTGTAAATTAAGTCTCACTTGCAAAACCTTTACCATGTGGAAAACACATTTCCTTTAGTGGTAGAATAAACCTGCAGGAGAACGGAGCAAAATAAAGGTGATTACACATTTCTTGAACAATCAGGGTCATCCAATAGGCTCAAACAGACTTAAATATACTCATGGCATTGTTTAACAGCTATGAGCTTTAGTCTGAGCTATAATTGCAAAGCTGACTTCTTGCAATTAGTTACTGGTTCTGGTGAAGAAGTAAGCACGAACAAGAGACTGTAAATATGTGCTTTGGACGGCTTTTGTGGACCATGAACAGAGGTCAAAACAAACACAGGTCACAAGGTGAGATTGGCTGATCTCGACTCGTCTTCTCGGGTAGCTATTTCTCACCTCGCCCCGTTTTAAATTTAGCTGTTATTTAGAGCCAATATTTATTTGCCAACTCTCAAAGGGACCTCCATTGTGGTACCATGTTCGGTTGCTAGGAGACCCGTGACGCAATTGCAAAGCATCTAAGAGAGGTTGGCGAGAGTGGGTGACGTCACTGGAACACATGTAGAAATAAAAAGAGTGAGTTGTGTACAAAGCGCGTGAAGAACATTTAAGCCATTTATATCCACAAGCACACACTCTCAGACTCCCACACGCGATCTCTGCCTCCATCTCTCTCACCATCTTACACACACACACACACACACACACAAACACCCATCAGTGTTGCAGCAGGTGTGTGTGTTGGTCGGATGCCAGCGCTGGTGGTACTGGATCTCCAAGTGGTCACAAGGCACCATCACAAGCCGAGGCGTCTGTCTAATCCAACTGTGTGGGCTCAAAACAGCCCGAGGCGCTGGAGGTGAGCTGCCCATGGAAAATGTGCCTGTGTGGTCATCAGAACTTTTCATATTGGACAAACAATGACTTATCATAACACCTGGAGCGAGAGCAAAAGGACTGAAAAATTGACGGTTCGTGATTCAAGTGAACCACAAGGGTAAACGACAACAAACAAAACAATGGGATAAACTTTGCTTCCAAAAAGTGAAATAGTTTTTGAGATGTTCTGCTGCTCCTGTGTATATACACCGATTAGCAACAACATTGAAGCAACCTGCCTAACTGTGTTGCGAAAACAACTCATCAGTAAAAGAGCTTGGGTTGTCTAGTGTTATCTAGCAGTGGGACGTTAGCAGTGGATCCTTTGGGTCTTTTGGGATGAAGGATGGAGCCTTTATGGATTCTATTTGCTCTGGTTTATCCTGTGGATGTTTGATTAGATAGGGATTTAAGGAATTTGGAGACTGGGTCAGCGTCCTAAGCTCTTGGTCATGTTCCTCGAGCAATTTCTGAGCAGTTTTTGTAGTGCAATGAGGCACACTGTCCTGCTGGAAGAGGCTACTGCTTTCTACTGTTAGGAGGTGTGCTTGGTCTACAACAGTTTTTAGGTGAATGACACATGTTAAAGCAACACCCACATGAATACCAGGACTTGAGGTTTCCCAGCAAAGCAGTAGTATATACTGAAATGATACTGAGATGATCAACGCTATCGGTGGTTTTAATCTTGTGACTGATGGAACTGCATAGGCAGAAATAGTGCAAGAAAATGAACACTAAAGTAGCTATAGCAGTGTCTTAGCCCACCTGTCTCCATGTGTTAGCAAAGCCACTCTAATGTCCATTCTCTGCACACATTTATTCGTGTATGTGAAGCAAGGACTTTCAGTTGGTTTTTCTACTGTTGTTTTTCTGTGGTCCAGGTTGGAAGCCTGGCTTTTCCCTCTGCATTTATGAGCATCCAATGAGAGTAAATGCACAGCACTACACAAGGTCCCATGGCTTTAAAACAGAGGGGCTACGATGGTGACTCCAATGTAGCAAAGGATTGACAGCTCAGACTGTAACTGCAGCGGGTTCAGTGTACGTAACCTATGTGAGCACTTCATCACACCTGGAACTTGCACTAGCAGACATAATTCTCACTGGCAGACCGGTCTAAAAGCAAATACTGTGTCTTTAATGATAAGCCTAATGATTTGCCTGAACACCAACCTTGCTATATATCTGCTTTGTTTTTCCAGGTCCCAGTTGCTGAATTTTGGAAATGCCAAGATTGCTACAAGTTCTACTATGCTTGAAAACATAAGACGGTATAAACAAGATGGAGGTAGCAACTGGGATAGTGTCCACTGGTTTGAGGACTAGCTTTCTGAAGTCTGAAGTTGAGATTTTGTACTTTTATAGATCTGATCGGAGAACCTGAGGACAGTGATACATTAGCAATAGCAACCCGTTAACCACAGGGTAGCACTGCCTTAAAACCTACCCTGCTTTATCGGCTATTTTCCTCTATATGGGACCATTATTTACAAAGTGAACATCAAGCTGTATCTACAAAGTCTTTAAACTAGCGACTGAGACCATAAACTCATAAGAAAAATGTTCACTGGAGAAACAAATCAAGGGAGAAGTAGGGTCATTTTCTCATAGACTTCTATACAATTGGGCCTGTTTATGTAACCAGGGAAGTCGCCCCCTGCTGGCTGTTAGAGAGAATGCAGGTTTACAGAGTCACTTTTCAGACTTAGAGGTGTCATTAAGCTTTTAAACAGAGTTTCAGTTGCTAAATTTCCTTGTCAGTTATGCAAAGAGACAAAGAAAAAGCATTCTTCAAACCAGCAGTCATGCTTTTCAATCCAAACAAGCAACATTACACCCTCACAGGTGTTATTTTGGCTGATCAGAGCTATGCTGGCATTAATGTCAGGTTACAGGACTTCATGTACTAATAAACCTTCCTCACTGCAGACATTTTGGCATGCGATAGCAGGCAAAGCACAGGCATAATTAATAATATAAATTCTGAGTGCATTCCGTTCGGGTGAGCCAGTTTCAGAGTCCAAATATTGTGCATGTCGTCTCACTGGCATCGCTGTCTGGGTCACTCACTGAAACTGAGCCATCGCTAACAAAAAAATGATTTCGTCTGCTAGAATGAGTCAAAATATCTGCAGTGAAAAACTGTTTCTACTACAGTCGGGAGTTGTGTCTGAAATGCATTCTATTTACAGCCTGCCATTTTATTTGAAGTGTGAAATTATGCAAAGTATACAGCCATAACAAGTGCAACAATGGAATGGAAAAGTAGAACGCAGTGAACGTGTGCTATATTTGTCAGTGATGACAGAAAACACAGTGATTCATATAGTAACTGTCCTGAATCTTAATTTACTGTGATGTGAGCTGTGTAGCGTTTTATTATACAGGGAGTTGTGGTTGAGTGAACAAGGGAGTGACTTTGAAAGCAGTACTGTGAAGTAGTGATATTAGTGGTGTAGGTTTACTATGTGCAGGGCCTTTGAAGATGTATTCAAAAAAGCACTGGATTGCTTATTAGTTTGCAGAACAGTTTTTTTTTTTAAAAAAAATCAGGGATTTCTTACTACAATAAGTATGACTCTACAACTGATCAATATACTGGCTTACATGGGATTTGAGGGTCAGTTGAAATGTATACCTAAGATGGACTAGATACGTCTACAATATGCACTAAACTTGAGCAGTTATCTGCAGTTTTAATCTATAACTATCTGCTTCTTTCATTGAGCACCCAGGCAGAAATGCCCTACTGTAGTCTGAATTATTTTTGTAATCTATCTTATCACAAGCAGACTATCACAAATAGTATCTCTGGGTGGAAAGCCAAACAAACTCCGAGGAAAGCGCTGACGTTCTCAGCTTCGACTGGGCACTGACTCATCCCGGGCAGACAGCATTTGGTCTTGGTCACCTCAGCCAGTCTTGTGGATCCTCCGCGTGTTTTGATTCAGACGACTTGAGGGATGAATGATAATGCTGTTGGCCGCGGGGCCCTGACGTATGAGATGGCAGCGATACCGTAATCCCAAACATAGAGCCGGGACGGATGTTTAGCCTGGCTGACCGAACGCGCAGACGCTCGTCCACATGCTCACACAAGCGTTCAGACACAAACACACGTAAGCCGTTCCTAAAATTAGAACCGGAGAGCCTCGAGGCAAACTGAGAAAACATTATATGTTTTCTTTACAGGGTTATTCCTTACAATAAAATAAGTACAATAAGTACAATGAGTTATTGGGCATTTCACTCTTCAGTTTTTGTATTGTAGAGAACTGTATTCCCTTAGATTTTCCTGTGTATTTGAACAAACAATAAAGTTTTAATATCTAGTGAGTGACATAATAAATAATGCAAATAAATAAATAACTGTCAAATATAATATATATATATATATATATATATATATATATCCTTGTATTTATATATAGTTCAGCCTAGTTAACCCAGCATTTTTGTCATGTAACTGTCGGATGCCGATGAGTCACTATTAGCTTCACAGTTATGTTTTTAGAATCTCGTTAGAATAAATGTTTTGTTTTGGTTAATTTTTAAATGAAACACGGTGAATAAAGTAATTTGTAAATAAAATATCACAATTTTATGCATCAATTTATTTTTCTTTCAACAGAACAGCACATCACAGATGATTAGTTCAAGAACTGTCGGAAAATTGAAAATCAGACGGTCCTTTCTCTGTTTTTACAGTTCCTGGCTCTGATAAAAGGTGTCAGTTTTGTGATTTCTTTTAAAAATAATGCCTTTCAAACTTGCCAACTGGTTTTGGAGTTCAGAGGTTTAAAATGTGTAAAATCTGCTTTTTGTTATACAGTTTAGGTTAAATGTTAAAGCCATGATGATAAAAACAGCCATCACAGTTTTGTAAAAGGTCTTTATTTTCCCCTCCACTGTCATTTTCTTCTAACCTCAATGCTGCTATAGTAAAAAGAACCAGTCTGGCCGACACTGACAGATCAGTTACTGTGTAGAAATGCACTAATCTAAAAAAAGATCCACATAAGCCCATAGACAAACACACACAGCTTGCACGTCACCCTCAGCACTTACTGTAATCGACACCAGCACAAACAGTCTTTCTAACAAACGAACCTGCGTTTGGGAAAACTGCAAAGCGCGCCAGAAGGAAGGAGCTCGCACTAAAGAGAGAGATCACAGGTGATATTTCTGAGGCCCCACAGCTCCTCCCAGAAAGCCTGAAGGGGAGCGTGAAGTTGCACGACTCCTACAACCTTCAGAGCTGTCCACGGCGGACGGATTATTTTGGATTGTGGGTAAACGGGCCGTTTCCAAACCAAGCTGTGATCCCCACCGTGTCCAATAAAGCTTTCTAGTACAGCAGGATAAAAAAAACCCAAAGCGTACTTCTTCCAACTCCTAAAAAATGCTCTGTCTACGGAAGGAGTATATCTGTGCTATAGCCTCAAGCGGGCACTGTTAACTCGGACAATGCAGCTCAGTGGGTTTTCAGTTTGCAGTCCAACAAATTTACAGGTGGTGACATGGAAGATGTCTTCATAATGAATGACTGGGAGAGTGCAACCATTATTTTCAGCATTGAGATCAACCTATTGGTTAGTATTATTGTTTATTTAACATTCAAATTTTAACTTTCTATCTGTATCTGGGGGCAGAAGGTTTACAAAACGTAATCTTTAATTGCAAATTCCACAAAATCCTTATATTCCAGTTTTTCACACAAAAACTTAAGATTTTTCTGCAATTGTATGTAAAAAAAAAGGTGGCATAATTCAATGCAGTCTTTCAAATCTACCTGTTGTTGCAAGTGCATATGAAATTACATGCTGCATCCACATTTCTACACACAATTACCTGTGACAACTTAAGTTTCACATGTGTCCAGTGCAAAGAAAATATCTCATTAGGAGCACATGGACATTCCATTACACGCATATTAACCAAAACCCAGCCAACATAATGGAAATCTGCATTTTTAAAATCTGAATCTAAATACTACAGCAGTGCAGCAACAATATACTGTCAGCATCCATTGTTTTCCCGATTAGGTTGCAGGTACAGTAAATGTAATTCCTGACAAAGGACTGACAACATTTATGCACTGACTGAAGCCATTAGCCAGGTATACGAAAAACAGGACTTGAACAATGGAGATGACCAGGGTTTCTCCATTGAATAGCTGAAAGTTAGGTAACTATTAACCTGCTGGACCCCAAAACCCAACAGGAAGTTTATAAAGAAAAACAAAAATGATGAAATGACACCAGTTATCAGAACCAGGAATGTAAAGTCAAAAAGAACTGTTCTTGAACTAATCATCTCATAGGGGAGCATGCCTATGTTCCTACAGCCCCATGTTCCCACATTCCTAAGATATTTTTCAAAATTGGTTCTTATGTTTCCACAGTTTCCACATTTCTACCCCTGGTAGTTACGGGTTCGCCACCCAATCCTGCGGCTGGCGATTTGAAGGAGAGAGCTAACTTCCAAACTCTCTCCAGCTCAACAACGCTACTCCAACATGGGGTTGCTGTGGAGTGAAGAACCGCATGGAAATATCTGTGTTTTCCCTTCGTGTAAACGGAGTCCTAGGAATGTGAGACATGTGGGAACATAGGGTTGACCCCTCTCATAGGCACAGTTCCGTCCGGTTAATAATTCAAATCTAAGCCTAAAATCAAGATATTTCATCAAAGTCCCTCTGTTCTATGTGTCTCATTTAAAATGTCACCTAAAATGAATCATTTCCTCATTTACTAACCACATTCTGTACAAAACTTAAAATAAAAATAAATCTGTATTCCTCAGCACCACTGAGAAGCCACGATGAACTCAGTCACAAAATAAAAATGTGGTGACCTTTAGATTGAACTGCAGGCTGTGTTTGCACGGAGCAGTGCCAAGTATGGAAACAAATGAGGAGATTGAAAAACCTTACTTTATAAATAAACTAAATGCAACATGACTCAAAACCAGTGTTGCAGATACATTTTGCATGATGAAACAGTATCCTAGAGTTTCATGGGCAGAATAATATTGCTAAAAACACCTAGTTTGGAGAGGTTGTAAACTGTAAGAAGCAAAATATCCATAAAATGTAGAGTCACCAGTTATTTTTCGAGTACTGGTAACACCTGTGTGCACTTGGACATAAATGTGATACACGTTGAGTCCTTTTTTCTAAAATATCTGATCATAAATTCAACTTTCCCCTTTTCTGTGTATATTATGATTTATGTCATTATAACTGTCATATTGTGCAGAAGAAATCTTCTTTCTACTTCTAGCCATAGTTGTGTTGATGCCATAGAGGTGTAGGACTTTATGTTGCTGTGAAAAATGAGTCTTCAGTGAGTATAAATATCAAAAGGATGCCCAAAAATTACCTGACTTTTAGAGGGGTTACAAAAGCAAACCTGGACTGTGCTGTGCTTCAAGACCCTTGCAGACGTTTTCTGTATAAAAGCAACGTCTAACTTTAACCGAGTGGTGTCACTGCAAGATTAACAGTTATATAATTAGTGGATACAAGAGAATTATAAACAATTTTTTTCTTTGTTGTTGTTTGTTTTGGCAAAAATCTCATGTAATAAGCAGTCAGTGAACATCTTACTGATATTTTCAGTGCTCTGCACCCTCTGACTTGTACAAAAACTCCTCATTATGCTGATAAAATCATAATCCGAGCGGCATTATGTGCTTTCAAAGCGCATTTCTGCCAACTTCTAAGAGACAGGGTTGAACTGGCAGGTAAACACGCCAACAATAGCGCTGACACTCATCTGACACCTCTTTATATTCTCTGTAGTTAATAAGGACTCATTTTTTTACTTATGTTTGCACTTTGTGATTCAGGCTTCAAAATAAAAAGAGCAACAAGAAAACAAGCTACTTAAAAAAGGTAATCGGATTCAGATATCTACACAGTTCCCTTAAAGGTGAAACTTAGTTTTCCTGCTGATGTCTGTCGATGCATGAAGCTGTGTGTTTATCTATCAGGACAACTATCAGCTATCTCGTCAGAATAATACATTTTATATGAACCAGGGAGCCGAGGCTGCATCACCGAGCCGCAGCGATTCAATACTTTGACATTTGAAAACAGCCAAAAGAGTGAATGCGACTATAGTTAAAGAATAAGCAACGATACGCGGCTTTCATCGAAAATGTCAAGTTAAATGTGACGACGCACCTTTCCGTCTCGGCAACGGTAGTGACATCAGCGGCACAGCTTGACTGACGGCAGTGCTGCTTGTTTGTACAGCCGAGAGCAGTGATAATTGGACTATGTTGAACACAGAACAACTCTTACAAAACACCTGGAGAAGCATGTTCGAATTCCATTTTTGAAGCATGAAGACTGTAAATCTTTTTAAAAGATTGATGCCTAAGTCTGAAAACCAGCAATCATTCATGCACATGAAGCTATGTAACCATGGCTTCCTATTGGGGATGAATGTCGGAGAACATACTGAGAAGCACAATATGCCATTGTATAGTGGAGTAGAAAGAAACTTCAGTCACTTTTGCCCTTATCTACTCTTCATCTTGACAGGAAAAAGAAAAACTGAGTATTAAGGCACCTTTATAAGGACTTTAAAAACTACAGCTTATATTTGTGTGAAAGGTTGATAAACCATTTCCTAGAACTTTCAACATAAAACATCATGAAGAAATTGAGTCTAATCAACTTTCCTCGTTTATTTAATGCAAATTCATGTTTTATTAACTTTAAGTTAATTCAACCACTTAGGAATTTCTTTTGAGTTGAGAAATTCTAAATAAAACAGCTGAGAGTTCACTCAACTCATTAAATTAAGTTTCTAAGAGGCAAAACTAATCCAGAATGCATCACTACAGAATTAGAACTACCCAGAGACTCTTGTTTTTTTGCAGCTTGAGAAAACACACCAGGTGGAAACTTACTGTGCGTCTTTAATACATGGTAACTTAAGTTATGGTTGTTTCTCTGAATAACAATCAAAACTGCTGTAACCAAGACAAAGTTTAGTTTTGAATTTAGTCCCTACATCTGAAGACTTAAATTCTATTTCAATATAAGGAAAAGCAAACTCGCAAGTTGTCTTTCATATTGAAAAATGCCTTCAACTGATGACACTGTAACTTGTAAATGTTAAAAAAGAAACTCCTTTAACTGTAAAATTAAAAGCAAGTCTGTCTGTAACCATTATATGTGTGACTAGTTGATTCAACTTCATAATTTGAATTTATTCAACTTGTTTTCTCAGGTTCTCTCAGTTTACCTCAGCTAATTTTACACTTTCATAACTCATAAACATGACTTTGAATGAATTAATCAACCGCAGTACTGTTAATTTACATTTTAAGGCACTTAAAATTATTTGCAGCGCAGTAGCCGTTACAAGCCAGAGCCTACAGCTGTAAATGTTAATCAGTGATACATCATTTCGAAAGCAGAAGTTTGTCACCTTCCATTAAGCCAGCAAAAGCAGATTGCAAGTAATCTGCTTTATAAATATTAATACAGTAGACCTTCTTTAATTGTAAACATGCATATATTGATGATTTGTTGTTACAGGATGGTGAAAGGAGGATAAACACCAGAGAGATTTTTATAACCTGGAACAAGACCTGTCCTTGTTAATGGCTTATTGAGCTTAGAAGGATTATTAAAGCACTTTTTCATAATTAATAACGATTCATTTAAAAGTATTAACCGTCTCTAAAGCGAAACAAAAAACCTCTTGGCTCTGGAACTGGCCGAACATTACAAACGCGTACTTGCACCACATTAGCAAGTCGGATCACACCAACAAATTCACATCCAAACACATTTAGGGACAAACCTGAGCCACTGACCCCTACAGTGAAGGGATTCAGTGGTTCTCTTATGCTGCATTTGTTCTGACAGATCACCTTTATCCTACAATGATACATGTCTATCCTGATGGGGTCTCTTCCTGGGGTCACTAAATGGTTTAATGAGTATGAAAATGATGCAAATCACACACTGTGGCCTTCCCAGTCACCAGATCTCAACTTAGCTGCTTTGGGTGATTTCGGATGAACAGGTTTCAATAGCGCTCACCACCACCATTATCAAAACACCAAACAAGGGACTATCTTTTCAAAAAACAACGTTCTATCCTTCCAGTACACTTGGAAAATCAATGCAAAGGTGCAGTTAAGCTGTTCTGATGGCACATGAGACACGTTTATGTTGGGTTTACCTTTAATTTGTCACCCGTCTGTATATCAACAGCGGTTCTTGTCATCTTGGTCTTTTGCAGATCATTGTGTCTCTTTCTTCTCATGCATACAGAGTGACTGATTATTCTACGCCATGCCTCCACCGCCGAATATGCACCACTGTGCCCCACATACCAGTTAGCGGGGGTCTGTGACTATTCCCAGCGCTAGGTGATGACCATTCATCACCCCTTTCATTGACTAGGCTTCCATTACTTTCTCTTTCTCTGCCGTTCCCCATCTCCTCCTCAATCTAATGGCTTCCGCATTATGCCCGTAATGCATCAGCCAATAAGGCCACCAAAGTGCAGCAACACACCACCTCCGGTCATTATTGCATGGCCTGATTATTCATTTGCTGCATTTGCCAACAGAGCTGTACTTAAGTACTTTTTTTAACTAAAAGAGTTATGGCCGTAAGAGCAGTAATGGCTTGAGGTGTCAAGGCAGACTGACACAAGGAAGTGCAAAATTCGGACAAAATTAAGAAAAATGCTCACATGCACTGCACAGGGTTGGACTGTTTTATCTTCTAAGATGTAATAACGACTAATTTTTGGTTATGAAGGTGCAGTTTTTAACCCCAGAGTGAACTAGACTTTGTGACTTGACCTGGCTGAGAGAGCAGAACGACATCCCGAAAAGAAAACATTGCCAGCGAACTAAATGAGCAGAGTAGGAAGGAGGACTAGAATATGAATGGGATGAATTAAAGGCAATAAAAATTCTCGTTCCATAAAAGCTCGACTGCGAGCCGATTAACAAAAGATGCGTTCACTCACTTGCAGAGGGTGTTTCAGCATGGACGGGAGGTGTCGAAGGGATGAAGGAGGGGAAGAAGAAGGATCGCAGAGAACGTTCGGTGTGGAGGGGCGAGCGCTGCGTGGGCAGATTCTCACAGCTGCCCACACTGCTGTGGATCTTAAGGTTCAAGGGCTTGGTCTTCTTCTTGGCTCTGAGGGAAACAAGGAAAAGAAAAACAATGAGGTGGAGATATCAGGGGCTTGTGAGGAAATATTGACACTGTGAATAGTATGTGCACCACTCAGTCAGTCAAGGTGCAAATGTTGCAGAGCAATGACCACCTTCTCCACCCAGAACACTCCATATACATAGAAAATAATAGAATTCAGCTGCAAAGACATGTTATGGAGCAAGCAGTGTGACTGCTTTTGTTATGGAGAAAAAGACTCACTCTGCTCCCACCAGTAGCCGTCATTATTATCGTCTCCACCTACACATGCTGTATACCCCACTACCGAATGCAACAAGTTCACACCAGCTCCTGGGTATGAAATTCAATCAGGTGGACAATATAAGGAAAGAGAAAGTGAGAAAAGTGTGTCAAGAAAAGTACTGAGAGCACAGACTCATGATTACAGTTGAATTATGGTCAATATATTTTGGCCTTTACAAGAATTTACAAGTTATTTTTAAGGGAGCAAATAATTGTGTTGTAACTTATTTTACATTTTATATTTTTAAACAATTAACATTACTTTGCATAAATCTGTTTTCATGATGACATGAAGAGTCTGTTTGTAAATTGTGTGAATATTTATGCAAACACTTACTTTACAATATTTATTTTTTAATAATTTATATTACTTTGTAGAAATAGATTCTCACTTTGACATGAAAGAGTCTTTTTTGTAAATTATAAGAATGTCAATGCATTCACTTATTTTACATTATTACTTCTAAATAATTAACATTATTTTGCAGAAATCTGTTTTCACTTTGACATGAAAGACTCTTTTGTGAATATTTCTGCACTTATTTTGCATTTTATATTTTTAATCTGACATTATTTTGTAGAAATCTCTTTTCACTTTGACATGAAAGAATATTTTTTTGGTAAATTCTCATAAAAAAAGTCAATTTAAATTGTCCTTTATTCAATGTTGAAAAGAAATAAAAGAGGAAAACCTCCAAGGGAGGTGAGTACTTTTTATACTGTATTTTTTCCTTGTTCGTGAACATTTGGAGCTCCTTTGCTTTGACTGTCTTCACCAAAAAAAACTCAGCAGGACTCCAATTACCTGCTGAGTAACTCCAGTTAACTTGTAATTTTGCTGCACAGCCACACAAAACCAACTACAAGTGTGATAGCACACTAAGCCAAATTAAGTACGTTGCACTGAAACGGTGTAATTATGGGATTAAGGGATCATGATATGTTGTGCAAAGCTGAGTGTTGTGTTCATAGGATGACGAAGAAAACAACCTGCTGACAGAATGAGAAAAGCATGCAGGATGGACGGACAGAAGATTACAGACGACAAGAAGAAAAAAAGAATTAATTTGACATGAAAACCTCCTTTGATACATCACTGACTAGTATGTCGTCACTTTAACACATTGGTAAAGCAGCAATGTTACAGTTCTTATATCCAAAATGGGAAAATGTTTACTTGGGTAACAAATCAAGTGAGAAGTAGGGTCATTTTCTTATAGATTTTTACAATTACTTTTGCAAACAGAGCCATCAATCAATGACAGCTGTAAGAAAGGATGCAGGTTTAAGACTTTTCAAACCCTGAGGTGACATCCATCTTTTTTGTACAGTCGACAGGTGACACTGGAGAAAAGACAGAAATGTTATGTGACCTCTAGAGACATGATACAAACACGGTTTAAAAACTACCCATTAAGAAATCTAATATACCAGAACTGTAGAATCACTAAACCCTCATTACATGAAAAGACCAAATAGACAGATGTGATTTTAATCCCAGCCAGGTTTCATTACTTGAGGTGTGTCTGACTAAAGCAAACCCTTCTGTTCCAATAACATCAAATCAATCAACTAATGCAGTAAATGAGTCACATAAAGAAACAGCAAGGGGTTTTTGATGCAGCTGGTACTCATGAACTTTTGGGAAATATTATAGGTTGTAAGTAGGAGGTGATTTGTTGTCTTTTCGAACAGGGTAAGATGGTCCAATGGGTGCAGGGTAGGATACACCGATCAGCCACAACACTCTAACCACTGACAGGTGAAGTGAATAACATTGATCATATTGGTACTATGTGGTGTTCTGATGGAAAACCTTGGATTTTAACATCCCTGTTGATGAAACTTACACACCCAAATAAACATTGTCCCACAACAAACACACTCCCTCATGCAAATGGAAATCCCAAATGTCACTGGACTACCCCTGCAGGAAAATGCACCCCATCGGTGATCGGTGTAGGTTAACAAGGCATTTCGGTCATTTGGTATGCCCCCTTAAAGCATTTACTGGTTTCAAGTATTTTGAAATTATGCTGCGGAGGATATGAAACGTGCATTTTATTTTGTGACAAGAGTAATGGGATCAAGGCTTAATGAACTGCGAGTGGGTTGTCTGCAGTTGTATTCCTGCTTTTCAATAGTAACTTGTAACTGACTTGAAAAACATCTTTTGAAACGAGCACTTTGTGTCAAATCACGAGCCAGCGATAATGTCCCGTAATCACTGGCTTATGTTTGTCATCTTGCTTCTTTTTTTAGGGGGGAGACCTGTCATTTGAGAACTGAGTTCCAGAATTAAGTTTTGGATAATTAAGCTTGCAGAGCAATTTGTCTTTGTCGGCTTGTCATGGGGTTTGTTCTCATGAAACTCTTGTGCATTTCAGTGCGATATCACTTGTAAGTATCCTCAGGTAACAACGAGTTGACAGTGAACCCGCTGAACCAAGCGACACAACCTACACAGCTCGGACTTATTATAAGGAAAAAAATATGTAATTTAACGGAGAAGTATCTGAAGTGACTCACAGGCTATTCCTACTGCTTATTTATTTATTATCTTTTTGGACTCAGAACAAGAGCCGTGGTGAAGCCAAAGGCCTGTACCACAAAGCGTGATTAGTGGATTATCCGGCTGTCCTGGGGATTTACTCAGGTGTTGGGGGTGGGGATGGTGGGTTGGGGTAGTGGGAGGGGGGTGTCATGGTAACACATGCTGCACAGGTATCCTGCTCCAGAGGATCACTTCAGGGGGTCAGTCCACATTCACTTGGAAAAATTGAGTCATCATTCCTACAGTGTTCATAAAGACATGTTGATGTGTTTCACCACTGCAACTCAGGAAAGCGTGAGGTGACTTTGTGGGGATAATTGGAAATAAAAGCAGGCTATACCCTCCTTTGTCCTTCATTAGAAAAATAATCCGCACACTGGTAATTACCTCTCGGTAAATTATAAACGCAAAAATTCAGTCAGATAGACCTCATCAGCAATTAACTACTTTTCCTTCTCCTGTTTCCTCTGTTCTAGTTCTTCATTCTTGATGAGTCAAAGAGAAAACAAGTTTTACTCCTGAAGAAATTTTACCTGAAACACTCATCATCATTCCCATACTTCTGTACTTATGTTTAAATATTTGGCAACCCAGTTCCCCCAAAAATCACATTCAGCTAAACTGCCTTCTCAATTACATTTTGAAGAAAACATGCTTTCTTTCATGCCACGTTTGTTTGTGACATATCCCAGAAACAGTTCAAATCAAGATATTCTTTTTTTTAATGCCATGAAATCGGTTATTGAAAAGCATAATTCAGGAGATGATGCAAGATATTTCCAAGCCAATGAATGTCCCTTGAACGACATCTAAATCCATCAGTAAGAAATGGAAGGAAGGTGACGGAGGTGTAAATCTGGCTAAAGCAGGCCGTTCTCAAAAACTAAAGGACCATGTAAGAAAGAGACCAGTGAGGGAGGCAAGTGTGGTTGGGTCAGTGTATGATGTTTGGCAGAAACCAAACATTGCACATCATCACAGACACACCATTCCCAATGTAAAGAATGGTGGTGAATTATGTCTTGGTGGCCTCCCGCACTGGCTCTGTCTTTACAGTTTTTGAGGAAGACCTGTTCTTGAAGATTTGCACCATATTCCTGACATTTCCTAATTACTGATTCAACTCTACTCTAAAGGATATACACCGACTTGGAAATTTTCTTGCATCCATCCCCTGACTTTTGCTACTCAAAAATCTTTTTAAAAATTTGCTCGGACTTTCCTTTTGTTTTCATCAAGCTAGGAGTACTGATTCCCCAGTGAACAGGACCTTCTAGATACAGGTGTCTTTATACCACACTACACCATTAAACCACTAACTGTGTGACTTCTAGCCCCAGCTTTAGTTGAATCACTCGTAAGCAGGTGAATAGTTACACCATCACTTATTTTACCTTGTATATGCGGAAATAATTTATATTACTTATCAGAAATCTGTTTTCATTTTGACAGGAAATAGTCTTCTAAAAATAAAGCCTTGTCCAAAAAGCCAAATTAAACTGACCTTGATTTATTGTTATAAGCAATAAAAGGGGAAAACTTCCACGGGAGGTGAATTATAGGCACTATATGTTTAACCAAACTATGATATTTTCCTAAACCTGACCTAGTTTTTATGCCTCCGTCTAACTAAAAAGTACATGAATACAAAAAACAAACAAGAATTAAATTTAAGTACAATGGTCCCACATGTATGAAGGTGTGGTGCAGGGGTGTCCAACCCTGGTCCTCGAGGGCCACTGTCCAATGTCCATTTGAATCAGGTGTGCTGGAAGAGGGAAACATCTAAAACATGCTGGATTGTGGCCCTCGAGGACCAGGGTTGTCCACCCCTGGTCTAGTCTATGACCAATGACTCCATCCACCCCTCTTACCTGGTTTACAGACTTTATGGCTCTTTCCTACAACGTCACAGGGGTGAAAACGCATTCTTTTCAGAAAAAAATCAGGTTTCTTTGAGAATGTAATTGAGAATCAAGTTTGGTAGCATAAGAATGTAATTTTTTACAGACAGAGCTGGTGTTTGAATATTATTCCTTGTGTTTTCACGGCTTCTTATTCCATTCAAGCTATCTGGTTATATTGTAATATCACACTAATAAATTTATGTCTTTACTGCTATAGCAATCAGATTTCTTCCCCGGTATCCCC